>JAYRBT010000178.1:10585910-10684110 GCA_036023395.1 Myiotriccus ornatus
CACCTAAAAAATCCAATGCGCAGGCTGGAAGGTGTAAAGACCTTCCCCGGCTCTTCGTTCGCGAAGTCTGGCCATTATTATTAGTAGTAGTAAATTTAAAAGAAAATATTCATGGGGATTAAATTTGCATTACCATTCTGGAAAATACTGCTGTACTTTCAGGTCTCAAAATAACCCTCTACAACCACTAGCGAATCAGCCACATATATACAATTTTCCTGCATTACCTTCAGCCATCATCATGAGCTAACCAGCAGCAACATTTCTATTAGATTCCACATACGGAGACATTGATAGAATCCTTCTGCTAATAACTAAGACTTTTCCTGATATTGGATACAACAGTTAAAAGAAAGGAGCCTTAAGGCATCCCCTCACACAATAAGTGTAATTATTAATTTTTTTAAATTTTCCTTTATAAATATGCATCACTTTTCTACTTAAGTAAAAGATTCCACCTTTGATCTGCATTATGCCCATGCTGCAAAGGTTTAAATCTTAAGCAAATCCCATTTTGTGTATAAAACTCCAAATTAAATAGAAAAAATAAAACAAGTTGTGTACATATTTAGTTAATAACTGCAGTGAAGTCCACCTGCAAAAGCATGTAGTAATGAGAGGACAGAAAAATAGGGTTGCTGTCAAGAGGGTAACATCATTAAAATTTTACTGTAATGAATGATCTTTTTTTCCTGACCTGTTACTGTACATTATAAAAAAGCACCGGTTGCCTTCAAGTTTCGTTCATGAATGCCACAAACTCTCACTACTTTATTCTGAAAATGGTGAAGTAACTCATTTGTACATTTCTCTCCTCTGTCCTGGCCCAAATTCAAGAACTGACACCCATTAAAGACCTAAAACAACAAAGACAGTTACTTTCTGAGTAGAGTGAAGATGATGCTATAGACTCCATTCTCCCGCATAAAGAAAAGATCCATTCATTTTGACACAAAAGAATTCTCAAAATTTGTAAAACATACCTATAATTTTGGAACTGAAAGGTGGAAATATGTTCATTTGTACTTTTAGCTAAACTATTGAATGATTTACTCTTTGTAACAATCTGTAATATTATTCTAGTCTACCTGCAGAGTGGTGTCATATTTTTCTCCCCTCAATCTTATTAGTCTTAACAGTGGTTGCTTCCCCGTAGGAATCAACAAAATAAGTTAAAGATTTCCTTTATCTATCTAGGCAGCTGAGAAAAGAATTGATGTTTAGAGATACTGATGAAATATGAGATTTGAGAAACAGGGAAGAGCATTCTAACTTAAGTAAACATACAATGAAAGACAAAAGCTTTGCAAAGAACTAAGTACATTAAGGGAAATATTCCAAAGAATTCACAAGAGTACAAGAGCTTTATCATGACACACTACAGAAGAGGAAAAATGGAGAAAGTAGGTCTAAGCAATAGCCAGGAAAGATAGGAGATATAATTTTTTTAGAATCTGATGGATGATAACTAATCCACAATAGCTTGAATCTGCTAATAGAAAGAGCAGCAGCAGCACATGTTTCACCTTGTGTGTTATGAATTTTTTTTCCCCATACTATGACTGGACTATGAAAACTCTAAGTATTAGCTGAGGGTAGACCCCAAGACATCATTTGAACAACTTACATTTCATAAAGGTTATATGCTTAAGGTGAAAATACACTGGAAACAAATTGCATACATTTACTAACTATATTCTGAAATTTGAAATTTCATTAGGAAAATAAATAAATAAACAGAAAATCTATAGTCAGTGACCAATAAGTATGAAATGACAAATTACATACCATCTACTGCTCCAGTCTAAACATCACAGAGCTGAAGTTCATGCCTTTTGAGTTCGTTAGCCACTTCAGTTTTTTCTCAAAATTATTCAAATAAAACATGCATGTTGTGAGATTAAATAGTGCCATTCACAACCAAATCAAACAATTTGGGTTGGAAACAACAAGAAATGTTCAGACATTACTTACAGTGTGAATTCTCCATTTCTCTAATTGCCATAAGTATGAGAAGAAATCTTATTTTTGTTCAGTCTAAGAATTTGAGAAGATGACAGCATGATTTGCAATTCTTTGTATCCTTTCAACACATTTTAAATATTATGGTGTACTCTAAACACAAAGGAATCTTTATTCAAATCAGAACTTCATATGGAGCATGTTATGGCAAATTCTGTCCATTCCCAAAGCCAAGAAACTATTCTTTCTTTGTTGTGTGTTATTGGGCATTGCATGCTTTTACAGTAGATTTTTCAGTCCAAAAAGTGAGGAGTAATTAATCTTGACTAATACTTTGAGGTTTTCCAGTGTTCACTGTCACAAAACATTGGCAAGTAACTTGGTCTTTTACAAGACTGATTTCCCAAGGATTTTCTGCTGTACTTTAGTTGCCAAACAGTAAAATCAAATGCTTTGTGTCAAACAGAATAGCAATTCAGACTCCAATTTCAGGTAGCTTCTTTTGGACACATAGAAGAGAGCCTTTCCTTTCAGAATAAATAATGCACTGAATTTCTTCTAAAGATCACAGAAATGTAGCAACTCACAGCTGGAAGGGAAAGGTGAAGAGATTATCTAAGCTAACTGCTGCTTTGAATTAGTAACCTTGCAGATATCCATCTAATCCATTTTTAAACACTTCCAAGAAAAGCTATTTTCAAGTCTCCTAAGGAGACAGGTCTACATTTTACTTTTTAATCTACAAAACTTGCATTCTTAATCGTTAACCTAAATCTCCCTTGCTGCAATTAAGCAACTTAGCTTTTGTCCTGCCCTCAGTGAGAATACTTTTCTCCTTATGACAACATTTTTTCAGATTTTTAAAACTCTCCTTTTGTCCCTAAACTCAACCAAACAGTTCCTCCAACCCTTCCTCACCATAGCACGGCAGCCTCACCACCTGCAAGCCCTGGCACAAACCAGTGGGAGATGATTGCTCCCCATGATTTACACACACTGACATTGCTAATTACACCCAGAACAGGCTCTGCCATTTTTCCATGCCATCACACCACTGGCTCACATTTAGTTTGCTGTCCATCATAACTGTCCATATTCTCCTGTATCATGTCTAGCCGGTTGCTCCCTTCTCTGCATTTTGGCTTTGTGTCCTAGGGCTTTGCCGTTGTCTTCCTGAATGTCTCCTTCTTGGTCTGGGGCCACTTCATGAGTTACCAAACTCTGACCTCCATTCTGCCATTTCCCCTCCCTCAGGGACCTTTATCTAGAGAGTTTATCTAATCCCAGTTACCATACCTAAATACAAGGAGTAAAAATAGACCTGGAAACATACTAATCCCTCCTGGGAAAGCAGATAAAATTATCTCCCCTTTGGTGTATTTTACTGATAACTATTTTGAAGTACTTCACAGCCATTTGATAACTCCCTTAAGGGCAAGTTTGCTGATCCCACCGCTCTTCATACTACAGACCACTACTCTGAAGAGCATTATGAATAACTTTCTTCCCTGTCACAGGTAATTCCATTTATCTACTTTAAGTATATGAAGAGGAGCTCATGAAACACCACAGTTACACAGGAGACTAAGAGAGCTCTGGTTTAGTTACACCTTTTCCTCCTGTTCATATCTCCAAGTACTGCATTTGCACTCTGGTTGGTTAGGATGCCATCCACCCTCCAACACAGAAATGGTCACTAACATTCAGTCGTACTGTCGTAGTTAGGTCTTTACATAGTCTGGAATTAACTAACTCAGGATGCTGGTATTTCATAACACTAGTGATTATTTTATTTATTGCTATTTTTAATGGGCTATTGCAATGTGCTGTCTCCCTCAGTATGCCCAGTGATTACATGAAGTACCTGATCGCAGGTAGCAGAAAGAAGAAGCCATTGGATGCTTCAGCCACAAAAACTACAATGAGTCTGAACTAAGCTTTCACAAAGACAGATCTGAACCAAGGATTTGTGAGATTTTTAACAACTCTTTCGACTTAGGTCACTAGTACATATTAGCCTTTAACCTTCTAGACCAACACTGAAATCTTTAAGTCAATTTTAAAAGCAGGGTTTACCCTATTATTTTAACCTGGTTTTTGTCTTTAAAATATATGATCCCAAATACTTATTATTATAGTAGCCTACATTTTTTCCAAAAGGTTCATTTTTATAGACAAGGGTATAACATCCTTTTAAAAATCAACCCGAGGCTTTGAAAACATCCTACTGTAGAAAGACATATTTGTATTTAACATTTATCTAAGGGTTTATTTCTTCAGACAGCACAAGAAAACCACACACACTATTCTTTATTATCTTTAAGGTAATGTAGAAATACTATACTGAAAAATTTCAGCAGCCGTGCAGTGGCTGAGTTATTCACTGAAAACAATCCAGCAAACACTGACATATTTCCCTGTTTGCTCTTCATTCACACTGAAGATCTGGTTACATGATAATGGGAGGAGAAGAGGAACCTTATTTATATGCCAGTAAGATTTTTAACTGCTATCATTCCAGTACCCTAAATCTTCCCCAAACAATAATTAATGAACAAGAAAATGTTAAAACATATAGAACAGTAACTCTAATATTTAGCTATTATAAATGCTGGAATAAAAATTAGGGTTCAAGCATTATCTTTTTGATAAATCCTACTGAAGTGCTGCAGTTTATCCAGATTATTTTATTCCAACTGTGCTTCTTACTAGACTAGTCAGATTCTAGTTTTAATTCCTTAAAGATAGCATTGTGAGAGGGTTTCTGCTTTTTTTGCTGTGCTTTTTATTTTGCTTTACAATTCCTTCTTCTGAATCTAGTACTCACTGCTGCCATCTAAATTTTTTTGCCTTGTACTTAGAGAATTTGCTTCCTAATATTCAGTTTAGTATTTAGCTCTTCAAGAATGCTTCAGCATTACATCTTTTCTAGTTATCAGAACACCTTCAGTTCTTATTTGGATGTCAATGTAATTTGAAGCTTGCTGCTTTTATTTAGATGTTGTTTTTCTAAATCTGTTGAAGAGTTAAGCCTTTAGACAACCCCCATAAAATCAGTTTTGTTTCCTTTTATGTACCTTTAAGATTACAGTCTAATTTCTTGTCAATCTACCTCTAGTCTCCTAACTGTATGTCCCTCTCTTGTATGAAATCCACTCTAAGACTCATTCTATTCCACTTAACACTGTCAGTGGGCAAGATAATCTCTTCCCTAATGCTATACTTGATACAAAGTCACAATGCCAAATGTATGCATCGTGACAAAAACAAAAAACGTGTTTTGGTTCGTTCTTCATCACCTATTGACATTTAATGTCCTTTCCCATTCCAGAACCTCTAGCATGATTTGTATTTTTCGTTTGATTTGAGCTTGCTGTCACTAAACTAAAAACCTATTGCTAGACAAAACTGCATCTTTAACAGCTTGATCAAATCTTGACTGATACGAAAGGTTTTGAAGGTACTGAGGATGGAGAGCAAGATACAAACATAGAACAATATGTCTCTGCACATCCATAAACTTCCATAAACATTAATTTGACAGATATCATTAATGATTATGAAATGGAGTTATAAAAGCTTCTAGCAAATATTTTCTCCCAGAGGCCATTCTTTACTAAAGACTATAGCTTTGGATAAGCACTTAGAAAGTTATTATAGTGTACATAGTATGTTCAAAATAAATGCTATAAACAAGGCAGTCTTCATCATCCCACTGACTAAGCTGACTAAAATGCAGTAAGGTTTAAGGCATTGGAGCATATTTCTTTTCCCACCCAGGTTGCAGATCATTGCAGTGAGTGGCAAAAGATGGTGTCACTATGGTGCACAACAGAAGGAGGCAGAAACCCCTGTGCTTTACATATCTAATGGAACAGATTGCTCTAAATCAGAAATGAGTTCTTTGCAATTCATCTGTCAAATTTGTAGGCAAGGAGCTTTTGGAAAACCGAAAGCAATGAAAGCAGGAACCTAAATATGATAGAATATCTGCTGCTATAAGTATGTTCTTTTCATAGACACTTCTGTAATTAAGAAATTCTAATAAGGGAACTGAATTTACATCTCTTCAATTTTACGCAATCAGAATCATTCACGCAGGCAAATAAGGACCATACCTCAGTATTGAGAGCCTTTTGACTGAATTAAAGGTTGACATCTCAGGTTGAAAAATGTTCACTCTATTTAGGAGTGAACATTTTAGATAGAAAGTCAGAAATGCAGCCATGGAAATAGCACTCTGAGTGGCAGAGAAGAACACAAAGCAAAACAGTAGAATCAGCCTTGAA
Organism: Myiotriccus ornatus; assembly: GCA_036023395.1. Lineage (NCBI taxonomy): Eukaryota > Metazoa > Chordata > Aves > Passeriformes > Tyrannidae > Myiotriccus > Myiotriccus ornatus. The sequence continues at coordinate 10,592,162 of JAYRBT010000178.1, forward strand.
CAGGAGCAGGGAGATTTGCATTATCCAACCCATAGATGCTCACAGTTCAATTCTCAGACTGGAGGGTGGCACATTTCAAATATAGCTTGCATACACAATTAGTGAGACATCACAAGACAGAAAAACCTTGCATGAGCATCATACCTTAAAAGAAAATACTGGTAAAAGGAAAGATAACATGAATTGACAAAGCTCAGCATGCTCCAAACCCATTGTTTTTCAGTAATATCTCTATGAAACAATTCTGATTCAGATTCTGAGGAAAAGATAAAGTGACAATATCAAGCTCTAAAAAAAAAATGAACAGAAAATTTTACTTGAAAAACAACATTGTTCCTTCTACTCAGTAGCTAGGCACCCAATATGCTGTATTAACCGATACGTCTAATGGTGTCACTATGTCACCACAACCACGTCTCAGTTATCATCACTTTAGCATATCTAAGGACTCTAAACCAAGAGCTTCAAAGTACTTCCCTTGCTGCTTTAGATCTCACCACAATGTAAAAACATTGAAGCATGTTCATATCTGGGAATTTGAGTCTGTCTGTCTTCCCACCAACCAGAACCTACTCTGGGAGGTTCTGACCATGAGTCATTTCTCAAATGTACATAATGGGTCAGTTTGAACTAAAAGCTGGTGCATCCTGTTCCTGATTACGAAAATAAAAAAAAAAGGAGCCAATTTAAGTCCCTCTTTTTTCTTAAAGTGATTGCTGTACTAGTGAAAGATGCCAAAATGACAGCTCCATAAGATAAACTTCACCATTAATCACAGGGTGGAAACAGTTCAGCACAAAAGTCAGCAGAGCAGACTACAGAAGCAGCTGTGGTAGTTCATTTCTTACTATCCTGCCACTGCATCTAAGCCAGCACTAATTCCCCAAGCAATTGCTTTCCTTGCTTTGTATTCTCAGCTGATATTCCAAAATATGTCATCTAGGATTGGGTTAGGTTGTTGATTGGTCTGCTTTGTTTTTCCAAAGGTGGAAAGACATTTCAATAATGCAAATATATGTAGTCCCAAAAGGATAATCCATTTCATGTAGCTTAATCAGATAACAGCCAATCTTATTTGCTTAATTTTCCATTAAAATCTTTATTGCACACCTATTTTCAGCTCTTGAACTGATTTCAAGTCAGTGTTTCTAGGATAGTATGCCAAAGTAACTTGCAATCAGTAACAGATTCATAAAATAAACTTTTAAAAATCCTCATGTTATTAAAATGGGTTGTTGATGGAAAGAGGAATTTGATGATTTATTCAAATTTCATGGATTTCTCTGTAACAAATTACCATTGAAACTTCAACCTGCTTTTTAGCATCCCAAATGACAGGAGTTTGGAGAGCTACCGAAACACTCAGAGCTCAGAAATAAGTCTTATGGGCTGATAACAGAAGAAATTTACAACTACAGGGAATGAAAAATAACAAATTTCAATCATCCTCTGAAAAAATATATGAAGCAAAATGTTAAATCACAATCCATAACAAATTTGTCTACATGATGAGCAGTTCCAGACCAATAGCCTTAAACTTCCAAATTCTTTCTACTCAAAAAATGAAATGAGAAAATCAAAAACGGAAAGCAACAAAAGCTGCAAACATAAAAATATGGAAAGAAAGTACAATTAAAAGCATCTGAGAGTTCACATCTTTTACTGCCTCCTAAGAACAGACTGTCTAGAAAACCAGACAGATAATATTAATGAAGAATCATAACAGAGGAGCTGAAAAGTGATAACATTTCTCTGTCTGGACCCAATAGTTACCCTAAGCAAAAATTCTGCTTTCACTGAAAGGGGAAATGGTTGCAAATCTTTAGCTGTATCCAGAGGTAACAGCAAAAATATTAATTTCTTAATATTAGAATAGAGATACACAACTTGCCTGGTAAGATCCCCTAAATAAAAGACATTTGGTGATACTATTTAGATTTCAAGGTAGCACCTTGTCTGTGTTTTAAACTCAAATCACCAGCAGCTGCTTCAGTAGCTGCTTAGTCTTGAGGTGGGAGCTGACAAGGCCAGTGAGAGACGCAGTCACACAGCTTGGCAGGCAGGGACAGCTGTTTAGTGGTGCAGAGACCTGGAGCCTTGGACTCACAGGGTGAACACAGGGTATACGGAAGGGGATGAATAATTTCAGCACAGGCTGTGAAGGGGCTTAGACTAAAGAAGGACTAGGAGTTTGTAAAACTGCCCAGGAACAAGGCAGACAATAACTAGCTGAACTTCACTGATCTGCTCAAATGATGCCCTAACAAGACTGGCTTTCCTTCATCAGTCGGAAAGACAGCTTGCTAACTTGAAGATAGAAAGGGTAAGTTTTAGACACAGACTTTCTCTTTGTTACATATAAAGGGATCCCTGTCAGGAAACTCCTGTTTCCTGTTCTCCCATTCCTCTTACCAAATCATGCAACAGTGCTGCGTCTACTTATTCTTCATTTTTGCCAAATAACAGTTGCATTTCAAGGGTGCTTCACAAATACATTCTTGGACTGTAATGCCCTTTGAATAAAATGCCTTGAATACGTGTACAATATGCCACGAGTATTGTCAAGGCAACACAGGTTCAAAGAGAAACACAGCAGTTGCTAGGAAACACCACAGCAGAAGAGAGATAGTTGTTTACTGATACATATATATTTGAAACATTAATTGTTATTATTTGGGGTATTTGAATCTCAAACCATACCTGTATATTTCTAATTACTAATTCTGATTTAAATTCTACTACTGAAAGAATCCGCATGTACGTCAGCATTTCTGAATTAAGGTGCCATGAGCTCTAAGACCATGAAACAGACAAAAAATCTTGGATCTTTCTAGTTTCAGCCAATGGGTTTAGAACACATTTTGGAATACAGGACTCTGCCATGCTTGTCCCAGATCACCACCATCCCAGAGCTGGCTGAATCATAAGAATTTATTTGCATTCTATGTGGGCTTAAGATGAATTTTTATCAAACCTTCTGAGACAGATGTTAAAACAAAATCAAAAACAAATCCAACCACAAAAAAACCAATACACTCCTTTCATTTACTTTCAGGCAATGGAATTATTTGCATAGTTGCTTGAACAAAGCACATAGAGGAAATCAACATTCCTGAAATTTTGCAAGCAATAAGCAGCACAAAAGACATACAGTGTTATGTAAGATACTCAGGTTAATAAAAAAAAGTCAGAGCGAACACTCTAATCTTCTGTGTTTATTGCAAAATAGAAAGAATTTCCTCAATGTAACTGAGGCAAATAGCAAATGACATCTAAGAGGCAACAAAAAAAAAGGAAACACAAATTTTTAAAAGTGCAGTAATTCAGTTACATATTATAAGCAATAACAGGAAAAAGCACATTAGGAAAACTTTGCTAAGGTTGCCAAGTCAAACAGTAGGAAGGTGAACATAACACAAATCCTACATAACAATAAAACAAATCCTACAGATCTTTCATCTACCTTTTTTTTTTTTTTTTTTTGGTACACATATTATGATGGTATCTGTGTGTGACAAAGATTGTGAGAAAACCCATTTTTCCAAGAAAGCATTCAACAGCTTAAAATGCTGCATTTCTTTGAATTTCTTTCTCCAGAAGGGTAACAGTGCCAAATTGTAGAATGTGATGCACAAATTTCACAAAATAGTCATGTTAACAAAGGAGAGCTATCCTACACCTAAATGAATCAAAGAACCCAGGGAAAAAAGTGCTACGTTAAGTAAAGTAATAATAATATACAGGTAAAAGCAGCAGAAGTTGGGAAAGCTATTAAGCTACAAAAAAAAACCAAAACCAAATCATTAAAATGGAACGTCTCAATTCATCTTCACTTGACATTGCAAGTCTAATAATATGTAACATGCAGCCTTCATGCATAAGAACAAATAGAAAAAAAAATCAGAAATCTTAGCATGTCACACTATACCAAAATCAGTGTCAGCAGGAGTGAACTAGTTTGTTAAAAATTTCTCACATTGTAAAACCTCACAGAAACAAATCAATTCAGCAACCTCTAATTCATCAAAAAATAAAAAAAAAAAAGAAGAAAATCCACAGGAGGCATTTCAGCAAGATGAAATTCCTTTCTCCAAAGTTCATTTTTAGACTGCAATTTATATAGAAGAAAGCAAAACAAACACCCAACTGTGAATAAACCTTTCTGATTTTAATGAAAAACAGAGCATTTTTTCTGACAAAGGCAGCTGCAGCTGCTGTCATTCTTTCTAGAGGATAAAAATATAACTTAGCTGGACCCATACATGGTCCCAGGTAGGTTGGAATTGTGGGGATCATTTGGAGTAGCACATGCCCAATGCACATTTATTTTCTCCATTTGAATATTTTGCCCAGGCAGAAATGGAGGATTTTTTACATTGTAAAAAAAGTACATTTTTACATAGTGTGCATCTCACAGCCCAACTGCAGCCACCTGGCTCCCAAAAAGCCACTCTGTAGCACAAAAATCACCCTGTCACTCAGGGTACCTGTGCAGCACCTGCCTCAGAGGCTCAGCGCTTCCTGGGTTTGAGGAGCTCACTGAGCCCAGGGTATGGAGCCCAGGCACACGTACTTCCATCTGGCAAATCCACAAGAAACAAAATGTCAACCCTCTTCTCACTGTATTATAAAGGTCTGCTACAAAGTACACTAATACTGTTCTAAGAAATTGCCACTTGAATGCATTATCAGAAGAAAAGTCCTGTATTTCTGCTTCTGAATTTATTATCAGAAAGAGCTGAAATTAAAAAACAAGATAATGAATAAAGGTATTAACACAAAAAAGTCCTCAACTTGTATTGGAAGCGTCTGTAAGTTTTATTAATTCAATACTGTTAACCATCTCAAATATGAATGATATCCATAAGAACTATCACAAGCTGACAAATTGTCCATAGTACATACACAGAAAACCAATTTTAAAAAGTCTCCTTGCCAAGTTTTGAGTTTTTGATGTCATCATAAGTAGAATTATGTTAAGAAAATTGTCATGAACCCAATTATGATTCCATTCTCTGTCCATTTTCAACAGCAAATTAAAATGAAAAAATACAAGTTTTCCATCATCCACTTTTTGTAGGCTTGGTTCTTCCTCATTATATTGTGATTATCTGGGTATAGAACTTTTACACTGAAAGAGTTGCTTTTAATATTACTGGTCATAAAAAGTAGGTACAAATAATAGGATCCTGAATAGCAGGGGAAAGATTTGTTATATCTGTTGGGGACAGATAAGTGCTCATGAACAGAATCGTAAAGTGCAGATGAATTCCAAGGGAGCATGATCTGTCAATCACCCTGGTGGCTTTGGGAGACAAGACTACTGAATGAGCACATTATCTTCCAAATAACTGATTTTAAAAAGTAAGTGCTTTTAATCCGACTCTATTGGAGCTCATAGGGTAAAACCAGGATGACAATTTTAATGCCCACAAGTTTCTGTAAAGGAAAAAAAATAAAGATCTACAATATAAAATTTACTTCTCCCACTTATAGTCATTACCCAAACAATAAACTGGCACATCAGCTAAATAAGAACAAATGTATCCTATTGTGAACTAATTCTAATTTCCACCCCAGAGCACAAGCCAAACCTGGGGAAAGAAATGAGTGATTTTGGTCTGCTCTCAAATAGGAAAAGCAGAAGTTCTCTGCTCAAGGGAGGAATATGGAGAAGTTTTTAGACAAGAATGCAGGTGAAAGCTTGGGGTAAAGTTTAGAGAAGTACCTGCATTTTGGAACTCTTCCCCACGTAAATGTGTATACTTAATTAACAAATTTTAGCACCTGAAAATTTTTGTCATTACTTGCCTTCTTAGTAAAATTATATAAATCATTGGGATTTCAGAGTTTAGAATGTGCTAAGGAGGTAACAGCTTTTAGGGTTCAACTTTCTCCTTTTGCTTCAAATGTGATTTGTAACAATTCCAGTAGCCTTGATACAAATCTTAAAAAACTACATAGGAATATGATACGTATTCATCAGAGACTGCAATTAGAACACTGAAGTAATTTTTGTGTGTATTATGGACAGTAGAAGGGAAATACAATATACTATATATATAAATATAAATAAATATAAAACTAATAAAAATTAAATACAGAAGTAACTGAGATTATGAGCTATGCATTAGAGAATGTATAATTCTCCAGAAATTAAGGTCACATGCTATTCAAAGACCATTTATTGATACCTAACAATACACAAGCAGAAGTGTTTGTTCCCTCCTTATGGATTTATCTTTGTATCACCCAGCAAAAGGAAATATACCAAGATAGATGGTACATTAGCTGCAGTTTTGTGAAAATTGTTCAAAAATAGGAATCCTTCAATGTCCAGCATTATCTTCCTAGCAACTTTCTTATAGCTATAATTTACTGATAAGAGCTATATGGAACCAATACATTATCATGTCTCCCTCAGTTTTGTAGCTTTAGAAATATTTCCTTCCTGAGATCATCTAGAGAATTTCAGCTTCCCCCCAAACATTTCACAGCAGGCAGAGCCATAAAATTTGTACTATATATCACATGCAATTTGATTATTTGATCATCCGTGTCAGCCAGAGTCAGCTCTGACTTCAGTACACACTCCTGCAATGCAGTTGCTGTCCGTGCTGCAACTGCCTGAGGTAGGCCAGGACTGATGGAGATCCCACGAGACATCATTATAGGCTACATGACAACTGCCCTGGAAGTCAGTGAGCTAATATAGAAGTTAGTGAAACCCATTCTCTTCACCCGTGGGCTCCTTGCAAGTTTAACATTCATCACAACCTTACCAGAGCTCAACATTTCTCAAATAAGATAAATATATCTTCCTAAATTTAACAATCTCAACAGGAACGCTAGATCAGACACACAGTCTTCTTCACAGATAGAAAAAATGTACTTCATATTTATGAAGTTGTTTGAGCACTAAACTACTTCAGTTCTTGAACTGGAATCATTATTGGAATTGTGAAGAATCACTTGAGTCAGAATTCTGATTTTGTCAGTAACTGTAGCTATCACCATGCAGGCTTACAGAAACTGTTTCCAATTACTCAGCTAATTATTTGGTGCCAGATATTATTTAGGTAGATCAACAATAGGATAGAGATTTAAAGAAGTATTGCTTATCTTAGCTCTCACAAGGATTCATGAAGTTGCCTACCATTCACATTATGCATTTATTACTCTTACATTAGTCTTCTGTCAAAACAGAAAGGGGAGTATGAAAAATTTGAACTGTCTACATAAAAACAGACAAGAAATCCAGCAAAGCAGAAAAAATAAAACAAGTGTCCAGAAGGCTGTATTATATGACTGTCTGAGGTCCCTTTTATCATGAGTATCCTATAATCCCATGAATCCTTCATTCCTGGTCTTTTACCCCCTGGCCCTCTGTACTCGTCCTGTGCATAAGTATAACACCATTATAGGAAATCTAACTGCGGACTTTCTTTTTCTGAAAATAAACAGATACTAAGCCCTCCTTCTCAGTCACGTACTGTATAAGGCTAAAATTGAATTCTAATTTCAAAATAAGAACAAAATTTCAGGGATTAGCTCCAACACCCACACTTGCTGCCATTATACTTCTCAGCATGGAAACCTCTTTTGGAGTGTTTTACTTGCATCTTACTGCAGCACTAACTGAGGCCAGTCAAGGCTGAAGCTTGCTGTGCTAACTCACAAGTGTAAAAAAAAAAAAATAAACAGTATATGCAGAGAGATTTGATTAACAGAAGATGCATAAAAAGAGGATTTGTTATTTCTATTTTGCAAATGTGCTAATTCAGAGAGGAAGCAACACTGAAAAACAACAACCTCCTCAAGGTCTGACAAGCCCACACCAAAGCACATCTACCACACACTGTTCTGTTAGGAAGTGATTCTGACTCTCTTTCTCATTAAGACTCTTCAAGCAAAATAATCTCAGATTTCTTAAACTCACGTTGGCCAGGATGATCATGTCTGTCACCAATCCTGGCTTTCAGTTTTATTAGCCATCCATTTAATCTGCTGTCCAAGGCTTCAGCTAGTGACTTTGTTCCTTCATTTTATGTGTCAGAAAAAATATGTTGCTATGAGGAATGATTACTGTAGCTATTTTTCAAGAGGCCCTTTATTTAATATACATGCAAGTTCTCAGTTCAACATCTAAATGAGGTATATGTTTGCAGGATGAACTAACAGCTCAGGAGGGGGCATTGAGGACTGCTAGATAAATAAACCTGCATTTCTGAGTCGTCTGTTTACTTATTCAAATTATTGAGGCATTTCAGGTCTCATTTCACAGCCTAACTGTGCCATAAAGTATTTTGAGAAGACAAACAGGCACTCATCTTGGCTAAGTAATCAACTGCTTAGCAAGATCCTAAACATAAAATCTTTCTTAAGCAGACCAAGCTAAAGTCCTAAGATGTGCAAACACCACACACATGTAAAATTATATTTTTTTTACAAGTGAGCAATTCCTTGTACATTTAGTTTCTTGAGGTGCTGTTCAGGGGCAGCAAGGGCAGGAAATGTTTGCAGAACAGCTGTGGGGGAACAATCAGAGGAAGAAGTGGCCTGTGGGTGTCAACCCTGTGGGACATCCCTATTGTGTCACACCTTCTCTGGGGTCCAAAGGACATGGGAGGGGGGGAAGCATCTGAGCGTGAGGACAAGTTGTGCATTCCTTCAGAAATTCCTTTATGCCTTACAGACTTGGGCAAATGAGCAGCTAGCACGGCACTCCACCCTGGCCATGCCTGAGCCTATCCTAAGCCTCCATGTAAAAAGTTTCCACTGGGAATGCTTTTGTCTCCTAGGGAGGGAGATGGAAGTACAGCCAGTAGATTGAACTAGCTTGGTTGAAGGCTTGTGTTGGCCTAAGCCTTTTGTCAGCTCAGGAGAAAGATTTTTCCTGCAGTTGCCTTCAAGTGTATTTATCCTCATGTTTGGGAACAGGCCATTTTCCATACGGATGAACAGGAAAAAAAACTGAGCAATGAAAAATTTAAATGCCAAGCTTCACTTGCACAGTAAGTGGAGAGGGAGCTGCCTGCAGTGCTGGGATCAGTACCTGCACAGCAATATCTGAACTACCTACAAGCAATACTACACAAACAGATATTTTCATCTGTGACCTTCAGAATGCTTTATAAATATTTTTAACCATCATGATTCCTAGCAGACAGATGCTTAAACAATCTTAAAAAGGTTATCTGGCATTTTGCAGAGAGTTGCCATGGCTTTAGCATTGCTTTCATACACATTTTTGAGGCACCCATTGAGTAAAAGTTGGGGCCAAGATAGAGCTAAGTAAGGTACACAGCTGTTTGATGACTTTATCACACATTTCATTTTATGGTAGCAATATTCAAGCAGAAAGGCAACTCTCCACATATTTCAGCAGCTGATGACTTCTCAGACCCTAAAATTGTTCTTGATAGAAATAGAAATGATAGTGCAAAGACAGGAAACACTTTAGACATAAGTGCAGACACAGCCGCAGAAATCACTGAAGAGTAAAAATTGACTCCATTTGCTAAGAAAAGGCAAATACTTTGAAAAGATTAGACTGGGTTGTGTTATTCCATTAGAAAGCTGATGAAGTTTAAGGCTCAGCAGAGGCATTCAGATTAGGCCTATGAAGAGCTAGTTCTGACAGAAACATGCTGACTAAGAAAAATCCCTTTCTATATTTAAAAATTGTAGCAGATGGTGCTAGCAGTAGGATGCTGCATCAAGTTGTTATGACTGTGGGCACTGTCATCTATCACTGAAAGTCTCAAAATGCCATCACTCTACTGCAGGTCTCAACCTGAACTCTGCAAAATGCTCCAAGTACTAACATGATTTACTGGGTACCACTGCCCCTGGGTGAGGTTTCTCTGGAAAAGCTTCAGAAATTACATTCCTATGGCTTAGAAGGATTTGGGATGCTTTTAAAGTAGTCAGGATATTGGAGATCTGTACCCCATATTCAAAACAGTGTATTCAAATGCCTTGAGTAAAAATGTTCCCCCAGTTCCAGCATAAAGCCCAGAGCTTTTGGAAACTTTGGGTATTTGTACATGGCATAACAGAGATATTCAAGCCTGTTAGCCTGCCAAAAGGGGTGCGAGCTGGAACGTGGCATGGAGGGGACAGCTCATGTCTGTGAAATGTGGCATCTTTAGCCTTCTTGGGAGCTACGAGGCATGTGGGTTCAGGGACCCTTCACTGAATGTGAGGCTGCACAACAATAGGCTTTCAGCTGCATCAGCTAACAAAATCATCCTCAGGCTGAAAAACGTGCTGCCCCTGTCTCCCCTCCTCCTCCTCCTCCCCTCCAAGGAGGAGGCACAAGGGACTCTAGCAGTCTCCCTGTCCTCCTACGCCACTCACACTGCTTGGAGCAGCACCACTCCATCCCACCCACCTCCGTGCTGCGCCAGGGAACCAGCCCCTCTTCTCCTGGAGGTATGAAAACGCTCACACCCACATCAAAGCTAAAAATCACACCATCATGTAGCTACCCCTCCTGGTCACCTCTGCTCTTTAGCAGCGTGTATAATCATCTGAACAGAACGAGACAAATCAGCGGAGAAATTCCCCCACGGCCTTCTGAAAAATCCACAGTATTTTTTATGAGTTATTAAGCACACAGCCCTGCTGAGTGATGATTTTGGAGTTACAAAGGTATTCACTACAGGAATTTTTTATTCTTTTTCTCTCTTGCCATGGCAACCAGGGTATCAAAGTACTTCAGAGGAAGACAGAGCCTCACAGTACACAGAATGTTTGCAGCACATTTGACTTGTTTCTTTTCTATAAAGATTTAATCATTTTTAAAACTGTCTTGGAAAAATTGGTTGAAAAAAATAAAATCTACACAGCACGATTTTTTCTGCCTGCTTTAACAAGAGGATGTGCATATAATCTACACTTCATAGAATTAGGAGTCTAGAATTCTAACAAAGGGCAAGAACCACAAAACAGGACCTGTTTGTTATATTACAGTTAGAGGGCACACCTAAAATAACCGGCAAAAAATACGAGTGGGGAAAAAAAAAAATATTCAGGATCCTGCTTCTGCATATCTTATGTGCATGCCAGTAGCTGATGTCCTTCCTCAGTTATAGAAGACAACAAAGAAATATAAGGGGAAATGAATATACCTAAAATAAGACTTATTTTTATAGGGAGGGAATTGATAGCTGAAGGATTCCTTTAGCCCCAGACAGTATCATTTATCCCAATCACGAAGCAGGATATTTTCTCATTCCTAAAATTGTTAAAATTATTACTGTGCCATTAGGAATTTTATATGCCTGTTGGGATCATGACACAATCAGTAGACATGCAATGGTAAAGATAAATTTCTCCAATTCAACAACAATTCTTTTTAAGAGTTGCCAAAAATCAGACTGATTTTCATAAAAAAATCAACACCCCATTAACAAGAATTGTCTTGCCCTTCTCTAGTTATCCCTGTCGAGGCAACAAAAATTGTCTCCCTAATACTTATTTGAACAAAGATAAATTACTTGCCTTAGGTAATGTCTGATGACAGCAATTTCAGCCAGCTAGCTATAGTAACAAAATTGTTTATGCATACTTTCTTTTGTATCCTTTTATTCCCGTACTGTGGAGCACAGAAAATGAAAAGAATGAAATGTCTTTTCACATGTTTTGGAAGTTCAAATCCAACCATAGTCAACCAACAGACCCTCAGTGACTTCAGCAAATGAAAGAGTAAGATAGAGCACATCTCTGCTCTCATCCTTCTTTCAATATTTTAATATTTAAAAAATATAAACCAAAATTGAAATAAAACTCTCAAGAACTGTCTGACAATAGCTTTTAGACTTTGTAAGCAGTGAGACAGAAAATCAGGGAAATAATTTTATTCTCAGATATTAATTTCCAAGAAGGAAAAATAATGAATGCTTCCACTAATGAACGCTTCCCAAACACTTGCACACTTGTATTGATTGTTGTCCATTTGCGGAAGAACAACAGCCATCTAATCTTATGCAATTTAAAAAACAGAGCGAAAAACAAACAGCCCATTTCTATACAAATTATGACAGATTTTTTAGTTACCTTTAGTTACCTATTCTTTCATTGTTACATTAATATCCAACAGTTACTATATCATCCTATTGGATAATATATGCACAATTGAGATCTGGGGGGAAAAGTCCCACCTGTTTTCAAAGTATTGTAAAAAAAGATTTCTTGATCACTGAGTTTATAAAATTAATTACAACATCCTAAAAACAAAATCAAATTCTGCCCTTCCTGACCAACTGAGTTTTGGAAAGTGTTCAGACATCTGATAATTGTGTTATTGCCCATTGTAGGACAAATGCAATTTTGCCATCCAACCCCAATATCTTGTTTCAATATCCTAAACCCCATTTATTATTGCCTATTTCTCAAGTAAGTTCATTTACTTTTTTCCTTTTTATTTTTTCTTCTTCTTTTTTTTTTTTTTTTAATATGCTTTATTAGCAGTCCATAATGCACAATTGAGAGGAGGCTTATTTCTTCTGAAGAACAGTATTTCCATGGCAATACACGTCATGTATAACAACAATCTCTCATCACCTTTTCTCAACACCTACGACTGCTGGAGCTTAGCTTGATGTTATATAATAAAACACAGTACAAAGAACACAACTCTCAATGGAGACTCCAGTGCTTCCCTTATGTATCTCAGATATTCTTGGTTTTATGAGGGCCTTCAGGTCATAATGTTTCTTAAGCAACTAGAAGCTCTTTAATTAGAAGCAGGTGCACACAGTCACACAACATCGGCACACTTTTCCAGAGACAAACTCACCTGGATAGACTCCTAATGAAGTAAAGAACGGATGACAATAGTTAGAAGACCAGACGTTTGCTCTTACCTATTTTGCAAATATTCTAATGCAAAAATTTTACTGTAACAAAACCATTAAAATTACTGGGTTGTGGGTTTTTGCTTTTTTGCCTCCCTTTTTCTTTTTTAATTCACAGTGGGTGTGAAGCAAAGGCACATAGTAGGACATGCAGTAGCACTATTTGCCTTTACCTTTATAAATGTCATTACATCAGTATAGATAATGTCAATAAATTCATCTTTAGTCTGACATACCAAGCAGACTCACTGATCTCCACCCAAAACACGCCAACTGTCCAAGTCAATTAAACCCTATTGCATCTGAGCGTTCAAAGATAACACTGAAATAACAACTCTGGTTAAACTCTGTAGTGTAGGTGATTCACATTTGAATATTACTGTGAAAAAATGAAGATAAATAAGGAAGGAATATTTACACCCTGATTAGTCTCTGATTTGATGGGCTGTGCTTATAATCTTTACCAGTACAAGCCTTTTAGCCTTAATAGAAGCATAGCAGCCATATCAGTTAGAAATATTTGTTCTAATTCCCCTGTCCACCAGGCAAAATAACCAGTTGCAAGGAAAGGGTTGAAGTTTGATTATTGTGCTGTTGCTGTTAAACGGGGAGTCAGTTTTCACCACATGAGAAAGACAGCATGACTGACATAAAAATGAAGATGTTTTGACATGCAAACTGATTATTTTATTTCTAACCCTCACTGATAATTATCCCACCTTCAATCTGATCAATCTAAGTGGGAGCACAAAAGCCTATTATAAACTCAAGCATATGGCACCGATCAAAGGAATTTAACTTCCTTTTCCAGGCTAAAATTATTTTCTTTAGTAACACCAGAAAGCAGCATTGATCTGCTGCTTTCCTCTTCATGTTTCATTTCAGTAAGATAACAGAAACCCAACTGCATTGTCAGCAATGGACATTATCTATGAGTGACTTCAGTCGTGCTACTCTTTTAACAACAATACTGTTCGTTTAGTAGAAAGAAGGCTGGATGATTGCTTACGTGCAAGCAACAATTAAATCTGAGAAAAAGACTTCTTTTGTGATATTAAGCTGGAAAGGCATTATAGCATTCCCTGAAAAATGAGTAGTTAATGGACAGAGTGTCTCAAGAAAGGGTTGGCATCAAGAAGACTAGAATTTAAATTGCATAAAGTGAAATTAAAATTCTGATTCACTCTAAATAACAGCTCCTACAAAAGAAACATCTGGTCCGAAAGAAAATTCAATGATTTGGCATTGCAGTACTGCATTAAATATTGATACTGATGTTGAACTGACCCTGCTGCCTAATGCAAGAACATCAGGTGTCAGGGTCATTCTAAATGGTACTGCACTGAAAAGTGGTTCTGCCTTGCTGCTGAATTACCATTTCAAGCTTTGCAATGTCATTCAGGAACAGACGTGGCTCTAAGTGAAGTCTTGCTAAGAAAATATAGTAGTTGTTCAGTGAGGGAGGAAGGGGAGGAGTGGATACAGATCCAATCTAAATCAGGCAGCAATAACCACTTTATGCCATGCCAGTCTGTGCACATACTGATCAGCACTAATGGAGGGATTTCTCAACTTCCTTGCATAATACATGTCCATATGTCAAATACTCCATGCTTCTGCCACATCAGTGGCATATATATCTTTTAATATATTCATAGATCTTAAGTCTTCTGATCTGGAAAATACTCTGACTGCAATCTTACATAGTAAGAGCTAGAAAGCTTTTCTCATCCCTTGCTTCACTGAGAACTTTCAAGGGACATAATACACTATTTTCCTCTCCTTTCCTGAAAGAAGCTGTGGTTCTCAAAAGCCAAACAGCAATAACCAGTGAAGAAAGGTTCCAGCCACTTTCATGTTTACATCTTCTCATATATTTGCTTGGTACCCAGAGAACACAGAGCTGAGAAGAGAAATATTTCATTGCAGCTCTGAAGAAAGAACTATCTATTACTTCTCCCCTAAGAAATTGCCTTTTCAGAACATCACACAGGCAACTGAGTCCTTTTACTCATATCTGCACACAACTACATCTGAAATAATGTCCTGTTATCAGTCAACAAAGAAGTTTAAATCCAGATATCATAAAGTAAAGGCTAAACTTACAATCTTACATACAGTTTGCAATGCTTTAGCATGACAGCGACCCAGCCTTCAAGCTGTTCAGATGAGCAGATTTTGTACAGTGATTGGCTTAGTGTTAAAAGTCTCTATGTTAAATTGCTGGAAAAGGAACACTGCATCAGTGAGGACTGTTATCGTGCACTTCTTTTGTTTTTTGGGCAACGCCAAACAACATAAAACATTAAACAAACTGAAGCATTGTGGAAGATAAAGACATCACATAAACTGATGGGGCATGCCAAAAACTCTCCTCCCCTGAAAAATGTGAGGAATTTGCATTGATGGCTTCAAGAGTTTACATATGGTTCAATGATATTTTTCATTCCATAAGGATCAAAAGTTGTTGGTGGGAGGGGAAGAAGAGAGAAGGGAGAAGTCAGATGGCTAAATACAAAACCAGAACTAATAAATATTAAAGAGGTAGTTTTTTTAATATAGCTTAAACATGCAAATGCCTATCTGAATAACAAAAACATAAAATGTATACAAATAGTTCGAGTCTTCTACAATAACTTTTGTGTGCTGTGGATCATGGTTCCCAAATTGCTTGTTCTTTCTCATTTAATTAGGCTGGGAAATCCATGAAAAATTGCTGCTGAGCAAAAACAGAACATATATCTTCCTATGTGAAGAAGAGATGGCATATAAAATCATAATTTAAACAGTATGCTAAAGAGAAGGTTATTAAGGCTGCAAAATGATTGTAGTAATCACTGCACATACAAGTAAAGCATTCCAAAGTTAGGGAAGGCCATAATTAAAGAGGTCTGTAAAATCTTGACTTCACTCTTTGGAGTGTTATGATCCAGCCTTAAAGTGACATAATCACACTTTGCTCTCTATGTGTACACAACAGGAAGCACTCAGTGAACCAGAAATCAATTAACAATTTGTTTAATCTCTCTGTTTAGTGCAAACTATCACATCCTGACATAAGACATAATGACAAATCAAACACTAACCAAAAGCTGCTTTAAGACAGGAGTCTTTCTGACAAAGCTTTCCCTCAGTGCTTCCCAAGTGCTTCACCAAGAGTCTTCACTACACCTGTTACGGGAGGAGGAACTCTTCTCTTTGCAGCTATGAAGTTTCTTCCTCAGCATTGAACTTTAGATTGCAACTTTGAGACCCAATGTAGAAAATGTCACAAGCCCATTTCCATTAAACTAGTACCAGCCAACTAAAACACATTCCTAATAAAAAGCATGCTTCTAATTGAAGCTGTCCCGTTCTAAAATCAAGCAGTTTCATCCCCAACTTTTTTACAGAGCCCTTATAGAATCAAAGACATTGACATAAATCTGAACTTGCATGACACAATAAATCCTCAGATTCTCTAAAATTCTCCTGTCTCAGTCATTTTCTTCAAAGCTGGTGTTTTTCTTACTGCGCAGGAATTAAAGAGATTGTATTGGTCTTGGAGAACAAATCAGCATAGTGTCTCTGAATTTCCCCACAGGTTTTGAACAGCTTTTATTCATTCCTATTCTGAAAGATTTGGTCATATTCATGTATTTTCCACATTGCTTGTAATGCAGCAAGAATCAAGGGAAAGAAAGAAAACATCAGCCCGTTACATAGGCTTCAGAAGGCACTTGTTTAAATTCTTTCTTCTGCCAAATATTTCAATCGAATGGCTTTTTTTTTTTTTTTAATAGGAATAACTGCTCCCCGTGGGAGGAAGGGGGTGGGGGGCGGGGGAAGGAAATCAGAACTGACAAGTCACTCCCAGATTAAAGAAACTGAGTGAGATTTGCACAAGACTTCTTTAAGGATAAGCATCCAGCCTTTTTACAAAACTAAATTGTGAGGCCCCAAACATTCAAAGTACTGTTGAGAGACTAAGAGTGCAACAGCTAACTCAGAAGTTAGGGGGAGTTATAGGGAAGTAACAGAAGTCACAAGGTTTCTTAGAACATTTTCTTTCTCAATGTTTTGTTGCAGAAACTGTTGAATGTTTTTTTATAAAAAGAAAAAGGACAAGAAAAAGCTTTCTAAACAATAAAAAGGTAAAATATTTGAGAAACAGAAAATTCCCTCTTTTGTCACTTATCCCTGCTTTTCAATGACAACATGCAATGTGCCTTAACTTTTCCAACAGCTTGAAAGAACTGTAAAAAATAACTTGCTTATGTATTTGCATATTTTTAAAGGAAAAAAGGTAATAAATTTCAAGTGATTAGTAAAAACAAAACAAACCCAGAAACCAACCAAACAAAAATAGATAAAAACCTCAAACCTATTGTTCTTATCCAAACCTGTATTTCTCAGTGAAAAAATATTTGGGAAGGACACCTCTACAAACTCAGTCTGATGTTTTTTTAAAAATGAGGTAGGGGTGCCTCGTTTTTAACCAAGCGACTAGGTCAAATAATTATGTTTTAGTACTGGATTGTAACCAGGCCATTTAGCTGCCATGGCTACTTTAATTAAGCAAGCATTGGCTTCTCTTTGCTTAGTACACACTATAACAGTTTAATTTTGATGTATGTGTCTTAATGTTCCTGAAGCTAGGGCAGTAACATTAGCAGTGTTTTCCTATACCAGATTTTTTTCTCAGATCTTGGAGGACTTCTTCACAAACATAGACTTTTCCCTTAGGGATGATTTGACATATTGAGAGGCTTATTTCTCCAGTATGCACTGACTATGAAGACAATAAAACCAGACAGCAAAAGTATCTGTAACAAGAGGGGGGGAGAATAAACATTTAAAATAAATCATTAAGACAGAAATGGAGTCCCTCAGATTAGAACAATCCTTTGGAGGTCTCAGTCCAGTCCTACACCACTTCTAGTTGTCTTGAAGGCAGAACATTTTGCATCTTTTTTCCTTTGTTTATTAAAATCACAGAGCTTCTTTAAAAATATTTAGATATTGGAAGCCCAGAGAAGATATGTTTACATAGCTGAAATTGTGAAAGGATAGGGATTTCTCTGGTGTACAATGATCCAAAAGGTTCCATCCCTTAGGCAGAAAATACTATCACTCTAATCAAGACAAATTATAGTTTAGTAATGGAGACAGACACTAAAGAGGACAAAACAAAACAGTGTAACACTAAAGTCACTTGCTGATACACTAGGCCATATAGCATTTGAGCAACTGGGTATTTCAAGGGAAAGAAAGCAACACGACTAAACGTATTAGAAGCAATTTTCATAGTGATTTAAGCAGCAAAATTAATCAAGTGGTTGCTAATGGAATTCATTGACATTAGCAATAGCTTATAAACCTCAAAAAATTTTAAAAATATATTAGCCTCCTTTTTTTCCCCTGACATTCCAGTGAAGCAGAAGTTCTGTACATTAGAAATTAGGAAATGCAAGGAAAAGAAAAAGACATCTGCTTGTACTTTTGCTACTAATAAAACAAGTTCGTAAAGAAAGCAAAATGTCAGACATACTTGGGCAGAAACTGAGATACATGTGAGGTACTTTGTTAAACACATGTGGCTGAGATTAAATGGATCAACTTTGTAAATTATAACAGAACTTGGTTTCAAGGTCAACATAATCTTTGTCTCCTCTGCCTAATCTTAGGATAAGGATGATACTTCTGATAATCTGTGGAACTCTAAACCTTTCAGTTTGAGTTTTTGCAACCATTAACATACTTTACAGCAGCGAGACTTTGTCATTTCTATACTTGGCCTATAAGCAAGTGCTTTGCAAGTGAAAAATGTCATTCCTCAGCCACAAATGGCTCTTCACAGCAACTTGGCTGACCTTATATTCAATTATATCTCTGATTTGAACAGCAACAAAGAGAGTTGCTTTTATTTCACAACACAGCTTAAAACTAACTACTTCAGCATTACTACTTACAAGCAGTTTCTCACAAAAAACTAACATATATATACAACTAGATGCATCTTTAATGCCCAAGTTTTCCAAAAGATAATTGGGATATGGAGAGCACAAAGTAAATCCACTGGATTACAGGAGAAAATTTTTTTTTTTTTAATTGTAAAGGAGGAGAACTTGCCAGCCTACACTGCAGCACTGCTGAAAACTACCAGAGTGCTGATATGAATCATAGTTGAGTCAATTATGTAACACTGCAGAAAAAAATAAAAGCAGTCCTGGAAGGTAATGACAGGAATACTACACACGAGATAGCAGAGGCAATCGGGCCTTTCCTGTCAATGCGTTCAAAAGGGATACTGGCCTCAAACTGGAGTTCTTCACAGCGAAAAGGACACAGACCACACACAGTGCCCAGGAGAGAGAAGCAGAAAATAAAATACTTATTTTGGGAGATGCAAATAGATGGTTTTGCTTAAAGAGCACCAAAATTTATCTTCCAATAAGTAAAACTTTTCCCCAAAATGGAAAATATTAATTGTTCTGAATGGCCACATGTACATTGAGAGTTAGGAATGGGAGAAAAAAGGAGGTTGCAATGAAAAGTACACTATTTGTTGCAAGAGGCATTAAGGTTGTGATAATGTTGACCTGTTCTTCTTGAACAGGGCAGGTATCAATGTAGTCTTGGTCTGACAAAAGAGTGCAAACTTTGGAAAATACAGAGCTAACCCCACTACTGGACATTAAAAGGGAGAAAGAGGTGTAAGGAATGGGAGGAGACTCCTTACAGAAAATACACCCTAGTTACATGATAATGATAAACAAATTTCTTAGTACAGTTTTTTCTCTACATTTGTAAATAGTTCAGAAAAAAAAAAAAAAAAGGCACCAGAAAAATTTTCAGGCAAATCTGATCTTCCTCAGTGGAGGGTGCTGAATTAGTTAATATCTTGAGAAGAAAGAAGTCTTCCTTTATATGACTCTATTATTAGATGTGGAAAAAAAATCATTTTTGAGAGTAAATTACAGGATCTACACTATAGCTTCCACTGAGATTACTCTTCACAGGAAGAGTAATGAGGCTCAAGTCCTAATGAAACTGCAGCATTTCAGAGCCACAGCAATCAAATCCCGTTCTAATTATTACAGTAATGCATTGCCTATAAGCCATGACCTTGTTGCTTCAACAAAGTACATGCTGGACAGTATTTCAGTGATCTTTGATGGCTTCTTGTCTAACATCTGTAAGGGTTTGGACAACTGCAGAAGCAGAATATTCACTCGTGGCTACTAATCCATGTTGGTTGTTTCAGCTTCTAAATGAACTGATTGCACCTTTGCTACTTTAAAATATCTCTACAGTGTGAATCTGGATGTGGTGCATGCCCTCATTTCCTATGCAGGACCCTTAGGTGCTACTGGTAAATTAGCTTTCACTGTCTCTTATATCTGCTCTGAGAGGAATAAGCATGACAGGAATAATGCTACTGGTCCCATTTCGCTGAGAGTACCCATTATGTGCAGTCTTGTGCAACTTTCAGCAACTCATCACCAATATGCTCCCTTCTGTGGGTGTTGGAAATAGTTTTCTAAAGCACTTTGACACTAAAAATTATAACAATTGCATGTATCAGTGGCAGTTTGCTCACTTGTATCTTTTAGCACATGAATATCAAGCCCTGTGTGTTACTGAACATATTTTACTCTGCAGCAGTTATTTTTAAACAGATCACTGCAAAAAGCTTCTGCGAGCAACTATTTTCATGCAGCTTTAATACAGTTCCTCGAAAAAAACAGTGTTAGATGTCACACTTATTTTACAACCTTCCATTTTGGTTTTCTTCTAGAAAGAACAAATTATATGAGAGACAACAAGAGAATCCTGAAATACAGACACAGTAATTTTATGTAGCTGTTTAGATGCTGTTTATGCTTTTGAGATTTATGACTTCCACGCTATCTCTCATTTCCAGTTACTGCTGTGTGTGCAACTTGCAGGGTACTTGTTATGCTTTATCACTACCATGCGGTTCCAAGTTCAATGAATTAATCTGTAAGGTTCCAGTCAAAGCATTGGTGTTGGGAGTAACAGGAAAGATTCAGTTATAGATTTTTAAGTATCTCCCACATTGCACTAATTCACATAACCTTTATTTACCACAGAGTGCCCTGCAAGTAGAAGTGAAATGCTTGGTGGGGAAAAGGCATTTACTGGTCCCCAGAAAAACACATGTCATTAGAGATGCATTTTTAATGGGATTTGACTTAATGGAGATGGAGGCCTACAGACACTGTGTTAATGCTTTACAGCAACAAGCTCGTAGCAAGCTTTTAGCACAACATAATGATTCACCAGGCTAAAATTATACACTGAGCAGTGCTTGGTTGAACCAGCACATTATGTTTTCAGTACATACTCACACAACTTAGCAAAGCACAGCTCCTTCAAATTGCAAACATGATTTATAATAATTGGCACTGTCTTCCAATTTTGCTCATACTAGAAGTTCTGGAAGGAAAAGGGGTCAAATTATCCACATGCTATCACTGGGCAACTAGTTTTATGGCTCCCTTTACAGAGCTTAATATTAAAACCACCGATACTATTGTTTATGGGAAATAATGAATAAAAGCTAAGTATAATGCTGTTTTCAGCAAGGGACTGTTTACAGATGAGGTTCTTATCAGCCCTGTACAAAATCCCTTAGATGACCTTGTGGAATGCCCCTGTGGAATGCCCCTGTGGAGCAATGAACACCAAAAATTATCATAAGAATTTTTGGCAGAGTTTACTCTGCATTAGCTAGAAATTTTCATTAAATGCAGTACATAAAATTATCAGGAGTTCTATGACATCCCTTAGTAAAACCATGACATTATAAGATGTTCATGCACTTTTCTTTCTTTTGCATCTACAGGCTTTTCCAGAGTGATAAGAATAACTCTTTTTTTATATATTTCAAGGTGAATTTTAATATGTATGGGGTACAAGTGACTGATGGATATAGCAACCTGTTTATCTAAATGATGGACATGTCACAGGCATCCTGAGGATAAGTTTCACCTACACATGCTGCCCTCCTGCTGATCTGAAAATTTGAAAGGGTATCCTACTCCATGTAGAATTACTCCTTGGCCTCTCTGCTAAGACTATGAGCAAAGGTCTTCTCCTTCTGAGGATGCCTTTCAACCACAGATCACCAACTCCATTACTCTTTAACCCAGTCTGCTCAGATAGAAAAGGTGGGTAGAAATGTGTCAGATGACAAATAGGCTTTCCAACACAGGATGTAAAACCACATCTCTCTGAATTATATGAGTGTAACTGGGAGTAGTTAGAGAACTTAGCTACTAAATGGAACATTAGGAAAGAATTATAAATACCAATATTCACTATCCACATTTCCATACTGCAGTCTTAAAGTTACATCTAGGTGAACATGTACAGGGACAGTACTGAATGCTTAAGCAAGTTAGAGATTGGGAGACATCATTAAATTCCAATACTATTTTAATCACAAGCAGTGACAGATGATGACCAAAAAAACAAAATCTGAGGAAAGACCCCCGAAGATGTTTGGTTATCAGACACATATTGAGCTGGCAAATTTTATGGAATACCAAATTTTTTTGCAAGCCTTGCAGAATTAAGTTTGTCAAAATGCATTTTTATGTGAGATGCTCAATTCTTACTATAATCATTAATAAAACTTGTAGAATGCTTTGCTAGCTGAAGACCAAAAAATCTCATCTAGAAACAAAATAAAACTGGGACAGATTGCTTCCAGTCTTCTGAAAACTTGAAAACAAGAGCAAAACAGGAAGAAAACCAGAGCAGATCTCTTACAGCTTACAGACAAGCTTTTCCTCACAATCCTTGCACAGCTTTCCATTACTGCTTAATCGAACCTCCTGGGCCAGAAACAAGTAGAGGTCTCTGAACTACAGAGACAAGGACTAAAGGTGATGGTTCATTTTGGAAACCAAATTTCAGAGAGGTAAATACCTGGGGCAGCTACTCAGGCTACAGTTCCACAGCAGACCAAGCCTGTCTGATCGGTGTTCCCTCCAGTCCAGCTTCTGCACCCTCTCACTCTTGGCCATCTATTTTGAGCTTCCTTTCACATCAGGTCCCACCATTGATCCCATTTTTCACCGAACCATTTCAACATGCAAAGTCAGTAGCAAGCTTATCAAATTATCAAAAGCAAATAGTATTCTCACAACATTTAGTGATGGCAATAAATGCTGAATAGATGGCAATAAGGACTGGAATTGCTTCTGGGGTTTTTGTCTCCCTAGCCCACCACACAGCAACAGTGAGGAAAGAGGCAAAAATTGTACTTAGTTTTGGAAGCAGCTCTAACTGGAAGCCTCTTAGGTGCGAAGGCAAGTAAGGAGAGAAAGTTTGGCCTTTGGTGTTGTCCAGAACATGAACTGTAAGAAAAAACCAACAGATTTTATCTCCTGAGTCAGCAACCAAGAGCAAGTCAATGCACGTTTAGTAATATCTGCCCTTTTTTATTTGCCACAAAATATCTAAATATATATTGTAGCAATACATTTTAAAGAACCAAAATACTCTTACCCCAAAAAGCACTTTTACTCAATATGTTGCAAGACTAAAGCACGCGTTTCTTAGCTTTACTCTTGAATTATATAGCCTAACAGAGCAAACTGAGTTTGTACTCTGTATGCTAAATGCATGGAGTATCAGTTTTGCCTTGGAAGACTAGAGAAAGAACAACACTTGATGACAAATAACCACCATTCTAGAAACAAATCTCACATTTTTGGAAGAAGAGTTTAACACGTCTGATAGGAATAATAAAAAAAAGGAGAGCACACATTCCTTTCCTCCACGTATGATTAGCCCTGTTCTTGACAACCCCAGCTCAAATTCTGGATGCAGATTTTTTCTCTGTACCATTTGAAGAATTCGTTGATCCTTTGTGTTACCATGTGTAGCAGAGAAAAAGATTTCATATATTCAACCTCGTATCTATGAGACAGAAATCTTACAGAGACCACTAACAGCACCAGAGTATGATAGTCCTCAAAAGGCAAATCACATCAGTTTCAAAGGCACTTAACTTCCCTTGCTCTGAGAATTTTTATACTCCCTAGCCTGCACTTCTTCCCACAGACCAGCTGTGACTGAGAGATAGGGCTGTAGCCTGTTCTTCCTTACACCTATTGGGGAAAAGCAAGTCAACAAAAAGCTGATGTTTATTTCAGTGCTCAAACTGTGTGTAGTCCTACAGGATTAGGTTAATGCTAAATATTTCTACAATTGTTATTGTGTTCATCTTGATTTATATTTCTGAGTTACTATGGGAATAAGAATAAGAACTTATTTTTGGCAGCTATTGTATCACACACTTTTCTCCACCTATATTGTGATCACCATCAGCATTTCACATGTAAAACTGCTCATGCACAACTAACCCAAGTAAGATTATAGCAATCACTACGCAATTTTTAAAATAATGCATATATAATGTATATATATATACACACACAAAAATCAATATCCATAGAATTTTAACAAAGCAGTTAAACTCTAACACCAGGCCATCACACACAATGCATTGGCCCTATAGCCTGGTCAAAGCCTGGGTAAATAGAAAAGCTGGGATCAAGCCGGTATTAGCTGAAGGTACATGATGGTACTTTACAGTTTGCAGCAGTATTTTCAATTATTATTGACCAAAGCTTAATTGTGATTCTCTGCACTCCAGAATCTGAAATAATGCTATAAAATCTCTGCACACAAGTCATCACACATCTTATTAATGGTTCTTATCATTATCCTTGCATAGGTAAACACTCATCCACAGAACACAGATTGTCTGTGACTGAAGCACACTAGCAGCCCCATTTATACCAGGTACTAGCGTTCAGGGGATCTTTAGCCCTCAACATCTCACAAGATACCTGATTGATTTTCCCTTGATATCAACAGAAATCCCTCTAGTAACTTCAAAAGAAGATCAAATCCAGGAAATCCAAATCCAAACCCGAGGGACAAAAGCTCAGAATAACTCCCTAATATTTCTGAATTACATGGTTCATTGTTATGCTTCGTTATATGCAACTCTGGAAGCAAAAGACCTTGTCTCCTTGGCTGACAGATAATCCTTAAAAGTACAAGTTCTAAATGATAAAATATACTTTTCTTTATTCAGGACAAGCTTTTTCACAGCAGGCTTGTAGGGTGCTAGGAAGAAAGGTGGTAGCAACTGTCCAAAAAAATCAATTCTAAAATAGAGTTGACATTAAAGGACAGAAATTATTTCTTTCTGTGAATGTAACCCAAGCAGTTTTGTTCCAGAGAATATCTTATCTTAGTGTTTTTACTAAAACTAATGGAGTCAAAGGGTCATTTATCATAATCTGTGGACCTAAAATAAATGAACACTGGTATTTTTGAGGGTTAAAGAGTGCAGGTGATCATTACAAGAGGAAACAAGAGGACCTACCAGTTCATGAAACAGGATACCATGGATGGGTACAAAGAAACTCAAAAGATTTTGCTCTTTTCCATGCTGTCAATTGAATTTGTAATAATGGTCACTAGAAATGCAGCAGACTTCCTGGAAGCACGTTCCTGCAACTACTTACTTTCAAGAATGCTTATTGCTAAGCTTGGGAACAGTTTCTTCAACTTGAATGAAACAACAACACATTTTAAATGGTTACATGCATTCTTTATAAACAAGGACTTGAGAAAGGACACGGAAACCAGAAACACAAGTTTTGCACAGATGATGCAAATATGGAAAAGGACTAAGCGCCTGGATTCTGACATTTTGAATTGCAACCCTGTTTTGCTCTACTTTCTGTGGATCTTTAGGTCTGAGAAATGCAATTACATCAGCATCAGTTTTTGTTGTTAGCCATTTCTGTCAGATACTTGGACTTATTTCAGCAATGGCTGTTCAGGTGGATTGCAGACATGCTTCTTTCAGGAGCTGTTGAACAGGCTGAAGTATATATTTGGAACAGGGCAGCTTAGCATGGTAGTATGTTGGTGCAAAACTAGCAGAAGCTGTCCTGGAAACTAACTGTATTGTACCCAGAATTTGTTGTTGTTGGAATTTGTGTGCAAAAATTACACCAAATTTAGCATAATAGTATTGTCCATGATGTAAATCTGAAATTCAGTCAGTTGTAAACATTTGATGTTTGTTCAGCTAATTAATCCCCTAATAGCTGCAGTATTCAGATGAGAAGCTCATGAGAATAGATATGTAATTAGTTTTCCAATATTCTATTTGTGCCAATGCCATAACACTCTGTTTTGTAACCAACAAAAAGCATAGAAGGGGAGATGTTAGATTACTGGAGAAAGATAAACGGAGCATTTTAGTTGGTGGCAGCAGGAGAGACTCACTG
Organism: Myiotriccus ornatus; assembly: GCA_036023395.1. Taxonomy (NCBI): domain Eukaryota; kingdom Metazoa; phylum Chordata; class Aves; order Passeriformes; family Tyrannidae; genus Myiotriccus; species Myiotriccus ornatus. The sequence goes on from JAYRBT010000178.1 coordinate 10,618,356, forward strand.
TATGACACACAGGGATGCTAAATGCAACACTTGGGAAGACCCAGCAACAAAAACAACTCATTTCTAAGCTCTTAGGGCACAGTAAAGTGATGAAAAATAGCCAACACAAACTTGTCAAGAACAGATCATGTCAAATCAGTCTAACTTCCTACTTGGACAGGATAACTGGCCTAGCAACTAGGATACAGCAGTAGGAGTGACATATCTGAACTATCCTCAAGTTATTTGGTTTGTCAACAATGACATTCTCAAAGAGAACCTACGAAATCTTCCTCCACAGGGAATCAGCATAAGCAGAATCCACAATCAGCTGGAAAATCATAATGGAGCCATAGTTATCAGTGACTTGCTCCTGCATTGGCAAGCTGTCTCCAGTGGGATTATATGGGGTCTACACTGTATTCTGCCCAGTCTGTTCAGTATTTTAAGATCATAAAAAATTATACAAATTACACAAGAGAAATTTAGGAACATTACTAAAGTGGGAGGAGATCTATTTGGGAAGACAGCATTTAAATTCGCAGGGTTTCTGGCAAACTAGAATTTTAAAAAAATAGGACAAAGTTCAAGTTAGACACATGCATGATGAGCCCAGAGGACTGCTGGCAAATACACAAAGAGAGGAATTCTGCAACCAGGAGGTGCACCAGATCCCAGTACAAGCCAATAATACAACTCGGTATGATTGCTAAAACATGATTTTAAGACATGAGAGAAGTGCTATACGCAAGCAGTAGTGGTAACTAATCCACTTGTTAATGCTGGAGCCTCTCCAGCTGGAACATAGTGCCCATATTTGATCTCTAAACTATAAAAGCCCAGGAAGCATCTAGAGAAAAGCGAGATGAAAAATACCAGAAAATATCCTACAAGGAAAGGTTACATTTGGGTTGTTTACAACACACACAAACAAATCTTCCATTAAAACTTTTCAGGAGCCATTTCAAAGCCATGTGCAATGAATACGGTGCCTTATCTTGGGTGGATTTCAAGTGATATCTGAGGTCACTCCAGGGCCCATTTCTATCGTGCTTTTCCTGAAATATTTCCAACAAGACAAGCCAGAATCCAGCAATTAAAGTCTTCACTGTATAAAATCGATGTAAAAGCAGAAAGGTTTACATAAGTCTTGTAAAAGATAACAACTGAATGACATAATTTATATAATTCAAAAGTAAAAAATTAAAAACCTGCTTAACCTGTACCTTATCCAAAATTAAACTCTGTAACATTCTTCTCAGAGAAGTATACAGAATCAAAGAATTTAAGAGAGCAATCACTCCTAATGTTTCTACAGTAATCAAAGAAATTAAAGAAAATTAAGAAAGAAGGTTACTCTTAATTTGGATTAATCAGTGGGAAAAAACTCCTTTTTCAGCTGCAGAAAAAATAAAAAATAAAATAGATAATAATACCTGTATTACAAATCAGCCAAGATGTGTTTAGTATCATATAATAATAAGGAAGGACTTAAAAAGATTCAGAAAAAAACATTTTAAAATATTTTGGCACTGGCATTGACCCAGTAGATGGAATTGCATTAAGCTCATTAAATGCTGACTAAATCAGGCTTTCCACATGTGTCTATGTTAACTATCTACAAGAAATTGAAACTCACATTCATACAGCTGTGATTAATTATGAATAAGCTTTACAATACTCTTTTAAATGAATTCTCTTTTCAGTTCAGTGAAATCTAAGAGGTGCTTGAATTGGTTGTGCTTGTACCAACCATACATTATCTCTACTGTAAATCTGCATGAAAAAGTTCTCCCCCATGTACCTACAAAGGAGAGATGAAAGGTCAAACAATGAGAAACTATTGCTGTGGGTTTCTTTGTAGGTTTTTTACCAATAAATGAGCTGAGTGGGTCAGGATTGGATGCCCCAAGAGCTGGATTCTTTTCCTGGTTTTGCCATTAAGTCAGAACAACATCAGAACAAAAAAAAAAAAAAAAGAGAGAAAAAAAAAGAAAAAGATCACTGACAGAGAACCCATTGCTTTCTTTGAAAATAAAGTTAGTGGTACTCCTTATGTTTTTTGAGTCTTTCCTTATCTATGAAGGAAAAGTACTATTTAGAGACCTTATTTTAAGTAACTCATTCAACATCCAGTAGTCAACAAACCTAGCTGCTCAAAGATAATCCAGTAGAGTCCAGCTTCCCCAGTAAAGATGAATTTGCTACTGTTTGTAGCATGCTTTAGAGCCCTTAGATGAAAGATGCCTCACAAATGGTAAGCACCGATTTCAGGAACAAAATGTTTATACAAAGCCTTTGTTTTGGTACATAAGAAAAAAGCTGAATGTATACAAATGAAAGGATCGATAGTCGCTGAGGATATGACAGAAGGGTGGGATAAGAGTAGCCTGAATCTGTGTGGGCAGGACAAAGTGTCCCTTAGCCAGCTGGGTATGTGGCAGCTGCCACCTGCAATCTGCAAAGCAAAAACGTGAGAACAAGGTGACACTTGGACTACATGATCTGTCACTCTGTGGGCACTACAATAGATGAGAATCCTTCAGGTGCTCTCAGACTGGACCTTCCATGGATTACCAAGCCACACTGCTGACAGAGAGCACATTGCCTTCCATGGAGACATATTGCTAGTGCCTGAGTGAGAATTAGTCTGCAGGTCTACAGTTTGTGATACTAAATCCAAAGGAGATGTACCCTGAACTTTAGCAAAGAAAACTTCATCCAGAAACACACACTATAAGATGCAGGGGATGCTTCTACAAGAATTACGTGACAAAGAAACGCCAAAGCATACACATGCAAAAACACGCTCAAGCAAATTCTCAGTAAAGAAAGGATATGACGAGCAAAATTAACCCCTTACTAGTTTGAAGCCAAGCGCCTCGCATTTTCTTTTATCACCTTATCCTGACATATAAGAAATGTGCTCTTTCTCCTCTACATAGCACATAGGCATAAGGTAAGAATCCACTGGCTGAAGCTTTCCTGATGCATTTTCTCTAGAGTGCTATGGAACAGCAACCAAGTTGCGGCTTTTTTCCCCCACCCCAATCTCATTTGTCACAGCAAGCTTTATTTATTCTTTCAAGTCAGTCTTCCATAGAGTGGCCTTTTGCATCTACCAGGAAAACAACATGTCACTGAGAAAAACAACAACAGCGTGATTCATGCTAGACGCAGAGTTCACTGTCTGCTGGCCATCAGCCCAGATCCTGAAGTGCCCACACTTATTTTGTAAGACTGCATTACCATAATAGCAATATTTTATCAGCAGAGAATTTCAAATTCTTAATGTATGTCCAGCTTATCATGGCTGCATAATGTGTTTTTAATCCAAGTTTTTCTTCACTTCCTTTTCACTTCAATCCAATGAAATGCATCCTGGCTGCAACAACAGCACCCTTCTTTCCAGAAGTATTCTGGCACCCTCTTTGATATGCCTTTTTTCTTGGAACAGAGCCTGCTTCTCAAACCTGCTCACCTTCCCCCACATTATCACTTTCAAACACCTTTTATAATAATTTTCATATTCTGCCTATACAAACCATTGAGATCAAAGAGTTTGAAGCTGCGTGTAAGTACAAAAAAATGCTGAAGTTTTATGTGGGAAATTGTTTGGTGCTTTCCGAACTGGATTTTTTCATTTGAGTTCCTTTCAGAATTAAGGATAGTTGCTTTTTTCACAGCTTCTGCTTTGGTCACATGAGGTGACCGTCTGAAGCCTCATGCTCTTCAGAGGATCCTCATTCTATTCTGGGACACGTGCTGGGGGACATCAGAAAACACAAGACTGCAGCAACAGATAATAGCTGAGAACATCAACTCGTACACTGAGCTTTCACTGAACAGTCAAGCTATAGAGAACCACTTGAACATAAAGTAAAACACAGCCCCCAAAATATGATAAAGCTACCACACTCCCCTATATTTTATGCAACTTTTCAACCAGAGAATTTTTAAATAAGAGACTGGTTTATCATTAATGCAAATATCAAGTGATTCACCAGCAATTACACTTGCTTTTAGAGGAAGTCAATGTTCCTGTGTGATGTGAGCACACACATTTGTGCTGAAAAAGATGATTAAAAGTGGATATAGGGTCCAGCAATGGACCACTGAAAATCTGGCTCAAAACTTGCAAACATTGAGACCATGCCAAGTTGAGCCCTGCTTAACCAAGGAAAGCACCAGTAAATAGCCTATTTCCTGAAAAGTGTACAGCAATTCTACAGCCAGAAGTTCCCCATTCTGAGTTGCCAATAGAAATGCTTTTCAACTAAGAAACAAGCAGCAGACTTAGTGCAAGTAATTTAAGCTCCTTATTCAGCATCACCAAGAGTTCTACACAATGAAACAGTAAGGCACAGCATAGCTTTGCCAATTAGTTGTTGTTTTCCAGTTTTCAGTACTGAAATAAAACTGCTCATTAGGTCACGGATGGTGATGACATTTGAATTAAGAAATAGAAAAATGCATATTCCATCCTCCCCTTCCCAAAGTCAAAGCCAGTGTAGCCATGTGAGTACCAAAACAGCGACAGGTCCAAACTTGTGCCTTCAGACACTTCCAAGATTACATTTAATCAGATTTATAGTACCAGTACACAGTTAACCATGAATGTGCACACAAGCCATACTGTATGTTCTATAATTATTATGAGTAGCAAAACAGTGCAGTTCTTTGCAAAGGACCAGCATTCTTCTGTGATCTGTTACACTTGTGGATTGAAGTCTTTGCAGCACTGCCAACACGGGCAAACTCTGCCATCAGTTACAAACACACGGCTGTTCCCTACTCAGGTGGCCAAAACATTTATTTATTGCCACCCCGAAAGGTCTCCATGCTTGGCTCACCCCTGATGGATCCTGGCAGAGATTGGATCATGCAGATTGTAGCCTAAGGTCACCACCTTTATTTTACACATAGTACTTCTGAGGAATATTAAGTATTAAGAAGTATTAATTTAATCAAGTAATTTAATACCATCTACATCAGTATGACAAGAACATCTCCAACAAATTGCAGAAAAAGCTATGGAAATCACTTAATTCACAGTGTCTGCTTAACAGCAAAAGAAAAGAAGTCACTGTGAAACCCCTATAGAAGAAAACATTTTATTTCGGTCTATGTCTTCACCATTTTAAAAATTGAGTACATAATCACATCAGTGTCACAGGGAAGAACAAGTGTTTGAAGTCCAAGAGCAGCTTTTTGATAAAGCCTGAGTTTAAAATAAAACATCCCAGCGCCACTTTCCAAGGGACCATCAAAAAAAGTAGGATCACTCTATCTTCTTATGTGCACATAAAATAACTATTGAAGTCAGTGTTGCCCAGTTTGTTTTGTCCATTTTTAAGGGTCTAAATGTTGCAATTAGCTCTACAACCCAAAGCCCATTCTCTAGCGTAAAACCTTGGCACAATATTGGGCTAATGCTGCTGTACTACTTCGATATGTAAGCGAGTGTTCCTGGCAGCACTGATCAGCACCACACACAGGCATCACTCAGAGTAGCACAGACGGGGTATCTGCCTGACTCTGCACGGCACAGAGAAGATGTGCTCTGAGAGACTTGTAAGGAATTATGAATAACCTCAGGTCACTGTACCAGAGATAGCCAAAGGAAAGTCAATCTCGATTTTAAAGGAAAAAATTAAGACAGTATAATCTATATGTTTTCCTGATACATTTCCACATTTGTTGTAGTCTCAAAGTTTAACTGACAAACATAATCAAATCTGACTTCCATTCTATTGTCACTATCAGGAAAAAAAAGTTGGTTTGGAGCATGAAATTTCCCTTTCTCACCAACACTCTCTTAAATACCAAGTTGTATTGGGCAAAGACAATTTTCAGAAACCACAAATCAGACATTATGCAATTATATTCTGGGTCCTTTTTTAGAGTGCTTCCTCTTTACTTTAAATAAAACTGAAAGGGAACACAGTTTTATTCACCAAAGAACCAGTTCCTCAAAATCTTCACTACTTGCTAAATGAATTTAAATCAAAAATGTAAAATTCCTGTGTATCAAAAAATCATCGTTATTCTTTTTCACTTTTGTTTTAACTGTTCCAAGTTTACATTCAAAATAAAAGTTTCAACATGAAAAAATGCTTAGTTCCTACGATCCTGGCAAATCCCTTCCCAGAGTAATAGTATATATATAATAATGGATTAACAAACACCTTTCCCAGGCACATCTTGTATGAGACCATGCTGCTTGGTACCTTCTCTCTCCTGACAAGCATCTGCTCCCTTCTGACAAAAAGCAATTAGAATCCAGTAACAGCTCCCTGTTCTAAGCAACGGCTTAGAACATATGGCTCCACGTGAGTGTCCTGTAAGAGTCTCTGCAGCAAAGGTTGTGGTGTCTTGGAAATACCGCAGGTGAACCAGTCTAACAAGTTCAACTTTTCCATCAGCACCACAGTGCTGATACCACTGAGGTTACTCATCTGTGGCTCAAGAAAAAAACACATAAAGTAACCCAAAATGCAGCCAACTGAAAAGGTCTCAGCAGTATTTTCCATGACTACTCCATCTCTCAGATGCCAGTCAACCTGCTGGACTCCAAGAATGCACACCATGTCAACTTCCTACCCAGTAAGTGATACATCTTTTGCTATCAGTAGCTCACAGTCTTCAGCTAACTGGAAAGAAGCTGTTAAACTCCCTGTTTATCCATTTTGCTAACAGCAGACTCGATGGCACTGATGAATGATAATAACAAACATGTGCCAAGCAAAAGGAGACACCAAGGTAACTTTTAGCATTATAATGAAGTGCAAGTCAAAATATAGACACTTCGCAGATACAAAAAATATGAAATTAGATCCATGTTCATTTGTTGCATCCTCCGTGCCACAGCTCAGAGATAATGCACATTAGAACTAAACTGCAGTAGTAACATTCCAAAACAGACTTTATTGCCAAACCTTTGGAGCCAATCTTCACATATCAAAAATGGAGGGGAAAAAGTGACTCCTTCCAAAGTCAGTGAGTTTCAATGACAAAAGAAGGCTATGTGTTTACAATGAGAAGTATTAATTAGAATCTAATCACGTAAGACACATGTTTTGTTCAACTGCACTCTTACAGCTTTCTAGGGAAGTATAGTGCTTCTGATTTTAGGCCTGCAACATAAATGGGTCTTTTATATTAGGAAAAAACACAACCATTTTTGTTCACCAATAAACAGCTCTTATAAATTGAAAAAATATATTTGGGGCATCATTTTAGTATTATCACAATATCTCTACAAGGAAGATGGAGTAGAAGAGACATTAGTGCTATATTCTCTAATACCAAGTTTCGCAAAAATACCCTCCAAAATTCTATTTCTTTGGGATTTTATTAGCTTTTTTTCCCCCTTTTCCTTGAAACTATTGTATACAAGTATCTGGGTGAATGGTGAAAAAACCCCATGAGAACTTTTTACTCCCACAGTAGTTTCCCACTTCTCCAAAAATAAACATACCATCATGTTTTACACTTTCTGTAGGTTCCACTACATAACATTCTAAGAGGGGTGGGGTTTCCACTTTACAGACACCACGGTATATTGCAGTATCACTGCTAGCAGGAAGCTGCTCTCTTTACAAAAAAGAGAAGTTGCCTGCCTACAGATTTTTGATGTCACAGCCTAGTTTAACCCTGTAGGGGCACATTCACCTTCCACCAAACTCCAACCCATTCAGTCTTTTCAAGAGTGATATATGCAATAAGCAGAATAAGGAAAGACAGAGTAAGTGTTGACTGCATCCTTATCTGTACCTAACACATAACTAAAAAGATCACATCTTGCTGATGCTAAAGGTCAGTACAAACTTTGCCTTGGAATAACTGCGGTATTTAGATGGTTTCAGGCTCTATTGAAAAAAGCAGACTTCACATGGAAGCTGCAAAAACATAGTTGGCCTCCTGGTAACCATGTTTACTAATAGAAAAATTGAACTACAATTGTATGTTCCTAGTGCTTTAGGTTCTGATGGCATCTGTAGCAGAGCTTAGAAGGCCTGCCAGAAGATCTTTGAATATTTACACAGAAGTCATATTCATCCTATTGGAGAAGTTCTCCTGAATCAGGAACACATTTACAATTTAAAAGAACCACAAACAAACAAACAAAAAAACTAGGAAAAAACCCCAACATTTTCACTTCAGTTCCAGGGAAAATCTGCAGCTTTTAGCATGAAGGGAAGCAGCATTTCTTCACTGATATTATTAACATGGAAAACCTTCTATCATATGAAAGCAACAGAACAATTTACATTCAACTCAAAAATGCATTTTTTGTATTTCTTGCTTTCTTCCTATATTTCCTTCTGTTTGTGTGATGAAAACCAAAGAAATAAGAATTTGCTTTGAAAACATTTACACTGAATTAAAATAACCCACAGACTGAGAACACAGGAACCCTAGAAGTTCTTTAAAAGTTGTTTTAAACTTTTTAAAGTTTGATCAAGCATAAACTGAAAACAAAATTTACTGATGACACTGAATCAGTTTGAAAAAAACATACTTGAAGATATAAGTATACCAAGATTTAGTCCTTAATTCCTTATTGCCTTATGGTCATAAAGCCATTATCGCTCTCATAACCGACATTACTTGGTGTAAGATAATATAAAATATTTATATATTTAGTTGTGCACTATGTTTTTGTGCAAATGAGTATTATTTTTTGCCTGAATTTCAAGGAAAATGAGTTGTGTGTGCTTATTTCCATTTGTCTGTCAAGTTCCCCTTACATTTCATTCCAGTGAGTAATTCAAATCTGAAAAAGGTAGAGGTCTCAGTGCTACAGAAATACCTGCTCAGAGAACAGAAGCTGAGGTTAGTGCCACAGAGTCAAAGAGCTGTAACAGACCCACGTGGCTGGTGCCAGCCAGCATGCTCACAGCTCTAATTTCATTTTTTGGAAAAAAAAAAGAAGCCTTGAAACTACAAACACCTGCACCAAAATCTACAGTAATTACAAGATAAAGTTCACTTTAGTAATTCAGCAACAGTGGATTTCCTGCAGGCAAAAGAAAAAATCCAAGTTTTACTAAAAACCTACAAGACTGCTTTCAGGTTGTTCTGTGGTGAATAATCTCTGTGTTTACAATAACTACAATGTGTCTTCAAACAGTTTAAACCTGGATTCCCTTCAATCTGCCTTATCTTAGGTGTCAACAGAAAGGTTGCTAGTTTTTCTATATTCTTTATTTTTATGTCACATTTAAACATATATAGTTAAGGATTTATCCATCATCCTGAAGAGATATGATTGTGCTGTCACTTTGCTTCATGATGTAATAGTACTTCTTAAGAAGATTTCTTATTCTTCTATGAGCATAACTGCACTAAAGAATAAAATTCTAAATTCCAAATCTTTAGTTAAACAGTGTAATGACTAGTTGATTTAGGAATATAAGTACTGATATTTTACTATATATTGCTTCTTAATGGCTATTACAAAACTGCTGTCACTGGGGGATTGGTGTTGGGGGGGTTAACCCCTCCAAATTCTTCCCTATTGCTTTTCGCTTGGCACCTAGTGTTTAAATTCTTCCTTTTCCCCCTTTTTGTATATATTTTGTGCTATTTCTTTCTTATGATCCTCCCCTCTCTAAAACTATGCGTGTCAAATTTTATTACAATACTACAATGCATTTTCAGTGCAAAATAGCAGTGTGCTCTGAATAGTAATCCATTGCACCCCTCATTTTAAGGGGAAGAAGGCAAGACACATGACAAAAATCATAGAGTGAAATAGCTGGAAGTCCACCCACTTGGAAAGGCTGGATGGCAGAACCACTGTGCAATGCTGCTGTAAAGAAATGCAAAGTAAGTATTATTTTTCTTTATATGAGTCTTACACAAAAGTTTCATTTTTTTATTTGAAAGCACCAGTGTAGGATAATTTGTAGTTAGAGATTTACATTGTTCAGAAATTACATTGGGCAGCCTTAGACTTGAATAAAAATTAGTTTAGACATGAGAGTGCAGAAGAAAGAATCTTGGAACTTTTTGGAGCCAAATTGTGCACTAGGAAATGCAGGCAAAGTCACTGCAGTAAGAGTTCATTTAAAAATTCAATACTGTTTATATTTACTTTCAAAACACATTTACTCCTCTGCTCCCCATCCTTTCCTTCCATCACTTCAGACAAATCACTTATTGTGAGACTCATTCTGTGCTCCTCTGTCATCCACTTCTCAAATCTCATCTAAACATACACATCATTTGTTCAAGTCAAATCCTTCTTATCCATTAGTACTGGTCTTCACAGAAATCATGTCCCGGGCAAACTTAAATTAACTGTATTCCACTATCCTCTTCCAAAAATATTTTACTAGCATATAATCATGTCTCTATCTTCTTACCTGCCCTTTCTAAACTATTCCTCCACATTTCCTTTATGGAAATGCCAGTTCCATTTCCATAAAGTTATGTCATTGTCATTTGCAATCACCTTTATGCTTTCTTCCTCCCTCATTCCTTTGCCAATTGTTGTTTCCCTAGTCTCCTTATTTCTACATCCTTATTTAAATTTCTATACCTTTACACAAAACAAAACCTACCTTACCATTAAATGACATCTTCAGTAACTACCAAGCAATATTACCTACACAGAAAATTCCTTTTGCTATTTCCTGATATACCTCGGCTTGGAAGAATTTAAACTGTAGACATACAAGAAATAGAGAGAATTTCTTATTTTGTATTATTTTACTTATCAAGGATATAATGGCATTTGGGAAACTGATTCTGGTCTCCAAACAGAATACATTAGAATTCTGTATCATTTAAGAGAACTTTTGAAGAAGGTCTGGTATACAGTGGACATTACTATGTAAAAATACAGTGCGAAGAATGGTCAAATGAAAACAGATTTTTAAAAAAAAAACCAAAAACCACAAACAAACAAAACCAAAAAGAGTCAACAAGTTTAGTTTCCAATTGTTAGTTCCTATCTGTCAGATTGCCATAAAATACAATGTAAACAGTTTCTAGGTAGCTTTGTAGGAATTTTGTATTTAAGAAAAAGAATAAAGACAAATGACACAAACAACCCCCCACAAAAAAAAACCAAACCAACAAACAACAACAAACAAACAAAACCCCAGAGAAAACAACGTTAAGACATTTGAGAGACACTGATCTAAAACAATACTAAACCAACACCAAAATGTTGAAGAAATTTTTAGCATCCATGACATAAGAAAGAAGCCAGTTAGAAATGCATGCCCAAAACCTATTTCCTTTGCTTCACAACATCCATACACCTGTCTTAACCAGCATTTCAATTCCCATAACCCGATACGTAGAGAAAAGAGCCTTGGTTTCGCTCTAGCTGAAGGGTGGCAGGAGTGGAAGTTCCCGTTCGGTACCCGGCAGCCCAGCACATGACACCCACGTAATGGAAGGGTGAGACTCAGAATTTCCTCTCGTGGCCCCCCTTCCGTAGTGCTTTCGTTTTTTGTGGGGTATAACTGTCACGGAAAACACGGGGCTGGCCACATTCCGCAGCACCCTTTGCCTGCACACAGACAGGGGAGCGGGGAAGCAGCTCTTGGCTGCTGTGGCGGGGTAGAGCAGGGACAGACCCGGAGTGCCCCAGCTGTGACAGACATGGTCCTCGAGAGCCCGGTAAGTTCTGCAGAGTGCTCTGTACTATCTGTTCCACTGTGCTGCTGGTGATTTAGGAGGCACATGTGCCTCGAGGCAAACGACAGTGAGGGTGTCTCTGTGCTGGGTGTCGCTGCAGTGGTGGCAGAGTTCAGCCACCAGCAGACACAGAGCCATGAACAACAAGGCAATGTACTACTGTGTTACGTTTAAAATTGTGATGCAGTTTTTAAATTCATTTTTTAGTGTGTGTATTATGTCATACTTAGATCACATGTGATGAATTGATACCATTCATAAGGAAGATTATGTGGTGGTGGCTTTGTACAATGGTTTGGACAAACGTAAAGAGAGGTCGACATTTGATGTTATTGAGGTACACAAACATTTTTTTACTCTCAAGTGGAATAACAGAAAAGACAGAAGCATCTATTTGAATGAATATTCACACAGTGAGACGGTTTCAATATTCTGAAGGCAGTTTTGTAGTGATGCAGTGCACTGAGAAGTCATAAACACAGAATCAAAGTTCTCTTCATAGGGATTTTCGAATTTGTTTTTTGAAGTTCAAGACATCCCAAACTCAGACGATGCTCCCCAGAACAAAAATGATCAAATTTCAGATATTTGCATCAAAGATAGGTATTTCGCCTCAAAGATTTCATTCTCAGTCCCTCTTTTTTCTCCAAGTTAAGGAACAACACTGAAATTTCAAGAGTAACAGGGCATTTGAATTGCAGCAAACATACACTTACTGTTAGTTTATGCAACAAAATAAAAAATATGTTCTGTTAGATCAAAACAATAGGTTTTGATATATTACAAGAAAAAATATTATAAAAATTCTGCTACTTAAAAAATGCTATTCTGGTACTGTAGAGGGAAATAAAGGTTTTTGCTGCAATAAATAAGATCCAATCCCACATTAACTTTATCCATCTGGCAAATTTAAGCCTTAAGTGGATTGGTAGGAACCTGATGCACATAAGTCGTGCAATCCCTTGAGAAACGATTTTCAAATTAACTAATAAGATACTGCACTGCATACAGCTTATTAGAAAGAAACAGTGAGAAGCAACAGCACACAGCTACTATGCCTGGGATTTAAAAGCTGGATTTTAGCTGTCATGTCCATAATTCTTAGTGCATTTGTTATGTAAAGGAGTAGGTGAGAGGAGGGTTTAGTTTCATATTAGGGAAAGTAAAAAGGCTCTACAGAATGTAATTGCAGGATTAGTAAAAAGTATAAGGCAGCTTTGCTCCACTATTTACATATCAAGGCAATTTATGGAAATCCTCATATATAAAATTTCAATAATTGAAAATGAGGTTCAGAAACAACTTGCTCTTAAATTAAAGGACAAGCAATATAAATTTTCATATTAAAATATTGTATGTGTAGAGAAGAAATTGGCAAATTTTCATGTGATACTTTAAAGGTTAGCTCCCCAAGGACACAGAGAGCTTCTTGACCAACACTGATAGTTACTATTGGAATATCTCTGCAACTATCCAGATATCCAAATAATCTACACGTTCACAGGATTTCTATGAGAACATTTTGACAGTAATTGCCTTTCATCCTGAGGGGGAAAAGTTAAAGGTAAAGGTTAGAGGTAGCATCACAGGATGTGGACAACACTTAAGAATAGAGAACTGATAAAGTCAACAGACGGGGCGAGTAGTCAAAACACAGAGGGTCTTGTTGAACCTTGCTGGGCAGATAAACAGGAATCATAAGAATTAAGGGTGGAAACTGTGAGGTTTGGTAATGGTATGTACAACTCTGAGCATAGAAAATGAAGCAAAGCTGCCATTTCAAAACTAGAAGGGCTCAAAAATTTGAGACTGCACACCAGAACACATCAGTGAAGACTACTGAGGTAGCACTACATTTAGGATAAAGAAGTACTAAGAGAGCAAATTATAGGACAAAAGAAGTAAAAATCATTGACTTTAGCCTCATAGACAAGTGATGTACCAGTGGACAAGTTGTATGTGATTGCAAAAAGGAGCAATTCAAAACAAAGTTTAAAACCATTACAAAGGACTGAAGTGAAAGTGCTTTACTTGGAAAACATATAAAGAAAGCTTTCTAATTTGTGAAGTCAACTTCAGAACCTTCCCACTGAAACAGAAAAAGTTACCATCTTTTTTAATGCAGACAACAGAGGAGCTGAAAATATAATAAATGCATAAACAGCTCACTTGGAAATTAGGGTTATTAAAATAACTATTTGATGTTTTGACATGTACCTAAGGACCTCTAGTTTCAACCTTTAGCTGCGATTGTCATGGACTTAGATTACCCTTTCTCACACAGCCAACCTTGCACAAGCCCTTGCACAACTTCTCTCCTGTCCTAAGGAGACACAGATCAGCCTTGCTGTCACATCCCATTAGGAGCAAAGCTGATAAAATGTACTGGGATTCCAAGGTGACATAGTTTCTTTCATTACATTTGTCACAATATTGATTAGATTAGGCCTGAAGTCCATCTTTGGCCTGCTACTGACCCATCACATCTCCTGGGAAATTCTGCAGAGTAGGAAACAAAATTGAAAATGACTGGAACAATAGAGATGTTCAAGATGGTTATAGCTCATGGGACTCACACAGATGTGACAAGTACTGATTTTTACTAACTATGCATCCTAATACATTAATCCCAAATTTGATGACTACATATTACATTATCTTCTCAGTAGTCAGCCTTCGGGAACTTAATAGCATGAAAATAATTCACCAAATACCTTTATTTCTTTCACTGGAGTAAATAACAACATGGTCAAAGTGCTGCCTTGTTCATTTCAACTATCAAAAATTTGAAGAGTAAATAAAGAATAGGTCACTTGGCTCTCTGTGGAGCCTTATATCAATTTTCTTCTGCAGTATGTTTTTAATTTTAGATGTTTCTCTTATGCAGGATGACTGAAGGTGTTTCAAATCAGAGAACTGTACAGCTGAGCCATATGGTTAGGCATTCAACTAATCATAGCAGTTAATAGCTAAAGAGTCCTGCATCTGTTCTTATGTTTTCAACAGGCTTTACTTATTGGCATTAAACCCTTTAATATAATACGTGTCCCTTGTTCGTATAAATTTGACAGTTCTAAAGTCACTGAAGACTACTCTGAATTACTAAATATGTTTTTTGATATAGACAGAACAGAAGCTGGAGACTTTCTTTTTTTAACCTTTTTTAGTATCAGGTCATTTTTTCCTCTTTCACATATGGGCTACTTTACAAATACCATCAGTAGGCACACATTTGAACTCCAAGGAGCCTGAGCAATAAGTTCAATAAATGACAGTCCTTTCACCTACACCTTCCACGTATAACACCCACTCCCTGTGACAGCACCAAGACTATACTTTGAATTTTCTTTTCTTCTAAAGTGTACCCTCCTTCTCATTATCTTTGCACAGCATTACAAAACAGGACAGCTAAGCAATTAGCATCCCACAAGTAAAATAAACATTCCTGTTTGCAGTAGGGAAGCCGCTGTACATCAGTCCCACTCAGTAGCACCCCCAAACACAAGATGACACGCAGTAGGATAGCCTGGGAAACCACAGGCTTTCATGGAACAAGAGCTTCCAATTTGCTTCTTGTACACTTTCAAGGATAAAACAACATGAAGCAGAGCAAGAATTGTGTATTTCATTACAGATTAGCATATCAGGATATTACATCTAGATGCTGCATTTATATTATTTCTGTGAGAGTAGAAAAAGCATATCGGGGGAAAAAGGAAAAAAAAAAGAAGAAAAAAAAAAGAAGAAATCTGAGGTTTTCTTCTGTATAAAATGTTAATACCTAAATGTACATATGCAAATACACATTCCAGGTTGCCACTTTGATCTTTTTCACAACTGCTAAGCTTCCTTTAAAATTAAGTCCAAAAAATCCTTTCACCCCGTACTTAAACTGGTCATGCTTTTTTTCACTCAGAAAACAAGGAGTAGAGTTTGTCTTAATATAATCCTAGCTTCTTTTTTTTTTTTTAATAAAAACCTTTTGTATATTACTGAAAGATTTGACATGTAATTAACATTCCTTTGAAAAAGACTTTAAAAATTAAGGGGGAGCAGAGAAAGAACAATACTTGATTATGAATTCAGTTTAATTAAAATTGTTTCAAATACACTCTAAGATACTTAAATTGAATGAGATTCATCTATCTATACCCATAAAGTTTACTCCAAGCTCCAATAAACTCAACCAATATATCTTGACACTCTGCAGAATCCTACCTGTAGGTTATTACTGTGCAGACTTTCATTAAGACACAATAAGAGCTTTTACATGGAAAAACTATGGTTTGCACCTTGAGAACATAAAAAACCCAGTCTTCTGAGGATTGCCCAGGGATAGTGGATCAATTTTTTTATGCTTTAAGGTCTGAAAATTGTGGAAGAAGCTTTCAGCCACAATTAGATTTTTCTTTGGAAGGGTACAGATCATCTCCCAAATAAAAATGCTTAGAAAATCCCTTCCTGTATTAACAAACAATATTCTCTAACTACGTTACAGTTATGCCCTTGCCCATACTGTTACAATAGAAGTGGTACAACAGCTGCATATCTCACACATTATAAAATAAGAAAATTCTGAAGGAAAAAGTGGCCATTCCTCAGTGACCATTCCTCAATAATGCAGTATATAATTTTAAAAAATTAAATTGAAGTTTTTGTTGCACACAGATATTTTTGTTTTAAAAACGCAATCATTTATTTTTGCCCAGAATAGATGACACAAATCTAAGAGGATATTTGCACTGAAACCCTTCATTCATATTAATACAGGAAGCATAGGAAGCATAATTCATATTAACATGGGAAGGAACATTCCTTCCTCTTAGAAAGTGGTATGCAGTACATGTGTGGAGAAAATAACTTTTGACAAGTTTTAAATAGCTTTAACGTCAAAGATTATTGCATCCTCTAGTTGGCCTTGTCCCACTTCTGTGTTCCTACTTCTTCACTCTCTTTTCTGCATTCCATCCTTACATGTACTACTTTCCCAGCTCATCCACATCTCCTGCTGCTGCCCCCAGCATGTACCTGCTCTCTGCCTTGATCCCTTCTCCACACTAATCTGACTATGGAGCCCAGCTGTCTTGCAGCATTCTTAATTACATACCTCTCCTAACCTATCAGTTGCTGGCCTCTTCATTACAACTGCTGGGTTTGGTTACCAGGAATTGGATTTATTTCCACACCCTGCTTCCCTTCACTCCCCATCAACTTCTGGTCTAAATGAAGAGATTCACTAGACTCTCACACACAAGCTTTAGGAAATCTCCAGCTCTGCCACCTGGTATTTGCAACCCAGAAAGAAGAAACATGAGCTGGAGGCTGAGAGTTCTTGCACTGTGTAGGTCACAGACTGCAACAGAAATGGACTTGACACAGCTGGTTTTGTTTGATGGTTTCTAATGTCTCTTCCCACCAGAAGGAACAGAAAGCTAAGACATCCTAAAGCTGGCTCTCAGCTGTACAAGTTTGCTACTTTGCAAACTTCAGAAGGAAGAGGGCGAAGATGCAAAAAGCTATGTCAGTCACTCAGACTAGGCAGAGCTTGCGTGTGTCAGGGTGCTTTCCTCTCCCTGGTGACTGTGTTAACCAGAGAGTCTAAAGTAGAAATGTGTCCCCGACCACGCTCCCTTCTCACCTGCAGAGAAAGAGCTACCAAGTCAAGTTTGAAAAGTACTATAGAGCATGTAAAAAGTGTACAGGAACCCATGTCTTTGAAATTGCTGACATTTTGGAGGATGAAAGAAGCTTGAAATCTCCAGGGCTCCAGCCTTACAGGCACTAAAAAAAAAAATAAATAAATAAATCCCTTAAAAAGAAAAGAAATAGAAGGAGAAAAACTGCCTGTGTCTGTATTTAGTTCATATACTTAAATCCCTTGAGGGAAGAAATAGGTTGAGAGACAGTGAAAAGTAACAGACTGATTTTCTGATTTAAGTTTTAATTCTTTTTTTTTTTAAATGAGAAACAGATCTTAAAATGAAATAAATATAATCTGCAAAAGCAATACCAATATAATTTATCCACCAAAAGGGAATAAGTTAGGAAAATACAGGTTAGGAATAGTCTGGCCAAAATTTAATTTGTTTTCAGGGATTGTACGTGTTTAGTATCAGCAATAGGCATCCCATTACTGTTTTTGCCACCAAGAAATAGCAGAAACGCCTGTTGACCTTTTTTTTTTTTTTATTCAAGTAATAGTCTGCCTTACAACACAGAGTAACTGAATTCTAGAACCATTATTGTGAGTCTCAGTAACACAGGCAGCCAGTTTAGACAAACTGGACACAGAGGGTAGCATTATCTCACGTGCTGATGTCTGCAGATTTAGGGCTGAATAACATCTATCACTAGCTTTGGTAATCACTTGAAATGAGAAGAGTAAGTCTGCAGTACATGTGGTAGACGGGCAAGTTAGGATAGCAAAGCTGCAGCCAAACACAGTAAGGTAAGGTGGGGCATGACCAGATCCAAGTTATCTCTGCATTGTGCCCAGACCCATCGGCAGAGACTATGGATAAATTAGAGCAATTGCCAGGTTTCTCTGACTTGTGCTGTGAGATATCCATATGTATGTCAGGACTATAAAACAGAAGGCAGCACTGAAAGCTTTTAAATTATAACCAGAGTCTAGCTTGGGCACATTTTATATTACCTTCTGTCACATCTTTTGGCCTTGCTTTTGCCAGAGGGGAAAAAAAAAAAAGCTCTGAAAACCGTAAACATTTGTTTACTTAAATGTGAGAAGGAACTGGTATTCCCTTATATTTTTCATTTCTGAAGATCTTAAGGGAGCACTGAAGATACACAGTAAATAAATAGCTTAACAGACTGTAAACAACTAAAGCTTTGCCTCTTGCAAAACTATAGTCAGTGTGATTAATGTTTCAGGAATTATATTAAAGTGCAATAATTTTCCCTGTAGACTCGCAATACTCAGGAGAAAAGAGTCTCTGTCTTGAATGAGACCATGAAATTTGATTTGCGTATTCTAAAGAAAGAAATAGTAATCTCTTAATTTATATAGATCTCTTTATAAAAGCAGCATCTTCCTGTTTTGACCACAAATTAAACAATAGAAAGTAAATAAAGAAGTCAGACTGAGTGCACGAAAGAAAGGGAGAATCTGCATGAAGCAGTCCTCTCTTGTAATAAATAATAACAAATTTACAGGCATTACATCTGCTCAGCACTTTCCAGTGACTCAGAACAGCACTGTAAAAGCTACACACACTGCTAACAGCTTAAAGGGTTATGTGTACTAAAGAAAACTTGCCAACTGAGTAAAGAAGAATTTAGGGCATCAGTTACTGCTGGGCAAAGATAACATCTCAAAAACTTCTGAGGTTGCTGTTTGCCCTTACTCCTTGGTACTTTCTCACCATTCCAACCAATAATCAGGCACTTGGTGACTGACCTTAATTTTTAGGGAACAGACGCTATCAGGTTACTGACTTGTTAAAGAATACAGGAAAGTCTACAAAAATTAAGATTAAATGTAGCATACACACATGTACAGACATAATCAGCACTAAACCAATGCTCCAGGCAGAGGTGCCCCTACCAGCTCTCCCCCTTGCCATTGGCTTGGTAAGGCTGGCTTTTCCCAAAGGCTGTCTTTCCCACTCTGTTCCCATGACAGCAAGCTCAAATTTCACCACAAGTTTAGCAACTTTTCTGCACCGTAGTCACTGATTAATGCCCTGACCCTTGACTCAATAACCTCAGCAGTAACAAAACAGAAGGTTCTGGGCTCACAGCCCCAAATTTTAAATCGGTTTAAGGACAGATCTTCCTGTGTGGCGACAGTGGGACTTGCAGAGACGTTTTGTGGGAATAAATAGAGCTCTTTTTTTACCCCACCCTTAGCCTTTTCTGAAGTTTAGTAGCAATAGAAAAGTAAACAGGTGACTGTTCCGTCACAATCTTAAATAATTCAAAGGATCACATTCTTTGCCTACCCGAAAAATCCAGAGCAGCTCATGGAACAGTAAACAAGCTTTTAATCAATTCTAAAATCATAAGAATACAGAAGATAGATGACACAAAGATTTAATTTAGTTTCTATTGGACAGAATTTAATAGAGCCTAAATGCTCCTTTCTCAGAAAACTGAAATAGGAACCCAAGTTTTAAATAAACTTCTTCCAGGCACAGCTGCAGGGAGCAGTTCACGATCAAGCAGTCCTTGAAATTTCTCCTGCCATTTGCTGTTACAGCAAAGCACAAGTTTTAATTACTGCAAGGAGCTTCAGCTACGTCTAGCAGTTTTGTTCTTCCTAGTGACCCCCACTGGAAAAACCCTGAACAAAACAGGTCACTGCACCACAGAAACTCAAATAGCCCTTGTGCTTCCAGAGGAGTGAAGCCACAGAACGCTGCAAAATGGAAATCAAGCATTCAGATAACACTCGGCAAGGAAGCAACTGGTGAAAGGTCCAGGCCACCTGGGCTCTTCTTCCAGCCCATGATTCACCAAGTGCATGATTCAGGCCAGCTACTTCCACTTCTGCCTCCCTCAGGCTCCCCACATGCAACACTGAGAGGCTGGGAACTGCAGCCTGGACACCCCCTTGCTGCCAGGCTTTGGCACAGCTGCACCACAGGACCTCAAGGCACTGCTGAGGCACACACAGATCTGTCAGTGACAAGTGTGTTGGGAGAGTTAACCCGGAGTTTCAGTGGCCCGTTTGAGGTACAAGGGAATAGTACTACATTTAAGAGCAATGCTAATACCAAGCAATGAGAAGGAAGAGTTTTATACTTTAAAACCTTGATTTCCTAATCTTTCAAAGGGCAGAGAGTAGCAAGTAGGACTGTAAGGTGGTACAGCCAGGTGGGAAGCACTGGGGCACGGGGCTCAGCAGGGAGGCTGAGCTCCCCAGGCAGGTGAGGGAGTCCAGTGGCCACCCTGGGAGCCCCGTTAGAGGAGCAGTCAGAGGTCACAGCCCGAGCGCCGTTCTGGCCAGCAGCAGTGCCCTTCTCTGACTTGAAATGATGGCAAGGAGAAATGCTTGCTAGTATAAAAACAAGCCTGGAGAACAGAAGCAAGCTCTTCCCCTCTACTGTGTAGGCTGCTCCGCAGCTCAGGCACTGCTACTGAGCATCTGGAAGAGCAGAGATATGTAGCCTTAAGGATATTCACCACTGACACCGGGAACAACCGACTGTCTGTTCATGTGCCAGCGACTGAGTCACAGCAAGCTGGCGCTTGGTTTGGCAGATTTCACAGTCTCTTGCTGCAGTGGTGTCCTTTGCAAGGCATCAGCATTTTACTGCTACAGGACTACTGACCTCCACGTGGAATACACCTTCATCCCTGTGTTCTGATCCAATTATCTTCAATCCTCAGTTAAGTCATTTAAGGCATGAAAAAAAAAAAGAGGAACAGGAGTAGAGGGAAACATAGTTGGTTGTGCCTACAATCTTACAGCTATATGCTTAATTCCAATCACAAATTATTCTTTTACATGATTGTCAGGCAGAGAAACTACCGCCAGCACTTTATACCCTGGTTTTGAGCATTCAAAATATCTATTTAAATTAACAAGCAGTCAGCATCCACAGCAATTAACATCCCATATGCAGTATTCCAGTTGTGGATTCTCCACTCGTTCTTTTCTGCCATGGAAATCTTTATTGCAGAGGGCTTGTTTTGACATTTTATCTTTTTTCTATTCAAGAATTCTACGTACTTTTCACTGAGATTTTTAGATTCAGTTTGTCACTATATTCTCCAGGTGTATGTAACATCAACATAAAATAACAGAGCTCAACAATCAAAACTATTTTCTCTTAGTAGACAAAGTCATACTACATGATTCCACTAAGGAGATTACCAGAAAAAAATTCACTATCATTGATGCATTCATACAAAATGGTAACTGGAAGTGGAAAGGATCTATAGACCAAAAAGATAACTGAATTTGGCTATTCAGTCTAAATTTTGAACATAACCATTCACATGTAATAATGTGAACCGAAACTACCTGATGTCAAAGGCGCTATGGAAACCTAAACCAATGTTCAGCTACATTGCATCTATAAAGCACCCATTTCTCATCAATTCGCATTCTTTTAGGATTCACGTTTCTTCATACAACTCATCTTCCTCCATACTTGTCACAAACGAAGTGACATATATGATCACAGCAGGAGTGCTACCAAAACGTTGGTGCCCAGAAAAAAGCATTAAGACCATCCACAGAAAAACAACTGAATACTTGTTCTGTGCAAGCTGGGACCCACCTGACAGAAGTCATGTATGACGTCTTTCCCCACTGCTTTATCGACAGTAACTATTGACAGTAATTATTCCTTTAATGTTATAGACGTAGCATAAATACAGACGTAGTAAAAAAATCATTTTTCAAATAATGACAAAGAATGCCTTTCTATTTCTGACAGCATAGGAAATGAAATTATACAATTCCTGATGTGGCGCATTTTTGAGGTCATGGTCATATTTATGATATAGAATTAGGTCAAAAAAAATCACCTAATAAAATGTTCCCAAACCAGGCAGTACCATGATAGGTTAATGAGGTTTTCACTAAATCTGAGCTAAGTTTCAGGAGGTAAGGATGATTTTAGCATTTAAGGTGGTAATATAGTTTGGACCAAAAGAGAGAACTGGAGTCGTTCCAGTTGAGCTTTGTGTTTGAATTTCCAGGGTTCATTCTTACCCCTATAAACTCAAAACAAAACTCCTTGGTGTGAACTGAAACAAGATATTTGAGTGAAAAAACCTGTCAGTGGAAACCACTGAGCCTGAGAATCAAAACCACTGTTTGGACCTGCGCTGCATGAATGCCTGGCAGGCCTGATGCAAAGGCTATGTTTTCTTGCATATAATTCTAAGCCCAGCTACTTTTTTTCCCTGAAACCAAGGGTTTGGAGGCCAAGGAAAGGAGAAATTAATTTGAAATGGCATCTCCTAATGAGCAAATGAAGATCCCCCAGCAAGAACAAGGAAATTACCTTTGCATATTTGGTTTTCAAGAGATGAAGGAGAGAAAGAGAAAAATGGAACTGCGGCCACAGTGGGGAAATTTATGAGAAATGTAAGTTGTGTGATTCAGGCAGTTTCAGGGAGTGCTAAAAGATTTCAGAAGGTGAACAAATTTCTTTCTCATTAATGAAGGGGCCCTGACTCCAGATCCACTGAACTCACTCTGAGAGGAAGGCTATTCAGCTCCCTCCTTTGATTGAAAGCATGAGTCTGTTACTTTATGAGCTCTTGGTAGCTTTCCTTTTAATAGGAAGTTGGGGGAAGGGGGAAGGAGATGGCTGGAGGAGGGGAAGGAAAAGATGGGTAGCAAAAAACGCTGGTAGTTTAACACAGAACTTCCAGGGGAAAAGGTTAAAAGCTTAAAAGGTGAGTGATGCCTCTCCTGGGCTGATTTTTCTTTCCTTATTGTTCACCAACATGTTAAGAAGAAAACTCCTCTGCATCTTCAATCCACCCTTATCCTCTTATTTTCTTGTGGTCTTATCAAATTATTTATTCTGCTAGCATGGAACAAAAAACAAAAAACAAAAAAGCTGATTTTCAGTTATTTTTCTCTTTCTCATGGATGTCATCTGTATTTGAATTACGCTAAAATATACTAAATAAACAAAATCCTGACCATCTTCACTGGTGCAACAGGGAACATGCAGCCTGCTGTTCTAAATTGTACACAGCCACCAGCTCTCGTCAGACTTTGTGTGGGCTTGACATGTTCTTTTAGTCCTCTGCAGCTAAAAACTGAGCACAAATTATCACTAAAAGGATATGAAAAATTTTGCTGAGACATTTGCCATAGCTACACAGGAATGTTCCTCAAAGTGAGCAGAAATGTGAGCAGATTACTTAGCCAGCTTATTTTTGAGGACTGTATTGACAGTTTCTGATAAAGGTTACTTT
The DNA here is from genome assembly GCA_036023395.1 of Myiotriccus ornatus. Classification (NCBI taxonomy): domain Eukaryota; kingdom Metazoa; phylum Chordata; class Aves; order Passeriformes; family Tyrannidae; genus Myiotriccus; species Myiotriccus ornatus. Next base: position 10,641,900 of record JAYRBT010000178.1, read on the forward strand.
TGCATATCAGAAAAAAAATTAATGAAAAATCCTCTTGAGAGAAATCCCCACATATTGCAAACGCCCACGATAGGTCCTTGTGAGTAAAGGGCAACACAGAAACAGTTTGTCTAAACCTTGACAAATACTTTAAAGGAACACAATCTAAACTTCTATTCAGGTACTTTGAGCATAAGTGCCTTTAGTGAATTTTAAGGTATTTAAGCATAAAAAAAGCTTAAATAAAAAATAATGTGAAATATCACTTAAGTATTACAGCAGTAGTGCAAGTATGCTTCCTTTGTAATGTGATTTGTAAAACATCAAATTTTAAAGACCTGATTGATGGTTTTAAGACACAGAATATCATTAGCTGCTAAATCAGTATTTAAATCTTTCAAAGTCAACATAGTTACAGAAAATGCTTTAAACTCACTCACTTGTAGGCAAATGTGTTGAAACAAGAAGTCTTCAGCTTTCCAATGTTTGGACTCATCCACAGTTGTAACTTCTGAGAATGGCTATTTTGTTCTTTAAAGGCAAGCTTCACATTATTTTATTCTACTGCAACATTCCAGACCACTTGTCAGACCAGAGTTCACACACCCAACTGAGGGAACAATTTTTTTTCTATTAAAAAATCAGCCATGAATTTACAGAGGAGCTCCCTGGTTAGCACACAACAGTAAACAGTATCACCCAAAAATTAGAGCCATCACCTTAAAACTATACTCAGGAGCATCTGAGCATCATGGACTTGTTAAATATCTTTTTACTACTTCAATATTTCAAGTATCTAGTGAGCTAATTTTGGTCAAAATATGAAATCAAAGTCCTAAAAAAGGAACAAAGCAAGACACCTAATAACTTTCTAAAAGCAAGCAGGTGACTTTCAAGTAAGCTACTTTACTGACCAACAGGCATGGTATAAATCACCCTTTGGGAGGGAGAATTATTTTTTTTTTTTTAATCAACATCTTCCACTATTTCTTAGTCAAAAATATGAAAAGAAAAATTGAAAGGTGCAGCAAAGGACTAATCTGTTTATAAAACAGGGCACTAGATTTTCAGTTATAGGTACGAATCTTGCTGTTGTCTGTAGATGCCTGAATTCAGCTCAAACTGTATTTTGCTAGTCTTTATCTGTTGCCAAGGAAGATATATCAACCATTTCCAGTCTGTAATAGCTTTGGTTATCTTCCAAACTGAGCAGAGAACTTAGCAAGAAACTGAATGGCCAACTCCAAGATAAATCTAAGTACTACCTATGTGTATTGGCATGGGATGTAACTTCAATGCTGTAACACTTGGAGTGCTGTGAGATTCAGTGGAGTCCCTGTGTGTATAGAATATTAGTAGTCACTTTTACAGAGATAGCATAAGCCAGACTTAAAAAAAATTAGCAAAATCTTTAAGTTTTTGCTCTTGATGAGGCAATTTGTATTTGCAATTAAAACACAGAATACATGCAGAATCTGTCTTTGTACCAAGTGTATCAGTAAATACAGAGGAAGGAAAAATAAGGAAAAACAGTAATAATAGAAAGATGATTTTGCTCAGTAATGAAAACAGTGACTTGTGATGGTAGGTAAAAAGCAACATGGATCACTGCAAATGACACAGTAAAGCACTTAATTGCTTAATATACTAATCCCTGAAAAACTTTTCATCATTTCATACACTCCAAATGTCTGTAAGCATATGCTAGTGAGAGTGATCTCTTGCTTGCAGGGAGAAAAAGGCACTGTCACATTTGTGAGGTTGTATGAAGGTTTAAACAACTGTAGTTACTATAGGATATTTACAAAATTTCAGAACAGGAATTAAGTACATGATGTATTTGACCTTTAGAAACTTTCCTTCATTTGATGTGATCAGATTCAAAGCACCTGCAATGCAAAGCAGTTCAAGCAGCAATCTTTAGCCCAGATCTAAACCCTGTTCGCCTCAACCTCAGTCTTAGATACTCAGGCTCTCTCTTATTCCTGCAGAACGCACCTGTCTGACTGCATTCTCACTATCTCAGGAAACAGGTGTCATTTCAAGCCATAAACCTGCTGTGCATCAAAGGGTAATTCAGCACAGCAGCACCATGCACACTGCACCTCCCTCAAGGAGTACTCAATAAAATTACCCAGCACATCCCACTACTGGAACAGTAAGCATCTTCCGATTGTCATTTCCTTTCCTTTTCAGTTTCACCTGATTTTGAAGTGATTTTGGAGGAGGGAAGGAAGAAAGAGATATAAGAAAAGCAAATAGATGGTACCTAGAACACCTGAAAGTGTTGACAATTTCTGCATAATGGTCTTGCAGCACCAAAGGGAAAGGAGGGATTAAGAAACACTGCAAAAATCAACCTTTACTTGGGGCTTTATCTAAAACCCACTGAAATCAATTAGATGAGCTCTGTTGCCTCTAACAAGTTTCGTACTAACAGTCAGATCTGCAGCATTGGACATGATAACCTATGGCAACCCTTCTGTAAGATCATGAATTTATTATCAATTATTTTTGAAAAAAGAAAGGGGGATGTCCCAATATCTCTAGCAAAACAGTATTTCCTCATTCTTTAAAACATGCATATGCATATACTACAAGAACAATGCTAAATTCTGACTTGATGCCCTTTGATGTGTGAACATACGACACAATTGGAGACCTTCCAATTATCTCCAGTTCAAAGTTAGGCCAAAATTAGAAGCAGTTATGAATAATGGATTAGGTTTTAGTAGAAACAGCAATGCTGAGCAGAATAAAGATGAAAGTTTAGCTTAGCTGCGAATACATGAAATAGGTAAGCCACACTGCTTCCTCAAACAGACACACTGGAACTGCACATCCTCAGAAGTTCAATTAACGAAACATATCTCAAAACAGAGCTTTATGGCAGATTGTAAATTGCTTTCAGATGCAATTCCGATGTTTTCAGGATAAAATTAGAAGCCAAGGTTTCTTGTAAAACTTCTTCTACTTCTTTAAGAGGCGGTTTTTTTTTTGAGAAATAACCACGTCAAAACTTGTAATTTACCACAGTAGCCTAGGAGTTGATACCCAGTCAAGAGATGCATCTTGGAAGGTTTGTTAGCCAACACATAGGTCAGAACAATAGCCCAGATCCTCAAAGTGTGCTTAAACAGTCTATTTCCATTCATTTTGGAAAGCTTACCAATTTCCTGACAATCCAGCATTTTAATTAAGGAATAAAAAACTTCCAGGTAGTAATGCTTCTAAATGGATAAGCTATTCTTGCTTGGATGTCTATGCTATGTTCCAGAAAAAGATATGCAGTGGGCATTCCACCATTGCCTTATATTTCTGCATCTCTACTTCATTTTGTGGATTTTGCAGAGAAGATTGGTGCTCAGAAAACAACCATAATAATGCAGACACATATGGCCACTTCCTTGGCTTTTGCACTCTTATCAGAAACCTGTTTTCCCTTACTCCCTTTGTTACCTCCATAGTTCTGTGTGACTAAGCACTATGAAGCAAACCCTGCTGGTCAGGCAGTGGCCAGCACTTGGGCTCAGTGCCTGATTATTGACAGCTTTGACCAGAGTAACTGACAACAAGTCTGACATGATTCTTCATGGTTTGGGCACGAGGTTCTGTACAGGTATTTACACATGCCCTTGTTAAAATCCTGTGTTGCCGTCCTTCATCAACTTCAGTTTAAGTTTGCTAGTATTTTGCAAACCATAAAAATGAAGCAATTACATGAAACAATCTGATGATGTTCTCTAGATTTTTAGTAGCAGTCAACAAGCTTTAGCAACAAAAAAATTGTATCACTCAATAGACTCACTGGGAGCTGCAAAACAATAAAATATACATTGCAACAAATTCATAGAACACTCATTACAAAAGCTATTGAATGTACCAGCTAATAGGAACTACTATCTTCTATATCATGCAATGCTAAGGCAATTTGAAACTTTCATTTACTTTAGAAAATAACTACCAATAAAAAGCATTAGCATATTCAATGCTTTTCATTCATACTTTGCTTTAAAATTACAATTGCATTTCCCAGAACCACCTGTTCCAGTTGAACAAACCCTTCTTTACTTCAATAGATGTAGGTGTGAAAGGGGGTAGGTGTTTTACTTCATACACCAAGGGCATACAGCAAGATTGTGCTCAACTTAGAACACAGGCACTTTAAAATGCCAACACTTGAGTGCCTCTATAGTCTCAAATTATTTTTTATGCCAATTAAACAGCAGATCCAAAAAGGAACATGGAAGTAGTAAAATGTGATTTATCCCCTTTTTTGGACTGGTTTTGCACAAAGTAGAATACAACAAGAAATTCCTCAGCCTACTTATCAGAGTGATGTGATGCAGGCTGGTGGGTAATCATGGGAGAATTTTGCCTATAATGTTTTATATTATGCTCATAATTATTCTTAAAACAACATAAAAGGATAGAATATAGTATCTCCAGCTAGGTAGAAAATGTTTGTGATATGTAAGTCTATAAAACATTTATGTTGAAAACACCCAACAGAGCATTTTAAATATCACTAATTAAAACTAGGTAGGTTTCATTAATGAATTTGCAAAGATAGCTATTTAAATAACAATGAATTTACAACACTTCACGTGAACCAAGCTGTATTTTTTACTTCAGTATTAGATCTGAACTAACTCCCAGTGGGATGTCTTGTAAGTTTAGGATTTCTAGCTCATCTTTGCCATGCACATATTCTGTGGGAGCTGCTAAAGAGAAAAGAGGAAATTATAAAATGCTCATAGGGAATTAGTCTCCTACACAAGAAAAACAATGTGATTTTGGGTGAATATTCCCACATTATCAATCAATAGTGGGACACTCAAGTCATTACTCTTAAGCAGCTACATTTGAAGGCACTTTGAATCTATTTTCCTGCATACAGATCTTAAATAAATGTCAGCGCTACCTGAACAAAACTCTCATATAATTAGGAAACTTAAGGGCATTATGAATAGACTGCCCAGGAAATCTGCCATGACATGGAAAGCTTTTACTTTTAAACCACCATCTCAAATTTCAGATAAACAGTAGGTATCTTATCTGTTCGGGACATACAAAAACACCAGGGAGGGACAGGTACAGAAATTAAATAAAGAAAAAATTGCTTTTAGTCCTGCTATCCAAAATAATTTAAATATTTTTGTTATATATTTTAATTATTATGCAATGCGTGTGTATATATATCAATGAGCATGGACTTTACATAACATTTTACAGTTTGCATGTATAGTGCTGTCAGTTTGTTTTGAAACTTTACAGTACTAAAACTAAATAACAGAACTGATTATTTTCCTGAACAAGTGGAGACCACTCTTCTGAATACCACTTAATAATTCTTCATTACATTTACTGCAGTCATTTCTTAGGCTATTCATATATATGTCTCTAGAGCTTCTCTCCTCAGGTATATCTACAATCTGGATCTATGTCTATCTTGTCTAGCTTGGAGAAAAACGGTGGTTAGGAAAGCAGGAAATACAGAGAAAATAACATCAGCCACAAGAGATTACAGACTTATGAATTCTTGTTCAAAAAAAAAAATCATTCACCAACACAACCATTGATTTTAGGGAGCTTTGGCACCCCTGCACAAATGAAAATAAAAAACAAAAAACAAACAAGCAAACAAAACCGAAAAAGGAGCAACCCAAACCAACAAAATCGAAACACAGGTAACCTTGAAAGAAGTCTCCAGACCTGAGCTATAAGAGGCTCTGCCCATTGTATGCGCAGCTTTTGCAGACCCAAGAACCTAGTCTAATGAGGAACACAAGTGAGCAACAGAAGGAACAAGCTTCCCCTGGGGAAACAGTACCAGCTTCAACTTTCCCACCTGTTCATGCCTAGGGAATCCCCTTTGAACATGACATCTGTTTCATGCCACTGGAGCGAGGCAAACAGCAGCTGTAGGGTTGAAATCCAGACTTATCAAAACACACATGGCACGTATTCATTATATTTATTTTATAATGTTTGATTCTTCCTCTGGTAAGAAGGAGAGAAGGATATAAATTATAAAATTTAAGTAAAATAATAAAACAACCTCCCTACATTATTTTTAATATTGGAGAAATGAACTTGAAATTTGGTTTTATACCTATACAGGTGAGTCAGTGCATATGAGCTCACCAGCTCAGCATTTCTCTCAAACAGCTGTAAAATAAAATTTGTAAAACCAAAGAGAATGATAACTGGGAGGAAAAAAAAAAGGATCCCATCACTGGCCTTAATGAATCTTCCAAAATACCTGTGGGAATGCTAACAATGTCACTGTCATAGTTTCTGCTAAAGCAAACAGAAGGTTGACTAATCAAAATGGCAATTTTCATCTACTAATTGTGATGCCCCGAAGCTCATAACACTAAAAATAAATGTATTTTTTGTTGAGCTGGTTAAAAGAAATAGCATCCCACGTGCATTCACAAAAATATCATATCAAGAAGACTGACATCAGCAGACATGCAGATTTTTCTTCCCCTGGGCACCAAATTGCTGATGCTCCTTTCTTGGCATAATTGATTTTCACTTTCTCCTTGGTGGCACATTCTTGGAATTGCTGGTGTCACAGCAAGTGTGAATATGTAAGTAAAGGATACACTAGCTAGGATAAGTCCAGAACTCCATCTTGAACCCTAACTTGAATCCAATTTAAAATAGAATATCAGTTTCTTTTAAACATTCAGCTTAAGAAAAAAAAATAAAAGTAATAAAAATATGCATATTGCATTAACACACCTCTGCTATTCCATGTTATAGTCAAATAGTCAGAATGAATCACACACATTAAACGCAGCTTTTTAATGTTGTTTCTACCCTGTCTTGAAAAACAAGACATGAGCAAAGTGAGAAGGCTCCACCATCTCCTGAAAACATGTAAATTGTCAGTTATGTATGACAAGTTGTAGCAGCTCCTTTAAGCAGACAGTGTCCAGCCAACATCTTTTTCCTTTAGTTCACCCTCTCCTGTGCAATTAAATGATCTGAGATCCTCAAACCCCTGTAAGGAGTCTCGTTACATCAGGATGCAAAGTCGAAGTATCATCCCTTTTGATTTGCACTTTTTTAACCCCAGCTGATGCATCCATGCCAGTCAGGAACAGAATTAAGACATTCATGATACATTACAGTGCTGTTTCCCAACTGAATGTACATTAAATCTTAATCAGCAGGCAGGTTAATTCCCAAAAACTACAGATTTCTATGAATGGACTATCTATGAAAACCAGGACTCAAACAGACTACTAGTGAAATTCATTTGGCAGCTGTGCCAAAATAACCATTAAAATCTCAGCCACTAATTAACAGCCACACACCAGTATCATAGGCAACTCGTGTCAGATTATGTCCAAGCTGTTATTTTGGCAGAAGCACAAAAAACGGGGGATTAGCACCCTGTCCTCTCTAAATCCTGAGGAAGAGCTTTCCTGTCAATCCAAGGGGGAGCTACAGTACTGAGCATCAGTGAAAAACCTGTTTCACACTGCTCAGCAAAGAGTTATTCTCAACAGTGTCACACAACTGACCTTATGCCAGTGAAAACACAGTCTACTCTACAGATACAGAACAGACTTTTCACAACTAATTTTCCCTTTTAGATAGGACTAAAAACCAGACATAGTGATGAACCACATGTTAAGTTGCTCCTATATTTTCAGCTTGGCTTGCTCTTAAAATTGCTGTATACCTAAGGGGTAGAGCTGGTCAAGACCTCTTCAGCAAAGCATTTTAAAAATGGAAAATGCCATTTTCAAACTACAATATCCACTATCCCTGACAAAACTATGACGTGGAAAGATATGTTGTGTTCCAGGTCAGGGAGAGAGACAACGGCACAGTTGATAATAACCACAGACTGATGGCTGTATAGCATGTTCAACCTCTCACTTCAAGCCTCGAGCTTACAAAGCTTTGCTTAGTTCAGAACCACGATTTGAAACTCTTTTCTCCCACTCCCATCTGCTACCAAGTTATTAATGTGCCATCAAGTTATTCTGCAGTATGAATCTCTGAAATTTAAAAGTCTTCAAATTCATCTAAAAGTGGCTTGAGAACATTTTTCAAATCTCAAAATTCGAATGCATCAAGTAAATCGTGAACATTTGCGCAGCCCTACAAATAAGAGCAAAATACAAATGTTCTCTGAAAACAAACACCTGAGGCTTTGAAGCTCTACCTGCATTCTATTCCTTAAATTATAAATTCTTACAAATGGTCTATACTAACATGTGCCCATGTAAAAGCCCCATCTAAGGTCTCTGTTGTTACTGCTTGTAAAGTTTAATGGCATCTCCTGCTCAAATTCTTTATCTAAGGTCCAGATTAAATGGTCCAGTCTATAACCAAGACCATAAATCAATAAAACCCAGGAATACAATGTACACTTTCAATTCACTGTTCTTTTTCGTGTTCCAAATGACAATATCAGACTATATGCCTTAAAGCCTTCCAAAATGTCAAGAACCAAAATACACTGCTGTAGCTATACCTGTAAAGGTGATGGGCATACAACATGGTTTCTGGCACCGTAGGCTCTGTTGGTACAATGTACTATTAGAAGAGAATCTGACATGCCAACACCTGGCCACTTTAAAGGTCTGTAGAACTCTGGGTAACAGTTCAAACACAATCTCCAAGCACAAAACAAGGCTATGCACTAAACCCAGTAGTGCTTCAAAGACCTAGGCAATGTGCTATTTTCGTACTATTGTGTACATAAAAGGGTGGGAATGGACAGATGAAGACTTGATCCTGTTTTGTTATTTAAACAACACTACGAAGATTGGCATATACGATTAGGTTAATTTTCCACACCAATACCTCTGGTTTTGTCCCTCTTTTCTTCCTTCAGTGCAGATGCTGGGCCTTTAAAGTATGTTGACATACTCTGTTAAATGAAACCAAATGTTAATAATAAACAGACCCATGTGGAAGGTGACCAGTGACTCAAGTAGCTTGACAATAAAAGTTCCAAGGACAGCATTTCTAGAAGAGTCTCTTTATACTTGAGCTTATAGCCTCAGATCAGCATTAAGGACATTTGTAATGACTAATTTCTCTTAAATACAATTAGATTTTAAATATACACACAAGTAAGTTGTTTCCAAAATGCTGGGTTTTAAGATCAGTGGAAAAAAACCTCAGTTTTCCTCTTCCTTGACTCTCACATCTAACTTGATAATCTTCACTCTCAAATTGATTCCTCCTTCACTTTCATCTATTTTTCTTTATTTATATTCCTTATTTTTACCAAGCTCTTGGCCAGCAACTTTCCACTCAAGAGAAGATGTAACTGTACAAGGGAACTGTATTCAAAAGCAATAAAGCAAAAAGTTAATGCCCAAATACAAAAACATACAAAGTAAGTGCAACAGCGTGAAAACATCCTTATCGGCATCTCACAGATGAATACTGAGGGCACAGTGGGATTAAAAAATTTGCCAGCCAAGTCCATAGCACAAGCAGGAATAGAACCCAAACATTGCAAGCATCAATCCAGTTCATTAATCATAAGGTAATAGAACATGCTATGGTGATGTTGGCCAGTATGAGAGAGGCTGAAGCAACCTTCAAGGCTGAGACAGTGACTGCTGCTGACTCACTCTGCAGCAAGATACTCCTCTGACCAACTGAATTGAACCACAGCAGTGTCTCCACAAAAGCAAGCTACAGAACAAGTACAGGCTCTGCTGATTAAACCTGCTCTAGGGTTCACCCACCAGTAACATGAGGCAATGCCTGAGGAAAACATCTTCAAAATGCAAGCAGTTTGCTGAGGAACAGAACTTACATAACTACAAAAACAATTAGACCTTAGAGAGTTTCTGTATCAACAGATTTCAACACTCAGAATATAGACAGCTTAAGGTCATCATCCACACTTTACAGGAAGAGAAATGAAATAAAATGAAAACATGATTCATCTGTTACACGCTGTACGAACAGAATTTAGACCTCCAGCTCCTCTGATTTGTAAAAATGACCTTTCCAACAAGACTGTGCAATACAGTGTACCCAGACCTAAGCACGTACCTGAACTTCCATTCTAACAACCCCCCCAACATTTGTATACACATACCTAGGTGTGTATATAAACAAGAAATATACAAGCCCCATTACATATGCATTCAATGTTTAAAAAGACTCTGCTGGACTATAGAATACAGGAATATGGACAAACACCAGAGTATAGGTACATGACTCAGAAGACAGAACATGCCTAGCTAGCATAGTTTTCCTTCATTCTATTAGGATGTTTCTAAATTCCTACATTTCTTACTTTCAGTGACAGGACAGATCTAGTTTCTGATGTCAAAAAAACAACAAAAACCCAAACAAACAAAGAGATCAGGGATTGTTTTTACAAGAGAGTGTATCTGTGACTAGAGCTCAATGAACAAGGTATGTTTCACAAAGATTAATGAACATATTCTTCTACAAGTCTCAGCAAATGTTTGAGTAAGGCGGGAAAACAGATTAGCACATAAACAGAATGAGATCTGATACCTTTTCGTCATGCATACTTATTTGCAGGCTTTCTACTGTTGTTCTTAGTTGTAAATACTAGACACGTTATTAAAAGATGTTCATAGCCTTCAGAAAGAAATATTATCATGTTATACAGTGGTAACCTACAAATTCCTACCTCCTGCTGTTGATAACTTTTTACAAAGGACTTCAAGATGTTTGAACAAGACTTAACAGAACTTGTCCCTCACCCTCCTCTGGCATTACACACTCCTGTCCTGACATGGTAGCGCAGCAAGTGAGACCACTGGATTCAAAGCTCATGTCTTGGGAGCTTCCTTGGTGTCCAAGGCAGGCAGCGTGCTCTGAGAAATGCCTCCGTGTAAACAAACAGATGTCGGATCTGCTACAGTATCTGCACACTCTAAAGGCTGTGGAGTACAGCTAAGAGATGATATTGAGACTAAGAGCAAAGCACACTTGGCAGGGAGGAAAAAAACCTAACTTTTCAAGCTGTCATTTAAGAGAAAAATCTCATTTTAATTAAAAAATAAAAGAAAAAAAAAGAAAAAAAAAAAAGAAAAAAGAAAACCACTATAAAAGGTCTGTTCGGATTTGGAAACCATGAAGGAATTCAGTAGGCAAGCAGTAGAGATGATGAGTAGCTACATATCCATCTAAAATTATTGTGTGTTTAGAATGGATGACAGTGCACGTCCCCAGCTAGTGAGCAAGCGTGAATCTATTCCTTACACTATTGAGTACGTGCGTGTTCCCAAATTCCTTTGCCGTGCCCACCTACCTAGACTGTCGTGCCTACTTCCAAAAAGGCTTTTCGCACATTAATCACCATGGAAACCAGAGAAGGCTTCTGCTACATATTCAAGCAGAGCAATTAAATAAATAACGTTAATAATAAAAATAAAATTAATGAATGCCTGGACACAACGAAGCAAATAGTAGACAACCCCAATTCCAACAAAACGATAAACAGATTGGAAAATATTTGTTTACGTGGGGGGGAAGGCTGCTAAAATGGCACCCCTCAGTCGCTCCTGGGCACAGGTGCGAGTTCGTGGGGCGGCTGGATGCGCCCACGGAGCGTTTCCACGGGAGGTCAGATAATGGACACCCACCCGAGTATGCGTGGGACACAACAGGCGCTGGTCCCGCGGCAGCCCCGCGGCTTGGGACCAGCCCAGAACGGTGAGATGACTGGCTCAGACAACTCGGGAAGAGAAACAGCTCTGGCACAAGGAAGAATACAATTATTAGCGGTGAGGGCCGGGCGGCGGCAATCGCGGCGGCGCCGCTGCCACGCGTGCGGGGAGCTCCGGGGCGGGCTCCGCGACGGGGCTGCGGCGCTCGGATACCCGCGCTGCGCTCGGGATGCCTGGGAACCAAAACAACCAACCAACCAACCAAACCAGGCGGCGGGGCGGGGGTTGGGGAATGTACCAACCCAGCGCCAACACAAACACGGGCCGGGCTGCCCAAAGGCCCGCGCCCCCCGCGCGCCGCCCCGGCACCGTTTGAACGGGCCCCGCGCCCGCTCAGCCAACGGCGCGCGGCGGCGGCGCTGACGTCACGCGCGGCGGGAGCGGCCGCGGCGGGCAGAGCTGTCAGAGCTGGGGCCGCCGGCCCTGGCCGCGCGGGTGCGTGAGGCGGCCCCGGGAAGATGAGGGTAAGCGCGGCCGTGGGGGAGAGAGCCCCGGGTGGTACGGCATGAGGGTCGAGGGGACGGGGTGGGAGCTGCTCGGAGCTGCCCCCGCCGTCGAGCGTGCCCCTGCTACCGGCGGCAGAGGTGCCTGGGCGCCGGGGAGGGAAGGCTGTGACCGCCCCGGGGAGGGCGCAGCGGGCGGCAGGTGCTGCGGGGCCGGGGCTGGCTGGGGAGCGCGGGGATCTGCCGGGAACGCGTGGGGTGCCGTGCCTGGCCGCGTTCGCTGCCCTCCCGCCGATCGGCCCCTCGGCTGTTCGCGGGAGGCCGGGGGTGGCACCGCAGGGCACCCGCCAGCCCCGCGGCGAGAGCCAGGGCTTGGCTCCCCCCGCTGCCATCCCGCCGGGATCGGCACTGGCTGCGCCCGACGAGGGTCTTTGGAAGCAAAATGATGCAACAACGAGCGCCTTAAAGGAGTTTAAAAGGCTTGGTGACAAACTCGGGGTGCGTTTTCCGCTAAAGCGTCTTGTCGGTGGGTGCTTAGTTGGTTGTGAGCTTTCCTTAAAAACCCCGTGCCAGTTCGTGTTATGAGCCAGAAGTGCTCATCACAGCCAGACCCTCCTGAGAAGCGCCTTTGGGCTGTACTGCTATGGACCTTAAAAGGGAAAAAAGCAAATTACTAGCGAGTTACATAGCACAGATAGCAAAGCTGGCAGCTTCGGCATACGCTCTAGTGGCTCCTCAGATTGTCATGCTCTGCAAAGTTTAGGCCTAACAGATAAAAATCTGTGGAATACTGAGTAACCTTAATGCCTGTTTGTAGAGAACAGTGATTTTTCATTTCTTTTGATACAACATTAAATCTTGCATTTTTTGTTTTATCAATGTCCTAAACTTCTGAAGCTGAACTCCACTCCTCAGAGTAGTCTATTACACAGCTGCTATATTTTAACTTACTGGGAATTACACTTCCCTTATGTCTGTATCACATATGAACATGTAAAGGTCTTCTGGTAAAAGCCACAAAACAGTTCTGCTTACCAGCTTGATGTATAAGTGAATCTGTTACCTTTATGAACAAGTACTGTTAATATTGGTATTTTTTCCTTACAGTGCACCTAGCATTCATCTGGGATTAGGAACAGAAAAATGTTCTATATTCCAGTTATAAACAGGAATGATTTGGAGAGTTTGAAGGAAAAAAATGTGCCTTGCATTAAAAAATTGCTCAGGAGAAGACTTATGTGCAAGACAGGAGTGCGGTTAGAAACAGCTGTCAGTTTAAGGGTACTGGGAATGGTTTAATCCTTTTCATCTACATAAGTGCTTGTCAGAGTACGTCAATATCACGTTTGTTTAATAGATGGTGAGGACAGCAGCTCAAGGGTTAACACTGCCTTTTCACTTTATCTTCTAAACAGTCTTAACTATTTCAGCAGCCAGGGGGAACTGTTTTGATGCTGAATAGTATTTTCAACCTTTACATACAGTAGCAGGATGTTTTGTTTAGCTTTCTGCATAGATTTAAGCTGTAGCCAGTTCAAAACAAATAAACAAAAAACCCCCTACAGTTTACTCGAAGGCTGTGGTACAGTGATACAATTTGTGGCCAGGGGGAGGGAGGTGGAAACCCCAAACCTTCGTGTGGTTTTTGTGTTGTGACATCAGGTTTCTTTCCTAAGCAAAAATCTCCAAAGAGACTGTTTAAATTAGAGTTGTATATTACAGTTTATGTCGCAGGATTCAGGTCCACCCAGTTCATGGTTTCATGTACATGTTAAAAAAAAAAAAAAAAAAAAAAAAAAAAAGGCCAGTTTTGTTTGGACGGGATGTGCATCCCCTCTCCTGTTTCCAGTAATATCTATGTGCAGAAGATGCACTTGTGTTGAGACCTGGATTACATCTAGCTACAGAAGTGGTGAAGGATTTATCATCACAAGTGAAGTGTTTTGGCCAAAAATCTGACTTCAAAAAGAGGAACATTAAGGCACAGTGTTTGTTTGTTTGTTCAGTAAGACACCACTTCAGTGTCTTTGAAATTCATAAAGCATTTTGTATTTTCATCTCTGTATAGTTTTATGCATAAAGAAGCAGGGTAAAACTGGGGAGAAAGAAGAAATCAAGTCCAGTGAGAAAAATTCTTACAGCTTGTGCATCTACAGCCTTAGAGATGTAGTTTAAAGTGCATTTCAAACACCAAAGCCAGCTTACAGATGTGTGATTGCTTGGATTCAGAACTCAGCTTGAATGCTGAGGCTGCCTTCAGTCAAATATGTAATTGTGTTTAATGTATGCCTCTGTAAAACCCACACATCAGACATCCTGAAAGAAAGCTTAACCCTCTCTCCTTCTTTTGCCGCTTCTGCAGGAAACTATGCCCCAGACGCCAATATTTTCCAGCATGCTTGGTTCCAGTTGTAGTGGGCAAGTGCAGCCAGACATGGGAGAGAGATGTGTGGACCTCGTTTATCAGGATGGGAACCTTGTTTCTGGATCCCTGGAGGCCTTGATAGAGCGCCTGGTGCCCACCATGGACTATTATCCAGATGTAAGTAGCCACTGGAAGATTTTTGTTTTCTTCCCATGGTTTTCCCGCATTACTGTCTGAATTGGTCCTTTCTCATGAAATCTCCATCTGATTCAAGATTAAGATGTAGGCTAAAGATGAATTTATTTTACTTGCAATATTCGTTCACTAAAGATGTTTCTCAGTGGGGATACTCTCTGTTTTTAAATGACAGCACTTGTTAGAAGGATAAAACTCAGTTGAACTTAAATGGGTGCCTTAAGAACCAATTAAAAGCAGCATTAGCCACAGAATTTTCATCCTTCTAAGCTGCTTTAGGTCTAATGCAGCCAAGATTAACTACTAACCAGCTCCTACCTAGGGAAGCAGACCTGAAAACACCTCTAATGTTTTTTCCTTTAATTTTCTATGCATATCCTAGTTATGCCACCAAAATACATTTTAATTAAAATACTCTCTTCCTCAAGACATTTTAGTGGGCCAAAGTTGTAATAATGTATGTTCTTAAGCCTGAAATTGGTTTTGCAACTGGTTAAACATCCTCAGTGCAGTCCCCCAAAGTAAATACTATTTCTAACTCTAGGGTACGCAATAAGAATCTGACCCTAGGATAGTATTAAGATATCGCTTTATCACTTAAAATTACCCCTTGTTCCCCTTAACAAAAGATACTACTTAAACGAGTAGCCAAAAATCAGAGAGGCTATATATTCTGTTTGAGCTCTGAAAAAACAAAAGCTATGGCAGGAATATCCCAGAACTTTGTGAAAACTAACAAGGGGGCAGGAAACTGTTTATAGTAGTGGGCCATGCTATACCTTGTGTTTCTCAAACTAATTCGTGTGAAACTTTCTATTGTGGTCTTATATCAATGACAATAAAGGCCCACCAAGTTCCCACATATACACCACACATCTTCACAATCGCCATCCACAAAGAGGGGACTCTCCATATGAGAGTTCAGTGGGTATATGCAGCAGAATTGCCATCAATCATCAGTAGAGGATTAAAAAAGCAAAACCAGGATGGTTTACTATTCCAGTTCAAGAGTAATCCTAAACCTTATATTTAAATATGGCTAACATACAATTGTGCTACCAGTACCAAATCTTTTATAAGGCTCAGAGGGATAACTATTGTTAGACATTAAATCTCCCCACCCCAAATACATATTGTAGAACAGACATGCTGGGGAAAGCAGTGGGTAGAGCTGGTGTGGTATAGCAGTGGAATAGCTTTAGGGTACTGTAGTTAAGCCTTCCAAGGAGTCAGTTCCTTGTCTTTTATGTCATACTAGAATATGGTTACTTGCCACTTGGATTTCTGGACTGTAGCTAAGTTTTTTTTTTGTAGCTGCTAATGCACATCCCTTATTGTAAGTTGTAACGTAAGATCTATTTATAATACAGCTACTCTGAAAATGGTTCCATAAAGTGAGCATTACTTAAGGGGTCTACAACTCATTTTGGAATCCTGCTGGTTTCCATGGTGCTATCCCTTCATCCCCCGCACAAGGGAGCATTCCCATTACCAGGCAGTCACAGACCCCACCCTGCAGGCTGACAGCTGAAAATCCAACAGAAGCAGTCAAAGAGAACTCCAAGGAAAGAGAGATGGAAAACAGCATTAAACCAAATTCATCTCCTCTACAGCACAACACATACCTTTAGTTAAGCCATATCAACCAATTTAGGATTAATTATAAAACAAGTAGATAAATAACATATGAAAAACATAAAGAAGGAGCTGTATTTGAGTCATCCTCAAACCCAGCTTTTCTATTTCAGCTCAGTTACATGTTTATACTTCATTTCACACTCATTTCTGTTTTTAGGGAAGTGGCCACAGAGCGTTAGTGATAGCCATGTAGGCTGATATCCTGTCAGAAGAGTAGCCAATCCTGTACGTTCAAGAGAAAAGTATAAACACGTCTCAGTCTCCTGTCTCTGGCTACTCATGCAAAGAAAGGCAGCAAGATATTACCAATTAATTCGCACCAAGGGAAGTTTTGGTAACATTATCAGAGGTTACCTTAGTTTCAGAGTGACGTATCTGTAAGTTGCAGTACTCATCCAAAGTTCTGATTAGTCCATCTGAGCACAATGCTCAGAAGGCATTCCTTCATGTGTGCACATTAAGCTAATGATCACAGTAACCTTCTAGACAGAAGGGAGCGGGGGAGAAAGCAAACACAGAGTATCTTTCTGTGCTGGTTACAGAGGCAAAACAGAAATGTATTTGCCATGTTGGCAGAGCACGAGACAGGCAAGGGAGGACAGGAAAGATAAGCGCCTACATTTGTGTACTGCTCTTCTGAGTCTTGTTTGTGTACAGGGACTTGTTCAGCACATAGAAAAATGTATACTCATGAGACAGGAGTTCGGAAGGTTAGGAATGGAATGTACCAGTCTGCAACCCTTGTGCCCAAGCAAGAAAATGTTTCAAGAAAATATTTCACAAACAAGAAGTTTGAGAATGAGGAGTGAGTTCACAAAGAAAAAAAAATTTTTTTTTTTCCCCTCCTCAAAAAGTCATCAGTGCATTCTTGGGTCAGAGAGTAACAATTCCTTCTTTAGTCTTGTCGCTCGCGCTCTGTCTTTTTTTTTTTTTTAATATAATTCAGCTCATCTCTTAGCAACAACTTTAGGCACTAAAGGAATCTGGCTTCTTATTCTCTTGCAAAACACAAGCCCCTTTTGTGTTAACTTATGTTATTCCAAGTGCAGAAAGGATTTTTTTTTCCAGCTGTCCTCCCAAATACCTGTCACTTTTGTAGGATAAATTGAGCTTAACTTTCAACCTTATAGCTTATGGAAGCTTTTTTAATCATTCTTTATCAAACCAGCTAGCTTCACAGCTAAGTTTCCTTCCCTAAACCATCATCTTTGGGATTAGAAATGAGACAAGGGAGGTTTTTACACTGTTACATTTAGCCTATATATGTATACTAATATAGATGCAACAAATCACATAAATCTTTGATCTAGATAAGGTTTATGACATTAGCATGAAATATTTACTATCCAAAACAACTGTGTTCCTTACCCCTGAGACCTCCCACTAAGCTGAAATGCATGGCTTAGTTCAGTCTGAAATTTCTTTATTGGATAAGGAACTACTATTAGCAGAGAGGCAAGGAGATGGGGGTTAGTACTGCTGTCAGACCTATCATTTTTAATTTGGTTCTTAATTGCAGTTAGTCCTTTATCTGTGCCACCATAAGTAATACAAGTATCAAAAAAAACCCTTCAGTTAGACAGCAGTATAGTCTTAACCGGCATATCTTACTTGACCATAATGGAACAATTTTGTTTTCTAGAGTACTGAACCTATTTCCAGTTAAGTGCCTTAAAAAATGGAATAAAAATAAAGCAGATGGATTCCAGAATGAATAATTTAGTTAATAATTAGGTTTCTAAAACCTAAAAGTCCAGTGCTGTATGAAAAAGCATTGCATGTGTCCAGTACAGGTCTTACTGGACACAGCGAGACATCAGCAAGCCTGAAATGGAAAGCATGCACTTTCATGGCCTGTATCTTCCTGCATCTTGCCAGTTCAACACTTCTATGAACATCATAGAAAACTTTATCAAAGAAACCAAATAGGGTCATCTGTGTCACACTTTTCTTGCAGTATAACAACAGGTGAATGATAGCGTGAGAGGGCCTTCCTCAGAGTCACTCTGGATAAAGTGCCAGACACTACACAAACTTCCACCAAGGAGACCAACTCTAGAATTAGTATGAGAAGCAAAATTACATCTTTACTTAAAAGAATATGTTCCAGCTTATCAGAGCAAAAGTCACTGCCAGGACAACGTGGCTTAAATTGTGGTTCCCTGCTACTTACACTTACAGGCATCTTTGAGACAGGCCTCTAAATGCCCCAAACAAGAAAGTGGGGAGAGGATAAAAGTGTCAAAGATTTTTTTGTTGTTGTTTCTTTTTTCCCCTCATCTCTCAAATGCAAAATTATAGTAAAAATGAGGGCTGCTTCAAGTTTTCAGTACAAACATTTTCATGCAACCCAGTGACAGCTGACACAGCCAACCAGCTGAATTCCTGTCCCAGATAGTCCAGACTCACAGTTTTAAGTTCAGGGACACCAGTGATAGCAATGGATACATAAACTAGCTACAAAAAATAACAGAGGGTAACTAGGAATAGTTGAACACAAACACACCCTCCCTCATCCCAAATCTCACAACCAACACTTTTCTATCCCTTGCTTTTATTCTGAATAGGGAGTATATCAGTTTAGAAATCACTCTCACACATGTAAGAATAAAAGGCCTTATATGTTGTCCCATAACACAACCAAGTCTCCTTTTGTGAATCAGGTTAGCTTTTCAGCCTAATTTTAGTGGCCACAACACAACATATGCAGTACCATAGATTATAAAATTCTTCAAAGCCAGCACAATGTCATTAACTGTTTCCAAATGTGGGCGCAAGAGCTGCATTGAATTGCTTTTTAGAATTGATGACCTTCAAGGTTGTGTCACTGTAAATGTAAAAATAAAATGGAATTCTGGAGAGACATAATACACCAAACAGAAGCCTAATTTCTTAGATTTCTTAATGTACACATGTGTGGAATGTTTGCAGCCATGTCATCAAGAAGGGAGGTTGTGCTGCCAGTGTCCTGTCACTGCACTGGCCACCTGCTCAAAGTCACCAAGAGCCTGATTGTTAGATGGCCCCATCTAACAGCAGTCCATCTTCTGTAGGCATCAGTGGGAGCACTCAAGAGCCTGACACAAACTGTCCATCCAGTTAACCCTTTTCCTTCTCTCTTCCTCTCTTCATAAACAACAGACAAGGCAAAGACTAGGGATTAACTCTGGTTTTGATTGTACAGAATTAATGGTATTTCTAATTTAATATATGAACCCCATCACTAATAAGATGTTCAAATCAGAATGAGCATTTTAAATGCCCCTGCTGTATCACACTCCACTCTGTTCTTTCATTAGCTTCCTCCATAGCTCAGGATAGAGTTATATGTTTAGATATATGCTTAATCTGTTATACTTTTCTCTCACTCCCAGAACACTCTGTTAATTTATATTGTTTAAAAAAAAATCCTTTTCCGCCTCCTGATATTTGGAGGTTTTTAGTGCTAAGTTTGTGTTATAGGGTACACTGAAGTACTAGAGAAAACATTTTTCCATTAATAGCACATTTTATTGTGATTAGAGAGATAAACGCTGTAACCTTTTTGAAATCATAAAGATACCATTCTTGTTTAACTATAAGTGTGTTTTGGAAACTGCAAGTGGACGAATTTGGTAGCTGATAGTCAAGATACCATATTTTAGACAACTGGTCCTAAGTTTTTAGCTGTCAATTTACTTGCCCAGTCCAAGGTCATATATGTGCACAGTGACTATTTAAATGCACTTGGCTGTGGCCAAATTACATTTCTAAAAACATGGTCAAAGTAACAGTACATGTTCCAGATATAACAAAGGTTAATTGAAATTCATTGTCAAGTAGATCCCCTATAATTTCCCAGCTCCACATTTTGTTAAAAAAGCCTAAAGGAAAAATGGAAGTACTTATGAGATGCTACTGTCATTAGTCAGGAAATTACATTCAAATGCAGAAACCCAGTTTCAAACATTGGAGCAAGACTAGGACACAAAGCTATCCTCACTTCAGTTAAACTATCCAGGGTATGATACAATGGATAATATGTCCAGAGTATGATACAATGATAATACAACACATTACAGCTTTTAAAATACAAATGGAGAGGCTATTTCTCATGAGGAGTAATCACTGTTGGTATTTATTAGCAGTGTTCATACTCAAAAGACTCTGAAACAAGCCCCAAATAAGTAATGTCAAGCTTAAAACTAAATTGTCTTAAGGCCACAATCTAAGCCAAAACTTGTATCACTGATTGTGGGGAAAAGGAACAAAAATCCCCATACATGAAGAAATTACAGCTGTGGTTTGGAATACACATGAAGCAGTTTTCTGCAGCTCAGTGAAAAACAATAACTCTTAAAGAAACAAAGCAGCATAAATAGTGGTGTTCAAGAGGAATAACATCCTACATTAGTCGTATTTCATTTACGACTCTGGTAAGCGATGACTAATTAGGCATATTAAGTTTGGCATTTTAAAGGGAAATAATTTGGTAATCGGAAAACCCCACAGTTAACAGCCTTGAAGCTGACAGCATTTCCTTTTAAGCATTTCTCTCGAGACAGGAAAAGTGATGAAAATTTTAAATGAAGCAAAGTTACATTTGTAGTTTATAGAACATTTTTTTCAAGGAAGACAGATTAGTTTTGCTAAAGTTTTTCAACTTGTTTTGTTGATTTTGTGGTTTTTTTTCCCCTCTCTCCTTCCACAGAGAACTTACATCTTTACTTTCCTATTGAGCTCACGAGTCTTCATTCACCCACATGAGCTCCTGGCTAAAGTGGGGCAGATCTGCATTAAACAGAAGCAGCAGCTGGAAACGGGGACTGAGGCAGAAAAGGTAAATGGACCGTTATGTCCTTCAGTTAGCTGTACTACTGTCATTTATTTTCCACTCCTTCCTTCCCATTGTAAAGCTAAATAGACCGATAAAGAATAAAATGAAATTGTAGCTTGCATTTGTTCCTGGATGCACTTTTATTTGGGTCTTTTTCCTTCAAGTACCTTTACTTCATTTGCTAGCCACAGGCATAGGTTATGTACTACCTTACCAGTCAGATACAGTGGCTGGAAATACAACTTTGCTGAGGAGCTACAGTACAAGTAGTGTGTATCTGCCATGAAACCTGCCATGAAACCTGCCCAGAAAGTTGGTTTGCACTTTTGAGCTGTCGCCAACTTAGGTTTTTCTTGAATCCCATTTCCCTTTCTTCAAGTCACCCTCACCATCGTATTAAAGTGCTCAGCTGTAGGTTGAGGTGTTTTAAGTTGGTGTAACAGTAAATCAGAAAGCTACCTCTCACAAAAATTAAGAGATGCACTATTTAAAAGGGTAACCTGTGCTGACAAGTTTTACTACTATCAATTAAACCAAACTGGCACTTAAATCCATGTAAGTGTCACCACTTGCAAGGTGTGTATTGGAGGGCTTTTGACTGAATTGAAGTTACAGAAAAGTCCAAGCAGAGAAGCAAATGAGAGTAACAAAACCAGGTTGGGATCAGCAAGTATTTAAATACCTAAATTGTTCAAATCCTTGGTATGTTTTGCATCCATTCTTCTCTGATGAGAAGTTACATGCTCACATTCCTAATCTTCAGCACATCAATAGTTCCATTTTGTTTTCTCTTTAGTGTATTATCAGTGTATTAAGAATCAGGAGTACAAAAGTGACTGTGGTTTGTCAATAAACAGTTTTTGACAGCAATACTGACCCAAGGGCTTATTTCTCCCATACTATTCCTGGTGTTCAGCCTCTTATTATGTCACGAAATTACTCCACAGGACAAACTAACCATGGTGCAAAATAACTTTCATCCAGGTCAGTCCCCTGATCTACTCTCCAAATAGCTATTTAACTTGTCATGGAGGTGCTGGGGAAATGAAGGGTCAGGGAAAGCAGATGCAAGAACCACTGCCTCCAGTTTTGTACACAGAGGTGATAACTGTTCCCACTGCCAAACTTAATTAATGACTGAGCAACCTGAAACTCTGCTCTGTAAATTGTGATAGTTCCTCAGCAATATGTAACTAAACTAACAGGGGTAGGAACCTCTAAAAGATGCTGAGACCATCTGAAATATGGAATGAGTAAATCAGAGCTTTAGACATATACAGAGACTGCTGTGAGTAGAGAGTGTGAAAATACATTTGTGAAATAGTTGGATATAAAGTTAATGGGATATAAGATGACACTTTTGTGAATGACAATGCACTTAAGATATTTTCAAATGAAAGAAGTCTCTGGGGACTAAATCACCTGGCTGTTTAAAGATACGATACTAATTGTAAAGTATTAGCAGTCTGGCTTCTTAGCAGATGTGCTAAAAAATCATGTTGTCCTAATAGAAATTAAATAGCATTACATCCTAACAACAGGATGCAAAATAGAGCAGCTCGTATTGCAAACACCCACACTGTTACACCTTCTGCTGACAGTTTGGAAATGGGCCTACAGGAAAACCAACTAACAGCAGGATGACAATACAACATTTTTGGGAGGCAGCTTTAATTTACATGTTTTTCTGGTTGCTCTTTCTACTATGCCCTTGATCCCTTCCTACTCCCTCAATTTAAGCTGTAATTTTTTCCTGCCTTCTGAACACAAACTTCCTGGAAAACACTACATAAACTTCTGACATCCCTTTCAAATTACTACTTTACTGCCCTCTACTGTAAGCACCTGTATGTTTTACAAAATAATTTGGCCACTGGCATTTGCAAACATTTGTTTTTCTGTCTGGCAACAAATAAAACTCGTTTCACGTGCAGCATAGAAACTCTTGACTCAAGACACTGAAGTATTCACAGTCATAACCCATTAAGACATTGTCAGCTACCAGAACCTTCTAATTAAGTGGCTGCATAGCAGGAAATAGCTGACAAAAGCAGTTGAAGCGTCTCTGATCATTTCTGATAGAGTGTGCTTAGGCAAATCTCTTAAGACAAGAAGCTGGCCAGCTTGTTGCCTGGATAGCGTGTGAGTTGACAAAGTGGCAAGACACCAGATTTTGAGGTTACACACCACAGTACTTACCTTTTCGTTGTTTTTGATATTACTTGTTAGCCAAAGAGTCCTATAGAAATACAGCCCAGAGAAAAGTGGATTAAAAAGAAAAACAAATCTGGGATGTCTTGGAGCCTGCTTAGAGTCCTTTTTTACTACTCATAAAAAAAGGGATAATTTCACAGTTTAAGACATCAACTATAATATACAGGTCAGTAATTAAGCTTGACCATAAAGGAAAAATATTTAACTCTCCCTAAGTGCATTGGAGATTGGAAAGATTCAACAAGACTGTCACAGAAGAAAACACTAGTATAGTATTATTCAGTGGAAAAAAGCTATGAAAACAGTTGTGCATTATTTCTGCAGCTTGAGGATATTTTGTAACTAAAGTTAAAGAAGTAAGAAATAAAAAGTGAAAGTAGAAATTAGTTTCTATTAAGTTTGTCTTGTCTGTCTCGGAATACTTAAGTCCCTTCAAAACTTATAATTTCCCTTGGGTTTTGTTGCCAGTAAGTGGTCCTTTTTAAAACCAAAAATAAAAGAAATACTCATAACCGGGTCATTGTCATTAAACCTTTCCTGCCATTGCCCTCCTTTCTAATTAGGAGTTGTTTCTCAGTCCTGTCTTGTCTCATGCATAACAGGGTCAACCCAAAGTACTTATTTTTCTCTTCAAAGAAATGTTTATGGGAGAAGTAATCCCATGGACTCCAGAGAACTCTGTCAGGCCTCACAAAGGGAGGTTTATGTCTGGAGTAAGACTACAGAAAAAGTAGGTTGGTAGTTTTATCTCAGCCATGACAGAAAGAAAACTATGTGCTGGTACCCACAGATCTGTGTGATTTCCATCTAGGTTATCACATGCATCAAGCCTGTCACGTTGCTTTGGGTTTCATCAGAATGCACATGAAAGAGAAGTCCCGTGTACAACTGTACCTGGGTCTCTTACTGTTGCTTCCAGAAAGTGTACCTTATTTTCATGAGCATTAAAAGTATCTGATAAAGCTTTTTCGACCTGAAGAGCAATATGGTTTGCAGTTTGTCTTGCAACAGATGCCTGGCTTTCCATCATGAAGGAGGGAAGCCAAAACAACTCATGAGTAGATACAAGAGATGGGAAGTCAGTGTTCCTAACTCACTGTGTTTTAAGCTCTGCATGGAAAATAAGTTGAGATAATTTGGCCTTAAATACACCAGCATTAAAAAAGCATCAGCAATGACTGATGTGGTCTCTTCAACTGCTGGAGTCAGTCCAGACAACCTATAAATTCTTTATGAACTAAGTGTTAACATGGAGATGCTTGCCATGGACTAAGGTGGGATTTTGGAACCTTTTTCAGTTTCAAAAATTAAAAAGAAAGGATAGTTCAGGATGATTAATACTAAAAATCAGTTCTGTAGCAGCTTTTGGTAAACAAAAGTGGAGTAGTCATGACCTGTTAATTTTAATTGAATGGAAGTGCACTGACTGGCTAATTGTCTATCACCACCTACAGATTATTATTTTATTAACGTCAGGCTCTATGCATTTCATAGCAAATAAGTATAGATTGTCTTTTCCCCAAGGTAGATGGCAGTGGGAGCTTGGAGGACAGACAACTGTCATCTGAAACTCTGTCCCAAGCTGTTGAGAAATACCTTGAAGCTGTGCTCCACAGGAGAGGCACTGACAGACACTGCTTTGCAGGAATGCCCACTGCTGGCAAAGAGAACAGTCACTTTTCCTTTTTACCCTCCCTGCCCAACCATTCTGTGCTTCTCACTAGCAGCATCAGTTAAGTGCTGTCAGTAAAACCAGCTAGGAAAAGCACTTTGGAAGTCTTAAAATTAAAAAATAAAAAAATAAAATAACAATAAAAAAAACCCACACAAGTAAATTCCCTCTAGACTCTCAAGGAACTCTGGGTTATTGTCAGATTGACGATTCAAGGGTGCATGGTTTAACGTCAAAGTTCTTATCAATCATTGTTAATATTTTCACTGACCAAAAAAAAAAAAAAAACCAAACCAACAACACTTAGTTTAGTTGACTTTTGTTTTTGATTAAATAAACTGGGACGTACTATGATCAGATGATGTTTTGGCAGGCATTCCTACCAGTATTTGGAAGACATTCTCTATTTGTCTTAAAAGAAAACACACCAATTTCCTGTAGTGACGCTCACATGCTCAGTCACCTTCTGCCACCCCCAAGAGGGTGATGGGCAGCACAGTAAGGAAAGTGCTGTGTATGGGGAGAAGGAACTGCTGTCTAGTGGGACTTCTGTAGCTTGCACAAGTAGGGAGGTAATCACAAAGCTTCCTTGTTGTCCTCAGTGCTTCACAAGCTGGGCTGGAGGATAAATATAACCTAAATTAAGTTTTGATGCTTCTTGTCTGTTAAAAGTGTTCTTAGCATTCACACTCCCAGTTTTGCAAGAGTTCTCCCTTCACTTTACTGATGGTGCTCTCCATCGCTACAGCAGTGCAGTAATTGGCATCCCATTCAGGTCTAACTGATTAAAAGCCTTAGAAGATTCACAGGTAACAAAAATACTTGGAAAAAGAGTTCTTTCTGTGGTTGCAAGCGTTTTGAAAAAAAGCCAATACTGTTTAGTTTCAAACTCTGTTTTGATTGAGATATCAAGGAGAGAACACACATGTCTTTCCTGTCATTCATTTAATGTACAGCTCAGTCTGGACAGTCTGATAACTTCTGTAGAACAAAAATGTCTTTATGAATGTTTCTTGTCAAAGGCACTTGGTAGAGTGCTGTGGTTCATGTGAATTTGAATTCAAACACTAAGGTGCTGCTGCCTCAGGTGGCCTTAATAAGCTTAAGTCCCACAGACTGCAGTTAAATAAGTCACTTAAACTATTCTGTCATTTTCCTGGCTTTATACAACTAACCTTGAAATATCTTCAAATGTTTTGGTAAGAGACATTACCAAACTGTCTTGAAAGGAGGCTAAACGATACTATTTAGGAATCTAGCTCACAGTTAAATATATTCTCTTTTTGTCCCTTTCACCTACTATTACTGCAAAGTTTTTCCAAGGGTGTCTCCAGATCTCTGTGAACCTTCATCAGCTAATTTAGTGTGCACTCAGAAAGGTCTGTGGTCAGTAATCACCTCATTGTTTCTTTCTAGGCAAAACTAAAATCCTTTGCTGCCAAAATCATTCAGCTCCTGAAGGAATGGACTGAAACTTTCCCCTATGATTTCCAAGATGAAAAATCCATGAAAGAACTGAAGGAGATTGCTCACAGGATCACACAATGTGATGAGGTAGGGATGGGCAAGAAAAAAAGTTATCTTTAAAGCAGCATTTGCCAACTGTTATATGTGGTTTGTCATATTATACACAGTACTGCAGGCAGTATTTTCTAAATGGACTAAAGCAGCATTTGCTAAGCTGTTAGTGTAACTACAAGACATGGGCTGACTGATGGACTTAATGGTCCATTAGCAGAAACTGTCTATGTCTAATCACCAAGTGTAAGAAGAAGAGACAAAATAGTCATGACAATATGAGAAGTGACTGTGGTGCAGGAGGAGGAACAGTAACTATAACAGCTCAATATAGCTAAGTTTAATAATGAATTATGTACCTTCCTTTGTACATTGTTATTACTCTGTATGTCTAACTTTTGCAGGATGTGAACTACTTGTATCAAGTGTACTCTTGGCCAGGGTGAAGATGCTTATTATTTAATAGCTCATTCCCAGCTTCTAACAATAATGAGCAACTGTGTCATTGCTGTGTTTCAGGTGACATGCACAATATTTACATAAACAAGGTTATATTTGAGCTCTGCTAGATACTCACTCCCTAGTCTTAACAGCTTTGAGTTTCTAGCCTATGAAGAAAACTAGGCCTCACAAAAGACTTTTAAAGTGAATTTGAATAAAACAAGGATTATTAGTTACCAGAAAGGAGTGGGGGGTGTTTCTTGGGGTTTTTGTTTGTTTTGGGTTTTTCCCAACACTCACAAAGCCTACACTTTTTGCTTATTGATAAAGTCACTTTAACTACCATTAGAAGGAAAAATAATCAAGAACTGAATTTTACAATTAATTCTCTTGCTTTTATGAATGTGAAGGCTTACTTATATAGAAGTAGAAGCTTCTCACTGTTTTTAAACCCACAACTTCAAGATATTTATGTGAACAATTAGCAGGAAATGGGAAGACAATTGTATTATGTGTTTTTGTTGATTCAAGTACATAGAAAATGAAGAACAACAGGTTTGACAGCTCTGCGTGAATCAGGGATAGGACAATACAACTAGGTGTCACCAAGTTGTCGAAAGCAAGTATGTCAGCTTTGTTGCATCAGCAAAGCTGTTGACGTGGATGCTACTATGAAAATGTCAGTGCCTTAGTAGGAGGGGAAAGGGAAATAGGGTTATAATGTGCTTTCTAGTCCCTTTGTAGACAAAGGCAAAGAGGTTGGCAGAGATAGTAATGTGAAAGGGGACTTGGCAGAGGTTTTATTTAGTGCCTGTGTCTTAGTAGTTAATTTGTCTATTACTTTGAACTAGAAGTTGTGCCCTTTCTTTCTCTTCCCTTCCCTCCAACTCTGTTATGTATGAATAATTGGCATTTGAGAAAAACACATCTTCATGGAATGGCTCAGTGCTGTGGTGTCCGAGGCATGTGATGACGTCCATTAGTTACAGCATCACCATATTTATCCCCTTGACAAGGCTACCAGTCAAGTTTCATCTGTGACAAAGCTGTGCCACATTTGACCCCTAGGAAGCATAATTTGACACTGACAAAAAGTAGGTTTTGCTCTTAAGTGTTTCTTACCACATCAAATTACCCATACTGTGCTTCATTAAAGAATTATGGTAAAGCTTGGGGAGTTCATTTTATATTTTAAAGCTTTCCAAATCCCCTTAGGATGCTGTTCTTCATATATAAGGTAGAAAATCAGCTGAGGACTCGTACAAAGCAGTCAGGTGTTGTCCTAATGATATCAGACAGCATACCAAATAGCTATAGCTACAGCCAGGGTTGCACCCCGAAGGAAGTACAAATGTCTTGTTTTAACTCAGAGAAGGACAAATTATTGTACAGGCATTGACTTATTTTTCAAAGTTGAAGGAAAATTTAGAGTAAAACTAGTAAGGAAAGGAAACTGCTAAAAATCTGACATTTTTCTAAGTATTAAGATGCTAATAAATTCACAGTAGCTTAAGTCAGTTGCAGTTTTCATGTCACTGAGTTTCTTTGCTCACTTTTAAGTAATATCTGCAATACTCTCATGTATCTTCAAGTTTAATTTTCTACAATCCATATCCAGAAAGTCTGCTTCCTCCCAGACACTTGGCTAAGTCAGACATAGCAGCTGAAGTCAAACGATTTACAGTAGAAAGCTCAGCATACCAGAGATCAGAATTAGTGCTTTATTTTAGTTCCCACCACCACGCTCCCTTGGCATTTCTGAACACTTGTAGCACAGTATCAGGAATGGCTCCAGCCAGCTGCTGTTCAGCAGTAATTCAGTCGCCTCAAGATGAGCTACACTGCCTTCAGCTTTTCATTTCATTTCACTTGGGAGCCAGATTATTGGCTTGTAAAGCAAATTCTGACACCATTATTGCTTAATTATAACATGCAATATACAAGTATTTGGTGGTCGTCATCTCTCACATCTGCCACCATTTTAGTCATCACTGCACATTAGTGGCTTCTTTGGATGGTCACAGATTGATTGCAATTCATTGTAGTGTACCTGGGTGACTGGCAGGAACCAATGCAGCAGGTTGTAAACTAAAAGTTTACCTTGTGGGTAACTTCAAGAGTAATAATTTGCATGAAAGCAAAAGAAGGATTGTGTAATAAAAAGGGGAAGGACTATTTGCAGTTGAATTAATTTTCCTGGCAGCAGAAAGAATATGGTTGGAGAATCTGGGTCATTTAAAGCAGAAACAGGAGAGAGAGAGGAGTAGGAAAGGGATCAAGTTAGCTCTTTGCAGTTGATCTTTTAGAGAAATGCCTATAGGACACAATCAATGGCAGGGAAAAAAAATCACCTTGCCTTTGTTGTCAGAACACTGAGCAGACTGATTATGTGTCTGTGGCTTTACCAGTATGTATCCTCACAGGTCCTGTGTTTAAAGTCTGCACCTGCTGAACAGGAAGGCATTTTAGTTGTCCAAGAACATGACGTCTATTGGCTCCTAACTAAATCTTTGGATGCTATAATTGCTCAAAGCCAAGCCAGGATATTTTAGGGGTATATTCCTGGTCATAATGTGAATTCCCTAGATTCTGCCTGGGCTAGATAGACTAGATTCATCAGTATGTCTGAATGAGAAAGAGCTTTCTGGCACTTAGTACACAGAGGTTCCAAGAAGCCTTGTGCAAGCAACTCAACCTTTCACTATACCCACCCTTCAGCTGTTTACAGATGCCTTTGAAATGGGGTACTAGGGAAGGGACCAGACCAGCCAAGCAAGTGAAACAGAGCTGGGAAGGCAGGCAGGCATAACAGTGTCGTTACAGAGTTGTGTGGGCATTTAGGACAAGTTCATTTGTCACAGAATGATCAGCTCAGAGAAGATGAAAGAAAATGGATAATAAACATTTATTTTTCCCAGTCAGAAATTCTCTAGTGATCTGTATCTGCAATAGCTAAAGGTTTTTAGCAGTCGTTGTTTCTGCCTTTTGCTTAGGAAAATGGGACAGTGAAAAAGATCATTAGCCAGATGACACAGAATCTCCTGATGACCCTCTCCGCACGGAGCCAATACCAGGAAATCAGAGAGAAATTCCGGCAACCTGTTACTGACAAAGGCACCATCCTCAAAACCAAGCCACAGTCAACTCAAAAGGACATCCTGAGTGTGTGCTGTGACCCTCTGATCTTGGCACAGCAGCTGACCTACATTGAACTGGTGAGACACTAAGTGGTGTGAATTACTTCGTTTTCCATTTACTAAATATTAATATACTCATCAATATGAATTTTGCTATGGCTTAATAAAAACACCTCATGCATCTACACTGTAGGAAGATAAAAGTTACCAAAATGTTCTCCTTTTTTTTTTTTTTAACTGAACTCCCTGTTTGTCTGTACAGTAACAATCTCTCATCTCTCCAAACACAGGAAAGGGTGAGCAACATTTACCCAGAGGATCTGATGCAGATTGTGAGCCACATGGACTCCCTGGATAATCACAAGGTACAAAAAGGGTTACAGAGGGAAAAAGAAACAAAAACTAACCAGAGTCAAGAACCTCCATAATATATATGGAGTGTATATATATATGGAGTACCCTGTGCAAGAAAGACTGACATTTTCTAAGCTTTAAGCTTATACCTTAAAAAATACCCAACAAGATTTTATCAAGACACAAAAAGAAAGTTTATCCTCTGGTATGTTGACTTTATCACGATACAGGATAGATTTAACACATGGCCTGTTCTCTTGTAGTGCCGAGGTGATGTGACCAAAACCTATAACTTGGAGGCCTATGACAATTGGTTCAATTGTCTCAGCATGCTGGTGGCTACAGAGATTTGTCGGGTAGGTATTCATAGAAAACAAGACAAGCAAAGGGATCCTGGCCCTAAGGACAAAAGGCAGGCAGTGGTCTAATAGAGATTCAAACATTAGCCGTGCAATTAAAGATAATGGCATTATCCAAGCATTAAATTATTTGCATGCTTATATGATTAAGAGTTCAGGGCTATGTTTGGCTTTGCATATATTCTCTAATTTTGTGCAGCTTCCATAGTAGCATTAGTCATGCAGTGAAACAGAACTTGTGTGGAGTCAGTTAGGAGCTATTTTGGATTTTATTTTTCTTAAATAAATCTGAAGATTCTTAAAAATACTCATATTTAAATACAGTTTTACCAGTAAACAGCTGTCCTTCCACCACATTTAGATATCATTAGCACTGTCATGTATTCACTTTTTAATTTATATTCATTATATTCATACAATATTCATTGTAGAAAAATCAAGAATAAGCTTGTTTAAAGCCTAGAAAGAAAGTGGACTACTAGAAAGGTTAATAAAAAAGGAGAGCAACCTTATTAGAGGTTAAAGTAACTTCTGTCATATAATAAGCAAAGAAATGGAAGGTGTACTGCCCCAGAAATTCCTTTTTTTTTTTTTTTTGCATGTGTTCTCTTTTTAGAGTCCTATTAATGTGTACCAGTTCTAGCAAATGGGAATTTTTTTCTAGGCAATTAATTCTGCTTTGCCGTTTTTAAAATAATTTGCAAAACAGATGTTCAGCATCGCTTGCTTGATCCTGTGCTTGTTTGCATGTGTGGGAATTTGTATATTTGATCATCATCACTACCTGCTCTCAAGAGCTCATTTAGGAGTACATGGAGAAAAATGAGAAAGGCAGGATGTGCCAATTGTTTTCTCTCACATTTAGGTTACATACCCCTGATCTTAAGTCTGTCCAATGCTTTCCCCCCTTCTTGAGAGGTTTAAATGTTTTA
This sequence comes from Myiotriccus ornatus, assembly GCA_036023395.1. Lineage (NCBI taxonomy): Eukaryota > Metazoa > Chordata > Aves > Passeriformes > Tyrannidae > Myiotriccus > Myiotriccus ornatus. Next base: position 10,673,665 of record JAYRBT010000178.1, read on the forward strand.
CATATATTCTTTCTGCTAGGAGTGTCATGTTATCTTCCTTTTCCAGTAACAGGAAATTGCTGAAAGTGTCCAGCTTGTTTATGCAAGATCCCCTAAGACACTGGCCTTTATGTATAAACAAAAATTTACACTCCCCCACAACTACACAATTAATTGGTAGTAGCCCCAAATATTTCTGCTATTTCATTAAAAATTAAACTCAACAAAATATCCTCAGGCCTAGATTATCATAAAACTTAGCTGGACAAAGCCTTGAAATGTCTTTTCAGTCAGCTTGTTACAATGCCTTTGGCTTGACATCCTATCAAAAATTCAGACCGCCCCTTCCCTCTTAACAGATCCCTTTTTTTTCCAGGTTGTAAAGAAAAAGCAGCGCACAAGAATGGTGGAGTTTTTCATTGATGTGGCAAGAGAATGCTTTAACATTGGAAACTTCAACTCGATGATGGCTATTATCTGTGAGTCCTTTTAACACAGATGGCAGGGGGCACTCCATTTTACAACCTGACTGGCAAGGCTTTGCTCACACTTGCGCTAAATTGGCTGCCCACATTAGCATGCACACTTCTACAGGGGCAGTATCTGCCAGTGACAGATTAGTGTGTAGGTGGGTGAGTTTTAGCTACAATTTCTGGTTGTCAAGCTGAAATGCCTTCCGGAATGTGTGGTGCTGACATGTAAACGCAATTATATTAGCCCTATATTTTTTTTCAACTCAGTTGTTTCTTTGTCTCCTCTCTCTGTGCATTCAGCTGGCATGAACTTGAGTCCTGTGGCACGGTTAAAGAAAACTTGGTCCAAGGTCAAAACAGCCAAATTTGACGTTTTAGAGGTATGTATAAAGTTTTGACTTACATATAAGTCTACCGTATAGTTTCATCCAAACCTCTGCTAATTACTACATCAGAGATCACAGAGACAGCTCTGTCAGTGGTCACCACCACATGAACATTAGGAAGAGCATTTCCTGAATTTCAGACTCTCTACTTGTCTGCAAAGAAAAGTGGATGCAAGTTTTCTTCAGGTTATTTTTTCCTAGCATATTTTTGCCCGTTTAACTTCAAGGTAGTTCCCACTCAAGTGAATGCTGCCTTAAAACTAATTAGAGTACTCCACCTAGTGGCCATCTGCATGGACACAAAACCTAACTGAAATAGTCATCAAAAAGAGTGACTGCAAATAAGAATTTTGGGGTTTTCCCCAGGTATTGTTTCCTTTCAGTCTGCTTTGCTTCAGCATTTAATGGAATAGATGTAAAGCCAGCACAGAATCCTCCTTTCAAACAAGATAGAAGTTAGAAAAACCTGCATCCAAACCTGATTAGTGTGAAGGTACTGTATATTGAAAGTTTAAAAAGGGACCAAACAAATTCATATAGAATGAACTCTGATGGTTAGATCAAAGATTTCTATTTGTAGGAAACATGTATTACTTGACTGCCTTTTTCCCCCCTATAAAAACAGCATCACATGGATCCATCCAGCAACTTCTGTAATTACCGCACAGCCCTGCAAGGAGCAGCACAGCGATCTCAGACTGCCAACAGCAACCGAGAGAAAATAGTCATCCCAGTTTTCAACCTGTTTATTAAAGATATCTACTTTCTACACAAAATACACACAAACCGCTTGCCCAATGGGCAGATAAATTTCAAGGTAGGACTTTGCTATTGTAGAAACTGTAATGCTTGGTAAACATTGTAGGTTGCAAACACTTGCCAGTTTTGAACTCCTAGCTCATTATATTACCAGTTCCTTCAGCCTTGCTGTGATCTAGACAAAGTGGTATCATTATCTAGGGGAAATGATTTGAATCAAATTTCTGTGAAAGCCAGTGATTGCTCTTCTGTGGCAGCACAGCAAGCCATCACATCTGATCAAATTCTAATAGGTTACTTCACCCTAAATCACCAGTGAGCTAACTGAACCTCATCCATTTAGCTTGCTATAAATACTCCACACAACCAGCAAATTGTTTTTTTCAGGTCTTCAAGGGAGCTTCTACAGGTTCTGAATTCTCTCTCCCCAAGTAATAAACACACGTGTCCAAAAGACCACAAATTGTCAAAAATATTTCTGACAAAAATTTTTTGTCATTACTAAGGCTGAGTAAGGGGAAGGTGAGATACAGAATATACAGGATTATGCATTTATTAAAATCCAAGGAAGGAAAGGGTATCTAAAAGTTTCTATATGTTATTTCGATTATTTCCTATATTGAAAGAATCCTTTATGAAAAAATCAGGTATGTCTCCTTCATTTAAATTGAAGTTTGGAAGTGTAAAAAGTAAATAAAAACCATTTACTGTTCAGTTCCAGTCACAAACTAGACATATGACATAGAAAATAGGCCAAGGCACTATTATATATGAAGAAAAGGTTGATGATGAAAAGAAGTGAAGGCAAAAGACCGGTCAGCAGAGATATACTATTCTAAACTTGAGAGAGTAACTAACAACAGATGAGGACTTAGGAGCAAGAGGGGCAGGTGAAGAGAGCAAGGAAGAAGAAAGGATAACGAAGTCTGAGTAAGGGACAGTAAGAAGCAGCATAAACAAGACTGAGAGGTTCTGAAATTGAAACAAAAGAACTAACATTTGAAAAAAATTATTTTGATAATCCTCTTTTAATTAATTCATGCAGAAATTTTGGGAAATTTCAAGACAGATTCATGATTTCCTGACATGGAAGCAGGTTGAGTGTCCTTTTGAAAAGGACAAGAAGATCCAGAGCTATCTACTCACAGCACCCATTTATAGTGAAGAAGGTAAAATCCTTTACTGAACATTAAAATGAGTCTTTCTGCTTGTTCAAATGTAGACAGAATATGCAGCTAAAATATTAATGTGCATGTATGTATTATTTTCATATTGGTTTCTGACAAGAATAAATTTCATTATCAAGTCTGTTAAGTTATACCTGCTATATTGTAACCTTAGACATTTTTTTTTCCAGTTAAAGAACTTATATATCTGATTGTTCTTATTTTATCTGCTAGCTCTGTTCATTGCATCCTTTGAAAGTGAAGGTCCAGAAAACCACATGGAAAAAGACAGCTGGAAAACACTCAGGTATGAAGTTTCCTCAGAACATAAGTCTTTTTGGAAACACACACAGGCATATCATCATCAGCTTCTTCTGTCCTATTTGCATACTCAGCTTAAAACCAAAATATAATTGTCTTCCCTTCAAAATTCAAATCTGAAAAAATTCAGTGAGGCTTAGATTTTGATACAGCTTTTTCAGCCAGATCTGTTGATGCTGCAAGATCACTGCTGGGACTATGAAAGAGAATATCCTTACTTTTGGCTATCAAATACAGAAAAATAATCTACATTTTTAGTAGTGTTCACACACGCTTTTCTCAGGAAAACAAACATATAGAGATACTAAGAAAGTGCTCTCATCACAGCTATGGACTTACAAATCTTATAAAAGGATGAAAATTTCTAGAAATACTCTAATTGTCAGCCTACTCTAAGGGATAAAGTCCCAATGACTCCTCATCCTTGTGAGAATGAGAAGAACCATTTCCATGTACTTGATGAGATCAGTTCATTAAATTGCTTCTAATACTGAGGCCAAGGCAGAGAGATTCAAACCTTCATAAGTCATGTTAAGATTTAACATATCTGTACCAGATAAAGAATGAACAGAGGCCTGTATGCCCTGAGCTGCAGTAGAGCTTCATTATGACTATATTGTCCTAGATGAGACATTATTTCTCATTGATCCCAATGCTTCTAAGGAAATCCATGTAAGCTTTTCACTTATGGCACCAGTGCAATGCAGCTTCCATGAAATCCAACACTGTTCAGCATGCAGCAGTGTAGGATGACAGAGGAACATGTTATATGCCTGAGTGCATCCTGAGACCCTGAGATAATGTTATGCAAGTTAAAGTTTCATTTCATTTAACATGAGAATCGTTATTGGAATTTGTAGATGTATTCCAGTTTCTAGCAGTTGAAAATTTATCCCTTGAAGAAAAGCTAATGATGCAAGGTAGATCTATTGCAGATCTGAAAAACATTTTGTTGTGATAGAAAAGATAATTTTTTTTTTTTGTTACTTTGTCTTTTAGGACTACTCTGCTTAATAGAGCCTGAGATTTTTGGATCTGATTTGCAGACTTTGAAGCACACCTAATGAACATGTTTTTACAACATGAATGAAAGACTTGGACTGTGCTAAGAAAGACCTCACTGGATGAGGTCTGTTTTGTATATACAGTAACTTTTATGAAATAAAATGTGGTAAATATTTCACATGTCAACCTTAAGGCACTTACTGAAGGGTTTTGGTTTTTTATTTTAAATATAAGGGCAGGGCCCTGTTCTCAGAGATGAAATGTATCATGGGAGATGGTATCCCTGGGAGATCTTACTCCATCAGCATCCAAATTTTTATTTCTTATTACTTCCACCAAAATGAGTAAAAATTAAAACACACATCCAACTGAAGCCAGTGTTCAGGTTAAATACTCTATTGGACCAGTATCCTGCAGAACACTCAACACGTCTCTAGCTTGGAAATGAAGGCTCTCCTTCGAATCAGCAAAACTGTTCACAGGTGTTAGTAAGTGTCTGTAGAGTCAAGGCCTTTGACATCTGCAGTAAGAATGTTCCTCTCCTACATCAGAAAATAGTGCCTTACAAGGTACTGATCTCGTTTAGTGTACCTTATTACGCTGGACTGGAAGTAAAGGAAATAAAAATATGGATGTCTCGAAACCAGCTACAATGTACTTTTTAAATAAAATGGAGAATTATGGCACACGAAGTAGAGTATACCTGCCTGTAACACTGATGGTGCAGCAAACCTATTTTTGTTACATGATTTAAAGAGATAAGACGGGGTAACTGCTGGGGTATGTGCGTTTGTGTGTGAGTATGTGTGTGTGCACATGTGACGATGCACACATGTCTAAGTTTTAATACTTCTGGGAACTATCCTTTAAATTCTGGCTGTCAGAATAGTTTGTGCTTTCCTTTTGAAAAATCAGGGATTTTTTTGTTTGTTTGTTTGAGGAGAAGGATGTCTAACCTAGATTATCTCTGCAAAACAGGCCTAATACTTTTTTTTAAAAAGAGTTTTTGGAAAATAAAAAAAATCATCATGGGCTAGGGAAAGGGAAGTAGACTCAGATGTCCAATTTGAAGTTAAGGCTAAACTTTCCAAAGAAGCTTAAGAGTTCTTCACCACTGAATTGGTCATTTAATTCCCTTGGTTCCTTTGAAAAGTCTAGTCTGCACTTACAGACAATTAAACAGAGACCAATTTAGGATGTAAGCTTTTTCTAGTCTTTTGTAAGCCATGATTAACTGTTTGGGCCAGAACCCACTGAAATTTAAGGCAAACACCATAAGAAATCAATCAAACCTTTGAACCCAGGTCAGTACCAAAATTAGAGGTGATCTGCAAACCCATTTCTAGTTTCTCCTTTTAGCCCTGAGTTTATACCTAATTCAGCTATCCAGATTAGTTCCTGAAGAGCTTATGTTAAGATTCAAGGTATTCATTTCCAGGAAAGAAAATATATAGTTCAGAACTTATTTTCTCATATGATCTCTGAATTAAAAAAAAAAATAAGCTCAGATTAAAACTATTTTGTCTAACGAACAAATTCTTACTCACAAACACCTACTTGCCCTTTCCAGTAATTGTTGTCTTAAGGCTTGAGGGCGGAATATAAGATAATGACTTGAGCCAGATAATTATATTGAAGGTTTTAATTGGGTTTTTTTTGTTTGTTTGTTGTTTTTTGGTTGTTTTTTTTAACCAACAAAAAAAGTCCCTCTAGAGTTGACAGTGGTTACAGCCTCCCTCACAGAGCATTGCAGAAGACCTTTGCAAGGATCTCTTTAAAAATTACCAGCTCTAGGTAGACAGTGTTTGTCTTATTCTGCCTTCTGTTGAAGAAGGGGCAAGACTTGCTGGACGGAGGGTCTGGTTTATTCCAGTTCAGTAGACTCTTCCTGCTTGAGTGCCTACAACCAAGAGCAGTGCCACTGTTTCATGTAGCATCTGCAATCACTTAGAAATTTGCTGTATTGGCCCTGTAGTATGGTGAATAATTAAAAAGAGCTTTCCCTCTTTCACTTCCCCCTTGACAAATACTTAAAATTAGGAGAAAAGTCGAGGTAAGGAAGGGAGACAAATCAACATTTTGCTATTCCCATAGCATTGACATCAAAGAGAAACAAAAGCAAGTTATACCATAAGGAAGGAAGAAGTAGAATACTAACTGTTAACAAGAACAGCCCAGAAAAGGGGAAGGAATAATTCTTATGACCTGCTGCTATTTTTCCTGTGCTGAAGTACTGACCTCTTCAGCCCCGGATTACAGAAAGAATATTTATACTGTATTATTACAGTGTTTTGCACTTTCAGAGATGTTCTAGCTAGTAACATTGTCAGACACTATATGAGGGATTGTATATCAGCTTTGTTTATGTAACTGAAGTTTAAAAGGGATGCTTAAAATTTAAGAAAAAAATATATATTTGAAATGCAATTTTAGAACACTTTCTGTAAATGTATAAAAGAGCTTTCACATGAATGTGCACTTCACCGGTCAATCAGCCCAAGTATATACTTGAAAACCATGCAGTATCTACATTGGCTCCTTTTTATTTTTCCTCCTCAGTTTGATACATTCCTTAAATACCGTGTTTTGCTATTCTGAAATGCTAAATATAAAGCTGTACCATAAAGCAGGATATTCTGTGTTTGACTGGATGTGCTTGCATTAATAAAAAAAAAAAACTTGCTTCAACCAGGATTAACTTTTTCCGTAGTTATTTTTCACTGGCAGTTATCAAACCACAATGCAGGAGCTAGACAAGGTGAACCAACTGTGAGAAGGAAATACAGTCATAATGAACCAACTGGTTACTTTCTGACTTATAAAACTATACTATGAAATATTTAATTATCTTCCCACAAAGGCAAGAATAACACAAAGCCAACAATGTGCTGCCACTTATAATGTTCTCTCTGTATTAGTATTTTATGGCTTTAATACAGTGTCTCTGCTACAGAATATTTTCATTCACTCAATGAAAGTGATTAACAGTTCCACTGTGTAAAAACATTGTGTCCTAAGAGTTGCATTTAATTTTTTTCCCTGCCATGTATTTATCCTTTTGACAGGAAAGCACAGAACCGTTTGGTGGCTGCAGCACATTGCAGAGTTTCCTGTGGCAAGGTTCCGTTGACATTTCATCACCCCCAAACCTTTGGTTGCAACCATTATCCTTTTTCATGCCCTACTTTGCAGAAGCAAAGCCACCTCTCCAAGGTCACACAGAGACAAGCACAGAGCTGTGAGGAGAATCAGCTTTTCTAACACACTGCTCCAGAGCTACCCACACTTCCTCCTTTGCCAGGGATATAAGCCTTAAAAAAAAAAAAAAAAAGATCTTGCAAGTGCAGGAGCTCTGGAGGTCTTGAAAACATTTTTAATCTGTTGAAAACTCTCTAGGGAAATTTTTTTGATAACCAGACATCCACAACAGACTTGCAGAGTTGAACAGTACTACACTCAGTCATCATAGCTCATTAGGAAAGATAATGATGTTTACCAGCATTAAGAGGATCAAGCAGATAAGTGTCTTCCTGATGGCCAGTTCACACTCATAATTAATATGAATATTACATCCTTGAAAACTCACTTCCAATTATGTCCCATCCAGTCATTAGGATAAATTAGCTATTTACACAGGCCTAAGAACAAGCAGTAAAATTGCTTTCCACGCACTTTACTGCCATTAGAGCACAACACACTGTGACAAGCAGTAGCTCAATGCCAGTAAGAGATCCTTAGTTACGTTAGCAGCAATTTGATTTATCAAGTTAATAGTTCTCAAGAAACAGCTTTCTTTTAGCAAATAACTCACAGAGCAAAATTCAGCTGAGTAGTCAGCTGACAACTGATATTAGTACATCTTTTGGAGAGAAATCAGTAATTCTGAGGATGTGCTGACAGACCTTCCCTCCTCAGTCCTCAGTCTATATAGTTTTATCAGGGCAGCCCCAGCTTTCCAACTAACCAGAAAATCCTACAAACAGTGTATAGAAGCACAATTTTGACCTGATTGTCTGCAGCAATTAAATAGGGCTATGTGGACAGCAAGATAGTTTAAAAATAATTTTAAAAAAATCAAATTGCAGAAAGAATTCACCTGAAACTGTTAATGCATGTTATCAAGGAAGTTTGCAGACCAGTGAGCATGCAAATGTTAGCAATAGCTGCTTTCAAATGCTTCCTTCCATGGTTGCCCCTGGAATGGCAGGGTTAGCTGAGTATGTTTTGAAGTTCCAGCCCATCTCTACGGGCTCTGATACAGGTTCCCCAACAGTGCAGAGGTTTGCTGCCCTTCACTGCTCCCCAGGGTGGGCCTTGGGCTTTGGAAGAAAAAGAATCCACATTTGGGGGTATAGTTCTGCAGTAATTTGGAATTGCAATCTAAATTGTAACCATTTCTCTAACGCTGAAAAGAACTGAAATGTTTCTAATATTTCCCATGTTGTAAGCAATGTTGAACATCAGCATTTTTGTGGTTCCTTGATACCACATTAAACTTTTGCATAGAAAATGGATGCAGTTGATTGCTGTAAAACCACTTAGGGATATTGGTTTATTTTCATAATGAAATATTAAAAAGCAATCAAGTCCTATGTCAAGCAGGGAGTGCTGATCCAGTCTGAGACAGATGTTCTGCCCCTTTAAGTAAAGGGGTGTAATGAGGAAGAAATTCAAGCCATTAGGAGTTCAAGCCACACACACACACACACACACACACACACACACACACACACAGGAAGCAGCCAAAACCCAGGTCTGCTGCCACACAGAGGATTCCTGCTAACAACCCAACCTCAGCACAAAGTGTGGAGACCACATTACAGGATTGAAAGAAAGCTGAAAGCGAACACAAACCAAAGCATCAGTTTCAAACATTTCCACCTAATCAAGGACAGGAAAAATTAAACTTGAAATTTACTGGAAATTTGCTTCCAATATTTTTACTGTTATCTCATGTCTTCAGACTAAGCAGGTATCTTAAAAGTAATATACTTTTGTTTGGAGGCAGAAGTCAAATGAGGTACAGCAGAATCTCATTACACAGAAAACTACTTAGTACCTTTTTAATCCCTGTCACACGAGCATACTAAGACCTCTTCTGATTCTGGGGCATATTAAATTCAAGGCATCTTGCTATCCATCACTGTCAGCATTGAATGTTTCCTTGTAAATATTTACACAATTTCCAGTTGTTTACATTCAATTCAAACAAAAAATGCTACCAACACTCCACCTCCACAAATACCTATTAAAATTGCAAAGTGAAGTACAGCTTACAATCAATCGCAGCAACAGAGCACTGGGGGTCTCAGCAAACCAGTTTTAAGTGATGCAGTTGACTGAAGTCTTGAACATTTATGGCACTACCAGCATTTAATTTAACACTGAACTGTTCATGTTTGTGGATATCATAGCTCAGTGCTAAAGAACTGATCTCAGTTTGGGGGAAAAAAAAAAATCACTCCTAAAATGCTTCAAAAACATAAAATTCAAGCAAGAAATTAGTAAGTTCAAAGGTCCAAGCCAATCCATTTTTCCCATATGCTACTTATCTCACTTCTTAAAATTTTCAAAGTATCCAAGTAGAATTTCATAGGAACCCAGCAGCAAAAAGGTCATTTTGACAAGATTTTTAAAAACCACAAAAGACAAACACAACCCCCCCCCAACATCTGCTCTATGTGGACTGCATTTACAGACCAGGGCAGCAATCCAGCTGCTCCCCAGGAACTGCATGGCCCAGAAAAGTGTGTGACTCTCACATCGAGAGTAACCCAAGCTTTGATCTGCCTCTGAGCTCTCTCTAAAGTGTACCTGAGCACACTTAAAGGTTTTTTATTGCTCACAGGCAATCTTAAAGGTTTTTATTTTCTCTTCCAACTGTCCCTTTAACATGATGATTTTCCCCATGGATTGTAATGCAATCAGCAAGAAGCCACTTAAGCTTGCGTAAGGCTGCAGGAAATCTGTGCAAGAGCTCAGGCTCTCACAGGGCCAAAGCTGCTGCTGTGTCTGTTATCTCGTGTTTCCACAGCTCTGCTCAGCTTCACCTCCTGTCTCCTCCATGCTCATCACGCTGTGCAAATGCCCCCCACTGCTTCCTGCAGGAGCAGCTCCCCATTTGTTTCACAGCTGTGACTCTTCTTGCTGGGCTCACTTGCCACCGCTTTCAGCAGGAGGCAGCCAGGTCACACACCGTATGTGTGAAGGCTCTTTGATAGCCTCAGAATTAAAGTTTATTTCACTGTAGAGATATATTCGTTTTTTAAAGACAGCACTTTGTGATGGTTTTAGTCTAGGCCTTCCTGGTGACCAGTTTGTAACCAAGGAAGTGGCCAAGTACCCAGTATTCCATAC
>JAYRBT010000178.1:10684210-10767938 GCA_036023395.1 Myiotriccus ornatus
TGATTTATCTCCTTTCCTCTTGTACAAGGTGACGATGACAGCGTCACGAAGGTCTGAAGGCAGTTCACCTTGTTCCCCACAGCGCACCACAAATTCGTGAAACTTAAGAAGATGGGGGTCACACACACAGCAACAGCACCTCAGGCAAACGAAAGCTACACCCACCTTGATTACACAGAAAGCTTTTATCATTACACTGATGCATCAGTGAATTACTAATTTATGCTGAATCACCATTTTAAAGGCTAGTTGAAGTAATTTTCTTCTATTTGCTGATCTGACAAAGCAAAAAGCTGAATAATTTTATTCTAGCTGATTAATTTTATTTTGGCCTGCACTAAAACCTTCAATTTAAATACATGCCTGCATTCAGATGTAAGTGGTTAGGGGTTACCTACTATTTCTCTTTCCCTCCTTATGCAATTCTTTAGTCTTAAACACAGTTTACAAAGAAGTTTTGATTTTCATAGGTGTGTGTATGTCAGTCTTTTACGAAAACAAAAAAAGCGACTAAGTATTTTCTTCTGGATGCAGCAGACCCAGAACTAAGTATTTCCCTAAGTTTTTCCACTTTTTCATCTCTATTTTCTGGCTGTCCAAAACAGTATCTACTCTCACTGAATAACATTTTTAAACAAATTAAAAAACACAACCTGCGTTCTTTCCTGTAAAGGGTCTAAAATAAAATCATACCCCGAGCTAATCTCATCTTTTCTTCCCTTAATGAAGAACTCTTCTCCTTCCCTCTGGAGAACTTACATATTGTAAATTCCCTGAAAAAGCTTAAAATTTATGTGGATAGCATAGAACAGGGGGGAAAAAAAAAAGAAATTACTTTTTGATTCAGTGGAGCATATTCCTATTTAAACAAGTGTTACTAATTTAATACTCTAGCACTAACACAGTGACTCCACCAGGAAAACACAACTGATTTTTTACACTTTGACCACAGCTTTAAAAAAAGTGCACTATATAAACAACATCTTCAAAACATGAGGCTGTCCCAACACCCAGACACATCACCCAAACGCCAACCCCGGGTGCACAGTCGATTGACTGCAAAGCCTGATATTGTCCTTTTCCTTTGCAGTGCCCCAGCAGCAGCATCCCAAGCTGCACAGCGTGGTGACAATCCAAATGCACCACTCAAAACCTTGATGCTCCTCCTTTCTCTAGGAATTGCCTGTGGCTCCAACCAAAGGGCCTTGGCCCCTTGAGCCAAGACTTTTGTTTTCCGTTCACACCAGCTCAGGCTGGAGCTGAGCAGCAGTACCGTGAACTCAGTATCCACACTGAGGCATTGCTAATTAAGTTACTGGACTTACTTTGTGGCAGGAGACACTCCTGGGGCTTATCTTCTCACTCAATTAATTCAATTCTGTGTTGGTTGCTAAAGTAGACAGCAAACCCATCTCGAGGCTCTCGTGCCTGAGCAGCCAGCAGCTCCCATGGCACAGACTGGCTGCTGGGATCTTCCCACCAGCAGGGATTGCAGTGATGCTGCCTGCAGCCTGTGACCACCCCATCCCCACCATCTGACCTGGTAGCTGCACTTCCCACAGGGGCTGCAGATACACACAGTAAAGATTTTATCTCTGCAGACCCCAGCCAGGAATTACATCATCTTTCAACCAGACTTGCACATAAAGAAACAGACAGAATAGATTTTATTATTCAAGCAAGAGATTTTCATATTCGAACCATGACTACTTTCCTCCCTTTCGTGGATGAAGTTAGGAAGAACATCCAAGGAGGAGTTAGACATCTTACTGAGAAAGAGCACACCTGCCGTGCATTACAACTCACAGCAGTAACCAGAAAACAGCAACACAGCTGTACACAAACACACGTGCTCATATCACAGTGTGGCTGTGCCAAAATGCAGTCAGCAGCTTAATACACTCAAGTAACTGAAATCACTTGTAAACTCACTTTATAATAAAGGCATATCCCCCTCTTTCTGTTCTAGTTGTTACAGAGCAAAAGCAACAGTGTGCGCCCCAGCACTGGGTGTGGGTGAGGGTCTTAAATCACTGCTCTTTGTCATGAACTTCATGTTGACATAAGTTCACTGGTTTTATGTAATTTTATTTTATGACAAACAGAGAATTAAGAAAAAAGCCTAATCCATAGTGCAGAGTTCACAGAGTGCTGTGTGGTTTAAAGCCAGTTCTCAGAATAGGTAGATGGCAGAGCAGCTCCTGCAGTGCCCAGTAGTCTCTGTCCAGCTCACAGGGTTCAGCCACTGGTCTTTCCCTTGCCAGGCATCACCAACGAGCAGCTCTGTCAGCTGGGCCCCCAAATGGCTACCACATCCCAAAAGAGCCAGGGATGGAGTTTATAAAAGGTTGCAAATTTTAAGGCACAGAGTTGGAAGAAATTAGAGGAACCACCCCAAAGCAAAAACAGACCAGGTTAATAGGAAAGGTAGCACATAGAGATGAAACACAGTATGTGCAATATGAGGTCAGATTTAAAGAAGAGAAGAGCCATGTAAGTTTTCAGGATATATCTATACAGTACATTAAATTTATAGGTATGCTAAGGACTTGGGGGAAACAAAGAGCTCTCCAGATTCATACACTTTTCTGACCAATACTGGTCACCAACTCAGTTTCGTGTTACCAGCTATGGGGCATAATTAAACTGTCACTGTCATTCATAGCCATACAGAAGAGAAGACACTTAATCAATTAGCTTGGGGTAATGCAGCAATAACTGATTATAGCTGCAAAATCTGAGTCCTGAAATGGGGTCTACCCATGCCTTTTCCCTATACAGTGCAGGAGCAGGAAAAAGTGAAGCACTGCCAGAGGACTTTTTGGCAGAGAAACTCCCAGACAAAGAATGACACAAAGCAGAACAGAACCAGGAAAGAAGATGTATTTGTATAACTGTGAGTAACTTCTGAAGCAGTACATTGAACAGAATCTTCCTCTCGGTAGGTCTCAACCTTGTCTCTATCTGTTTTGGGATTAGTAGGGATATAATAAAGCATCTTGTCCTCTACTGGAGAATCCCTGTTCAAATAGACCAAACTATCCATCTGTGTAATATTCATCAGTTAATGCAGTAAAGGTTTTGCTTACAGAAGAACACTGCATATTATTTTGAGAAATACTTATTAATTCATTGAGGATAATTATTATTCAAAGAATTCTAGTGTTTTTTTAATCTAAATAATCAAAGCCTATAGCCTAGCCCAAGTCAAAATACTTGAGAATCTATTTAAAAAAAATAATAATAATTTTAAGATTTAAATAAAATCTTTGAGCTTAAGGTAGTTATTTATAATTGTTAATCTAATATAATAACTTAGAGATATTCAAGTAGGTAAAATGGTAAGTCATTAGGGAACACGGAGTGTACATGATTAGTAATAATTCCCTGGAAGTGCAAATTTTAAACTATGAATTTTAAGTAATGGATTTAATTTCTAAAAGTCAGAGTTGCTAATAAGCCACCGCAGAATCTGTAAAGCGCTTATTAGAGCTGAGTATTTTCCTGCAGTAAATGTTCTACAGATTGACTGTTAGCAGTAAAACCATCTTCCCTGCAGGTGCATGCAGTGAGGCACTTTTACAGAAGCAAAATGCATCCAAGGAGATTCCAACCTTAAAACGATAGTTGTTACTACCATTGGGCTGCAAGTACCTCCCATTGACTTAACAGAGCACACAGCTCACAGCAATCTCTTTTGGAATGGTTGCAGTAGGTGAGGGTTGCCTGTGCTTCTAATGAGCAGCTGAGCTACTGGATGCCACAGCAACATCATCTTGCACAGGTGGATGTTGCAGGGACCTGAACTAAGACAAGGGAACCCCCAGGCCTGCTAGGGCTCCTGAAAGTTCAGGAGTCCTCAAATAATGAGCTAATTGGAATAGTTGTGTCAATATTCAACCCACACATTTAACTATTTCCAACAGTTAATGACTTTGTTTTAACTCCAATGCATTTGCTTCCACCTTTTGGGGTGATGAATGGAAAAGTTTCCAAAAGTGGTTCCTATGACTACACTACACTCAGCTCCAAACTTCCTCAACTGCCTTCCAGCATTGACACTGTAGCCTGTTTTTGATCACACAGATGTGGACAACTGACACTGTTCTCACTGTGCTGATAAGCACAACCACCCAGTGGAAAACTGCAGAACGGGAGATCTTGCTATCAGCATCAGCAGTCTGCTGTTTCCAAAACATGAGAATTGATATAGTAATTGGAGTTGGATCAGGGGTTGGACTTGATGATCTTGGAGGTCTTTTCCAACCCAATCTATTCTATGATTCTATGAATTGGAACTGGAGCCTTCTGAAGTAGCATCTGAGTACCAAGAGCTGAGGTGCAACAAGGCTATGCACTACCTCAGTATCTGTTTCAGTGCATGTCAGACTGTGGTGGTGTCAGTGAAAGGCATTTTTTGATGCTTATTCTTGTGCAGCAGAGCCAGGACAGCAGTAGCAGCTGAAATTTCAGCGGCTGCAATCTCAGGAGAATGCCCCACTTGTATCTTTACATCAAATCACAATAGCAATATATTTAATCTTTTCCTTAAGGGTACGTTATAATTTTTGTAACCATCAAGATATCGAAGACAACATCTGTTGTAAGTTTAAGTTGCCTGAGGAACTAACTCTGCCTTTGCATATCTGGTCTGGGTAGATGACTTGAGACGCAAAATTGAGCTGGTTGAACTTCTCACTGCAAATGTTATTATTTGAATCCAGTGTGTTATCTGCCTTGCAAAATATTATTGTAAAAACTTAATTAAAAGAAACAGCTTAAGACAATTTCTAAAATGCAGAAATTCCATTTATTATATTGAGAATATCAATTGCAAGAAGGCTTGCAATGTATTCTCTTTACTCTAAGTACAATACAGTACACTGGTTTCCACAATAAGTTACATAAAGGCAAATTTTATGTACATATAAAAAGGATCAGTGCCCAGAACTATTTGCACAGCATATCTGCTATTCAGAAATCAACCATTTAAATCTTCAGTTGCCTTCAAAATTCTTGAGCAAATTAAATTCATAAACAGATCTTAATTACCTGGTTTGAGAAGGGTTTTCAACTAATACCTAAATTCAGTGGAGACCAGGCAAATGGTTTAACCACTGAATTAGCATTCTCAGCATTCATTCTATAAACAAATGTATTAAAAATGAGGCATGCCATATGGTATCATATAAGACAACGTGAGAAAAATGACGTGCCTGCATGTTTATGCCTCCCAAAACACCCAAAAGGGAAGTAGCGAAGTAGTAGTGCCATTGTACAAGGCACTAATGAGACCACAACATAATCCCACTTACGCATGCTCAAAAAACAACCAAGAAAAAAAAAAAAAGAAAAGAACCCCCAACTCCCTAAAACATCCTCCAGCTGAAAAAATGAAGAATAAGGCTACTAGGATAGTGAGTGGAATAGAAAACATTGTATAAAGAAAGACTGTAATAGCACTTGCTTTTTCAGTCACTGAAACAACTAAGAGTATATGACTTCCTTACAAAAACATGTCATGAAAATACCTGAAAGAGAATGCAAAAATAATATTGGCATAATAGCAAACAGGTCTCTAATAAATTTATATGAGGATGAAAAGATGGTTCCTCAACTTAAAAGGATGAGACACACAGGCAGGGCCTCTGAATAAGGAGGAGTGGGGCCAAAAATATTTAAACAAACAAGTTTAATAGCATAGCTCAGTTTAGAGAAGGGATTCTGGGATATAGCATCTACTGTGGGAAAAGACCAGATCCAGAAACACACAACTGGAACATTCCCAACTTGTCTGATCTATTACAGAGATAAGAAGGCGGTGTCTCCTTTGCAGTGTGAAGTTACTATACGCTTTAAAATTCCACTTAAAAAGGATTTTCATTCCCCATTTTCATTCCCCATCCCCCCAACCATGTTAATGTCTGTTAATACAGCAAATGCAGCACCAAGCCCTTGCTGCGAAATCCGCCCCCGAACAGCTGGTGTACCGGTCAGCATGTCCATGTACCTTTCATGGTGAGATTATTTTCCACACCTTTCTCTTGTTTCTATAATGGAGTACAAGTGTAGTATCCTTCTAAAGTCACAGTGGAGTGAGCCATACAGACTGAAAATACTTGACACAAAAGATTATTTCATTTAATTCTTAAAATAATGCAAATATAAGAACTGAAATGTACCACATGGAAAAGTGTTGAACTGTACATTCTTCCAATCGATACTGAAGACACTTTCCTTGAACTACATATACCTTCCAATTCATCTGAGGTGCTTGAACTTGCAAGAAATGTAGGTAACAGCATTAACAGTCAAAGAATTACTTGAAAAACAAATACAAGAACTAAAAACCCTCTAATTCTTCTTCACTGAAAAAGAGAGGCACTGCATTTGTAAGCTGAATTAAGGCTGTAAAATGATGCTGGTTCACTGTGAATTTGAAGTCATCAAATGTCACTGGGGTGACATTTAACCCACTGCTTCACTGTTAGTCCTGTAAGCCTGCTTACGGAGGTGAGTCTCGATCTCCTCCCTGAAAACCAGCATCCCAAGGTGCGAGTGAGAGGCCTCATTCATGGCTTTGGACTGGATGCACATGCGATACTGCTCCGGAGTGAGCTCGTCTGCACAATGTTTCTCGTGCCAGAGGTGAAAGAGACCAGGGACCGGTGTCCTGATCACAATGAGGTCACCATGCAAGTACTTTCTGTAAAGGTGAACATCCTCACCGCCCCAGCCTTTCACTTCCAAGTCAAAACCCCCTATAAAAAAAAAAAAAAGGAAAATGTTATTGGGGTGCACAAGTTAGATGTAAGGCAAAAAAGAGCAACCCTCCGTGTGTAGCGTGTTATCAGATCTGGTACAACATACCAGAAATTCTGGAGCAATTAACCAGTTTTCCATGCCAAAGCACGCCAATTTGAGGGAGAGGAGCTTCAAGAATACCACATCCTTTGTGGTGGAAACTGCCCAGATCTGCTGATTTCAGAAAGTCTCTTTAGAACAGTGTCTCCAATTTGCATTACGCATAACATCCCATGTGACAGCTGCAGAAAACTGTAGGCAAACATCACTGGCTATGCTTTTGGGTTATATTTAGGAAGCATAATGGATTTTAGTAGCCGGAAAATGAAGCTGTCATGCCTCACAGGTCACAACTGAAAAAGCTGGATTAAGGAAAAGAACATGTTTCACCATTTTAAGTTCTCTTGCTTTCCCAGGACCACAGTGAAGATGGACCCAGGCTCTTGTACAACTTCAAAACTCTAGAATTATGAAGTCTTTGTTTGGCATATATCATACAGATGACAGTATGACTGCTACTAGAAATCAATCTGTATTCAAGCCATTGTACAGCATGTAGGGCTATATCATTACATCTTCTAGCAGACTACCTTCAGGACAGTCTTCCACATTTAAGTACACCAGCCTGTTCTCAGTTTTAAGAGCACGCCACAAGAGGGTGGTCAAAGCACATTGTTAAAGCCTCGAACAACTGTATTCAACTACTCAAGGTTATTAAAAAGAAAGAATTTGAATGCTTTTTGCCTATGTTAGTGGTTTACTTATGTTTCTTAAACTCGATTAATTTGCTTCAGACAGACACAACGCACCAAAAAACCAGTATTTTTAGAAGTTCTAGAGTGAAATGTTTTTACTACAACTATTATGACTTTCAACAAACACTCATCAGATGGGACATCAAAATCTACAAAAACTAATTTAAATCTCATTGGTCAAACTTATCAAGCAAGTCTGACTGCTGGGCTTGAGAAAATAATACAAGGAATAAATGCATTACTTTCTTGTCATTAGGTAAGACCAGAGAATCAATTTTTAAACACACAGTGTTTCTCTTTACAGTTTCATCTTACCAACAGTCAGGAAGTCCGTCCGATATTGGCAAGTCATCCCAAAGCCAAAATCTCGCCAGAAACCAGAATCCTTCTTGTGTACCTGCAATTTTAAAACAGTATAATTCTGAAACATAAAATACATCAAATGAGGTACATTGCACTTGGTTTTGTAAAAACCTAAGCTCTTCCAATCATTTGCTCAGTGCAAGATAGAGCATAATAACACTTCTATTCATGCACTGATGTGGGCTTCCTAATGATCACTTCACCCTTTGCCTTCCAATTTCAGATATTTATCCTCACTGCAGTTTCCACGTTTACCTTTCTGCTATTTTCTATGTATTTGCCCAGACCAAACAGTAAGTTACCGGTAGTCTATTGCTAAACCATCTGTTCCCAATACCTCAAATCCTACCTGTTTTCTAAGGCCACATTTGTCTCTTCTTGATATGAGCAGAAAAGTAAGCTTTGTGAGTCAAGTCATCAACCGCAATATTCAGTTCAAAAAAGAGAACAGCAGAGCTCTCAGGCAGGGGCTCACTCCTCTCTCATCTGTGACTACCTGAGGCTTTATGCAAAATCTTCCCCCCCCACCCCCCCAGCTTTCTGTGGGATCCTTGCAAACAACATAGGGAATGATTATTATTCTTATGTTTTTCTTTTAATACAGCTATGCTCTGTAACACTCTCCCCCTTCCCTCCTCCAAACCAGTCCATCTCGGAAGTCTCAGCTGCAAAACCCAATTTCACCTATGTAGCCTCTTCAAAGCGAGTCAGGCTGGACACTGACCACAGCCATTCCACCTTCAAGGAAAAAAAGACCCAGAAATACAGTACTTCCTTCTTACTGCTGAGCCCCAAGTTATCCTTAAACCTATTTTCTTGAATGTTTGCAGAGTCTATTATTTTGACTACAGGCTTCACTAGAAGCAGTGTCTCATTTCAAAAGCAAGATAAACTGACAGTATAACATCCAAAAGTTCTGGCAGGTGTTGGATCAGAAATGTGAAGAAACATTTGCATAGAATACAGCTGTCCAGAACAAGAAAAAGCAACTGACTGAACATCTCAGCCCACCTGGAGCTACATGGCACACTTCCTGCAACTACCACTTGTTAGTTGGCAAGGAGAATCGATACTGAGGAAATCTTATCAATTCAGAGGTTTTTTGTGTTTCACCAATTCTCTGTTTGCTGGAACATGAGATGAAATTTGCTGCCATGTCATGCCACCATCCTCCTAAAATACTGGCTTTCCAAGCCAGAGTAAGTAACAGATCATAAGCAACAGATCAGCTCTAGCAGCTTCATTTGATTAATAGCTTTTTTTTTTTTTTAACTAGGCAGAACTCCAAGTTTATCTGAATTTTGTACCATTTGATAAGCTTCTCCTGCAAGTGCTCTGCCCATAATGGAGAAAAGTGTTTAGATATGCACTGCCAAAGGTCATAAGATATCCCAAACCAACTATTAAATTACACTTAATTTTGTTTTAATACAAAGCACACCTAATTCTATCCAGATTAAATCACACTGCTTACCAATTGCTGGTCCACAGGAGGTGGTAGATCTTGGTTGGCATAGACAATAGCAGGATTGTAAAGGCTGAATACCACAGGATAAAAAACTTTTTTCCCTGCAAGGCAGAAGGTAACTGTTACTCACTGTGGGCATGCTTTCTGAAGGCAAGAGGAAACTAGAAACATTCTTTTTATCTAAAATATTACCTATTAGCCATCTAGTGAAAACAAATAAACACAAGGACTAGCTGCTAGGATTTCCCACTTAGGCAGTCCATAACATCAACTGGGGTAGGGCCCACAGGATTCAAAAATATATGTACACATATTTAATATACACACTATTGGTCTACACTTACATATAGTTATACATAGTTGTATACATAAAAAATATTATATATCTCTGTACCAAATCAGGTCACAGTGAAAAATACCTGCAATAATGGTATGCAGTAAAACTAAAAAATAACTAATTCTAAGTAACACCTTGCATTGCTTGAGTTTTATGAGTTTTCCTGTTTCCACAAACATGTAAAAGCAGGTATATCCAGGACATCCTGCAAGAGCATCATAAGCATCATAAGCATCCTGATTATGCTGACACCATCAGTTCTATGCCTATTACAGAAGCCAGATAAATATTTATCATAAATGTCTTGCATCGCTGGTGCAAAGGTATTGACAACAGTCCACTAGAATATTCAGTGATCTGATCTCAGCATGAACTCCGAATGTATGAAAAGCATTTTCAGAACTCACTTGAAGCAAAGGTCAAAAATTGCCAGTATGAATTGTTAAGCGGTCTCTAGAACTCCCTTCCTTGTTAAAGCTCACGAGATGCTCCTATCCAAAATTTTCCATTTCTTTATACAACTTGTTTCATGAGGCACAGAGACAGACAGAATCGAAAGAAACAGAATCCAAATATTTGGCTTATCGAGGATTTTCTTGCTTGTTTATTATGTGAAGAAAAAGTATCTATTCATTCCAAATTGACATTTGGAGAAAATGGTTTCTGGCTGCAACAACTCTGGAATAAAAGTAAGCATTAAAAAGAGAACCCAAACACATGTTTGACAGGAGAAAGCCTTAAGCAGCATGCTTATTAACTCAAGAAAGCTTATCCATCTGG
The DNA here is from genome assembly GCA_036023395.1 of Myiotriccus ornatus. Classification (NCBI taxonomy): domain Eukaryota; kingdom Metazoa; phylum Chordata; class Aves; order Passeriformes; family Tyrannidae; genus Myiotriccus; species Myiotriccus ornatus. Next base: position 10,694,718 of record JAYRBT010000178.1, read on the forward strand.
ACAGAAGTTTGTAAAACAAGCAAGCCTCATACAAACTTGTGAAAAATAGACAGTTTCAGAGCTTGGGATGTAAACACTGAACATTAGCTCAGTACCTGTAAGGAGCACCTTGTAGCTGTACTGAAAACTATTCATATGTAATGTGCCTTGGCCATACACAATGCGAGAAGACATAAAACAAAGTCAGAGATTTCAGTATAACAAAAATTATCTTCCACTGTAGAGGATTACACTGAGTTTTGCTACACAAATTTACACATAGTGTAATTGTTAAAACAATGAAACTGTCCAGCTTTCTTTTAGACAACAAAATCTTAAGAAAACATGGAAATTGTACATGGTGTACAATAAAGACCATGTGTTCTTAAAACAAGCCACCCTAAGGCAAAAGTTATTTCTCAGTCTAAATACTATTGGCTTTTTATGCACAGAGTGTGCTTCGTTTTCCAAGGTGTGTGGTATTCAGTAAGCTCCACAACTCAAGGTAGTTTTCCATATGCTCAACACAGATCAGTTAAGTCAAACAAGGTGACAAGACTCCATTACAGCAACAGTAAGGGAACATACCTGGCTCAGCATTTAAGCGACAACTGTTGAGGAACTCAGCTGTGAAATAAACATCAACATCACAGAAGAACATCAGGACCTCGCCCTTTTCCCAGGCTCTGGCACCCATGTCAAGTCCTCGGCCTCGGTTAAATTCCTCATTCAGAGAGACAAGCGTGTAATTGTGGAAGTCAGTTTCTCTACAAGAAAAACAGAGCCAAATCCAAAATAAATCCATGGGGAGGGGCAGAGGGACCATTTATACTTTTTCAGCATTTTACAGTAATTGCATTGCAGAAATATAAAGAAAAATAAACAAACAAACAGTTATATCATCAGAATGAGGAAAAAAAGTATCTGTTCCACTTAGTTGTCTATTTTAAGTTTAGACATTGTAAAAAAACAGACTTCGGTCTTACTTCATAACTTCACATTTAATCATTCAGACAGATTAAAAGGCAACTGACATGATAAACTGCTCTCTGGAATTATAATGTAATCTAAAATTCTTCCCCACAAACTAAGAAGTCCTGACTAAAAGAGCAATATCTCTGTCTTCACTAGTTCATACAGGAGGGCAAACACAAAGCCATAGTCCTGACATCTCCAGACTAGAGAGGCAAGGGCCACCTATGTGTGACACCACCATAAACCAGTCAGTTTGCTTCTCCTCGCTGTTTCATACCAGTAGCACACATGCCTGTACCCACAGCAGAAGAAGGAAGGAGCTGCAAAAGAAAACTGGAAATACACCCAGGAACATCTTCAAGCAAACTTCAGTGTCTACTTCAGAAGGCTATGCTTGAAGAGACCAGAGTGAAGATACTCAAGAGTAGCACCACTGAGAAGATACAGATCTAGATAAATGCCCAGTGAGTTTGCAGCTCTGCATCTGACTCAGTGCTCTGAGGGGCACATCTCACACGGAGCAGGGCAGGCAGCAGAGTGGCCTCGGAGATGGAGGGGTCCAGCACACGGCAAGCTAAGTGCCAGTGAGGCTTTGCAGGAGAAAGGCAGAAACTCTCTTCTCTCTTCCTAGAACACACTTGTGCACACCAGGCCAACTGGCTGCCAAATGCTAAAATATGGTGACATAACAGTCTAAGCCGAGTATATGTCATCGAGCCGAGCCCTGGCCAGCACTGGGAGACAGGTTTATATGAGAGATCAGCCTATTTTTGGCTAAAAAGAGTAACAGGCTTCCAGCTGAGGCATAAGCACAAGAGCTCAGAAAGTGAAGAAGCCCCTTGGCTACCGGGTTACAGACCCTCTTACCTGTCCCATCCCTCCGGAGGAAGAAAAAGAAACATTTGGTATTTTACATCCATACCAATATAATGCTATTTGCTGAGACGGCCACAATGAAACTGTGCTTAAAATTTGTTTATAGCATAGTGTAAAGTATAGGCCTACTTAGACTACATTTCTCTTCCTAATCATTAAATAAAATTGTTCCTACAGTGAAATAACATTGAAAAGTATATCCCAGTTCCAAAGAACTTAGACTCTGATCAATCTGTTAGTATGACTGAAGATCCACTACAAAACTCACCCCTCTTGTTTTTTGCACTGTCACATAGAAACCCCATAGTCTTTTAGTAGTCTTCAGGAGACTCCTGCAACCTAGGGTGTAAAATGCCAACCAAAAATAGCCTGGTGCAAATAAAGCTTACTTTTCCTAGTAACCTGCAATGGAGTATAAACTTATTATTTTGATTTTTTCACTCTTTTTAAAAAGCATTTTAAATGCCAATCAATATTGTTTGTATTGACTGATGTTGGATCGACACACTTACCTAGCTACGGATTCCAGGATGCTTTGTACTTCTGATAGCCCATCTTGTCCAAAATAGACCACTGTGAGGTGAACACGCTTATCCTGATGAATACACACATCCCTAAAAGCACAAAGATAAGATGATATTAATAATTACTTGCAACACACCAGAAACTTCAGGTGTTTTAAAAAGCTACTACATTGAAAAGTATTAGCAGATTCAAGTATTCCGATCAGGCACCCAATAGCTTCAAAAAAAAAACCCAAGGAAAGACGTTTTTCCCCTCTTCTTTCCCCATCTTTCCCATTTGAATCAGAAGGTTCCAATACTGTGTGTCACATTCCAATACCTTATTTTACAAACAGGTGCTCTACAACTAATGTAAATACAAAAATTATGTTCAAGATCACCCGTGTCCAGGTTCACAGTGACCCTGGCATTTGGTCTAAAAGGTTTTGCTGCAGTTTGAGAATCTCTTAAATCATTTTAGAAGGAAATGTTTTCTCCATACAGTAGGCTCAATCACAAACATCCCAAGACAGTTGCACACAATGTTGGAATCATTAGTTCTGTCGCAAATCAACAGGAGTTCAGTTTGAAAAGGAAACAAAACACTGAAAATCAGTAATACAGCTCACTATATAATCTCATGCACCTACCTAAAGTTTTGCATAAATTGTGCAAATGCCTCAGTTCTTCCAGCAAGAGGAACAATAATGTTAATAATGGATCTAGAAATATCGACCGTTTCACTCTTCACTTTCATGAGGGGTCCAAAAGGTCGGAACAAGGTGACATGCCTGTACTCCATGCCATCCATCTTCTTATAAAACAGCTCATACTGTGTCCCCTTATCTCTTTCTGTACGATAGTAACCTGAAGAATAAGTCACACAAGTAATTTGTACAGTCAAATGTACTGTCAAAGATCCCACCAATTGTATTTCAAGAATGCTGAATCTTCCTAAGAACTAAAGAAGTAGGGGCAAAGCTTCTGGGTTTCTCCTAAAAAAATATATATAAAAATATATACACAAACCATTATCAATTACAATCACCATTCTACCTTTTAGATCAGATCTGAGAAACAACCCCAGACAAACTCCTGCTTCCCCTGCTTCTTAGAGACAACAGATTTCACAGTCCTACGCCAACTTTTTATGCAGAATTAGAGTTGGGCCTTCCCAAAAAAAAGGAATTCAGCTATTTGCTATGGAAAAAGATGGCTGAAATCTAATATTGCCTGCTCTTAAGCTCTTCAGTAAAAATCTTGCCCTGAGCTAGACCACAGTAAAAGCTGAGATCATCCGGCCAGCAATCAGCACAACACAAGCTGTGGGCAGAACAAATGACAACAACTTGCTTGACAAAGCCTGCAAAATCTGACATGTGGTATCTAAAAAAACCAAATTTGTGTGATAATGCTGGAATGCTTTAAAATTGTATTCACTGCTGACCACTAGCTAGTGCTTTCTATCTGATAAATAAGTCGGTGCTTTACTACAGCCATGGTCCTCTAAGGACATAGGCCTAAGTTTTCTATGTGACTGTAACACTTCGAGAAAACAATGCTAGTCCTCCAGAAACAGGACTATCTGTTGAGATATATTTTACTCCTAATGGGTAGGAAAATTCTGTCCCATTCAGAACATGTCCTGTCAATTTAAGGACCATCAAGAAAGCAAGTTAAACCAATAGCCTCTCTAATTTTACACCACAAAGGAAAAGACCAAGTCTCATCTGTGGTTTTGACCAAACTAAGCTGTGTTGCTAATTCCACATCTATACTAACCTGAAATGATGACAAGAAGAATCCTCCAACAAAACTGCCCTATATTCATCCCACCTCTGCTCTCCTGTCTCAGCAGCCACGAGCTACACTATGAAACAAACAAATTCCAGTTGAAGTGGCCACACAGAAAACTGAGAAAGTTATGAAGAGCCCCAAGGGTGAAAAACACCTCTGCCCTTATATGATGCAACCACTGAATTTCCATTCACTTGGCTGGCCTGAACTGCCCCATCTTCAAGTCAGCCTCCAGAGCAGCTGAAATCCTCTCCAGCCCCCCACCCAGAAAGCAGGTGGTGGTGGGGCACAGAATAGATGAGCCACGCTGGTGACACAAAGGGCTCTCTTTTGTGCTCAGTATTAATATTGTCTTTTTTGTTGTCATTGTCTTTTTTTTGCAACTGAAATCAACATGGGAATCTGAAGGTAACAGCCCTCCAACTTAGAGCAGCTTGGTTTTGACTATCTTGGGAACTAGAAAGAAGCGATGACAGAACTTTGTATCTCTCCCTAGCCTTGAACAAGTATTCCCTGGCTGACATTACCTTCTCATTCAATACAAGAAGCAGTGTGCATACCACCTTGCCCTAACTTTTTTCTCTATATTCCAGGCTCCCTTTACAAAAGGAGTCCTTTCCCTAAATCTACCTATCTCTCTCTGTGTTCCTCTGCTCCCATCTCCACCCCCAAAGCAAACCCACTTTTGTTCACTACTATTCCCTCCTTATGTCAAACAGCCTCTCTTTTACACCAAGCTCCTTATTCCCCCTCCAATACTCAGATCCACAATCCACTCTTTCTTGTGGAGAAGCACATGCACTGGCAGACCTGATAGGAAACATGATCATCACCACAGAGGGTCTGTGGGAGACAGGGTGTAGCAGAACAAGTTGGTTCCATCTCACTGGAAGTTAATGGCGACTAAATCTGACTTTTCAACAGAGATGCTTTTTACCCTCTGAACAAATTTCTGCATTTTTGCTCTCTTTGAAGAGACAGAAATCCACATTTATACTTTTGTCAACACAGAGCTGCATTAAGTATGCACCACATTTTAATGCTCAGTTTCAAATCAGTACTAATTACAAGTCCTGAAAACCATGTTTCAAACAATGAAAGTCAGTGCTTACTGTCAGAAGGAGCAACAGATTTTTAACCCACATCAATCTTTTTCCTCTCCAACCCTCTGTGCTGCATAGACCAGCACTGAAACTTGAAAACAGCATCTTGGTTATTGAAACAGCTGATGCACCACAATGCTTGCAAATTATGTTTTCATGTAATATTCAGCAAATACTTTGTACCAGTACTCCTGTGTAAATTAACATCCAGCATTGTATATTATGTTTTCTATAGCATCCAATAGCTGTTTACAGATAAAAATACCATTTACAATATAAGTGAAGTTTTAAAAAGCATGTCATCTGCCACAAGCTTATCTTTAATCAAAGGATAAGCTGTCAGCCTACAACTGAATGCTGTAATACAGAATAAATATTTCTATATTAGACTTGGGAAAAAAATGCTGCTGTAACTTCATAAGGACCTTAATATGCAAATTCGAATTTGCAACATTCAATTGCTGGAATACAAGACTATAAACTTTTGAATCTCAACATGCCACTAGCACCACACTTCTTTTAAATAGTAATTGTCCTTGCTATGAGTTAACCCCTTTTGGTAATCTACTAATTTGAATACTTTTATGGGATTAAAGCTTCTACACATGTAGACCAGAATTGAGAACAGCCAGGAAAAGAACTCACATCTGGTTTACCTCTTAGCATATTCAAGTTTTTAATACCTGGGACTGACTCATGTAATAAAACCTGTTTTCTCACCTTCCAACTAGCATATGCTGGCTGCTATCCAACATAGAACTCCATAAGAAAAGAGTCAAAAAGCAGTGGAAATAATTTAACAGCTGCTATTCCTGGTCCATGAAGCTTTACTCCCTTTGCAGAAGTTCTGTTTCTCACCAAACAAATTAAACATCTCAGTACTGGGTATCAGTTACTATCAAAGCCAAAAAGCTGTTTTTCCACTGCCTTGAACAAGGTGTTTAGTCTATGAATTTAAGACCTATCTCTTTGTTGGTGTGTATTAAAATTCTCCACTGAAGTTCCCAGGACAGTGGCCAGTTTCTGGTCTTACGCAGCACACACTGCAGAGGCTGTTTGCATAACAAACAGTCCAGACTGTTCTGTGGATGTCAAGGACTTTGGAAGAGTTTTGACTTTGAGCTCGCAGCATGGGAATAAAGGATTTTTACATGCCAAGGATGGGTGGGGAGTCTTCCTTTTAGATTCAGACTAGGCCAGAAAATTTCTGGCCTTTGCGCAGTTCCAAATGGAAACACATAAGCAAGAGAAGTGGAGCCAAACAGCAGCACTGCTAGACATCCAATAACAAGACCTTTATTAAATGTTAGCTAATTGATAATTAGCTCCTGAAAATATGTTAATGCTTCTGTTTTCCAAAGGTTAATTTAAAATGGAAGCACTTTTTAAATCTCTTGATAAAGTAAGCCGGTTACTCTGATAAATATAACCCAAATAAACCAATTACACTGATAGTGAAGTACAGATGTCCATGAAGGCTCCTCAGTGAGTTCTGTATCACCATTAAAGACAATCTCATAGGGTTCTGGAGAAAGGGAACAAATAGAGGTAATACTATTACGGTCATCTCATCTTAATTATCCTCAATATTATCAAATAGTGATCTCAAAGAAATCTATTTTTAATCAAGAACTATCTTTGAGTGTGCAGCTCAGCAATTAGGTTCCTTGTTTGTAATCTTAAATCCATCCATTTCTGAAAATACGTAAAATTGCATCTTTTATCCTCTCTAGAGATACTCTTCATCCACGGGGAATAGGATACTCCTGTTTTTCATACACTTAGATCTAATGGAAATACTAAGAAAAAAAAACTTCAAAGTGTTTCTCAAACAGCAACTGCAAAAGAAGGTCTTTTTCAGGTCAGATTTTTGTTCTGTTAATATTAGAATTCTGGAAGTTTCATTATGGGTTGCAGCAAAGCAAAACAGGTGATGATGAGGCAAACAGAAGAAACTTGCTGTTTTTCTCTTCATCAGCAGAGCAAGACAATTGAGCTTTGTGAAGAATAACTTTGGAGCTTTCAGAAAATGTCTTTGTAGTTGCAATGTACATTTAGAAGTCTTTTCTTTTTCCCCAGTGTTATTGCTCACCAATAGCCATGATGTGGCTGTGGCACCTCTGCCTAGTAACAACTCCAAAACAGATTTGGGTCATCACTTTGTCTTGCAACTAAAAAAATAACATCAGTTTGGAAAACACTTGAACAGATTGCTCCCTATCATGGATAGAGCTTCCTTTCAACATTAGTAGAAGACAGAACATCTTCATGTAGAGACCACAAAGGCTCAGCATGCAGCAAAGATGTTGCATGAACAGTTAATTTAAGTACAAAGAACAAAAATACAGAGTGACAACAACAAAGTTAGCCAGCATGTATTTTGAAATTTTTTGGCCTACACAGTGCACAGTGTTAGAGTAATAAAAATCAGTTGATTTAGACTACCACATGTATTATTGACTAATTAAGTCTATGTTTTCAGAAAAAAGCTTGTTTAGGAAGTTTCCATTTATAAAATAAAAGGCAGATTCATTTTAAATTCAAGTTCTTCATATTTGTCATCTCCAGTTAGTTACTCCAATATAGATGACTCCTAAAACACAGTAAGAAAAAAAATTCTTGACACTTTTTCAAATGAAGTGAGTGGTACTTCACTGACTGGGCAGAGGCAACATTAAATACTGAGGAAGAACTGCAGATATATTCAGCAGAGATTAAAAGATACCATTAGGTAAAACTGTCTTTAAGAAAAGATATTCTAAACTTAAACAGTCACCAAATTCTCTAAAGGAGAGAGTATCTGAAAGTACGTATCACAAAAGATTACATAGTTCAAAGTTTAGTCTACTATTTCACAAGTCTACCAAAAAGAGCTGACATAAATCCCAGAAGCAAACTGTTACCTGCATGAAAATTTAGCCTGTTGAGGTAAGAAGCTACAACACTTCTAGAACAAAAATACCTGTTTCTCATTTAGCTTGTACTTGTGGCGCAGTTTTGTGGGTAAGTTTTTGTAGATTTGTGTGAATTAGTTTTGAGAAAAAAATCCTGCAAATCAGAACAAACCAAAATCAGTTTATCTATACTGAGCATAAAATGTCATGGTTATGTATTAACTAATGCAGGATCATGTTTTCTCTTTCGTCCCAGAACCAAGAAACAAATAAATCCGCACACCAAGTTTCTCAGTCTCCAGTCTTCAAATGACACAATACTCTAGTTTTAGTCCCAAACCACTTACTACAAAATAATCTATTACCAACTGAAGAGGATACAGAACTTATTTATTTTGACTGAGGATAACTTTAAAAAACTGTTTCTCTAAATGAGCAGTGCTAATCCAGCAAAAATTTAGATGTGCTCTTAGGACAGCTATAGGACCTGTTCTGACTTCAGTTGATACACCAAGTCTGCTATGAAACTTAATCCTACCTATTTATGACAGTTTAAGGGAACAATATTTTCTAAGTAGGAAGGCATCAGCTTTCCAGTGGACTTCCATGAAACAGGGATGAACAAACTGACAACAGAGGTAGAGTGCCAGAGCTCACCCACAGGGCAGCAGGGCAAGAGACCTGAGGGTACCACTACTGACTGGTTCCATTTCTCACCCGTAAGTTTTGCAACAACAAAGGAGGTGGGGGGGAAGGTGCCAATATTCAGAAGCAGACTTGTTTTTGCTGGCTAAATTAGCCAGTAGTATTCGTACATTAAAAAACCACAGAATGCCCACACAACCCACAACTTCTATCTGAAAACAGACACCAATAGATAGAGGTATCACTAGGGTTAGTTGCTAACACACCCACATAAAGCATAGAATACTTTTCTTTCCCTATAGTTCCTGTAACCATGTGTTTGAAGTGACTGTCTTTAAAGCAAAAGAAAACTAGTTTGATTTCCAAAAACAATTATCAATATACTGGTGAGAAGAGAGGCAGAGTTATGCAGTTCTAAGGTCCTAAAGCTACTTTCTTTCTTGAAGGTCTATCAAAAAAGACAGCACACTAGAAAACTCTACAGCCATTTCAGCCATGATAAAATAAAAATCCACTAGAATATAAGCAGTATCTAAAGCAGCAGTGGAAAAGCAGCTGAATACTTAATGTAGAAATAAAGCAATTAGAAGACTGCAAGAATGACTGCTGCCAGACAAAAAAAAAAAAATGGCTTTAAATGAGAACTGTACTAAGACCCTGACACTGTGCTGGCTGTGTTACATACACCCAGCTGAGTGGATTCCATACCCTGCCCCACCTTTTGGAATGAACAAGAGTACCTGCAGAAAACTTTAAACACAGTAGCTGTTAAAAGCAGAGACTTTTTGAACTACAGACTAATTACATCATCTGAGACTGAAAGAACCAATTATTTCAAGGGCAACACTACCTTCGTCCAGATGTTTGCTTAACAGCACAGACATCAGTACTGCTGAGATCCAGAGTCCCTTTTACAGTAATGGTCTTTTAACATGGTCCACCTCTGGTTATTTTATGGCAGCATGAACTGCATTTAATACCATAAAGAAGAGGTACTAAGGCATTTTTTGGTAATACTTATCTCCATCAGCACTAGACTGTACCTTAGAAAGAGACCTTCTATGGGATTTGTCCCTAATGCATCTTTTAAGGCTGTTACTAAGTGTTGAAAGCTTAAGTGCTACATATGCTTTCATAATGTGTTCTGTTATTAAACTTACAAGCACTGAGACAAAACTGAAGAGAGCAAGAAAACACTTTAAGGCTGCACAACTTAATGGACATCAAAAGTGGTACAGCAGGAAAGGTCTATTGAGGACACCAATTCTTCAGCTGACATGACCAGAACATATTAGCCTTTCAGCACTCTCTCTCCAATGAGTATGCCAGCTCTCTTAAGAGTCAAAAGCCTGAATATTAACTAAAAGTGGCATAGAGATGAGTGAGGAAAAACCCTGTAGCTTCATATTAGATTGCTTAAATACTGTGAAACAAAAAGTAATTTCTCCCTCTCACTGCCACCAGTTTCACTGGAAGTCTCTCAGATTATTTAATACCATAAGCAGTTGTGTCACACTGACTTTAGCTACAATCTATTAATATCTCAGCATTTTAAATGGATACAGCTTCCCCCGTAAACTTCTTGTGGTGAGCCCTCCTCCTGAATGCATTCCTCACTCCCTACTCAAAACACAAGATAATAAAGCAACAATATTCTCATAATTAGAAATAAAGGTTCTTACTTTGTAATTACTGTTCAAGACTCTATTAGTAAAACATGTATAAGTACAAACACCATTAAATGCCTGCTGTGACATTCTGTTAACGGGCTGGAAAGAATGTAATAAACATACCTTCTATAAAATCGTTTTCACTATACAGCTGCCTCTCTGCTACTCCATCGTCTTCATCTTGTCCATCTTCCTCATCTGGATTATTGATAACTTCTAGGCCAGCCTCGATAACTTCCACCAATTCATCTCGTTTATCCTTTCTAACGGGTTTCTCTTCTGGATGCCGAGTGAGCCCCATTTCCAACTGGAATACTTTCATGGATGTAAAGCTTTCAAAAGGAATGACGCCATATTCACTAGGCAGTTTGGCCCCCATGCTCACCTCAGCTTTGTCAATCTGGGAATGAAGAAACTCTAGGAGATCATTGGATGTTTGTTCTTTGGTGCCCTGGTAGTTCATACCATTGACTTTTGGGGTCTTTTTTTCCTGCAGGGACTTTAATTTATCACTCATTTCCTGAAGCTCTTGCTTTAACTGGGCGATCTGACGTTTCAGACTGGTAGCTCGGTTTTGATAATGCTCTTCTTGTTCCTGCAAGAGAGCTTGGTAATATTCTTTACCCATGTTTTCACCTACAACACCAGGTAAAGATCCATTACCATCTGTTTGAGGAGCACACTCGAGCAAATACATGAGCAAGACTAAACTGAACAGTAAAGCAATGCCCACTAACAGCCAACGAGTCCTGGCTTGAATTACTAAGCCTCTTCTGGGCATTCTCATATTATTTCTGTTTCCAATCCTAAAAGCTTACGCTTTCCAGGGAACATCACCCCAGACATGAAATCTTAGAAAGAGAAGGAAAGTACAGCTGTAATAGCTAATACAAGTTCTGGTAACATAGCTGATGAGCACCTCTGCCTTAATTAGGTGTCATTGCAGAGATGTAAATCTGAAGTTCCTATGTCATCCATAACCATCAGCTGTAAGTCTGGTTGACGCCATACAGTTTGTTCAGGATTTCCTACCCTAAACAAAAAAAACCTGCAAAAAGGGAGGAAGATGGAAGGCACCAGCAAGGAGTCATATTTCCATTTCCTAATTAGCCTTATTTTAAGGAGTTCAGCCTATTTCAAGTTCTTTGTGGAAAGTCTGCAAAAGTAATTTTACAGGCTTTGAACAGACAGCAATTTTTCCCCCCCACTACGTGTGAGAGCAGTCTGCAGTTTAGTAACAGTGATTTTCATTGGCTAGTTTTGCTTTTCCTCTGGCACTTGAGTGCTTTATTCCACTTCCCCTCCTTTCCTTGGAATCTGTGGTTTGAGTCAGCAAAATGAAGACAGAACCTAGAATTAAAAGAAAGGTGCATATTAGAACTACATAGCAGCCAGTCATTTGGAAAACACATGAACAAAGTCGTAACACATGGATGCAAAGGACTGCTGGTGGAAGGGATGAGAAAAGGAGAAAGAAAACATTATTTCTTTCCTTTACATTACCCATCAATGACTCCCTTTGACATAGTGTCTGGAAAATAATGTTATGAACAGCATATGGAAATGCATTTGTCACATAGCTAGATAAAGCAGTAAAGGTTCTTCTAGTTTCATTATGTTTTATTTGTTTTAACTCCCCCACTCCTTAGTTTGTTTCATTTTACTCTGTGGGAGGAAAAAAAACACCAACAAACCCACCCCATTTCCTTCCTACTCCTCTAAACTAAAAAAAAAAAAAAAGGTAAATATATTTCAGGGTGTAACTATTCACTCATGAATAAAGTATTATAGATTTAAATATCAAAGCTTACAGAAACAGCATTTCAGATTAAGTCAAATTCAACAGAAACTAAAATTCAAACCCCTCTTCCTGACTGATGAAAGGGAGCCTCAGACTATCCATTCATTAACATTTCCATCTTTTGATATGGTTAGACTAGTGTGAAGAGGCGTTAGCAGTATGCACTCTTACACCACTGACCAAACCAGCCTGGAGGAAAAGACCAGGGAAAGAGACCAGAGTTATGCAAGAGGGGGACACCAAAATCCTACTCAGCAGTGACAGTCAGCTAAACATTTAATGGCCTCTTCAATGACAGCATAAAAAGCCAAGAAGTAGGCTCAATGCATGTTAGGGTACTTTCTAACATTAATAAAATACTCTCATTTAAAATTTGCTTGCATAAAATAAGTGAATCTCATTAAAATATATCTAGGGATATACATCCATTTCAGCTGTGTTACGCAATTATGGTTTGGGGGAAGTTCTGAGACTTCCTGTAGTTTCAATACACTTATGAGACTAGAAAAACATTACCCACTCCTTATATATGGGTTGGACAGACTTATCTAGCACTGCCAGCAGCCACAAAGCCTGTCTTCCTCTGACCTTGCAAGGCAGTCAGGGTGCCGCCATGCACTCCATGTGTTTACAACAAACACCCTGCAGTGCGGCTCCCCAGTTATGTCTTTGTGACACTTCTGCCTTGCCTTTGGCTTCCAGCATCAGGATACTGCCTTAGTAAGAATCAGGTACCCCAATAAGTGGTATCATGATATTCAGTATCCTCATTTGCAAGAAAGCTCCAATTACCAGGCCTGAAAGATTAAGTGATTTATTCATACCACCAACAGCAATGCCTGTGATAGCTGACCCTAAGTTTGCAGGCATGTCAGGCACACAAAGTTTGGCAACAACTGAACACCTTTGAGCTGTTCAGCTCAAGTCTACAGGACTGCTTGAAGCAGTTTTTAGTATCTCTAGTGCTAAAGTCTCTTTTAATGAATAATTTAGATAGATTATGTAGGAATTCTTAATACAGCAGCTTAAAGGCAGTAGTTACCTGAAACTGAAGCTTTTTGAACTCATGGAAAAACCACTAGACCTTTGATAGAAAATAAATAACAGTCTTATCAAATGAATACTAGATAACATCATTCCAAGCCGAAATGAGGCAGAAGTTAGTCACTCCTTATTGCACAAACACAACATCATATAAATGCAAATTAAATACCCAAAAAGAGTGATCAACACCAGATGTATCCTCAGACTACTGACCACCATCCAGATGTGGTGAATCAAGGGAGACAGAAGAAAAAAACAATATACAGGATAAAGCTTGTTCACAGAAATCACGTAATATCACCCCAAGATTTCTTTAGTAGAAAGTTGACTAGATGATGGTTTTTTACATTTCTTACTCAATTCCTGTTCTATTAGACTGCAAGAGGTGAAGCCACAATTAATAGCATAAAGAACCATAACTTTCTTTAAACCTCGATAAATGCTAGACTGTACTAAACCCACTTCATGCAGAAGCTGGCACATCTTCAATCAGTAAAGGCATATTAAAAAGTGATCAAACTACCTGACTTACATGAAATATCAATAAATCACATTCCAACTATTTTAACTTTTGTTAACTCATAAACAGATACCCCTGAAGTTGGGACATTAGTCTACCTGGCCTTGGTATTCAATTCTTGCTCTACCAATAAATTGCCCTGTGTTCAACTTCGATGAGTCACTAAGTTTCTTTAGGTCTCATTCATGTCTCAGAAGCAAGTGACAACAGATCTCCTGATGTGGTGTCAAGGGAACACAATGCACCACGAGATTAAGATTCCCTCAGGCAGTAGCAGGGGGCAGTGAGGGAACAACTCTGCTCTTCATAACTTTATTAACTGTGGCCAAACATACATTATCATGGTAAGCATGGATTAAGGAAGTCAAAACGCCTCCACAGGGACTCACCGCTGGCTCCACATCAACAATGCAAGAACAAAAGTTAAGAAATAGCTGCACATTTCTGAGTCTTCCCACTGGCACTTCACCTGTTTACATTAGAGGGCTGTTTGGTAGAGGGGTGCTTGGGGAAGAGATTCAATAAGCCCATTCTGAAGCACTAAGAGCTACATGGTGGGCTGTAAACAGCTCACTGGTCCTTTTCCTTCTAGGCTCTAATTATTCCTTCATTAGCAGAAACCCTTTATATAGAGGGCTAACGACAATCTTATTAACGAGACAGCCTTTTTACACAGAGATAGTCATTGCTTATTTATATTTGACCATTTTTGTGCAACACCCTAAAGAACAGGCATTTTCCCTGCTACAGCTTTCCAGTGGCCTTTAAAGGCAAAGAATGTTCATTCAACCAGTTATGTTGAATATTAAAATTTTAAATTGCACATGGAGAGCTGAATGGGTAAGCTAGCTTGCTAAAGCTGTGGGGACTCAGCCAATCTGGACAACTTTTTTTTTTTTTCCCCTTCAGTATTACTTCTGCTGAGAAGAGTCATCATAAAGGAGTCAGACACAGATTTCATCTTGCATACTCCAAGTAGCGAGTGAAGCAAGACTATTCCCTCTTATCAGAAAAGAAGGGTTCCTGAGAACTCTAGTTTGCTATCCTTTCTTTTCAGAAAAAGCCCTATTTTTGCATTTTTACAACCCAAATTTGATATGAATTAGGTCTGGCACAGCACTACCTTAGGAATTTCATTAACTACTCCCAGGCTGTAGAATAGGATTACAAGAAAAAGCAGGCTGTGAAACCCCAGAATGAGCAAAAGCGCATGGGATCCCAGGAATCCCAACAGGGAAATTAATTGTGTTACATGGTACATTCTGAAGTTTACAAAAAAACAGCAATAAGATTACTTGGAAATAAATATGCAGAAGTCCCTGGAATTGAAGTGTTGAAAGATTAAGTTCCAAAATTTTAAACTGCACATGCTGATATCTCACTTTATTTCAATTCTTCAAAACAAGTATATTTGCAGTAGTCTCCATGATCTCCAAAGAATGAGACGTATCAGGCTTATACAATGCTTATAAAGATCTTCAAGCTTTCCAGAGGCAACTGGCTGTTAATTCTTTCTGGATTTCCAGGGCCTTATGTATATTCAACTATGGAAATGTTTCTGTTCCTTACAAAAGAGCTCATTGATTCTCTAAGCACAAGGGAATAGACCGGCATGCTAACTGAAAATGCTTTTAAATTTTTTTTATTGTATTAGCATTCTGTTTTGTTTCCTTGTTGCAAAGGATGAGTATATCTTTCTAAACAGGGGAAACGTTCACACTTAAAGTAGTGACCTAATTCAGTATGCACTTGGCTTCATGCCAGACTGTATGGGCATTCCTTGTGTGAGAATGCTTTACTTTAGACATGTCCTTTTCGCTCAGCATGCCCTAGATGGTCATTGTTTAGCTGCTTATGAAATTCCAGCTGATAGTTATTTTATTATTCATAATTTCACCCAGATGCCACAGATATTCACTGTCTTAAGCCTCCTCCACACACACGTTCTTCTCTTTTCGGCAAGTTATACAGTGAAAACATAAGGTCTAATCTCATCCCTTGAATGTTCCCTTCTTATTCTGAAAAAAAGTGTCACTGAAAACAGAATAGCTTAAGAATGTTGGAGAAACACAGTACACGGTTATTTTCTCACTTGCTGAAACCAACACAAGGCAAGTTGGGGGTCTGCTCTCACAGACAATCTTTGCATAAACCCTAGAGTAAGAAACCTCAAACTATACCTTAAATACACAGAAACACATCATCTCTGCTTAGACAGTCTGCTGAGATATAGCCTGAGAAGAGACAAAGAAATTCTTTCACGGTTTTATTATACAGTTCTAGTCAAACAAGTACCAAAGTCAGATTTTTCAGCTGTTGGGAAGGAAAGCAAAGAGAAAAATATATCCACAAGACAAATAAAGGACCAAAGTTCTCACTTTCCATAGAGAATTACTCTTTACTCTAGAATCTCACCCTCACTGGACTGACTATAAAAAACAACTTTTTATCACAATTCTGCCATCTGATTTACTTCCAGCTGCAGCTTTGCCTCACAAGCACACATCTACACAGACATGCACTTCTGGATAGGAGAAAACTTGAAAGTCACTATTCATTTATATACGGATTATATGGATTAAGATAACCTACATTCAACAAAACCAGCAGGAAAATGAAAATAATCACAAAATATTTTAGACCTTACCAGTTTAATACTAAATTCTGAACCATTTGAATTTTGTACTTATACACATTGCAACCACTGCCCACAGTATACCAATCACATCAAGGACATGCAGCAGTTTATTTTCAACCTTTTTAAAGTTCAGAACACCACACAATGTTCCAATGTATCACAACAGGCCAACATAGTCAATACTGTGTAGGATGAAACATGCAAGAGCACACGTCAGCACCCCTCAACAGGTCAGAGCAGCTTCTGCAGAAAGTTATTCTTCCAGACACTGCAGATCTAAGCCAGAGTTAAACCAAGAGTTAAAAAATATTTAACCAAGAGTTAAATAATACCCAAAACAATGAGACACCTGTCTTGGGAGACTAGGAGTTAGCATCAGCTCTCCATCACATCTAACTCAACCCCAAACTCTGTGATTCTTAGTTCTTGTAAGCTTATCAGCTCCACTTGTTGACGAAAATGAAAAATGCATTCTGCACACATCTGTCAGTCACACAGCAGACTCCAAGCAGCATCAGAGAGGCAGCTGTGTTTGTCATTGCACCCAGCCCCACCTGGCTGCTCAGCAGCCAACAACCCAGGTAATGCTGAGCTAGCAGGTTAGCACTGCTACTATTCACTCACTTGGGGGCTTTTGTCTCTCCCTCTGCTTTCTTTGTTAGAAACTCCCACTGGTGAACACTGCCAAAGCTGGAGTCCCACGGAGGGGCACAGGGACAACGACGACTGCACACTGATCACTGAGCATCTCACTTCATTTTTAATTAAGGATATGGGGAAAAAAAATTACAGTGATTTTGTGAAACTGTACACATTATGAACAGCCTGTGATGAATAATAAAGTACTCAAGCATATCAGTAATAGGTAACTTCAGACATTTGTTTAATGGGAAGAAATAAAACTTATGCCTTTGGCCCAAGGACCATAGTAGTACTCACAGTAGAGCAGGAACAAGTAGTTCGGGCATGGGAACCAAAGGAAAACGTTACTTCAGTGATGGGTGCAACAATCACAGGATTTGTTACTCAAAAAATAATATTCCTCATGCAAATGGTTTATTTTACAAAAAGCAACATTGTGGGTTTGCCAGCAGAAATGCTGTGCTCCAAAATAAAATTAAGACCAAACCTCCACAAGTTTCTACTATCACATTGGAGACTCCAGCATACAGGGGAAGATATACAGTGCTTCTTATCTCCCTTGTTTTATGCAATAAATCAACTCATACTCTATACTAGGGAGAGATTTAATCAATAATAAATCCTGCCTTTTCCAAGGACCAGATCCTGTAAATTACAGCTTTTCAGGAGATGCAATTGAAGCAACACACTTTATACTAACCTTGAAAACACAGAAATAAAGAAAAGAGTAGGGTTTAATTCTAAGAGTGGTGTTCAATCATCCCAAAAAATCAAGTCTATCTAGGCTTGGCCTATGAAGAACAATCAAGCAGGTCTTGCTCTTTACAGCCTTCCCAAACCCTCTCTTGCAATTTCTGCCTCAATTTCAGGTTCCCTGGAATGTGTTTTTACAAAAGCTACACAGACCATCAGGGCTGTGTGTATGATCCATCCTGCTCCTGCACCACATACCCCTTTCCCCACCCTATGTACGTGACCAAACAATAAATCAGCATGCCAAGCTGACAGAATAGGAAATAATATGGGGTTTATTGTTTCTGTTCTCAGAGAAAGCAAACAGAGGGTGGTATCCAACAACCTAGAAGTGATGGTATTTTTGGCCACGACAATCCCTGAAAAAAGCAGTCATGCTGTCATCCTCAAATGAAGGAAACATTAACTGTACTGAAACCCCTTAAATTCAATTCTTTGATAACGTACTGTGAAATAACAAGGAAAAAAAATGACCTTTTGCTGAAGTAATTTTATCTCCTATAAGTGAGAAAGACAAGCAAGTTAACGCTTGTTTTGGCATTTGTTGTTCCTAAACAAAACTAAAACCATTACATAGTTAAGTGGACAAATGAAAGAACAGCCTTATTCACATTATTTACTTTATACCTAATCCAAAGTAAGCCATGAGCTTATGAATAGGAGCCCTGCTTTGGCTTCAGTGAAGCCAGAGCAAGTCCATTTGTCTGGAAACTGCTGAATTAAAATTGGAACTTGAAACTTAAACAGCTACACCTGAACTACGCTGGTCAGTATTATCCCATCTCAGATAAGGCCAGGAAATACAAGTCAACTCACAGTCACTTTACTGTTTGTATGAAGAGACATCTTCTTGGCAAGAAAAGCTAGGTAAAATGTCCTAGGTAGGACCAGCTGAAGGAGTTCTGTTTGCTTGCTTGTTTTAAAATCACTGTTGAATAGCTATCATGAAAGGCTCACTACATTCAGCTTCCAGATAAATATTTTTCCTATTTTACACACGTTTTCCTACAGTTATTTAGCTTGTGGGTTTCTGCACTGCTGTAGGTGCTATTCCTCTTTTTAAATTTGGCAAAACCACAAACTCCCTGTTTGGAGAAGCATGTTTTCTTCCCCTTATTGAAAGGGAATTGAAGGAACAGAAGTATTATACGACTACGCTTATTGTGCCTACTCTGTTGGTTGCTGAAGTTCAACCTAGAACTGGGAACAGAAGTACGAGCAGCTACTTCAGTACAATTATCAGGGAAGCTCTTTCTCCTATTATTCCTCACATCTTGTAAGTAACACTGTTTTTCACATGAGCATTAGGCAAGAACCCAGCCTACTTTTACCACATGCTTTGTTAAACCCTTATTAACAACACAGTCTCCATGAGGGACTGCATAAATTACATGGGCAACTAACATGGCAGCAAGGTAGTTCCCAGTCCAGGGCACACCACCTGAGCAACTGCACCCCGGTGATGGCAGCACTCAGGTCTGCTCACTGAGGGTGGCAGAACCTCCAAACAGCAGGTGTAACACTGTATACCCAACCCAGGGCAAAACGTCTGCTGTGGAGGACAGCTTAAGCAAGGCTAAACCCCAGTTCTTACAGCAATGTTGCTTATCTTCAAGGATGCACAGCAGTCTCCACCACAGTACACGCTGCAAAATGTTGCTCTATCCTTTCACTATGATAGAGCAACAGCTGCAGCAAGAGGCAGAAATTAAACTTTTGATGCCCAGCAGTCTTCAGAAAGACAATGCTGTATGTAGGAGGGCGCTTTTGCACAGGAAAACAGCCTGCTTTAGAAGGACAGAAAAAACAGTTACACTTAGAAAGCATCTCCTTGAATCAAAGGGAACAAGAAAAGGTGAAATATTCTTTAGACACCTGAAGTGTCTAAACAACTGAAAAGGCTCCAGCTAAATATTTCCCCCATACAAGATGAGCATGCTCCAGCAAATGCAATAGAACAGTGAAAGGTAACTCGTAATCCTAGCTCAGGCACAGCATACCTACATTTTCACTGATGCCATGTTCTGGTCATTAAAAACAAACACTAAGAATGACCGCAACTGTCCACTGTCGAATGGTAACAGGCAAAGCCAAAGAGTTGAGAATAATGTGGTTTTCTTGCAACTGCTTCACCTAAGTTCCAAATCTAAATACATTCTCACAATCAAGTTATCTTCTGTTTTCTCATATCTATCATCCAGTTCTCTATGTATGGAGACTGAGATAACACAGTTACTGTACCCTAAGCATAGTGAAAATATAAATGCCAATGTATGTAAAATCTCATGCGCTGTTTTTAAAGGATGATTATTATTCAAGTTGATACATGGAGCCAGTGGAAGATTTTGCACTGTGGGAGGTAAGGATCCAGTTTCCCTATACTGTAAAGCAAATCTGAAAATGCTGTAGAGCAAAACAGATTCCCTTTGAGGCCCTTGAAGGTACCTAGCATGTTTTGGTAATTTTCCTATGGTAAGAGTGATAATGTTTTCAAGGTGTAACAATCTAGACTATGATGCAGCTGTAACAGTCGGAGAGAAAACAGAAGTTACATGCTCAAGTGCCTCCAACTTTCTGTAAAAGACTTTCAAACATCTATTAACATCTGATTTAAATTGAATAAAAGAAGTTTCATTGGGCAACTGAGTACCACAGCAACTTTCTCATTGAATTTATGATTTATTACCAAATATTTTGGAGGAGTACCTTGGACCAGGGAATATTTGCAAAAAAATCTCTTTGTGGCAAGAGCAGTAAAACTCCTGAAGTGACCACTGGAAGATATTTCTGTGCATTCTGTCAAACTGGTAGTTTGGCCTGAGTTTTAAAATAACTAAACCAAATTTAAAATATTACTTGATACAGAAATTCTGAGAAAATGCTGCCTTGGAAAAATCAATCAACCTCAAGTTATTCTTAAATAAACTGAATCAGCTAGCTTAAGTTCACATGTGGTCTACAAACTATGCTCCCTTTGCAATTCCTCAGTCCACGATCTCAGCTGGAAGGAGGAACACAACCTATAAATGTTTTTAGAATGGCTAAAAATCAGCATAGTAGTTCAGGTTCTGCTTTCAGCACAACAAATCAGCCACAAATATCACCAGACATGAAAGCTGGATGCCAAATGATTGAGAAACATCTGGTGCATTCCAGAAGCACAGCTAAATGCACTTATGTCATCTGTAATTTTTCAATTTGACATTATAACTAAGCATTACCTTACTCTTGAAGGACTAGCAACGCCAAGCTTCATTAAAAACAGTTTGACAAGCTGCTGGCTTCCCTATCTCTCTTGATAATTGCCTTGCATTGAAAAAGTCACAAGTATGAAAAAATAGAAACACCAAACACTCAACATTTTGCACTATCCTGCTTCCTCTCTCGTTTTGTTTCTCAAGTCCCTGAAGTCAAGTCTTTGGACCACTTGAAACATCTTTCCTCCTCTTTTCTTAAAGGAAGAGATCAACATGGTTTGGAGGGGAGAGAAGCCAGAAGTTTCTGCAAACCTCTGCTAAGTTTTTGCAGGTTCCTTGTGCTGTTCTTTTGTTGTGCTCATATTCCACAACATTTTTTTTTCCCTTTAATTTTTTGAATTGTTTTGCTTCACAGCAGGGACATACAGGTTGTTATCACAGACACTTGTCACAGGTGCCACCCTTATCTTATGGTCCTACTGGCAACAACTTACATTACACCATTTGAACACTGGTTTAAAGTTTTTTTTACCTTCCCCTCTTTTCCCTTCAGACAGTTGCCTTAAATCCCCATCACACTGTCAGCTCTCCATCTGATAGAGGCTTAGGGCCTTAGTCAACTAAGGAATTCTGAAGACTTAAATGCAAAAAATTCAAAGTCACTGGATTATATCTGAAATTGATGGGGGGGAAGAAAAAAAAGAATCCAACTTAAAGAAACATGCTTAGTAGCACTTAACAACAGAATCTAATACAGTATTCCGGATGTCCTTTTCCAAATACTGGGAGTGGTGGGGCAAAATCTGCCCTGCAGAGACATCTTGCTGGAGCACTGCTTCCAGACTGTGCTGTGAAGAGACAGGAACACCAGTCACACCAGCCTCTGTCCAGCCAGCACCAACTGCAACCCACACTCACCCTCCTACTTCACAAATTGCACATCTCTTCTGCAGAAAGATGGACTAAACTGCTATCACTCTGTAGTCTTAATTTTCACTCTACCAGAGCACTAGGAAGATGTGCAAATCATCTGCTGCCCCCGTGGCTGGGAGTAATATCAACAGTGCTGACAAGTGTCATCATTTTTGACACCAGTGCTTGGGGAAACCTTTAAGAGACAGCAGAAGTCATCTGAAAGCTGTCATCCGAAACACTCTCACAGGACAGATTTTATTTCATAGAAACTTATGACTTCGCCCTCCATACAATTCCAGAGACTTGGAATTGTGCTCAAGACTAGCATTTTATATTTTCACACTGTTTCTAAATACAAGCTCATTTACATGATTTCCTCTGCTTTAATTCAACAGGGCTCCCAACAAGCTTCAGTTGCTTCCTGTGCATTGCTGTTCAACACCTGCCCTTGCAGCAGCAACACAAACTCAACCCAGAAGAAGCATCTAAGTATTATTTCTACAGAGAAGATACTCAGATAAAAGCACCAACATGTTCACTGGAGTAGCAGGAAATCTGCCTGCTTAGTTGCCTTGCTACAATTAACTATCACATGGTAAATGTCACAGGATATACCCACAACATCTACAAACAGAATTAGCTGCAGCTCCTCTGTACAGCAGCACAGCTTTAAACTTTCACAGCTTCCTGCAACTACAAACCTGAAAGCCAGAAGCTGTCCTTCCATGTCTTTTGCAACTGCCATCTGAAAAACTACAAGGGCCCTTTTTCTGACATGATTAACTGGTACCAGTTAATACAAAAATACTCTAGATTCAAATACAACTTTGCGGAGAAATCAGGTGTCCTGTAAGTTTGGTCTTTTATGAAAGCACTGATCTGTTGCCTTGAAAAAAGGAAAATGAACAATGCAGACACACTAACCTCCTTCTATAGTTCATGTTCATTTGTCAAATACAATAAGCAGGTATCTATATAGGAATAAAAAAAAACTAAGCTGTTTAGCAATTTTACTTGGAAATACAATAAATGCAAGTTTTGTATTTCTAAGATACTTTTAACTCCTAGGTGTTCTGCGTTGTACTATTTTAACTTTGAACATGTGAGAACCAGTCTTGAGTTCAGCAAAATGACAGGACTGTTCCTGGTGACAGACATTAAAAGTGGGTAGGCCCCATCTCCAGAAGATTTTTTCAGCCATGAAAGAATTTTACCTCTGTTCTACAACTCACATATTGGTTTCCTTGAATAGAAATTCCCTACAGTACGCCCAGAGAAGAGTAAAATAAATTTCCTTAGTTTTTGGAAGAACAAGAGCCAAAAGTGTCTGCTCATCCAACCCTCTCTCAGCATCAGCTTAGTCAACCAGGCACTGCTGAGACAGCTACGCCACTTCAATTCTGCACACTTCTTTAGTTGCTTGGTGTGCACTTGCACTCAAACTCCCACTCCTCTACTGACATTTTGGGTCATTTCTGGCCATGGTAAAGAAGCTGATGGGAAGCCTTGTTTTGACAGTAGGACACATACACTGGCTGTCAGATGCTGATCCAGGCTTTCCAGACAGCTGCCCTAAGTGACATTCCTACCAGAAAACCCAGTAATGGACAAGGATCCTCTTCCAAGAGCTGCTTCACCAATGAAACACCACCATTTAGTACAGGGGAAGAAGAATGGGTAAGAACAAAAGCCAGACAGACCTGTCCTTTATCACCACCCACTCCACCAGTGAAAGACTTAAAGGAGGGAAAAGGTGAAAGAAAAACACAGGCAGACCTGCCCCTTCTGTCACCCATCAGCAGAGCTGCCAACACCACTATCCTCAAACATGCCTCCTCAGGGGACATGCTCACGCTCCACTGCAGGTTGAAGAGGCAAATGGGGTCCAGACCAAGAACCCCGGGGCCACAGTAAGGGCTAAAGGAAGCAATTAGACCCAAGGGCACAGTGCTGGAAGGCACCTGTACTACAGGCATCACAAAGCAGTAAACAGGCCAATCACTATAGTTACTTCTCATTACACTTGGAGATGATCGTCAGGAAATGGTTAGATTAAAAAAAGTACGTGCAAGACTTCCTCACATGACAGCTTCCTCACCTCGTCATATTTGGATGCTCTGAACTTCACTTCCAAACACCAACACTGCTGATGCTCTTTCCAGCACTCACAGCCTGAAATGGCTCACCAGCTTCATCAGCTTGCTAATAACAGTTTTAGAGCACTTGGTTCGTGGATGGAAAGAGCCTTTAAAAACAGATAAGGTAAAGCAGAGATCATTTCAAGATATTATTCCACCACACCCCATTCAGAAATAATTGTGGAGCAAGTGCCTCCTGCCAGCCTTACCATAAAAAACAAAAAGAGCTGCAGCATGGACAGCCTGGTGCCAGCATAGAAAGAGTGAAAGCTTTCCTTTTCCCTTGAATCTCTGATCTTTAGTAACTGCATATGGCTTGCGATGATTGCCATGTTACTCTTTTTTAAGAAGTTTCTCAGCTAGCAGTAACCAACAGAATCACCAGTTTAGATTACACACACCAAAAAGTATAAGATAACCAAGAACTATTAAGTCGAACAACCTGCCTGTCTACATTTTTAGGTATACACAAGATAACTGCAGCCTTACAATGAAAATTTTTAAAAAGGCTTAGATGAAAGCACAAGCTAGTTGCACCTAAGAAAGGCCTCAGACAGTATCCTGCTCCATTCCTTCTGCACCAAAAGACACTCATGACTGGAGGGCTGCAACTTGCAGAATTTTTCCTGCCCTCAAAAACTAATTTTCTTATTTTCAGAAAAGCTTCATAAAAAAGAAATTAAGAGCATTAATGTCACTGCACACTTTCAGATTTTTTTAAAAAACCATAATATTCATGGTTGTGCTGGGCTTTTCTAATCATCATTCAGAATAAAACTGTTCTGGCAGACAGCAAGAAGTGCCCTTCTGCAAATTCTTACAAGTTGTGGTTCTAACTCAGAAATAAAACTATATTGCCATTCCCTTCAAAAGGCATTACATTTCTTTATGAACATCTTGTGAGTTATGGTTTCATTTTTCCCTTTCCAGCACTAAGCTAGCAAGAACATAATGAGATGTGTAGATAAAGCACAGGGTTTTGAGAGGTTTTTATGTGGTGTGGTTTAATTTTTTCCTAAAAAGAAAATTAAAAAAATATATGCTCCTGAAACATTTTCTTTCCATTGTGCCCTTTCAGAATCCTTTTTAAATGATTAATTTTTTTAAAGAAAGTCTTGTGGTGTTGAAATACCTGCCTATATGACATTTTATTTTTCCAGAAGCAAGATTATCACGGCCTTCTCCCCATAGTTTTATTCTGGAGGGCTGGTCCTCTAGAGGTTAGATGAGCTAACAAAAAGCGAAGGACATTATCAATTCTAGCACTTATCCAAAGCATCAGTTTCATCCCACCTC
Source organism: Myiotriccus ornatus (assembly GCA_036023395.1). Taxonomy (NCBI): domain Eukaryota; kingdom Metazoa; phylum Chordata; class Aves; order Passeriformes; family Tyrannidae; genus Myiotriccus; species Myiotriccus ornatus. The sequence goes on from JAYRBT010000178.1 coordinate 10,720,104, forward strand.
TGTCATCCTGCTTCCGCATTATTTAAAGAAAAAAATATTGCAAGTCATGAAGCTTGCTTCATAATGACAGAAGCGTTTCAGAGTCAAGAAAAACATTGTGCAATTTGTTTTCTGCAGTGAAAAAACCTGGCCTCATATTTCTCAGACCCTCCCTCCTCCAAGTTCAATTTTATCTCTTGTACAAGTTCAGATTGTTCTGGTGATCCTTTTTAGAAAGAGGTCCACAGAACACTTCTGGCAAGCCTGAAAGTAACAAGACTGTAGTGCTGGGGCTGAAATTCTTGTGCCACATATGCTTGTGGGTTTTTTTGGCAACAGACCACAGCTACTTATCATCTAACTATGCCCTCAGATGATGTTTCTCACTGACTTGGGGAGACCCATATCCTGGGCTTAGAACATAAAAGCAAAGAATTTAAGAGCAATTTCGTGTAACTTCTACCACGATGTAACAGCTGTACTGACAGGTTTGGGGGTTTCTGGTTTTCCTTCCTTCCCTCCTCCTTTAAGACTGAGCAAAACACTGAAACAGGGTCATGGGATCAAGAAAGGAAAGAACTATTCAAGATCAACTAATCTTAATCACACCTAAAGTTTTATGTGCTTTCTCCAGAAACAGACAAGCTAAAGAATTTCTATTTGGGCCATATAGTCATGTACTTCAAAAATCATAATTCCTCCTTCCATGTCCATGGTTTAGGACAGTGGTGCTGTAGCAACACTCAGTGTGGTCTCCTGATACTTGTGATAAGGACTTACTGGCAAAGAGTCTCCTGTAAAAGCCTCAGGGTATAACTGAAACTCATAGCTAAAATCCTTGCGCAAAACACATGTACCTCCACTGACAGCTACTGGGAATATTTCCAAGCTGCTGTCTTTGACAGTGTTTGGGGACCCACTATCTAGCTAATAAATAAAGGGAAGCCAGAAGTTTTCTTCAAACACAGTAAGGCAAGATAGGAACTTGCAGCTAGTGTATGCTGGAAAAAAAGAAACTGCCTTGTGAGGCCTAGCATTACAATCTCCAAGGAAAAAAAAAACCAAAAGGGAAAAAAAGAATTTTTACTGTATGACCTTAACTTGAGGGATACTGGCTCAGTGTTAAAACAGCCCCTCTTTTCTGCAGTTCTTTTGAGTTACCCATGAGAGCAATAGAATAAAGTTAGTCCTTATCCATCAAGTTTAGCAGAAGAGATCAGTGCCTCAATTTCCACCTTGACAGAGGGGCTTGAAGAGAAAAAAACCACACGCAAACAAAACCACAGAATAAAGTAAACATTAATTAAGCAGATCTTGATTTTACTTGATAGTACATGAAAACATGTACTATCAAGTTTAAGTTTCTGTATACCGAGGTTTAACAAGGGTCTTGCAAAGAGCAATCCCCCGTTTCTGCTTTAGCATTTTTAAATTAATTGACAGCTAACAATGGCACAATTAATTTTTATGTTCAACACCAAAATGTCCCAACTCTCACAGTACAAGAGCACAGAATTTACTGATCAAAAATGTGCCTGACAAAAAAAAAAAAAAAAAAAAAAAGAAGAAAAGAGATGTAAACCACAGTTAAACAACACTCACTATTTTACTGAAAATAATTAAGTGCCCTCTCAACATTATTTCCTCTATTTTGGGGGGCGAGGCTGGCAGAAGGAATGGAGGTTTCCCGCAGTCCGAGCAAGCGAAAAGACACCCCCGCATCCCCAGTCCGGGGATGACACCGTGCCCGCCCCGGCCCTGCCCGTCCGGGCCCGCGGAGCGATCGCCCCGCCGCATCCCGGTGCCCGCGCCCCCGCAACCGCGGCGCCCAGCACGCCCACGGCCCGGTAACACAATGGAAACGCAGCCGTGAGGAGAGAGAGAGAGAGACTCATTTTATTGTCGAGACAGCTCTACGGTAAAAACCGAGTGGCCCAGCATGCCCAGCCCCCGCCGCCAGGGTGGTCGGGTCAGCCCCCATCCCACCAGCGGCCCCGGCTGCGCCGACTCCACCGCCGCCCGCGGCGCTCAGCGCGGGCCGCCCGCAGCCCCGCTCCGGGCCGGGACACGGGGCCGGGCCCGCCGCGATACCCCCGTCCGGGGCCGGGGGGGCTCGGGGGCACTGCACGGCACCTTCCCCCGACGGCGGGGCTGCGGCCGGGCCCGGCGAGGGGCCGGGGGAGGGCGGAGGGGCGCGGAGCCGCCGTACTCACCGCGCGGGCCGGCGGCGCCGCGGCCGCACTTCCTGCACGCTCGGAAATGAGCGGGCGGGACCCTCCGCCGCGCCGCTTAAAGGGGACGGACCGGCCGCCCCCGACCGCCCCCGGGGCGGGACCGGGTCCCCCGCGCACGCCCGGGGGAGCGGGGCCCGGCTGCGCGGCCGCCGAGCGCCGGCGGGGAGAGGCCGGAAACCTCCTTCCCTGCCGCCCGCCCGCCCAGCGCCCCGGGGCGCCCTTCTGCCCGCACACCGCCCCCTGCCGGGGCGCTCCGGGGAGGGCGAGAAGTCCGTGCCTGAGGGCGAGGGTCGGGAGCGTAATCGATGCCCCCTCGGGCGGCTCTGGGTCAGCGCCCGCCGGGCCGTTCGCTCAGCGGCCCCGCCGCACGGACCGCCGGGCCCGCGGGGAGCGCCGCGGGAGCAGCCGCTGGCTCGGCGGGAGCGGCCCGAGCGCTGCCCGAGCGCTGCCCGAGCGCGGCCCGAGCGCTGCCCGAGCGCGGCCCGAGCGCTGCCCGAGCGCGGCCCGAGCGCGGCCCGAGCGCGGCCCGAGCGCGGCCCGAGCGCGGCCCGAGCGCGGCCCGAGCGCACAGCCGTGCGCCGGACGGGTGCTCGCCGGCCCGTGCTCTCGGTACCGCCGCGGCACCGCTCGAGCGCGGCGGAGCTCCGTGGCTCGCAGAGGTCCAGCAGCGGCACAGTGATGCCGATTTCTGAGATTATAACAACAATCACGGAATTGTGATTGTAGCCCTTGTGCTGAAAAATCAGGTTTTCCAACAGCAAGCGGAATTCACCAATATTTTTTCTACTTATCCAGATATTTATTTACAGTTCTGTATTTCCAGAAGAACATTTAATTGCATTAATTTTTTAATTATTATTTTATCTACAGGGCCTGACCTGAAAGGAAGCCAGGCTTAAGAAATCATGCAGCTTTCAGCCATCTGCATGACTGGTGGCCTATAACAGTTTAAAAGGGTAAAGCTTAGGAAGCCAAGGAGGTAGTAATGTTCTTTCACAACTATGTATTGAATGCTTCTGGTCCCACTCATCAAAACCAGAATCATACAAAGCCAGTAAAGGCTTATTCTGTAAAGGCCTGCACCCTCCACTTGACATCACGTGCTGGATTGCTCATAACTGCTCACCTTCCTTAGGTAGGCACTAAGGGCTTTCCAGAATACAGCCCCCAATGGTTTCAGCAGCAGAGACTGCATCCTCTGTCACGTTATTGCTCTGTCGAGGTCTGCACCCCATTTAGCACAGAGCAGCCCTTTGTCTCCAGGCAGGCAGAAACCCATTTGTTCATAAATAGCTACACCACACAGCCTGGGAGGGGGCTGGGCATCCAAGGACCTGCTCTGTTCAGTTTAGATTTCAAGTCCTCAGACAACAAAGGTCTTTCCAGGGAATACCTTAAATGAGTGGAGAAAGAACACTTGGCTGGTGTGACCAGCCACCCATCCAAGTGCTTTCCTATCCACTGATACTTGCCATGATGCTGGATTGTCATTTTAGGTATCCAACAAAAATATACTTGAAAAGGCTCACAGAGAACAGAGTTACCAGTAGGTTTAAGATTTTCACGTATGCACTTCCAAAACTAGGTAAATGTGAGCCCATTATTTTTTTAAAAACCTTTAAAAAGTATGTAAATAACTATTTTAAACCTGACCTCAAATGAACTTTCTGTTGCATGTTACAGAGGACTGTTGAATATCCCTCAGCACTTGCTTGTCTTCTGCGTTGTGGTAAATGTGTAGGAGTTTAGTAGATACCCATGTTATTTTCCTGACACTGGAGACTGCAGTGTTCTGTAGACTTGATATTATTTGGAAGTAAAAGAAGATAACAGAATGGAAATAACTGAAAGTACTGATTTCGTTACTTAATACTGCAATGTAGGTCCAAAACAAACTCTGACAACCCTGTATCACCCACTGGTTGGTCTACAGAGAGAGACCAGGCTCTAATTACTGTCCTTCAGGCTTCCCAGGTACCACTTTCCTGTACATGAGCTGGTTGCTACTATGTGGGGAAATCTTGACAGTGCTGTACAGGAGATTGTACACAGAATACTTCAAGTACCAGTTTACTCTGTTTACCAGAGTTCCTTCACTACCAGAACTATTTTTTTTTTTTTTTTCCAGATTGAGAGAAGATAAAAATAGGTTTCTTAAGTTCTACTAATAGCTACATGGGTATTCATAGTCACCTCTATATAAGAGGTCTACCACAACAGGAAAAATGATGGTTTTGCAGTGATGATGCATATAGCTTCCTGACTTTTCTATCAGAATGAGATGTTCCAAGATTTGTAACTCAGACCTATATTTATAGTTCCTATTTGCTGTAACTCTTAAGAGGCCAACAGAGGAAATCCCAGTTTGTTTGTGAATAAAGCAGGCAAGAAAACATTTAGGAAATGTCTATATTTTAGGACATTTCATTTCAGCCTGGGGATTTTCCTTAGAGGGGTAGTTTGCACACCTAGCATCTGAGAGCAATAGTGTGTGTGTGTGTGTATATATAGGTGACACAGCTTTGGATTTTCCTAAAATATTATGATAGGATGATTATTTAAAGACAGACTTTAAAAATGTTTCACTAAAATTTGGTAAACACTGTTCTTAAATTGGTATAGTTAGGGGAAAGGAAGTGGCTGGCAATAGCTTATTCAAAAAAAGAAGAGTTTTCCAGAAGAACATTAGCTCCAGCCTCTAGTGGTTTTCGGTTTTTTGTTTGGTTGGGGCTTTTTTCCCGTGCTTTTTATTTTTTTAAGCATATGTGTGGGCTGGAGGGGAAGAAAAAAAAAAAGAAAAAGAGAGGAGCTGATCTGAGAACATGATAACCAAAGTGAAAGCGTAATGTAAATGAGACAAACAGAGAAAAGGCAAAAAGCAATCCTTCAACAGAGGATATTTTTGTTCTTTTATCCTCTTGAGCCGAAATAAAACATGTATGTAGAATAAGAAAAATGGTCTGTTATTTTGCCTGAAAATTCAGAGCTTTAATTGCCAAACAATAGTCATTAGTTTGCCTTGACACAGAGCTTTTTGTCAAATACCACAGCTCAGCTTTACTGATGGCACAACTCCAACATGATCCCATGTGAAGCCGCTTTCTTTTTCCTTGCTTTAATTGTTGCAAATTATTTATAACAGATACTGAACAATGCAAGCAAAAGCATGAAGAATTTTTAAAAGCCTGAAATAAACCACCCTACAGTATTTTAATCATCTTGATTTATATCCCCTAAAATCCTCAGTTTGAGCTTCTTTCTAAGTTACACTCTCTAACCCTTTGTCACTGATCCTGTCCAAATACATCTTGTTGCTATGGGCTATAAAATGAGGGGTCTTAGGAGAGGCTGTGTGCTATAAAATTAACTTCTGTCTGCCTTGGGGAACAGTAAGCTTGGCCTCAGACTTTGTTGTTGGTGCTGCAGTGTGAGCACCAACCAGGTCACTGAAAGGCCAGCCCAGCACTTGCTTTGTACCTCCCAAAGTAAAAAGGATACAGTCTTATTGTCATCATGGGGCATCTACAATGAGTACTAAAAGTGCTTGGAAGGTTAGGATATTTTACTTCACTGCCTTAGAGACTGAAATAATCTCTTTGACTTGCGATAGGTTTAGGAGAGACAGTGTGTATGTAAACTTCGCTTATACCAACATACCATGCAGAAACCTTCCTGTATTTATTGTTACTGTGCCCCTTCTTTTGCATTGAGCAAAATTTTGATTTTGGCAATGCTTAGACTTCTGGCCTCTATGTCTTTGAATGCTGAAGGACTACATTTAGTCATGTAGTGGTTTGGTATCAAACAAATAGTAATTGTTTGGTATTATAACATACTAAATTTTGGACTCAGGAGCGTATAATTTATATAATGTTTGGGAAAGGAACTGCTATGGATTGCTTTTTTCCTGCTGTTTTGGGATCACAGTTGCTAAATTACTTCCTTTCAGAAATTCCCATCAGAAAACAGTATCAACCGACTTTAAAATTATATAGAGTCCTTTCATACATTAAAGCAGACTCAGTAATTTCGGTACTGATTCATGAAAATAGAAGACATTCTTTATCAGAAAAAATAAACAATACAATTGCAGCTGTAGGTGAATGTAAATAAGATTTAATTTTATCTACTCTCTGAAAAAGCTTTGTTCTGATAACAACAGTGCTTATTATAGTTCACTTGGTTTTTTTCTTTGAATAGTGATAGTTTAACTTCAGCAGTGCTATTAGCACCTGGAAAAGTGTGTGGAAGGATACATCAGAATACAATCTCTTAAAATAACTTTTCCTTTTTGAAATCAATATATAAGTTGCTGTTAGCAACAAGTGTTTGCTGAGCTCTGTGGTGGTAGCAAATGGACTGTGGAAACATTACAAGAAGTACAAGAAGTAGGGGCATCGCTCTGGTTTGTGCCACAGGGAACAGGAACATAGAAGGGGAATTGCAGGGAGCTGCATTAAGTGCCTGGGCTCTGCTGCCTGCTCCAGCTGAGAGCAGTAGGCAATATTCTGCAGTGGTAGCTGATCATTTTTCCTGGCCACTCAGCCTTGTTTTTCCTGGCAGGCACAATGGGTTGTATGCCCAGGGTTCCACTGCTCACTTGCAACTGCACCAGGGTATCACATCAGAATAATCAGTAACAACGTATATGGAAAGTAGTCCATGTATGTAGTGCTAGAATTCTATACCAGTTTATGTCTGCCTATTCCAAATGCCTTTACTATATAGCTTCTGTCTAATGTACCAAGAAGTGCTGTAGGCATTTTTCCAAAAAGAGAAGAAAATTTTATCACAAATATATTGACTACAAAGCAGCTCTGAAACAAAGTCCAAGTTACTCTATTCTGTACCTAGAATGGAAAACTAATAGGAGGGCTTTGATTGGAAGACTCAAATGTTAAGCAAAATGTACTAAAAAAAAGACATGTTCCTTTTTTATTTTTTGCTCTTCAGTATTGCAGAACATAACCTATGAAAACTATGAAGTAATATATTTAAAATCAATCCTATTAAATTACTTTATAAACTGTAGGCTCGACTATCTAGGACACAATAAGAGAAAAAAGTTAGATCATTGTATAAATGTGAGATTTAAGCCACATAATCTTTCATAAATATTCCTTGTCTGATAACAATATAAATTATCAAGGTCTTTTGGTTGGCTATGTGGTTGGGCTCTTCCTTGTGCTGCTAAGTTTCATGCACCAGAGCTCAAGTTATTCAGATAAATATCTAGATTAAATACAGTATCTTTATAGAGAAAAATATTTGAGCTTCCTTAATCTGAGATGCTTCATTTTTTTATAGAAAATACTCAGTATGTCAGTATTTAATAGTTGTTACTGCACAATTAGTTGCACCCGCTAAGCCTGTCCAATAGTCAATAAAACCACCACCACCTTCCACACAAAGTAAAGACAAAACTGTAGAGAGGTACAGTACAGAGATGATCCTCCATGCTGATAGCTTAGCAAAGAGTTACTACAAAGGCAGCGTTCATTTCTTTGTACAATAGACAGGACCAGAGACCAAGAAACTTCTCTTGTTCATTGTTTGTACTGTGCTGGTCCATTGTTTGCAATATCTATCTACTCCGCTCCAGTTTAGGGTTTTGGGTTTTTTTCCTGTTACCTACAGGCTTATCTGTCATTGCCCAAAAAACATCTCCTTCCCTTTGAGTCCGAACTCCATTCAGTTCATAAAATAAGTTATTTGTTTCTTTTGTTTCTGGTACCATTTAGTATTGTGTATACATCATTAAAATGTTTGCAAGTGTAACAATTTTAATATTTGTAAACTATGCCTTCAATGAAATGACATGGAAATAAATAATAAAATCACATTACTACTGTGATTTTATTAATAGTACTTTACTACCAATGACTAAAAAAATTCTCACAGGGCTGAAACAATGTAAGACAAGGCAAAAGGAAGGTAGGATCTACATTATTCCCTCATCAAGAGAGAACCCTCCTGGGTACCTTGGAATATCAACAGACAATCAGAAAAACCACCCTACCTCAACTGAGCAGTTGAAAATACTCTGTTTAGATTTTCATGGAAATTGTCATCTGTTCCTGTGGTGCATAAAAGCAGTGGCTGATTTTGGAAATGTGTTAAAGCATGCTGTGAGACTTCGCTACTATCATTACAAAACCAGTTGGTAAAGATGAACTGATTTGCAAAGTCAGGATCAAATGTCACTTCACTACCTTCCTACTAGTCTCACAAAGCTCCCCTTTAACTGTTGACTTGTAACAATTCTTTTGTCTTTATCTTTGTTAGGAAAAAGTTTTGCTAATGAGAATCTTGCAATGGCTCACATCTGTTGGTAAAATGGAACTCCAAATCAAATTAATTCAAAGCAAGATTTTACATTAGGAATGCAATCACAGGAGAGCTGAATAGCAAGATGCTTTGAAAAATCACTTGAATTTTTTGCCACTCCTTCTCAAGAGCAAGGAAAATGTGTTCCTGCTTCTCATTTCCAATTCCTATTTTTAGAATTAGAATAAGAAAGACCTGATCTGGCATCCTGCACCCCATTTAAATTAAGGAACATCAGGTTCAGAACTATTTACTAGATGGAATTGAATGGTTAAAATTACATTCCTATTCCAGTTTTATTCTCTTTTTAATTTAAATTTAATGAATGTTAGTTACCACTTCTGACACTGGGCTAGACAAGCAAGGATTTGTAAGATTTTAAAAAACAAATCATGACAGGATAAGCATAGAGATAAAAAGTTTTTAAAACTGAATTTTTCTGCAACTCAAGCATCTTAGAAGCTGTGTGCAAGCTGTATTTAAGTTACTGACGTTCACTCAAAACATTAAGTTGTTCATTATGAATGCAGAAAAATGTGAATTAGAAAATTTGGCCTTGTGTAGCAGGTGAAACAAAATAGCTTACCCTGGGAATGCTAAAATACTGCTGATAATTTTGTGTATGTTTGTGTAGGGTGAATGTTTTCACTTTTGATCTCTCAGTCAAGGCTGCTGCTTGACAGCTGTTAGCACGTGCAGGCTGGCTGTGAGGTTTGATAAGACCTGGGCTGTACACAAGCAGCACATCCTGAATCCTACTAATAAGAAGGTGTGAGGCAGAACTGGTGATTAGGATGATTCTCGCTTGTGCTTATGCACCCAGGCCATTTCCATGGCGAAAACCCATTGGGCTGGGGTACTGGAAAGATGAGGGCCAAACAAGAAGGAAGGAGGGGGTCCTTGGACATCCCTTGCCTGAGATGGGTAACTGCCAGCAGAACTGGAACAACTTTCTGTCCCAGACACCCAGGCCAGCAACAACCTCCTTGCTGTGGAGGGAGGTGGGAGCACAGCAAACCTAAATCTGGGGACAGGGAGCCAGCAAGGGACTGCGTGGAAAAAGCAAGTAGGCTAAAACCTTAAAAGCTCTAATTTCAGCTTTTAACGGAACTCCAGTATCCAGATTAACTAGGCACTCTTGTTGACTGTGACACATAAGGAGGTGCTGCTTAATTGCTGAGGGGGATGTGATATTTTCATAAGCTTTCTGTTGTAGTGTGGATTACGAGGTCAATATGCAAGCTGCAGTACTGTATCTTCTCCCCCTGAGCTACACTCAAATCTTGTATGACAAGGTCTTTACTGTAGGTTCAATACCTTTTATAGAATAAAGATAATAGGTGCTATTCATATCACTGCATTTCAAGGTTTAGCACTGTGAATATGTTGTTATTTATTGCCTAATAAATATGTGATTATCATTTGAAATGGTAACAATTAGAAGCAATCTCTAGTTTAAGGTCTAGCATTTCAAAACATTCATTTCGCATTCTGTAACATGAATAAACGGTAATGGAGAGTCAGGTAAGGAAAGAGAAATTATTCAATAAACAGTATTTCTGTTTGGTTAAAAAGTTGCCTCTGATGACAACTTGTTGCAGTTTGACTGTTTACTTTATCTTTGTGCATATAAAGATGGTGATAAATGGTTTTCAGTATAAATTATTCTCGGTAGTATTTTTACAAAAACCCATATCATCTGTTTCTCTTCAGTATTTAAAAAATTGTCACAGTTCATTTTGACAAATGATCCTGGAAGAGCAACACTGGATGAGACCTTCAACAGCCATGTTTTAAAAATAAAAATCCGTATAATCAGCAAAAACGTAGTGCCCTTCTATTTGCTACGTTGGACCAGGCCACTGTTCAGAAAGCCTCTCTGCACAGCAAAACCTGTTAAGTGAGCGTTAGAACGATTTCCTGACTCAAGGCTAAAATCTCCCTCTATTCATACCCTGTACCAGAAAGAATAACTCTTGTCTTCTGCTGCTGTCAAATCAATCACTGACAGTCTTGACCAGACAAAAACTACCTTGGAGAACAGTGAACTCTGCTTGCTTCTTGCTGGCTGTTTCTTGAAGCTACATATGCATTAAAAAAAAGATACAATAAATCTGATATTTATCTCCTGGATCTTTCCATAGGCTTTTCCCACATCTCAGTCTTTACAATGTTCTTCCAAGCTTTTCAATCATCTGAATATTAACCCTTTACCAATTTTCTTAAGAACGAGATCAGACCTCCCTCACATCCTCCTCATGTGTCAAATCAGCCACCTCTTACTTGAGATTCCACCCTTTTGACATTTTCTTTCACACCAGATGTAAGGTGGTAATGAAGTTATTCCAAATCTCTTCCTTTTTTGTGATATATTCTTGAATAAAGAGATAATTTTCTTGTTATTGGTAGCAATTTGGCAAACAAGTAGGATCAGTGTTCCTACTGTTTTAGTGACTTGCATCGGGCCATAGCTTACATCACAAAATCTGAAAGAGGAAGTAGAGTTGCTTGGGTTTTTCCCCAAACCATCCTAAAATACACCTAAATACAGGCAAGCAAGATTCGTTGCAAACCAAATGCTTAAAATACATGTTCATTTGATTTTGTTTTATTAAAAAATACTTCCATCCTTAAGCACAGTAAATTCAGACAGGAAATTGCATTGGCAGGAAGCTATGAAAATGGCACATGTTGCAAATGGAAATCAGTGTTCACATCAAACTCTTTCAACTATGATCATGTTGGGAGGGAAAGCCCTGAACAGCTGAAAAGTTATATAAGGGCTTTAACAATTATTTACGTGACCTGCTGAATGCAGAAGAATCAGACTAGAAACTGCAATGATTGACTGGGGACTAAGGGAATACCAGGGTGATAGCAGAGAAGAAAGAGACCACACATCTGCTCTTTGCAGTCCTCTGCTGACTCCTTGTCCAAGAGATGTAGCGCTAGCGTGGTATAAAGGAACTCCACAACTACTTTTGGCACTGTTGTTTTGAAAGCTTAAAATCATGTGTCCCTGAAGTATTCAATAATAAATTATTTTGCAAATATAATTCTAAAAGTACAGCCCTAGATGTGTTGGCTTACATTATCTTTTGTCCTTCCCTTACAGGAGATCATGAAATACATAAAAAACTAGTCCTGCTACAAAGGATAATCTCTCCAGCAGGAAAGTCATGCTTGTCCTGGGCTGCCTCAAAAGCATGACCAACAGGTCAAGGCTGGTGACTCACCCCTTCTACTCTGCTCTGGTGAGACCTGACCTGGAATCCCCAGCACAGGAAGGGCATGGACCTGTTGGAGCAGGTACGGAGAGATCTCCAAGATGCCAAGATGATCAGTGGTATAACTGCAATGCTCTTAAATTGTCCCAACCATTTGGATTACATTGGTCCATAGGAAAAAGCTTTCAGATGAGGTTAAGTTGCATTTTTATGAGATGTACCATTTTAGCCCAAAGTAAGGAGCTAATTATTTCAGCTTAAGGGGAAGTGCACTTGTCAGGTAGGCAAAACGTTTTTGCTTAATTTCAGAAAATTATCAGCAAAATTAACTTTCATAACATCTCACAGAAGTAGGTTTTAGCAAGAACTTTGTTGTGTTAAGATACCATGTAACCCTCTATAAAACTAGGTAAAGCAAAAAAAACCACACCATAAAAAGAGATAACTATTAATCTTCTCAAAAGGTAGTAAGAATATATATCTCTCTGTTGCAACTGAAGACACAGGCTTCTGTCCCAAAGTTTAGAAATGAGAAACAAATACAAAATGCAGTTTCACATAAACAGCTCAGCTATACTGAAGAACTCAACAAATACCAAAAAGTATTTCACTCACTGTCTCTTCTAGGTAAACATTAAAAATATATTTGTGCTTAGCTGTCCTCTATGTCTAGCACCTGCTTCTAAATACTGCTTGCCAATAGGCAAGTTACAATATTGTACTAGGAATGGGTAGACCAAAACTATTGCTACTTTGTCCACATTTTGGTAATATCCTTTGTACTTTTTCTAGTTGATTACTGGGATATTTGATTTTAGACCAGCAAATGTTTAGGAATAATTTATTCATTAATAATTCCACTAACTCCAGAGGGGCTACTTAAATTTTATGAAGTTAGATTCAGTGGACCTGAACAGCTTAGGTTTTCTTATTAAAATTTTAAATACTTTTATACATCTTTAGGGATTGATATGGTTCTTTTTCAGAAAGCCTCCTTAGACTGAAAAAGTCAAACCATTCATCGCACTATGGACAATCTGTAATCTGTTTATGGGGAACATTGCTTGCTACAACTTAATGGCTGGTGCATTATCTCTAGTATTTTGTTATATATTTATCATTGTAGCTACAGTGAGAAACAAGGCTTTCAGGTAGGCTGAATTTTGAACAGTAGAAATATTGTTGTTAGATATATTTTGAGGCTTGTGTTATTCATATAAGATTGACAATAAAACATTAAGGAATAGAAACTTGCTTTTACTGTATGTTTTGGAGAGTTGCTTAGGGCCAGCTGGGTGTACCATAATGATTCATGCATATTTTGCATGACAAATTGTAGACAGAACCCACAATTGTTATGTACCTTGTATCCATGGGACAGTATGTTTTAAAATTTCTATTATATGAAACAGGTTAATGTCTGCAAATTAAAATCTGCAACCTCACAGTAGATTTTCTGACTACCCTACCTCTGGAAAAGTTTGTGCGAACAAATATTGCAATTATTTCCTTGTGCTACTCTAAGGACTGTACTGACACATGAGAATCACGCTCTCCCCCATCTGTCACAACTCAAAGCACAGACCAGGTAAACCATGTCATTTTCACAGATACTTAGAAAAGGTTAGCAGAAATTTTTAGAAAGTTATTCCCTCCAACCTGTATATTTCGGTGAGTCATTTGTTCCCTTCGAATTCACTTTCCTCAGGGCAGCCAAGTACATAAGTATTTCTGGCACTGATGGAAATAATCATCTGCTGTATCACTTTTTTCCCATGTGGGAAATACATCTACTCTCTAATGGGGAACTGAAACAAGATTGCCACCATTCTAACTAGTGGCAACACAGAACAAACAGGAAACACTTCAAGGGAAATATTTACAAAAATAGAATATGCAGAAGACATAAGAAGCTTTCATATTGTGAATGAATACTCCAAAGCAATAATCTATTTCTTGCCAATATTCATGAGCAGGAAGGGAGTCAAAATTAACTGGATTAGGAAACAATTAATAATTTTTCATTAAACTGCACTTAATGCAGGTAATTGTGTATGGCATCTGTTGTTATGAGCTATGTGTTTTATATGCAGAATCCACGTCCAGTAACATAGGTGGTAATAACTGTTAGTGAAACTTTTCACAGGAATTAATGGTTGAAACAACACTGACTTATGCTGGAAGTCTAAAATACATAGTACTCCCTGCACCCACTGGCTATTTCAGCATGACTTATGGTCCCACTCACCTACAATATTGTCGCAGGGCTTCTCAGATTAAAAACCGTGTGTTTCACATCTCTCAGTTGCATACTGTTGCTGAAGGTAGCGAATAAAAAGAAATTCTTCATTTAAGGAAGGAGAAAACCAAAGCAAAACCAAAAATTTTGATGCCTTGATTGCTCAAGGCAAGTAAAGAATTCCCATTTACAAACATAAAATATAGAAAAGGATTGGACAAAGCAAAAAGTTATCAAAAGCATCATTTTCCTCTCCTTTTTCATAGTACTCTCAATAGAAAAAAAAAAAAAAAGCCCATATGATAGGCTTAATTTTCAATGCCATTTGTTTTAAAAGTATGCACTCTGTCAGCTGTGTCGTGCCAGTGCAAATCACCATTATATTACAATGGAACCCCTTCTGGATACATAGCTGTATCTGTTTACTGTGCATAAGTATTACTCAATATGGCAAATGTTTGTACAAAGAAAAGGTCACTCTGCTTAGTGCTTGTCCAAAACCAGGACAGGATCAAGTATGCAATCCAACAGTAAAAGTCTTTAAATTTCAAAACGCCCTTTTTTTGTAAAATGAAAATCTGTGTTCAGGTTTTGGCAGTCTGACTCAAGATCATGTTTCTGAAATCACAGACTTTAATGGAAACATAAAGTTGATACACAAAACAACATCTGAAAACAGGACTGAAACATCTAAATTGGATTGTAAGTGACAGGAGCAAGCTTTGGTAGAATTGGATTATTTAGAATAACCATCACAACGCTAACAACAAGTCACTCGGGATTTACATCCCAACATTTGTAGCAAACAAAAGGTTACCTTCAACCATGGTAGATTACAAATAAAGACAAAAGTAGTGCTGATCATTTACTCTTCCACACTGAACATGACTCACAGTCTGATTGTTCTCCCAAATATCAAGTCGCTGTTGTAAGCATAACATTTTTATATTTCACCTTAACAAATTCCGATGACATTTTCCTTGTATGGTTCCATCAGTAGAGTTTTAGAGCCATTTCACTGTGCAAGTGTTAGTTACTCGTGACTTCCAAGGTAATAGGTTTATTTGGAGTTATGTTGTGGCAGTGTCCTGTGCATGGCAATTTATCCAGTTTGGAGCTGAGAGGAGGACTCCAACCCACAAAACAAGACTGCAAATGGAATCACTCTATTTGAATGTCTGCAAAAGGTGTGCTGAGGCAGAGGACGTCCTGCAGCAGGTGGTGAGCTGCAGGAGGTGGTGAGAAGGCTGCACAACTCCAGGGAAGCTGAGAAGGAGTTAGAGAGCTGGTTCCAAGCATAGCCTGCAGTAAACTCACAGCCAAACTGGCAAAAACTCCCCCACCGTGCACACACAGAAGGGGAGGGGGGAAGGGGGACCCAAAAAGGCAGAAGAATGGACACTTGAAATGGCAAGGACCTGCAAGAGGAAGAGGTTTCCCCTGAAACCTGAGGTGCCCCTGCAGAACCACTTCACCACTGTGCAGGCTGAAGAGGAAAGACCAGATCCATCACATCAGGAGAGAGGCTGGTGCCGAGTAAGGCAGACTGATCTCCTCCTTGTGTTACAAGCATAGCAACTAAGAAAAGGTGGCAGCTGTTAGTAGCAGGGGACTATTCTGAGAGGCAGGGAGGCACCCATTTGCCAGCCTGATGTGCTTTCTGGAGAGGTGAGCTGATTACCAGGGGGTTAGATCAGGGATGTCACCGAGAGACTACCAAGCCTCGTACAGTCCATAGGCCAACTGCTGTTGTTTCATGTGGGCACCAGTGATACAGCCAGGAGCAGTCTGAGGATTACCAAGGAGGATTACAGAGCCCTGTGAGTGGCAGTAAGGGACTCTCTGAGTGCAGGCAGTTTTTCATCAGTCCTCCCTGTCGAAGGGAAGGGTTTGAAAGGGCCAGTTGAATCTGGCAAATCTGCAAATCATTACAGGATTAGTGCCACAGCCAGGGGTCTGGCTACCCCTGGGGACTCATGCTGAAAAACCTGATTGATGGAGTCTGAGAGGTGCTTATCTGCCAGAGAACAGGAAGAGCATCTCTGGTCACAGGCTTGTCAAGCGGATGAAGGCAGCTTTAAACTGAAGTTGCTGGGAGAGGGAATCCTCAATCCATCCCACTCCTAGTTTGACACCAGCACCAGCAAGAGATGCCCAGAGCCTGGAGAGAGATTGCAGGTCAGCAGGAGAGCACCTGAACTGCTGCACAAAGGAATTCCAGATATTCCTGCCAGTAAGTCTTCTTCATCAGGAGCCCAACTTAAATATTTGTCTCTATGCAAACACACATAGCATGAGGAATAAATGAGCAGAGACCATGCACAACTGCAGGGCTGTGATCTTACTGGCATCAGAGATGTGGTAGGATGGCTCCTATGACTGCAGTGTTAAAGAATACAGGCTCTTTAGGAAGGACAGGCAGGGAAAAGGAGGAGGGGGCGTTGCCCTCTACGTCCATGACCACCTGGAGTGCCTGGTGGTGGATGAGGAGTTTATGGGTCAGGACTAAAGGGAGGGCAGGGACAGGGGACATTATAGTGGGGGTCTGTTAAAGCCACCCAGCCAGGAAGACTGAGTGGATGAGACCCTGTACAGAGACATAGGAGTAGCCTCATGTTGACAAGCCCTGATCCTCATGGGGGACTTCAACTACCCCAATATCCATTGGAGGGACAACACAACATGGCATAAGGAATCCAGGAGCTTCTTGGAATGCATTGATAATTACCTTCACCAAGTGACAGAGAAGCAAATGAGGAAAGGTGCTATGCTGGACCTTGTTCTTACCAACAAGGAGGGCTGGTGGGAAATGTGAATCTTTGGGACAGCCTTCGCTGCAGTGACCATGAGTCAAGAGTTCAAGATCCTCAGGCCAGTGAGGGGGCTCACAGCAAGCTCACTAACCTGGACATCAGGAGAGGTGACTTTGGCCTCTTCAGGGATCTTCTGGGTAGAGTACCATGGGATAATGCCCTGGAGGGAAGAGGGGCCCAAGGAAGCTGGTTAATATTCAAGGATCATCTCTTGCAAGGTCAGGAGAGATGTTTCTCAACAAAGAGGAAGTCAGGCAAAAGCATCAGGAGACCTGTGTGGGTGAACAAGGAGATCCTGGACAAACTCAAACAGAAAAATGAAGCCTACAGAGGGTGAAAGCAAGGACAGATAGCCTGGGAGGAATACAGAGAAATTGTCCAAGCAGCCAGGGATAAGGTTAGGAAAGCTAAAGCTCTGACAGAATTAAATTTGGCCAGGGACATCAAGGGCAACAAGAAAAGATTCTATAGTTACATTGGTGACAATGTGAGCCCTCTCCAGAAGGAACTGGAAGACTTGGTTATCTGGGACATGGAGAAGTCTGAGGTACTCAATGACATTTTCACCTCGGTTGCCACCAGCAAGTGCTCCAGCACTGGGGCCCAGGTCACTTTGCTGAGAAGGCAAAAGCAGGGACTGTGAGAATAAAGAACTACCCACCACAGATGATCAAGTTTGAGACCATCTAAGGAACCTGAAGGCACATGAGTCCCTGGAACCTGATGAGAAAATATGGAAAATAAGGAGGCGATTGGTGACAGCCAACATGGTGTCACTAAGGGCAAACCCGACAAATATCCCTCTGTGACAGGATTACAGCACTGGTGGATAAGGGAAGAGCAACTGACACCATCTACCTGGACTTGTGCAGAGCGTTTGACATCTTGCATGATATCCTTGTCTCAAAACCAGAGAGGTGTGGATTTGCTGGATGGACCACTCAGTGGATAAGGAATTGATTGGATGGTCACACTCCAAGAGTTGTCGTCAACAGCTTGATGTCCAATAGGAGAACCACTGATGAGTCACATTCCTCAGAGGTCATTACTGGAACAGGTGCTATTTAAGATCTTTGTTGGTGACATGAACGGTGGGATCAGTGCATCCTCTGCAAGTTTTTCAACCACACCAAGCCGTGTCAACATGCTGGAGGGAAGGGATGCCATCCACAGGGACCTTGACAGGCTTGAGAGCTGGGCCAGTGCAACCTCATGAAATTCAACAAGGCCAAGACAAGGTCCTGCACCTGGATCAGGGCAATCCCAAATACAAGTTGGGCAGAGAATGGATTGAGAGCAGCCATGGGGAAAAGGACATGGAGGTCTTGATTGATGAGAAGCTCAACACGACTGGGCAACATGTTCTCACAGCCCAACAAGCCAAACATGTCCTGGGCTGTGTGTCATAGCCAGAAAGTCAAGGAAGGTGATTCTCATCCTCTATTCTAATTTCATGAGACCCCACCTGGAATACTGCATCCAGCTCTGGGGTCCCCAGCATAAGAAGGTGGACTTGTTGGAGTAAGGCCAGTGGAAGGTCACAAAGATGATCAGAAGGTTGAGAATCTCTCCTATGAAGACAGGCTGAGAGAGTTTGGGCTGTTCAGCCTGCAGAAGAGAAGGCTTCAGGGAGACCTTAGAGCAGCCTTCCAGCACCTGAAGGGAGCCTACAGGGTGGCTGGAAAGGAGTTTTTACAAGGGCATGTAGTGATAGTACAGGGGAGTGGCTTTAAAGAGGGCAGGGTTAGATTTGGTATTAGGAAGAAATTCTTTACTGTGAGCATGGTGAGAAATTGTGGATGCCCCATCCCTGGAAGTGTTCAAGGCCAGGTTGGATGGGGCTTTGAGCAACCTGGTTGACACCTCAGGGAAGGTGTCCCTGTCCACATCATGGGGTGTGTGGGGGTGGAACTAGATGATCTCTAAGTTCCTTTCCAACCCAAACCATTCTATGATGCTACTATTCTATTCTATGAATTCAGTCTAAAAATCCTCTATAGCCTATTTTTTAACTTATAATAGAAATTATGATTGTACAAGATCGTAATTTTTAACATTACTAACATGTAGGTGATGGAAAGTAAATTGTCAGATGAACACTCTTGATTGCCATCGGTCTACGCAACTTATCTTGTATCAAATTTATCTCCATTGTGCTAAAGGTAAGAGAAGTTAAGACTAATAAAACAAGTTCTCTTCTCATTAAGACAAGACAATACATTTTACAAGACTTCAAATGTTGAATCTCAAGTCCTCTATTGAGTTACTTAATGTTTGCTTCCAAACCAAGATACAGACTTCATTAGTGCCAACATCATTGCAACACTTGTCATTTGATAGCAAGCTCAGTAATTTCAGAGCCTGTTTCTCCCCTCCTTTCCATATATTGTTTGTGCTTCCTGCTTAGATCAAGTGGTCATATGCTAACAGCCACTATAAAAGTAGCAGTTCAAGTACATTTTACCATCCAGGAAAGCTGTAACACAGGATGGTTAGTCTAAAAAACGTCGAGGATGAAGAGCAAGGCCATTTGCAGTAAGAAGTTGCCAAATGGAACTATATGCAAAATGGCAATCTAGAAAGAAGTACTGGAACTACAACTCTTATCCAGCTTGATATGTTTTCTGAAAGGGGAAAGTACCAGTTACAGTCTTCAGCATGAATAACACATTTTAAAAACTACCAATAAAAGGGTCTGCCAATTTAAAAGTTAGTTGTTGACTGCACAAAGAGCCAGTGGACTTCCCACTCTTTGCCTCTTTGCTCTCCTCAGGAGTCCATTACCTTTCACAAAGAAAATTTTAGCTATCAAACTTGTCCATAAATTTTGCCGCTGAGTGTGAAACCATCCAGTTAGCATATACACTATCATTTGCATATCTTGAAAACACAGAGTTAGTGCCATCGAATCTTGTGAGTGGAACGGGGCTCTCCTCAGGCCAGTTCGGGTATGACATGCCTAAAAATGAAAACAGATAATTTTTTCTGCACTGAAGAACCATAACTTCATGTGCAGACAGTAAGGCCCTTGGCAAAACTCCCGTTAATATTTTAAGCCAGTCCACTGGATTTTGTCCCAAATCAATTCATATAAATGATGTTTTGAAATCCCTGAAGCACAAATTCAGATGCAGGCAAAAACCCTGGAAAAATTAAAGTGCTTACTCGATAAAAAATTTTGTGCATACATTGCACATGTGCATAATAAAAAGCTAAGAATTGTTCTTCTCATGAGCCTCCAACTTTCCACAATTTTTTTTTTTTTAACAATCATAGCAATGTATTGCTTTGCAAGAGGAAGTTCTTGCTGTACAGGAAATGCTTCAAGAATTAATAAACCTATTTGGGACAGGATCCAAAGTCCATTCCAATGACTGAGAGTTATTTCCATTTACTTAAATGGGCGCCTTTCCTTTGGCTTCAGTGAGGTTCTGGGGACACTCTCACACCCTCACCAGGATGCCCTCCTTAATTTCAAGAAATCCCAGGAGCACAACTGAGTAAAGTCCAACAAAGTCCTGAGCACCCTTGTCTGGATTCAGCATTTAAATATCTATTTCAGGCCTGTAATTATTTGCATTGAGTCCAGTAACTGTTTCTCCGTTCAGGCACAAGAAATTACCAAAATGGACACGGAGTGCTCAGCACCATGTTTCAGCTGTACAAGCACAGAACCATACCAGGGTTGAGATTTTCAAAAACAGAAATCTGATTTTGTTGCTTATTAAGCATGCAGCATCTGCCATCAACCTCATGGCAGCTTTTCCTGCCACTTCATTCTTTTAACAATCGGACGACTAAGTGCCCCAAAGTCAATGTGAGTTGGGGAAACCTAATGAAGAAAATAATAGCTAAAGTATAGATCAAAAATAGACCCAAAGCCATGTATTAATGGCAACTTTTAAACTAAAAGATCCAACTTTTCAAAAGTCATACTGCTTGAAGAATGAAAAAAGTAACTGTGATGTTGGTAAATATCTAAAACCATGTAGAATATTTAATCAGGAGACAAAATGTAGGAGTTTTGGCAAGAACCATTTTTACTGTCCATCTCACCATCACAATATGAAAGCATATGTTCTTTTTAAAAACACTTGCTACATCATTCAGTCAAGGTTTAGTACTAACATATTCATAACAAATCAAAGGACGTGAAAACAGCTGAGTGTAGTTTCAAAATGACAATTGTTAATTAAATTTTCAAAGGAATTTACATGTCAATTTAGTCTGTATATAATATTTATATACAGTATTTCTACGTTCTGTATATAATACTCTGTTTTCATCCTATGATACATTAAATACATTTCAGCTTATGGATCCAGAATGTATTAACAGCAGCTGAAATTTAGAAATCCTTCTTAATAAATGAAAAATATTGCAGATGGGTCCTATCACTGAGTTATGGCAAAAAACAGTATTTAAAAAAACCCAAAAAGTCTATTGCTTAAATTAGAGGTGCAGAATCTAACATACTTTAAATGTTCTAGCCTCCCCCAACAGGATGGTTGAATTAGATACTCATTAGCATTTTATATTTCCCCTGAGAATACTTCCCTGATCTCTTTTTTACTTTTACTGTATGATATCTAGTCATTTTACTTATTTTCACATCCTTTTAAAAATGTTTATTTTAAACACAGCTGCAAAATGACTAAAGGATGATCCTGATGCAAACTTTGACATTTACCAAAAGAAAAAACAAACAAACAAACAAAAAAAAAATCCAAAAGAAGCTTCCAAGCAAATTTTGATTGGCTTCATTCAGACAAGAAACACTGTAATGGGGTTACAGAGTCTGAGAACAGTGCAGAAGAAAAATCAATTTTTTTTGTGTGTGTTGCTAGAATCTAGTAAATGCATGTGAAATTCTACCATAGAGTTTGTTTTCAATCCATGTGGAAGGGAGGGTTCGAGGGAGGGGAGCATTATTACAGTCCACGAGAGGTGTCTCCTCTTCTGAGAGCCCATCATCATAAAGTAAGGAATCGGAAGGTGTGGAAGCCGCAAGATCTAAGTAGTCCTAAGAAGTGAATACAGAAAAAGCTGATTAATGTACGTGGCAGTGTTGCTGTTTGGGTATAACTTTGGGTATAACATCTGTTCGGGTGTAACATCTGCTTTCTTTACAACGAGGAACTACAGACCCCACTGCATTAGTCTTTTGCTAGAACTTCTGGCACCACAGCATCTTTGGAAGCATCTGATTTGCCTGAAGACTGGACATCCTAGAGATATAGTAATATTTCCCCTACTTCATTTTGCACATCAGTAAGATTCCCAAAAAATTGAAGGGCTGTGCTGATTTCTTTGATTTCTTTTTTTTTCCTCAGTTTCTGGTATGCTTGATACATATGTATGCCTGAAACACATATATGTAGACACATATGCATGCTTAAAGCAGAAGGCACTGAGATCTCACCATCATTTTTAAAAAGCTATTATATAACAAGAAAATATTGTCAAATAAAGCTTTTGATGCTGTTCTAAAAGTAAATATTTAGGTCAACCATAAGAATTCATTGGTTTTCATCTATGCTGCCAAACTGCTTTGATGCAAAAAAAAGAAACATGAAGCATTTTCAAATAATCTAAAATACAGTTTTTGCTTTCAAAATGGCTTTTCATGTGGAAATTTACTGAAATTGAACTTTAAAAGATAAAGTTACCCAATTTTATAAGTGAAAAAATCTTCAGAATTTGTCATTTAGAAATGCAAGAAGAAAAATGACTAATTTGTCAAGTTCTATTTTGGATTGGTTTTGTTTTAATTATGGTGATCATTTAAAAAAACTTGCCAGCTTCTGTATTGTAAGTCTGTCAGTGGACATGCATATCTTTTGCATACAGATTCTCAGCAGCTATAAGTCAGTGGCTGGCAAATCAGAGTGATTTAATGTACAGCCTGGACCTTTCATTTTGCCATTTTTAATTAAGAACTTATTTTTACATTCACCTTCTGAACACAATTGTTCCCATTTGTTTATTAGCTCTTTTTGCACCCAATGTAGATTCTCAAATCTGATGATATTGGTCACTGCTATTTCCTCTGTTAGTCATTTGTTGCTGCCTCCCTTCCCATAAATAGTAGATGTATACTTTTTATAAATATATGCAACTTGGACTTATTTTTAGACCTCAGTATCCATTCATTTAAAGAAACTCTATACAGGGTTATAATAGTTCTAAAGTAACTTAGAATGGTGGGATCTTACAGCTTTCAGATCTCTGATTGCATGAAATACTGCATTATTCTAGTTCTGGCTTCCTAAGGTTATTTATTCAGGAGTGGAATTTAGGAGTAACTTTTCACAGTAATTTTAAAATTATTACTGTTATTTAAAGAAACTAGACAGATTAAGGATAACCCCATCTGCATTTCGGGTTGAAGTCACCAAAGCCATTATAAGAGGTAGTGCTGCTTTCAAAAAGCTGGATGCATCTGGAAGAACCTAGATATGTAAATGCTTCAAGATTTGATGAAAAATAAATTACTTTGCTTTAAAATAAAAATAATTATTTTTGTACATTCAAACTCAGATGATCCCAAAACCTTTCAAAATTCATGCTTTCCACACTTACCCTACTCTTCACCATCATTTTCTCTAGTTCCTTGCTGATCTCAGTAAATGCTGGTCTTTTATCAGGTTCTTGCTTCCAACAGCGCAACATGAGGTTGTACCTGTGACCCACCACAAGGTGGAAAAAACCCCAAAATTGTTAGAAGTGGGTTGTGCCTTTCCTCAAATAATTTATAGTACTGAAACTGAACTGTGGCATGAAGGCCATCCACAAGTACAATAATCTCTGCTGTGTTCTGTTAAATGTACCCTTAAATTAACAACTGACATTCACAACAATGGTCTTTTATTTCCATGAGTCTTTATGAGTTTAAATAATGATGCACTTGGCTGTCCTCGAAGGACTGTAGTCTTAGGTTTCTTTCTCTGTTTTCAGATTCTCAAGGGACCACCTCATGTGTAGACAGCAGATCAGATTTAAATTAATTTTGTTTGCATATGACACTGAAGAAATTTGTATATTGGCCTGAAAAACTCTGCTGTTATACCAGAAAAAATTCGTTCTTCATTTGCTTAAATTCTTAGAAGTTTCTGTAAACTTTTCTTCAAAGTGAAGTCTAATCTAAGACTATTTGCACAAACTAATGTTCTTTTGATTACTTCTATTATTGTTATTTGGTTTCATCTGGTTTTATTCTGTCTTTAACTGCCTTCTACAGCATACAGTGTGAAAAGGAAAGGGAACAGAATTAAAGTTTTATAGTTGAGTGACTATCAGACAAACATTGGCCAAGTTGTGGAAGTGTAACTCTCCAGCCTGTGGTATTCACATTGTTTTTCTAGCTCAGGTATTTTCAGGACTTAAGTGATCTTGTCACGTAAGTGCTCTAATTGTGAAACAGTTGGCTTTGAGAACTAGAGCAACCTATTGAAAAGCATTGCGTTTTGTGCCTTCATCCATGATCTCTCTTGCTTGACTGGGTAAAGCAGAGAATGCAATTTAAGAAAAATGGTCCTTAAAGTGGGCTTTCAAAGGCTGTCACAAAATTTTCTGAGTAAAACAAAAATTTGAGAAAAGTCAGAAAACCATGATGTTGCTTGAGTAAGAAAATGAAACTCGGACATGGCCAGCTTGCCTAACCTAATAATTATCAATGATATAACATGCTTGAAGACCCTGGTGAGATGAAACAAAGAAAAAATTAAATATTATACATTTCCTAGAGGATAGCTGTTAATCACACTTGTAAACTTCTACACTGCCCTAAATTCATAAATGCTTAATTTTTTTTCTATTAAAAAAAATGATTTATTATTTATATGGTATTTTCTCAGCCTGGATGTGGCCAAAGCATCCTTCCAATTGAAAATCAGTCAGAAGAGTGGTCACAGTGATTACAGCCTGGTAACTTCAAAAAAAACCACGACCGTGACCAGATTTGAAAGCTGAACAGAAAATCATGCCTCATCTCCAAATGCCGTGGAAGACCACAGACAGAAGATATTTCATATTGAGAGTGTTTTAATAAATCAGCCAACAAATTATGAATTGTCTCCAAATAGGAAAGAAATTGCCAAGGCCTTAGCAAGTCGAAGAAAATTTATATCTTCTAGGGTGTAGATTTCTGGGTCAAGGTATCATTTCTCCTTTGTGATGCCAGGACAACTAATAGAGAATGACTGTGGATGCAACACCTGTCTCATTTGCAGGAAAGTATGAAGATATTTTCTTGAATATTTCACCTACCACTGCGTTTTATGAAATTTTTCTCCTTTCCCCACCCTCAAAAGTTTTAAATGTTCAAACTCTTTTAATTGTTTGGCAAGCATGTTATTCAATATCCTACAAATATTTTTGGACGTAGCTGTAAGGATTTTGTCAGCAATTCTTTTCCATCACTTTACCGTTCACTAATTTTATTTTAAGCATTCATTATAACATTCATTAAGCACTCATTTTAACATTCTTTTAAGCAGCACATATTTTGACTGTATCTTTGAGATATACAGAATAGCATTTATGTGGTATTTATTTAAATGTTTTTTTTTTAAAGTTTATTTATTAACAAGATGTTTATGAATCTAATCAGATCAAGAACTACTTACATTTCTTCACTGCAGTTTTCTGGTCTCTCCATTCTATAGCCTGTTTTTAGGAGGTTAAAGAGTCTTTCAGGAGCAATACCTGGATAGGGATTGCCTCCCAAAGTAACAATCTCCCATAGCAGAACACCAAATGACCACCTGAAAAAGACAAAATGAGCTTTTATTTATAGTGGTGGGTTTCATGAGCTTAGTGTGGCATCCACACAACAAATCTCTTTCTACTGTTTCCACAACCCAACAGAATTCAAGACATGCCAAGCCAGAAGGGCTGTACAGACGCAAATAGGGCCACCCTTTTTCTAAAATACTGTTCATTGAACAGGTTAGCAACCAAAACAGTAGGGAAAATGGAAACCCCTCTTCTATCCATTGACAAAAGCTAACTATATCCTCGGAAGGCCCATCTTCTCTAGACAGTGGAAAGTCCTTCCCATGGTGGCCCAGCCCAAAGGCTTGTTCCTCTTCTATGCAGTGCTCCTGCAGGTGCCCCTCTTTGAACTTTGGCTACAGAGGGAGTGTAACCTCCCTAATTAGCCCTTATAGTCCTAGTCAGAAATAACTGTCTAAATTAAAGTTACAGTTACCAAGGGACTGGTCTGCTGTCTCGAATATGAGACAGCACAATGTATTTACTTCAACCATAAGCAACACCTTTGGTATCAGCTGGTCTGTTGGGTCATTTCAGTGATTCAGGACTTAATTTTCTTCTTAGAGTTAATGAATGAAGAAGAAAGAATTTATTCTGGAAATACCAGATCCCTAAAATAAAGTTTGACATAGAACAGATGAAACTATTTTCTGAAATGAAAAGAAGAAATGTTGAATTTTTAAACCTACTTTACTGAGGAGCTCAAACAAAAAGACCTTGTGCAATAGGTTGGAAGTATTTAGAAGAATTAGGCCATATTTGGAGGGCAGGCCAGGAGAAGAGAGGCAAAAATGCTTCTCTTTCTTTAGTAAAAGGCTTTTTTGAGACACAAAGAAGCTACACATTATGTTGGATCTGCTCAACTGACAGAACTGACAAAATCTGGATGTTCAAAATGAAGGAAACTAGCCAACACTTTTTCACTCAAAGGGAATGCTCAATGGGATTCATCTGGAAGCAAAATTGCATACAATTTATGAAAAAAATGTTAGCTTTGGTAATTTCTCTGTAAATTCTACTTTTAAGAAAATTTTAGGAAGTGTTACACACCTACTGCCAAACCAAACAGTGGTGTCTATTTCCCTATGAAAATTCCATCTCAAAATGCTAGCCAAATACCTCACCTCCTGACTGACTACATTCCACCTGTGCTTCTCATATTCTAAAGAATAATGGTAAGCCCAAAAGTACAGCAATAAAACTTCCAAAATGATCAGAGAAGCCAAAGTGACTCTCATGCAGTCCTAAGTGGTATGCTGCCATTCTTCTCCCTAATGCCATTCATTGAATTAATTTTTAATCACTCTGCACATTCTTGAAAGTTTATGAATATTTACAGCATTTTCATATACTTTATTAATATTTCTCCTCATACCCTTTTTGAAGCCAATTATGTTCTGCCATCAGGTTATAATTCCGTCCATGATTAATTCAAATAAACTTTGGAGCATGGCAGGCTTTATTTTTAAAATCCACTTCTGCTTAAGAGGAATTTTACAGAATTATGGAAAGAGAGACCAGATGAATAATTTCTTAATTAAAGTTGTTTAGTAAATGGGTGTACTAGAATAGAATGCTATAGAATGTTGCAATACTTTGAAATTATTGTCCAAATCAAATACTGTGGGGGGACAAATGAAGGATGAAAAATTTCCCTCTTTGTTATGTTTATTGCTGAATAAAAATATGAACAGAAGAAGGCAGGAAAGAAAAGTATGTGAAGAGGAAGACAGTATGCTTGCTTTCCACTGATGTCATCGACCTCTGAAGCAAAAATGGGATTTTTGTAAATGCTGGCAACTGGTACTGTTATTAAGCTTTGCTAACCACTAACTATATAGAACAGCTTTAGAAAGCTGGAAAATAGAAACACAAAATATCAGAAAAAAGAGCATACTGGGATGGTTGATGAGTAATATGTTCACTTAAAATATAACTGCATCACCACAAACAACAAAGAATATCCATAAAATAATATTTTCAGTGAGTGCAATTATCTAAAAAAATAACAATCAATGCTGCAAAAAAAGTACTTCATTGATCAGTCTGCTGCTGTTGAAATGGCATCTGTGGAACCCAGTGCTGGAGAGGATCTGGACTGCAACTCTGTATGGCCTTGGTTCTGCTCTGTAGGAACTTGGCTAAATTAGGAGCTGCTGCACTCTTAGATTATTCCATGTATAATGACATGGCGAAGGTGACCCCACCAGGGGGTCGAAGGCACAGCAGATATCTACCTCCTTTATGCCCTTGTACTGAAGCAGACCTACAAAACACAAGGCAGTGCTCTCTTCAGAATGCCCAATGCATCTCCAAGACAGCTGGTAAATCAGCACAGCTTTACACGGAGACACTAATCCAGACCTGGGAAGCAGGAAAGCCACACAGCACCAGCGTGTTGTGTCACTCAGGGCTCTGAGCTTGCCCGATGCCAGCCAGGCAATCTCAGCGTGGTGTCGTACAAGAAACAGGCTCCTGGGCTTACTTAATAGCAGCCCATCGGGAAAACAAATGGGGAGGAATGATACTGGATCCAGAAGATCAATCAGCAATCAAAGAAGAGGCAGTTACATGACAACACAATCTGTTCTGGCCCCAAACCATAGTGACAAAACTGTTCTGAAGAAAATGAAGAAATTATAAATATGCTAAGAAGTTTTTAAAGGAATTTTAACAATTCTTTGAGAAAAGTAGATTTAAAGAAGCAAGTCAGCACAAAGGATGCTCAGAGGAGGATAAAAAGAGACCCAGAAAAACCTGTAAGTGGACCTCAGTAAATGTGACATTCTCTCAAGAATTGCCCCAATCTTTTTTTCCTTTCTTACTCAAACTGAAATTAAGTAAAGGAAAATATTTTGGAAATTCATTTTGTAAAGAATTTCCAAGGCATGCAAAATACTTTATTTCACTAAAGCTGCTCTGACCTGCAGAGAAAAGAGTAAAAAATAATTGTAATTAATTTAGAAGTACAAATCAAAGGTGCTTATTTGGACATACTGCTATTATCAAAGTGTTTTTCCCCTCAAAGTGCAATGCCACTGAAATTGGTATGTTTTACTCCATTTGAGTGTAATGAAAACATTACTTTAGTCAGATCCTCTCTTTCAAGTGAAACATGAAAGGTATCAAAATACTACCCAGAAGAAAATCGGGCATAAGTACTGCTGCTTTTACAGTCCTTTAGAGGTTTTTCTCCTAAATAAATAATACTTAGTGTCTCCCTGGTGAAAACACAAGCATCATTCACTCCAGAGGTGAAGAAATGCAAGTATCTGATCTCAACATGAAAACAGCTTAGCTGTGGTTGTTCTGTCACCTCATCATCACAGGTGGAGATAGCAGCATATCCATCTTCAGGGTCTGTTTCCCTAATCATGCAAATGAACTTGTATCTTGGCACTGGAACTGGACCATTCCCCTAAGGTCTGAACTGACCGTAATTAAAATTAACTGGAGTTTTGTCATTGATTCCAATAGGAGAGAGGTCAGGCATCAAATTCTTCTTCCTTTCTTCCAATCTATCCCTCACCTGCCAGTAAGTGTTACAGACAAGTAATGAACAGAACTGAGAAGATCAGGTGCAGCTATTATCTTTAGCTGTACCTAACATAATAAACACTAATCATTTGTGTTTATAAATTCAAAGGCAATCATGTCACATGGACATATCCAACCCTGGTTGGTTTCAACAGGAATTATGTACATAAATACCTCTGATAATCTTTTATTAATATTTAATTCAACAAAAAAAATCTTATGTATCATTGCCAGTTGATGGTGCCATCCAGACTTGTTTTTCACGTTTCTTTGCAAGAGTAACAGCTCTGGTTCCTATGTACCTTGTTGTGTGCTTCCTCTCTCATCTCCTTAAACAAGTACAGACACCAGAAAGCATGCAAGGATTTACACTTACACATCACTTTGTGTTGTATAGATATGGTCAAATAGGGACTCTATGGCCATCCATTTCACAGGTATTCGACCCTAGGAGGTAAAAAAGCAACAGTGCAACAGGTCAGAAAATTAGGTTTCCTAGTGAAAAAACAAGGTATTTATCTTCAAAATGGTAAAAGATATTCTGTCCATACTACAGCATTTTCCCATGGACTTTATGATTTGGCATTTCTTAAGAAAAATAGTGAGGACAATTGTAATTGTTTTCAAAATCACTTGTTCATTTCATTTCACACACTTGGCAATCTGATTATGTGCAATAAGGTAGTGTGTTTTCTCTTTGCAGGTAGTCACCAATTTTAAGTCAGATAAACTCAACTCTCTTCTTAACGAAGAAGAGAGTTAAAGAACTTCCAAAGTGTGCAAATGCAAAAATTATAGGGAATGATGATTAAAGAGAAAGAGCTATCTCATTTATATAAGGGATGTTGCGTAAATGGAAGCATCTAGATGTTCAAGATACCTTTGGTTTCAGAAGGGAACCTAGCCAGTCATATTTGGTTACTAGTTCCTAAATGGAATCTACATATTGCTACTTTTCACTGGTAGAAATTCACTGAGAAAATCTGAGAAATCCGCCCCAGATATTCATGAAAATCTAGATTTGCAAAATTTCAAGATGTTTCATAACCTTTGCAATATGACTAGCATTCATATGCCTTACTTTTCATTCTCATGAAATTCATATATACCTATGCAAAACCTGTTTCAGTAGGACTTGAAACTTATCCTTCTTCCTTCCTCTCAATTTTTTATTTTCCCTGTCTCCCCATCCAAGCAGACAGATGCTTGCTGGGCTCTGAATAATACTACAGGCAAAGAGTGTCTCAGAAGTAAAGAGAAAATATCCATTCAGTACATTGTGCCCCACCAAGTGAAATGAAACTGCCTAAATGCCTTTATGTGAATGCATCATTCTTAAAATACAGAGCAACTGGTATGGATCAGTGTAAAAACACATATATCAGCAAACAGCTAAACAAACATGGCAAAATCCTTTTACATAAGACCATGTCTTCTACAAGGTTTTTTTCTTCACAGCTTGTTTTGACTTATGGAACATTCACACAAACTGCCTTGAAAAACAGGGAAAGCTAAACTAAAAACGTACAGTACTTAAGGAAATCTTTTCATAAAATTCTAACACTTTTACATGCAAGAATTCTCTTGGCAACTCTTTTATATTAAGTCAGAGAGAGAACTGAACCAACAATGGTCATCTCACAAAGTCAATAGAAAGTTCATGAAGACCACAGTCTAGCCTGGGATTAATGCGTAGAAATTCTTCTGATGTCAGAGACAGGTACATGAAAACAGGCAGGAAGCAGGATTTATCTTGCTATATTTGACAGTAGCTTTCAAAAGAATAATTAAATGGCAAGCCTTATCTTCTTAGTCTCAAAGTTTTAATGCTCAAGTGTTTCTTTTGCAGGAAAGTAATAACATGAGCACTGTGAGAAGGCAGAACTGTATCTAAGCACCCAACAATAATTTATTCTGGCAGAAAAACACAACTGCTTTAAATAACCTCTGGCAGGTATCATGAGCTCCTGATCCACTCTGACTTGTGATGTAAATTTTTGATTAATATTTGGCATCTTTCATACATTTGGAAGTGTTTGTAAAAGGGCTTTGCTTCAGGTCTTCTGCATAGAAGTGATCATTCCTAAAATTAGAATCTTTGTATACATTGACTATACTTTTTTCAACTCGAGATTTTTTGTTTATATTTTTAATTATAAATACGAAGAGACAAAGAAAAAAGATGCATGTTTTTGCTTGTGTTTTCATGTAGTGTGATGAGGAACAGGATAAATAAGGAGTGGAATGAGAGGACTGGACAAATGAGGAGTGGAAGAGCTAATAGTGATTTAAATATGATACATCTTTTACACATATATATATTTCTGTCCTGATGATTAAGTTCATGATTTTGCTTCATCTTCATTTTTATTTCTTTAAAATAGAGAATTATTTTAAGTTAATAGCTATTATCTTTTTCAACCATGCTCGAGTGCTGTAGTACAAATTAATTTTCTTGATTAGGTAATAATTTTCACTGCTGCTTTTGATGTGCACTGTACCTTGCTCCTCTTTACATACGAATCTTCTTCATATACATCACGTGAGAGGCCAAAATCAGAAATCTTCATTTTGCACCCTTCTGCCACCAACACGTTTCTGGCTGCTAAATCACGATGCACAAGCTTTTGGAAGGAAACAACAGCAGTGTTAATGCAGCTTGTGGAGGAACCATGTGCTGATGTGTCCATCACAAGCACATGTGTGGGTCACTGTTACACAACCCTACCTTCATTTCCGCAAGGTACTGCATTCCTCGGGATATCTGCCATGCAAACGAAATCAGATCTCCCATTGTCAAGGCTCTCTCATCAGGGTTGTCCAAATAACTTGAATTTCTGTTGCCATCACTACCTACGTAGCTTGGGCCTACTTTTCGACTTTCCCTGAGGAAACTACGCAAGGAGCCGTATTTAGCATATTCCACAATTAAATACAGTGGGCCTGAAAGAAACAAACACACGGATAAGTAAACAATTAATACATAACTATTTATGTTTTTCTCAAGAAGTTTCTTCTAGTCAGCACATTGTTTTGAACAGAGGCTCCAGACACCTCTGGCCTTTATGTAAAAAGCACTGAATCAGCCAGAGAATGAGAATATTTTTAGTTTACATCCTCTATGCAAAGTGAGTGAGTTTCAGCCTAAATCAAAGCACAATGCGGGCTTTTGCTTATATTCCCTCATTGGGATAATTTGAGACCAAAAGAGACAACCTTCTTACAAATCAGATCTGTGAAACAGCCTAACTTAAAAAAACTTAAAAAAACCCCCAGAACTTCTTGAGCTTGTGATACTGAGCTCAAATTATCTGCTAATCCCAGCATTGAATTTAAGGTGCCTTTTCAGAGCACTTAAAAACATTCTGGCATTGCAATCCATTAATTTCTGCTCCCCATTATCCACATGAATAATACCTACTCAGTGCCTTAATGTTAAATACATTTGTCTGCTCTATCAAAGCCCTCCCACCTCAGACACTAATGAATTAACTTGATATTTATTAAAAGTCTGTGACTCAGAAAAATTTCACTTCCTTTGGGATGAAATAATACATTGTACTGAAAAGAAAAAAATAACCCGCCCCATCAGTTCATTGCCTTAGTAAGACTCAGAGATGACTCACTCCTGAATTACACTCTCTGTCTACAACTAAAAGTGCCACTTGCAACAGAATTTGGAGGCAAAGAAGGCAGGTCTTTGCCCAGGGTTGCAGAATCCATTCTGTGATTTTAGGCTGCACAACTGCAGATGAAAAAGGAAAAGAATGTTTCCATGCAACTTCATTTAAAATGAGCAGTTCCTATACACAACAAAATTTGCTTCACTGGCAGTTTATAATACATGTGTTTGAAGATTTTCCCCCTTGAAATATACCTGTCGATAACTGTGGCTGAAGCAACCATTTCACAAGAGGGGCACAATAGTTTTATGGCAGTGGAGGAAAACTGAGTATTAATCTAACTATCCAGATATATTTTAACAGAAGGATTCTGTAGATGTCTTTTTGCATTGTTTTAGTTTAAATAATAACAACAATAATGAAAACTCAATTAAACTTGAACTATAACCCATATTAGAAAACACTGAACATCAACAATATAAAAATATATATTCATTGGAAAAGAATTCAGAAGAGACTTGTTAATTTAAGATAGCTTCAAAATGAAAAAGTACACTGAAGAAAACCATTGAAGAATGCTTAGTTACACTGGATTAGTATTTCCCCTCCCTTTCAAACATTGTACTGAATGTTTTCTTATACGTCCCTCATTTTTTTCAGCCAACAGCAAATTTAAAGGGTGCTCAGCAATTATTAAGCAGTGGTACAAACTCATCAATGAACTGCTTTTTGTTTCCTTGTTTGATGGTTTTGTCTTAATAACTAGCTTCTAATATTTACCGTCTTGACTGCAGGCTCCATAAAGTTTGATGACATGGGGATGGTTCACCTGTTTCAAGAGGTTGAACTCTGAAAGTAGATCTCGCAGCTCACTCTGGGAAGCATTTTCTGCAGAAAGTGACCAAACACACAGTTATGATTAGGAAAGCATTACTCAAGAGTTCTCTATGTTATCATCCGAAGTACAAAATCTACCATCAATCCTGGAGTTAGCAACAGGCTGGAAAACTCTCCACAGGAGAGGAATTTCCCCATGTCCACTGTCCTGCAGTCATTCACATCAGAACCAAGGGAAAGTGGCTGCTGCTGTTCTGGCTTGGTAGTGACTTGCTCTGGTCATCATGCTGCCCTGATACAAATGACTACAGGACAAGTCGGTCAGGCAAGAATCAGGACCAGAGTCTGTACTGTGTTGCAGATGCCATGAAATTACTACAGACCTTTTCTAGTGTACTAGAGCAATGCTTTTGGGTGAATCAGTGCAACTGAGGCTTCAGAAGGATAAGAAGGCCAAGATTTTACATTGTTCAAACAAAAAATGGCTCTCTCAGTTAAATGACATGATAAAGCCCTCCTCCTCCTAAAAACATTTTCCAACAGAGTAAAAATCCTACTAATCTACTGGCTTTCACTTGTAGAACAGATCCAGATTTAGAGTTCAGAAGCTAAATGTATAGTTCAGACTGATTTTACTGGGTGACATGTTTGCAGCATCAGTGAGAATCATGTGATAACAAATGGCCCCTAGAAGCTTTCTTACCCTTTCAAGTGTTTTGGTTTTTTGCAGAATTCTTCAGACTGACAAGCTTCCTCTTTGAACACACTGGGGCTGGAAGGAGATCCCTAGTCATAAAGACTCTGTGGGTGGGAGATAACCCTTTTTCTACCTCATCTTAAATCTCTGTGATGCACAGAATCTGCCTGGATAGTTTCTACAGTGTCAGTATTGGGCATTTGACAAGTATGGGTTCATCCTGATTTAAGGCTAATAAAAGCAATATCAGCTTCTGCTCTTTGGTAGCTTGCTGTATGTTTTCCCACAAAGGCTGTAAGCACCAAAAGATTTATTTATATATTCATTTAAAATATATTTGCGACTAGTTTGCTCTGATCAGAATAATTTTTATTCTGTTCTACTATATGTTTGTATCAGTGCTATATATTTGTATCCACCATATATTATCTTATGGTCTGAATCTCCACTCTTAGTAGAGTCTTCTACCCTAGGGAGTACAATAACGGATGGTGTCTCAATACTGAGAAGGACTATAAAAAGTATCTATTTATATAAACCAAAAATTAAGAACATCAACTTAATGCCCATGAGAAAAGTCCTACTCTTCTCGTTCTGGAGCAATGTGACATGAATACACAAAACAGAATAAAATTCTCCATGTACCATGCATGTTTATCTGCTGGAAAAACTAACTTCAAATGGAGACATCTAGCCACGAAGCTTTAAGCCTCTTTTTTTCCACAAATTACCATTAATTTGTATTTACATATTGGTTGGTGTTTTCTGCTACGATTTTATTGTAATGAGGGCATTCATATCAGGCAGGATGTTAGATTTAATTCATATGAGAAAAGTGGGAATAATGGGCTAAAGAAAAATTATCCCTCTGTTCCTTTAAACTTCCATCCATAGCTCCAACACTATTTTGGCTCAGCTAATTGTTTTTTGATCCCCGTTCCCTCCCCAGTACATAATGACAAGTTGACACATAGGGAGAGTCCTGCTCTGGTCTGTTTTTAAACACAGATTGTGCCCACCTACCCAGCTCAGGCAGGACCTGTCTTTTATGCAATAAGCAAGAAGCTTTCTCCATTAACATACTGGTGCACATACCATTGCCTTTTAAAGATCAGACATAGTCTGGTATAGCCCCTGGCTTAGACAAATTACCTACTCTGCATCTGTTACTGGGAAAGAACAAGATGTTGGTCTGATCCAAAATAACTGTCCTTCATACTTCCCAACAGCACTGTAAAGGGCACTGAAAGCTAATACAGTGGTTCTTACACTTTGATTGTCATGTGTGAACAGTGAATTTAAGCCAATAATAACACATAAATATTTGCAGAATGACAAATGTTCTCCACTGTGAAGTTGTAAAAGAGAATTTCAGGTGACTATTAGCAATTTCATTTACATTACAGAGGGATTCATTAGAGCCTAAAGCATTAATGTAAATGTCAGATCAATTTATTACAATAAGGTGCTTAAAATAAAGTTCTACTCCTTCGCATTGTCAATTCTGTCAATTCTTGCCTTCATAATAGCTGGGGGAAACTGAATGTTAAATTATCTGCAAGTACATTTTTATCACTACGTCTTGGAATCTAAACTCAGTCACAGGTTGTTGATGAAAATGTGGTAGAAAAAGCACTGTCACTAAGTGCACAAATAAACATGAAATTAAATAATTACTATTCTATTGATAATGACATACAGGAGATTACTCAAATATTACAAGTAAAATTAAATAGTCTTTACTTCTGAAAAATCTTAGTTCCTAGACTTCTTCCATATGACCTATTCTCCACTGAACCTCTTGCAGTGAAGGCATGCACTTCATAATGCATTTATTTCTTAGGTAAAGTGATGGGATATGGAGCATCTTTCAAGCAGCAGCAGATGTAGTTTGAATATAACAGAAATGGTAATAAGTACAACATTATTCTATAATTACATGCTTTTACTTATAAGCAGCAGGGAGGGGTTGAGTTCAAGGTCTCATAGCATCTTAACATTATCTAGGCATACTTTGTTTTTCCCAGTTTTAAAGTCTCGGGGAAAACTAAGACAGCAGGAGACAGCACTGGGTTATTCAAGCCAGTTTGGCAGAGCTCCTAATAATTGAAAAGCAGATCCGAAGAATAAAACTAGATGGAATACTCAATCAGAAGAGTAACTTAATAGGTCTGTTCTGTTTATTCACATGATAACACAATTTATTTGAAAAGTTTTGTCCAAGAAAACTGGATAGATGGGGGGAAAAAAAAAATCAGAAAGCTTTAACAAACCCTCACAATATTTCCATCAATGCCAAAAAAATAAAATACATTTGCTGTGTTAAGACAGAGGCTCCTTGTACATCACGATTTAGAATTACCTACTTGGATCAATGTGATGCTAGCTCCTAAAGTCATAAATCTATCAGAATATGTCAGAAATCTGTCAGAATATGTCAGAATGCAAGAAGAAATAGAGGTGGTGACACTGGTTGTTTTTAGCCAACCTTTTGCTTTCACACTGGCCCCTCTTAAAATTGATTTAGAGGTTACCACAAACAGTTTGCAAAGCATTTCAAACCCAGATGGGAACGTACCTTTTAACATTTTCACTGCTACAGTGGTATAGCCAGCCCTTCCCTTGAGTCGGAATGCTGTTGCCTTGACAACTTTTCCAAATTCTCCTTCTCCGAGAGTCTTGCCCAGAACTAGGTTCTTCCGGGGGACTTCCCATTTTGGATCTTCCTGCAAAACAGAAAAGCAACTCTGAGATGAAGCAAGGAAAAGAAATGGTAGCTGTGCCCAAAGTATTAATGTTCAGTAGAAGACCATTCCTCGGGAATAGGAACACTTCAGTGTACAGTGTTTGTTTCTCTTTTTATCAATATCAGTGTATTCCTATAAAACCGTATGAATATGTAGGTATTTTGAAAGTGTTTTTTCCATTACCTTGAAAACACCTCCTTTAAAACAGGCTGTACATGTAGTCTATGGATAATGGATTGCATTTGCAGGTCTGGGAAAGAGGGTACAAATAAAAAATGAAGTGATACAGGAAAAATGCTTGCTTTCAGAATAACTGAATATATGACCTTTGTGAAGAAGTAAGTTAGTTTTACTCACAGAAGAAGGCTTTCCCTCAAGAATTCATCAGAAAAAACAATTATCCTCTTTTACGAAATTAGCACTATTAAGCCTTGAGGTTGCAAAATGATGACAGATATGGAAATCAGACAAGCCATTAACGCAAACAGAGCACAAGACCTCAATATCTAACATTCAAATAGATGTAATGTTGCAACATATGTCACACAAAGTGTCAGTGCTTCTCTACCGTGTTGGTTCATGAAAATGCACCATCTGGCAAGCACCCTGGGTAGTATGGGATTCAACACAGAAAAAAATACATTAAAGGTATGATAGCACGACTGGGCAAGAATCCTTAAATGTAGGTAAAACTCCCACACCAACTGACATCTACAATCTGTATGTAAGAAATCAGGAAGAGATCTCAGCAGGGGTTTTTTGTTATGTGTTCAAGTTAGCCTTGTTGTAGTATTATGGCTTATCACAGAGTACAAACCTGCTGATTATTAGGATTTAACTGGACAATGTTAAAAGTAAAACCACGCTACTCTCAAATGGAGTTACATTAGGAAAAAACATGAGCTCAAATTAGATGTGAAGTGTTACAATATGTTAAAGCACAACAAAAGTGGAAGAACATACTGGCCTTATAAATTATAATGTTTATCCAATTACTCATTAAGTATCTCCAGTTCCCAGCTTGTACCTGTGAATTCCAATGTCATTATTTGTACTGGGTATTTCTATGAATAGACTGCATTTCTGCAACACTTTCTGCATGGATAAACAAGACTGACATCAAAAAACAGATGACAGGCAAAATGACATCAGGCTTACTGGTATTTTAAAGGTGTCTACGGACACCTGGTTCTCCATGGAATCTAGAGAAGGCCGACGGACATTACTGGAAGAGTAACTGATGGGGTAGGATTGGGCTGGGCGCCGGAATGTCATTTCTGCAGAGGCAATAGGTGGCTTCGGAGAATTCTTGTGGTAACGATGGATGAAATAGGAAGAAAGCAGCACGGAGATGATGAAGGACAGCAGCACTGCCCCTGCTATCACAGTCTTGCACACGTCATCACATAGTTGCTCTGTGGACCAAGAAGAGCTTCTTAGAACATTCCTTGTAATCTCCTACTTCTGATTTGGGAGGGCACATAACACACACAGGTGTGGCAGAAATAGAGCTCAAAATAATTTAATAACCTAGAGAAAAACTTAAGAGCTATTTCTCAAAGAAACTTGAAAAGTTGCAAATATGCCCATTCCACTACTAATTCTTTTTATTTTGGAGAACAGCAAGTAATTGTTTGCCTGTGCCAATGAAGGGACAGCCAGCTTGACCCCCTGTTCCTCATCTTCGCAGGCAATAGCTATTTCTGACACTCTTCCTTAATAGCCAGCCTGATATCAGGTACCACTTACCTCTCTGGATACCTATGATTGAATTTTGCTTATGGACAATAGTTTATGCTAGAGTCTTTCAATCCATCAAATAAACTCTTCTTTGAATAAAAAAATAATTCATTACTTCGACTGTTAGAAAATAAAGAATATTTCTCTTCATCTTTCGGATTATAAGGAAACACAGAATATTTCTGCTTTGTATTTTATGAGTAACTGTTTCTGAAAACATTGCCCCATGCTGCAACTGTTGCTCAAGAAATATGTAGGATTTTCTTCCCCATTTACTACTTTCCCTTTTGCAGAAGCACTTTTAGTGTCTTACTTTAGAAACTAAGTTTCTTTAAGTCTCTGTGCCCCTAGACAGCATCCCTAGGGGGTCACTTCCCAAAGAAACTGTGAGATCCAAAATAATGACCTTTGCACTACTGTATCTGAGTCAGGATTAACTAACTTCAGATATATCATTAGCTACATTTGCATGCTGTACCTCAGAAATAAGTGGAAACAGCACACTACCTTTCTAGAATGGAAAAAAATTATATTAAAAAAATTTAAGAAGGAAGAAGCTTTATGCTTTCTTTTTTTTCCTATGCCTCTTTAAAATTTACTCTTTCTATATATATTCTTAATAATTCACTGTTAGAGATGCAAAATATTTCATGTTATGTTTATTATTAACCATAATAAAAACAATTTTAAAAATTCATTTTCTGTTTCAATCTGTTTCAAACAACTGCACAGAGCTTTTCTGTTTAAATAAAGGTCAATGAAAAAAGTAATCCACTCCTCCTCGTAATACCATGGGTGCTGGCTATCTCTGACATTTTGAAGATGAGATTTTCAGAAATTATTAGCAAGCTGGAATTACTTAAAAGTAATAGAAGTCATTATTTTAATTCTCCTAGCTGCCTCTGCAAATATCAGGTGAATCTCACTGAAATGCAAATGCTGTTGGAAATCAAAGGACAACTGACTTGTTTGTCATGTGGTAATGAATAAAAAAGAATCTTTAGCCAAGGCTATAAATAACCACTCCAGAAATTTTCAGGTTCCACAGCAGATGTCAAGGTGACAGTTCTTAACTAGTTGTATGGTAGCAGTCTCTGACCAAAGATATTGGTTATTAGCAAGCCCACGAGTGTAGATCATTGTACATATACACATGGTAGATACAAAGAGAGAAAAAGATTACTGTGATAACAGCAGATAATGTTTAGACTTACCTTTGATATCATCTTTCTCACAGTAACAGTTTTGTCTTGGGAAGCAGTAACAAATTCCATGTCCTGACTTAATTCCAAGATTTCCAATGCCCTTCCCATGGCCACCAATAATGTTTCCACCTAATCAAATACAGACAAAAGCTAAAATTCTTACATGTAGGTGAAGGGGAATAAAAGGCTCAGACTTTGCCATGGATTTATGCCAGTATCTGGAATTTGACAGGGTAGCACAATGCAGCAATAATGACAGGGATTCCTGAGGGGAGACTCTAAATTCTGAAATTTCTGAGATCCTGAAATGGGGGGACTTGGACTGTTTAAACATTAGTCCTCATTAGCAGTTATTGAGGTCCATTCCCGGTTCTGGTGCCAATTTCCTCTTACCTTGGAAAAGTCAGCATACTGTTCTAGGTATCATTTGTTCCCCTGTCAAATTTATAATGATAATGATATTTAACCACCTCTGTAAATGCCACTGGACAGTCTAGTGAAAGCACTAAGAGTAAGTGCCAAGTGTAAGTGATTACAAAATAGATCTTTCATTATCTAAAAATGCATTGTTTAATATTATGAAAAAGCACAGAAACTCTTACTCTTTGTTTCAAACAGGAGATTTTCATGCAGAGTAACAGCAACTCCTCCAAGTATATAATTTTTTTCTGTATATATTATAAAAATTACCATTACTTATGACATTTTCCATCTATAAACTTCCTTTAATCACCAACACTATCGTATAGACAGAAATCAGTTAAATTCTGAAGCTTAGCTGATTTTCAGAAAAATCACCTAAACCATGAAGGTATTCAAAAGATTAAAAAGTGGGTTTTTTTTCAATACAGCCTTCTTTTTATTTCAGTTCATTTTTCTCCATCCCATCTAATGCAGTAGTAGAGCAAATATTTCTTTTCCATTTCTTGGAACTTGTAAAATGAACGGAGAAAGATGATATTTTTTGCAACATAAAGGCAAACATCCTTTTTTAGGATAGTATTTAAGCAAAATAGATTTTGACCATCTTTCTAGAGAGGCCACACCTACTAAACTGTCTGCAGCTCACTGGTTAATTTTGGAAGAGACTCTGCTGAGTCACCGCTCTCAGAGCTGACACTTAAAGAAGCATCAGTGTTCCCAAAAAGTCTTGATTATCCTCCCTGCCACTCCCTAGTCAACTTTCTCTGTCATAACAAGGTGATGAAATAAAGTTTCCCTTAGCCTCAAAAGGTTTTATGTATTTATCTATATCTGCCCATGTTTGAGGACCTGAAGAAGGGGGAAGCAGGGAATGAGCCAGTCCTACTTAAACTATTCTTGAGCAAGGGATTTGAAGACAAAGGGGTTTTACACTGCAGGGAAAGGAATACTTTGTCACTGCATTAGAAACATAGAACTTCCTGTACACATTCCAGAGACCAAAAAGTTTCATTTTCACCAAAGCATTGCTGGTAGGGAAATTCCAGGAGTTATTATTGTTGTGAATTGCGTGCTGTTTCACATACTCCTGTTTAAATCATCAGCTGTCGTGTCCCATAGTGGGAAAGAGCCTTCCCTGTTTCAGTGTCATTTGGAAAAACAGAAAAACATGGCCCTATACCACACTATGTAGAAACTCCAGAAATTCATGAAGTAAAAATACTGGTTGTTGGACTGGACTGGTTTTTTAGCAACTACTGCTAAAAACAAGAAAGCAGCAAGGTATATAGGTCTGAGCACTGTATTTTTCCATTATCAGAAAGCAAAAGTGCAGAGGAACCTACAAAGATCATTCATTTACAACTGTTTATCCAGACTCACTCACTGCAACCCGCTCTGAAGCAGCTATTTACTACAAGAAAGTCTCTTGCTCAGAATGCAATTAGGTTGCCTCTATTTGATAGGCACAGCCACGACACCAGTAGTTTCAGCTGAGTGCCCTTGAATGTAATATTCATAGCGTTCGTGTGAGAAAGCACTTTTGAAACTCAAGTACACAGCCATCATAATGACAAATGAATTACAAAAATAAGTCACAACTGTCTGTACTTACAGGATATTCTTGATCTCAACGCATCTGGGCCTTTCTATTTATTGCTTGCCATTCCCAAAGAAATGTTCCCTGCCAGTAAAAGCTGATAAAATGCTACTCATGCACCTCTGAGCTCCCAGAACATGCTCACTTCTTCTGTAAGTTCACTGCTTTTAGGCACCAACCCAGGTTCTGAATTGTGTCAAGTCACGTATTCAATTATTCAACTTGGGCAATAAAGGGCATGCATAACATCTTGAAAACTTGTTTTACTTGTTTGCTTATTATCAAGTAAGACAATATTTCTTTCAGGCTTCTGCTGAGCAAAACATTTGATGGTGCATATGTTGCACATTACATGTTTTAGCATTGTAGCCCCTGGCACAAATATTTTCACTTTTAGAATTAAAACTGATTGTGGTTATTGCCATTAAAGGATTCTTTTCAGACGATTAGAGAAGTTACTCGCATTTCCTTCAAGCATTTCTGGCACTTTAAGGACTGTTATTATGCACTCTAATGAAATAATTATCTTTGCAATAACACTAATTTACAATACACAATCCCATTCTTGCATGTAAGAAATACAAAGAAGTCTCTTTAGTAATTAATTTTATCGAAGAACATTAAGACCTTAAGCCTGTATGAAAAGGTTAGTTGCTCTAAGACTGTTTTAAAAGCTAAACTTGGAGTATACAATGTCAGTCAGAAGAAGTAGTCAAGAAACATCTATGTCTTTATTCTTGAATTATATAACGATGGATAAAAGCATCAACTTAAAAATTATCATCTCACAGAAGA
The DNA here is from genome assembly GCA_036023395.1 of Myiotriccus ornatus. Lineage (NCBI taxonomy): Eukaryota > Metazoa > Chordata > Aves > Passeriformes > Tyrannidae > Myiotriccus > Myiotriccus ornatus. The sequence continues at coordinate 10,762,899 of JAYRBT010000178.1, forward strand.
TGACAATTGTTCAAGAGTGTTACACTGTTTTTCTACCCTTTGTCTACCCATATGATCCTCTGCAAACACATTTATTTCAAATTGAAATTTGTTTCTTCTTACTTATTTAGCTGGGAGTTCAAATAGGCATGGTTCCTATCATACTGTATTTAAGTTAGGAAGTAGGGCATTAATGTGCCTTAAACCTACACCCTCTTCCAGCAAGTGCCTCCACTGGAAAACACTACCTGCGATTTAACAGGGAGCAGAATGAGAATTACTGAAAAAACCTTATCCTTCTATCACTGTCAGCCAATAGGTGTTACCTGCCTGGTTTAAAAAAGGACAAGATTAATCCCCATAACCTTAAGTCCCTTATATAATGTGAATGCAGAGATGCTGAACTTGTGAAAGTATCCGGGATCAGGAAAGTGAAATTTCAGAAGTGATCAGTGGTGACACTGATAAGCCCATCCTAAAACATTTCCATACTTGTGCAGTCCTGGGGGCACACAGCCGGATCTCTGCTCTCCACCACATCACAGATGCCATCTGGACAAGTCTTGATGCTCGGGGTGCACGTGGAATAGTTTGTGGTGATCCCTGTCAACACACAAACAGACAGCTGCAAAAATACCACAAGGCTTGGAAGGAAAGTTTATTGCATCTTCTCACTCCACACTGACACTCCAAAGCACAGATTTTAAAAGAAACATCTACGAATATAAATATCTGCTAGGGTTACAAGCAAGACAACAGCTAAAAGCAACTGGAAGAAACTTTTTTTGCTATCTTTTCTGCTTCTGCTATTTTTTTCAGCCCTTTGGTCATGTCACTTGCAGTTAAAGTAAGTATTGCTTAAGCAAATAGAGCAAAAAGAGCTAGCTGATCAGTTTGAGACTAAAGAGTGGCTTTCACAACTAAGGATGTCTCTACACAATTTTACACACAAATATGAAAGTTACAAGTGGTTGTAGAGAATTTGTGATACTTACGCACTCTGAAGAGATAAAGCATTGACACAGAAGCATTGTTCTGGAAGAGTCAAGAATGCTGTCACTTGCCAGATCATTGCTACACATCACAGAAAACTGAGACAGTGCTTTTGTGCTCACCAACTCTCTGCTGGGGTCTACCCGCTTAGAGGCTCAGTGCTACGTTCCAAACTCAATTCACAGTCACAAAGATCATTTTGCATCTTGCAATGGGTCACCTGTTCCAGTTACACTGATGCAAGCTCAATTCACTACTTGGTGTTTTACACTTCATGTTCAGTGGGGTCAAGATCAAGAATGACCATTCCAACTTAATCACATTTTCCTTCCTAGTGCATTTTTCATACAGGCATTAATTTTTTTAGCTCCAGCTTCTCTTACTTTACTATACCATGTATAAATCAGTTAATATCTACGGAAGTCAAATGCACTATTACAACTAAACAGAAGTTTAATTTCACACAACATAAATGTACCTTTTCCACTGCCTTGTCTCCACTGGCATCTTCCTGTTAGTACTCCCAGGCCACCACACTCTTCACATTCAGCATGGTGCTTACTTATAGCACAAGAGTCAGGGCAATCCTCCTCTTTTTTTAAAACTGTTGGGGAAAGTGTCTGATGTAAGTTCAGGACAAAGGATATGAACACACAAGCAAGTCAGCTCAAATTAGGAAAACTCCATTTTTGGGGATAGATAGGAAGGAAAGAAAGATGAAGAAAGCAGTGAAAGACTGAACACTGACTGATTCAACTATGAGTAAACTTAGACAACTATTAAAGAGAAGTCCAGGTGTTTATTTTCTATGAAATAAAAGATAACCAGCACGATCATAATGGCGTGGTTATCTCTGCTTGATAGCGCTCTGTCAATGCCTAGAACTGTAAAACGTGCTAACATACCAACAACAGAAAAATGGAGACCACAAGTACTTATAGCTTCATATAGAGCTTTTAATTAAGAGAAAATACTTAGTTCTTGGGCTAACAGGGTAGTAGCCCAAAGAGCATAAGCTGGAAATGTATGTTTTCAGACAATACAAAAGCTTTTGCAAAAACACAAGTCCACTGCAAGCTTTCTTTTTCTTCAACCCATTTGCTCTTGCCATAGGAGTTCTGATTTGATAGAAGGGACAGGAGGTGATTATCAGGTAGAATTGTAAGGTTTTGCATAAAATGCAATATTAGTTTGGAGAGAAATCAGTATGTTTCCAGTGAAATCCTCTTCTGCTGTGGCTGTTATAGAATACTTCTAACTTCCTTCCCCTTAAGGGTGGGTCATCACACTGCCCTTATGAACTTTTCAGTAAAATGAAGTCAAGTGCAATTGCTACAAGAATGTTAAGAAAACTTTAAAAAAAAATTAATAATGAAAGGAATAGAAAATATTGGAGAGAGAAGGTGGGATAAAAATTATTTATATATTTTTATATCTATATCTACATATATAGGTATATAACAAATATACTTAAGCCAGAGATTTCTTGTTTCATATAGATAGACACATATATGCACATTCTTTTTTCTTCCATGGGAATAGGTGAGTTACAAAATAAAGGTCACACAGACACACACTCATTAAAGATTCTTCTAAATCAAATGTCATCATGAATATTATGAATTTCACATGATACACTGCATTAGTTCTGTGCATTAGTTCTTCAAACAAATATCTGCTACAGGAAGGTCTGAATCAAAACTCAAATCACAACCTTTGTGTGTACCTTGTAGCTCAGATTCATTTTCATTGTTAATGCCATCAGTCTATAGATCACCCTACTACTGTTACTGGCATCACTAATACCAGTGACAGAGTAAGTCAGTGAATAGTCCTGACTGGGGTACTTACGAGTTCCTTCCAATACAACAGTGAGGAGGGTCTTGGTGTGTTTCCTGCTCTGCTTCTCTGTAGCTTGAACAGTGTATTGTATTTCCTTGCACTCAGGTCTGCGCAGCACAGAGGAATCATTCACATAAAGGCTTCCATATTTGTCTTCTCGGCCTTGAAGGATGCCAACAGGATAGCAGCTTGCATTGGGGGACAGCAACTTGTAGGTGATGTTTACACCACGGAATTTCATACAGTTTTCAATGCAGATTTTTCCTACCTAGGTTCAAACACCAACAAAGAAATCACGAACAACAGAAACAAAACTATGCATAAAAAACATTAAGCGCTTCCCAAAAACATCTGAAATAAAATGGAGGATATTACTACCTGCAGAATTCATCATTTATTTTGGGTTTATAGATTTTATATTTTACTACAAATGCTTTAAATGAGATGTATTCTCAGTAAAAATGAGAGGTAAAGCAGTACCATTGTCTTTAGGCAAGCAGTGGAAATGCAAAAAGCCTTGACCCAGAGAATCAGTAGTATTTGGTGCTTACTGCAGATGGTCAGCAGTGTTCAGTAAGAACAAGACCCTTGGGAAAGTCTCCGTTCAGTCTCTGCTCTATCCCAGGCTGACTAGTGAAAAAAAATATGGTCTTCTTTGAGAAAGCAAAGAGTTCAGCATAAACAAAACTAAGACTCTTTTCAAATAACATAAAAATTGCTATTACTTCATGTTCATAATATTATAGTCAAAAAGTTTCTGTCCATCAGAGTTCTCTGAAAGCCTTAAAAGGAATAAGAACCTCACTGTTTCCCATTTGGAATTTTAAAACATTTTCATCTAAAATTAAAATATATTGGTTTGCCATAGCTGAACTTCTGCCTGCCAGAATATCTATGCTAGAACACTCCTCAGTTTGAAACACATCATCTAAGAAGCACAGGAATGTAAAGCACAATGTCTTGTCCAGCTCCTACAGGAACTGATCCAAAACTCACTTTGGTTTTTCCATTCACAAGAGTGGGATTCGGATCAGGCCCAGAGGCATTGGCTTCCTTTGCAGGGAAAACCACAATGTGAAGGGTGGGGTGTTATTGAAGGGAACTTGGTGATGGATTATTTTCAAATGCTGCAGTTCAGAAATGTTTTCAAGTAACACCACTGCTGGTAAAAGCATATCTGTACATCTTGGTTTCAGCATTCTTATTTAAAAATGTAACAAAAAAAGGTTTTTTGTACTAAGACCTCTTCCCATGAACTTGGACTATTTAAAGTCAGAGAGGAAGCCTTTGACATTCTACAAGGACACTTTGTTATAGGATAGTCCCATTTTATCTAACCTATTCCCACTCACATCACTGATTAATGTACATTTGGCACCATTTTTGTTGGGTTTTTTTGGTGGCAGGATAACACAGAAAGACTATTAAAGCAATCAGAAGCTAGGCCATTTCTTTCTTGCTGTCTCCTCTCCACAGCATGCTGGGACTGGCAGGAAGAAAAAGAGGACAAGATTTCCACTGTTCATAAACTCTGTCTAGACACAAGGTCTAGACATGTCCCTTCCAGAACCACGTCATCTCAGCCTTGGTGCTGCATTGCAACTAGCAGTGGTTTGCAGCTGCTGAGATGGTGTTCCCTTGAGGCAGTAGGAGGACACAGTGATGTTCAATGGCACTTACCTTTATATAGACTACAATGAACTGCCCTTTCTGCCTACTCTGTCATAACTGCTGTTTCCAGGCACCCTTCTGACCAACAGAAATTTCCTTCAATGGGGATGGACAGGATCCTATAAATTCAGGGTCCCTGAAGAGCAGACTATCCTTAGAACAGTACATTGGCCAGTTTTGTTTCTCTGTAAAAATCTGAGAAGCTAAAAAGGCCCCCCTCCAGAAATTTCTGGAAGAAAGATGAAGACAGGCTTTCTCTTTTTGCCTGATTCCCCTAAGGAAAGCCCAATCTTGCAACTTTGCTCTGCTCCACAAGTTCTGGAGTCAGCTCAGCTCTCAGGTGCAGTAAAGCACAGCCCTAGGGGAAAAAGGTGGAGGCAGCCAGTTCCCCTTTCTCAGGAGGGTGAAAAATCAGGTAATCAGGGTTATCAGGGTAAAGGATAACCAGGATTAACATCAACTTATAGGGGAGGTGTCGGGGTTTTGAAGTTGTGTTGCAATATGTTTGTGGTATATAAAGGTATGTTGAACTTGTTAAAGTAACCATGCTTCCAA
>JAYRBT010000178.1:10768038-10810603 GCA_036023395.1 Myiotriccus ornatus
AACAGAACAATAAAGCTCTCTTCGCTGCTGGACTCCCTGCGTGCTGCGTGGTCTCTGTCTCCTGGCATAGGTGCCTCTGCCGCCTGTCCCGGCCACAAGGGACGGGCGGCGGGGGGTGATCTCAGCCCTGGAAACCTTCACAGAGCAGCCGGGAGGGACCCTCCAGAAACCACCTACCTACAACAGGGAGGAACCTTTAAAGGTGCATTTTGCAAGACTCTCGATAGTTAACGTAGAAATACCATTATCAGAAATAGGAACAAAAAAATCCATCTCTTGAGCTCCAAAGTTTATTGAAGTCTGGATAATGATAATGTTCCTCTTCACTGAATTCTGGGGACATTTGGACATATAACCTCTCTAAAAATCTCAGCCAATGTTATTCATCATTTGTCTCAGTAAATGTCAATAGATCTTTAAGTCCTTTGATAAGTTAAATGCCACTGGGCAAGCCTGTACCATCAGGCCATGCTTCTGTTATTCAATTCATTTAGCTGCTCAAATAGACAAATGGCATCAGCCCAGCAGTTAATAATTTCTTCACGCTCCTGTGTTTTCCTTAGGGCAAGAGACAGTTCAGCCTTCATATTGATTTGGCCCAGTACTTTTCCTGACTGCTCTGGCACATCACGGCTAATTATGCAGCCAACTTTAATAATGTGAAGTGCTGGGGACTAAGCTGCTTACATTGACTTGTGCTCCAAGCTGAGCACACTGTAAATTCAAACCAGTCTCAGAACTAACTGGATGACACTTTAACTGAGATGACACTGACTGAGAATACCACCACCAAAGCCAGGATGAGTTTTGCACTTCTCTGCTCAAGAATCAGAACAAAATCTCTCTGTGAATTTGTGTTTAGAAAGCACAAAGAAAAAGATCTCTCCCCGAAGACTTGAAGGAGCTCTTGCCAGGAACAGTTTTCCCTGCTACTACTGCCACCCAGTGAAACTGCACAATTAGTGGGAAGCACCACTGTTTCCAGAAATCCTATAACTCCTTTTCAGATGTTTGACTCTTACAACAACATGCAAAAGCAGCAGCTTTAAAAGTCAACATTTGTGAGGGTTTTTTTTGTTTTGTTTTGTACTCTGGAACTAAAAATAAACGCATTTTTTAAACTAATTTAAAAATTTTAAAATTTTAGATTTTAAAACTAATGTGTTCAAGCAATCTAGGGTATGCACAGATTGACATGGTTGGCCAAATTTAATGTGGAGCTCATTAATTCATAATATTATTGTATGCATACACCTATATATAAAAACATACACAGAAAAAAACACCTATCAATTAATCTAAATTCATACGTACCTAACAGGTAAGTTTTCATGCTTTTTACAATTACAGTCATGTTGTGATAAAGATACAGTTGGGGCACATTTCTAGATGCTAAAAGCTTAGACTACAAGTATCTTACACACCTATGCTATTACTTCTTTCAGGGGGAAACCCACCAGTTTCACCCTATCCCCAGGCAACAGGGGAGAGTAAAGCTTTCACAATCTGGTGCTACAAAAACCTCAAGCGTAAAATAAAAAATAATTTGATCTGCACAAAAAGAACAAAATAGCTTCTGTAGTTTCTAACAGACTGCAAATTGAAAAGTTGCAGCCACAAGGCATCACAAAATGTCCTAAAGGAGTAGCTTTTCGTAGGGAGACAGCTATGTGAGCACTCTTGGTATCTTTCTCTTATTTAGGATATTCAGTGCAGACTATGGACAATATGTCCCTTGTCAGAGCAGAAGCATTTTTATTGCTGATGTGCAACTTGTTCTGTACTTTCAAGAGCTATCAAGCCACAGTATATTTCATCAGATTAAATAAAAGAACATGCAACATATCTAATTTCCCTTTTTCTTTCTTTTTACAATTAGCCAGAGGCTTAAGGATTAATAAAACTTAATTCTTCCCTAGAAGTCCTCTAATGAATTGGTTTTCTCTGCAATTAAGATGATCATATTTTAATCTCAGTCCTCCTCTCTGCTACAATAGTTATAAGGCATGTTTTCAAGCAGCTCTCACAGAAAGGCTTATCACTGATGTTTTTAATATTCACTTTCATAACATGAATTATATTGAACTAGTTACTTACTAATGTACATGTTCCATAGGAATTACCTTGTAATTTTCACCTGATTAATGTCAACCTGTTAGGAAGTGTCTCTGGGAAGCATTATTAATGGCAATGGTGGTGATTAAGCTTAAATGAGGGTTAAGTTAGGATACACATTAATTACTAACTAGCCATTATCTAAAAAAAGCCACTAATATACTGGAATATGTAGAGCTGGGACTCCAACAGCTGGGCAAATTTCTTTTTTTGCTCTTGATATTGTTCCAGTTATTCATGCCTAAGCCACTCATGGCTGAAAGTCCTCCTGTCTATAACACACATTATTTTTCTCTATTAGTACTTCCATGTGTGGCCCATTCTCTATCATTATGTGATGGGAGAGCTACTGCCTGGTCTACCTGCTACCCACTGCATCCAACACCAGTCATACTGGTATCACGTTTTTCACTGATTCTACTTAAAACAGTTTAACGCACCTCACCCCAGTGATCCATCTCTCAGCTCTATCAGAAAGTGAATGTATAATTAATGCAGTTCTTACTTGTGCAAAGCGTTCAGCGTTTCTGTTCACTGTGAACTGGTAAGTCACGTTTGAAAACTGAATGCTGACAGGGAGGATGGAGACATTGAAATGAAGCATCATTGATCTTTCTGGGCCATGAAATTCCGTGTCATTCACCAAAACATCCAACTGGAAGTAACGATGCTCTGTGACTGAAATGCTTTTATTCAGTACCAGTTCTGCAAAGGAAAAAGATTAGTCTATTACCAGCCCACGTTATCTGTAAGTGTATATTTTGATACAGCAACCCCAACAAAAATAGACATAACAAAATTAATTATATATCAAAATTTCCTAACAGGAAACAGAAGGCAATATAAATATTAAATACGGTCCTACAGAGTTATGTCTGTGCGATTCAAGATGTTTGGGAGGCCCTCTTCCCTTCTTACCTACCATGCTGAGAATCCTACAATCAAAATCTCTTGCTTATCAGTTTACAAACTATCATCCTATATGCTCCCTATCCCAGAGATGCACAAACTCCATTTTTTCAGGACATGTTTAAAACTCGGTGTTTTCTTAACTTGAAATTTCTCAGCTTTCTTTGGCTCAATATTTACAAAATGCTTACAACAGCTCACTGGTCAATTACTAACAAGCAACTTCTCCTTTATTTGAAGAAAGAGACCTTACTGTACTCATGTCGAGTTCCCCTCACTTGGCTGCCATTCGGGCTGAAGTAGATTTCATCAAAGATGTGCTCCACACGAAATGTTTCACTTATCCAGGGATCATCAGTGACAATGGTTCCCGTGTATTTCTTTCTGCTGCTTTCAAGGGGATAAATGGGTGTGGTGTCTGCATCGTACACAGTGAGTGTCGCAAGAACAGTTCCCTAAAGGAAAAGATAAATGGCACTGCTGAATGACATGTGTTTTGGAGATTGAAATATTGGTCAAATAAAACCTTACAACTTTCACTGAAACTCACTTTCATTCAAAATTATTTTAAGATTCAGGTTATCACTATTTCAGACCTATTTGGATCTGAGTTAGAAGCTCAAAAGAGGATGACAGTGGAAAAGAATCATTTGAGTCTGAGTCTAAATACAGTGGTAAATTGCTGAGGTAGGAAATAAGTGCACATGCACAGCTCATGATCTTTTTCTTAAAATCAGTTATTCTACAATGCTACTTAAAAAAGCAGGTAATTAATATCAGCACTTAGAAGACACAAAATACACTCAGACAGGTCAAACTCATTATCCACATGACAGAAGTGGCCTGGGTTCCCTGCTTAGTTACAGATTGCTCTTCTCTACCTGGGCACTGCGACCAAGAGGCCTTTAAGATTTTTATTAGCAATTCTGTTCTTTCATGTTTGTTTAGTCACTAGATGGAATGTTTCCAAATATAATTCCTTTTTTTTTAATACAAAAGATCACTGAAATTCACTACATTGTGAACACTTCACAGGCACGTAATTTTGAAAAGAATATTTTACTTTATCAAACAGTTTTATGAGACCTTCACATTCTATCATCCAGAGCTAAATGAAACATTCATTTCTCAAAATTTTCAAAAATAAAAAGGAATTACTTCATGCCCAGGCAAATGGGATCTTCACAGGTGTATTGTCAAGACCTCTTCTAGTCAGGAGATGGCAGCAAACTCCCAAATTAGTCTTTTCCCTTCCAGACACAAATATGATCAAAATGTACTTTGAAGGGAGAATTGACTACCAAAAAACATCTTGTTGTTAGGAAACAGATGTTCTCTCACGAAAAACGCATCATTTAGGCCCTCAAAGAAATGTTTCCTCTATACCATTGACTTATAAAGGGTTGTTGCTTCCATGGAAGAGCCAAAGAGCCCACCTGTATACTCCTCTACTGAAGCAAGTGGTGTATGTGTGCAGAGGGCACCAAAGACACTGAGGAATTTAAATCTTTAGAAAGATCACCTTGGTGTGGTTAAGGGGAAAGTGAAAGAGCACCATTAAAAGAAGATCCTGGAGCTCTCTCTTAACAGCCTGGCCCTGGAAACTTCACAGGGGTAATGTTTGCCTGCAGAAGTGGTTGACATAGATATAATTTGGGGCAGAGGAATCCTACAAACAGCATTTTGCAATCTGTAGAGTATGGTGTGGTGATGGGCTCATTGCTGAGATCCATTACCCAGAACATGGTGCTTCCCAGCAATCACACCTCCCACTGCTGCGCTCCTACTGCAGGCACTAGGTAAAGGACAACATTACCTCTTTCCTGTTGAACTCCACAACAGCATCTGCAGTATCAGTGCCATTGGGAAGGAAGGGAGGAGAGTCATCTTCATCCAACACATTCACCAGGAAGGGCACCTCAACCTGCATTTCCCTGAATCCCTCTCTCACGGTGCACTTGGCAATCAGTTCGTATCTCTCTCTCTCCTCTCGGTCCAGGCGCTGTGTCACACGCACACTGGTGGTGTTCTCATTGTATCGAAAGGGCAGGCCCTCAGCTGGAAAACACAGGATAAAGAGGGACAATCACTTCCAAGTATAGGGCTCTGATAGTTTTCTTCTTTAATACTTCTTTGCAATCCATTTGAGCATCATGACTACACAATAAAAGACAGATTCAGAAGTGAAATAGAAGGAATTCATGTGGTTATATTAGGGTAGGGAGAAAATATGGAATAGATGGGAAGATTCTACAGTCTAGAAGCAGTACCACTGAAAGCTCAGGATACTCTCAGTCTGCTTTTAGCAGGTACAAACTTCTAAAACTAATCTTTTCTTCAGGGAAAGGGATAGTCCTCCTTCCCATCTCCTCTGTATATCTCAAAAGCAAAATCTTCAGGCTCAGTTTACATTTGCAATGGAACTTCCTTTACAGAATCAATCTAGAGGATCTACTACAAAAGAGATCTTAAACAGTGCAGCTGTTTACATCTATAGTTGGTACGTGACCAGCTCAGTTCCAGTTTTACCTGCTAGCAGTTTATAGGAAATGCTGACATTCTGACACAGATGATGAACTGAGGGTAACTGGAGCTGATGAAATGTGCCAGGTGGTTTATTCTCCTTGATGTGAAAGGAGAGATCCATTTCTGTGAAGCAAAGTTGCCTTGCTGTCAAGGAACTGCAAGCTGGTGCAGTAGCATTGATCAAAGAAAGGAAAACCGTGGTGCGTGTAGCAGAGTCACATTCCTTCTCTTGGAAAGGGTGGGATGAAAGGAAGACATACAGCATCACCTTTGATAATGGCATCCAGTTTCCTACAGCTTCAAGGGGAAAAAAAAAAACAGAAGAAATATTTTACAGAAGACAAGTCAACATTTCTTTTGCTCTCTTTTTCTACTCTGTTATTTCATAAATGATCATTTAGTCCTATTGTGTGATAAAACAATTCTTCTGGTGGGAAGACCTTAAAACTTAATCCCAGTAAGCCGAAAAACTAAGGGCTTAGCACCAATTTTACATCATGGAACTTCACAAACAATATCAGCATTCTGTCTGTAAGACGCTGACATAAACCAGGTCTGTATTAGTAATCAGCTCTTTGTAGGACTGCTTTTTGAAGGGACTAGAGCAGAGTGGGGTGGAAACAGGAAAAATAATGCATGAAATGGCAACAGATACTCAGGACAGACACATAGCTACTGTCATTTCAGTCACCCCATTCTGACAGTTCATTCCAATTGAGGATATGGGTCAAATTGTTTAGGTTTAGAGGATAGATTGTTCATCATTTTGAAATATAAAGACCTGGACAAAAGATAAAACAGAAGTTAAAATTAACCTGTGGCATCTACTAATACATGCTCAAACCTTATTTTGATTACCTTGGTTTGACTACAGACAGCACAGTAATATCTCTGTAACAGATCTAATTCACCTGAAAAGATGCTGTAGGTCACTTTGATTTGTAGGAACAAATCAAGGCTCTCAGGTGCTGGATAGATGCTCCTCCTTTGTTCAGTTACAAATAGCTATCTGATATTCATGAACACCAAGTACCAAAAATGCAGCGAAAATGGTATCATTTTCAGATATCAAACACTCAGCACTCAAAAAATAAAACAATAAGTGTATGAAGTTAAAAATTTCAACATCAAGGTAACTAAGTCAGAGGGTAGAGTTGATATACGGCTCTTACAAACTGAAGACAGTTACTACAGACTCCCTCCAACAGTAAAATTTCTGCAACTGATCACAGCACTATGCCATTAACTCCTCACCCATTTCCTTCTCCACCATTTCCTCATAGATCAAAATCACCAAAACCAATTTACTGCTAGAGTACAAAAGAAGGGGGGAAAAAAGGAGATAATTAATTTCTGTAGTTCAACAGTTAAGCTTCTCTAACAAAGCTAAATCTCAAGAGAGGCAGAAAGCTACAATTAACTATTTCTTCTAAGAGCTCTTTGGTGTTACATGCAAATGTACTTTGTGAATCCATGTAACCAGAATTCAAGAGTTTGAACCTTTCTAACAGGCTTGCTCTGGGCACTAAGCACTGGAATTGGCCTCACTTGCATCAGCAGATGAACAAACTTCAAACCTCGTAGTAAAGCTGTGACTTACACAGCTGTGGAATGCAGAAAAAAAATACTTCAAGTAATGCAACTTTCCCACCCTATTGGAGTCCCCAGTGTGAGCAACTGGATCTGTCCAAGGTCAGCATTTGCTTTGGCACATTGTTCCCTGTCGTGGGTTTCTTTGGGTCAGATTCCTAATCTTAAAATGGCAGGTGTGGTTTTTAAAAAATGTGATGCTCATCTTCTGCTGGAGAAATCTCATCATCTGAATGTGTTTTTCTCTAAGAACAGATACCTCAACAAGAAAAGCTAGTCTTCTCATACTTACACAACATGTTAAAGTCGTCTCTATCCAGGCTTTTGCTGAGGTAGAGAAGTCCTGTTTTTTCTCTGATTTGAAACCAGTTATTTTCATGGGATCTTATGAGATTCTGGCACAGATGAAAGTGGGCCACTTCCTCATATGAATCCTTCAAGGCATGGATGCGCAGGAGCGGCATACCTGCTGGCTCATCAATGTACACATTCTCCAAGTACTCTTTCCTGGGGAAGTACAGACCAAAGGCAACTGCAAAGGAAGGCATACAAGAGAAGAGGCAGCCCCAGTTAAATGATTTTATGCACTAGCATTTTCTTAAGATATGCATTTTCAAAGGAAACAAAGGTTTCATTCTCTAAAAAGTACAGAAGCACTGAAAAAGATGTGGAAAAAAGCAGATCCTCATCTGGTGTAAATAAATACAGTTTTACTGCAGTCAAGCCAAGGACACAGCCACTAAAAATGTGCTCTATAGTTTATGTTCAAGTTACAAAATCATCTGCTTTTTGAAAGCAAAACTCCCTTGCTGCAGACAAGGTCCCGTTTAAGCAGAAAACTTAAGGAAGCTCTGCTTGCCAAATTTTACTTAAATTTCTACCTGGCAGTAATTCCATTGAAAACCTAAACATCCTCTCTGTTGAGAAAAAACACAGAAATGTATCAATGGCTTACACACTTTTCCTCAGATTACATAAAACCTCTCTTACAGAGGAGTCCTTTTGCGACTCCCTCCTTTTTTCAACATGGCAGCATGATACTTTTGGTACAGAAAACTGCGAGTTGTTTAAAAAAAACTGATATAAAAGTCTTGTAAGTATTTTAAATATGACAGATGAGAAAGCTGAGAACTGAACGAGGATGAAAACATACATTTCTTTTTAGTACAATGGTTATGACTAACCTGATCATCTCCCACCCTGGCACTGCAGACATTTACATTTAGCAGAGCTCTTAGTACCCCTTGATGCCCGTTTCTTCAACTGATGTCATCTTACTAGGTCATTTTGCAATGGCCTCTCTACCAGTTTCCAATTCTTCCCTTCCAATTTCATTTCTTGCAAATGTGATCAGAATGGAATGCTCGGTAAGCAAGGAAGGGACAAAGTGATGCTCACTGCACTCAGATGCACTGAAATACTGGAACTGTCACTCTTGGACTTCGCATGCACTGACAGTCAGTACTTGTTCCCATCTAAAGAACACTTGCACACTGCAGAATTGTGCATCATTTAATCCACTTTGATAAGGAGTCAAGCATATAAAAACTCACACATCTGCTGAACAAATGTAAACAATAACAATTTCCGTATGTTATTATTACAAAGCTCTCTCAGCTTAAATCAAGCCAGATGCAACTGGAAACGATAGTAGTGCAGCAGTAAAATTAGGGATATAATGCCAAAATATCTTCAAAATAGCATCAGGCTATAGCACATATTTATTTTGTATTATTATTGGATCCATACACTGTTCTACTGAATGGAGTGCACCGCAAACAAACTAAACAAGAGACCTCTAATTTCATTTGGAAATACCACAGAAACCATTGTACCTTGCAATGATTCATGACATCATCAGTATCCCTGGATGCAATTACATCCATGAGATTTACAGAGGCCTATTATTTTTTCCTACATATACTTTGCAATATATGAATAAGGTGTTAAAGTAATATGGTAGGTGAATTCACAGCCTTAAATCAAAGGGAAGCCAACAATATTCTTTTTGAGAGTTTTAGAAAAGCATTAAATCCTGACATCCTCTCTCTGGAGAAAATAATTACTTTTCATATGGTGCTATCAACATCTTTTTAAGTTAAGATTCCTGAACATTTGTAACAAATTTCAAATATTTTTTCAGTCCCTCTCATTTTTGAAGTGAAGGAAAACCTGGGAATACGAGCTATTAGAAGTCCTACCAAAGAGGTTCATTAATGAGAGGGATAAGGTGATATCCAAATAGCAAGCCCAGTCCCAGTGCAAACAAATAGACTCCCTTGGGGTATTTTGTATAAAAACTTGATTCTGGAACAATTCTTCCTCACAAGAAATTCAATACTGAAAATTCACTACTCAAGACTAAAAAATACTTTTAACCCACACATGCATACAAATGAGGCTTATGCAACACTGGCTACAGGACAGAGGAATAATTATTATTTCCTTATTTCCCAGCCTGTAGTCCTAGCATGAGTGATGCTGTGTGCTCAGCACCACAAACACATCTTGTGGTAGAAGAACCAGCACCGCAGAGAGACATGAAACCACCTCCAGTCAAAGGATTATACAGAAAGTAGAGTACATATAAACAGTATCAATATGTATCATGAAAGTGAAAAAAGGGGAAAAATGGAATATTTTGAGTGGCAATTATTTGCTTCTTTGTCTTAAAGAAGTATGTTAATCTTTATATGCTTTGCTTTATAAATTGGGGCTCATGCTGCATGAGAGTACAGTTGTGTTTAACCAAATACATAAATAATTATGACAGACATGGCCACTTAAATGCCTAAAACCTTGCAAGCAACTACACCTCAGTAGAGGTCAGCATCCTGACTGCTCTGCACTCAAAAGTTAATATTTATATCGCAGACTCTCTGAAGTTCTTTGGCATCAGTTCACAGGAGGAGTCTTCTCCAGCATCAAAAACAGGAAAAAAAATCCTGTAATATAAAAATCTGATTTCTCTGTAAATAACAGAAATACAAAACCATGCTTTGTCTTTTGAAAAGAGAGGATTGCTTTATAATGTCGTTTAGAATTTGCACCACTAATTAACCAGAAATGTATTTAAAAAGTTTAAAAACCGAGATTAACTCGGTTAAAGCATGGTGCTAATAATGCCAAGATCAAGGTTAAATCCCCAGAGAGGCCATTTGCTAAAGAGTTGGACTCAATGATCCTTGTGGGTCCATTCCAACTCAGAATACTGTGTGACTCTATCTTGAATTAAAAGCCACTTCAAGCAAGGAGGGAACGCTACTGTAGGGAATTTAAGTAGAAACAAGATCTTTTACTCCTCCATTCACACCTAAAAGCTGATGAAACTACATTTTGTCCATCAGAAGTGTTAGCTTTTAGTACAGACCAGATTTCTATATTGAGGACAACACCCAAGGACAGTTTTAAGTTACAACAGTGGACATGTAATACTTCCACGTTTAACTTGAAAATGTAAAGAAAATGTATTTCAAGTGAAGAGACTTTATGACTTTATAAAATAAAATAAAATTTAAAAAATATGAATTGAATTTAGCCATGTAACAAGATTCACCAAACATCTGAAATTACTGGGATTTTGTAAAGTTGTTTGTGTCATCCTAACTCCATTTTAAGCACGGAAAGAGATAAGAGATATGCAACAGACTGCCCAGGTCACAGCTACACTCTGAATATAAATCTCTGGAGGCTCAAGTTAGAGGAGACCTTTGAAGTAGGAACACAGCACCCACATCTCATAGCTATATTCATTCCTTTAAGCCCTAGTGAGTTAAAACCAGATTCAATAAATTTGCCATCTGGCAAGTATGCTGCGGGAGGAAGAGGTTCTAATCCTGGCCACAATTCCTTGTGTCCTGGAAAAAAAAAAAAAAAAAAAAAATCCATTTCCAGGGATTTGTGCAAGCTTCCTATGGAAGCCAGATGGAGTTTTTAATGAATCTACCATTTAAATAAAGAGAAATTGAGATGGTTACATTCAAAACTGATTGTTAAAGTGCTTTTGCTTAGGAATTAGAAGTAGAAAAATTTCACATTTCAACTTGAAATACACCACGAGAAGGTTGTGCTCTGTAATATACATGAGTAACAACAGAGAGAGAGTTGTTGAAATATTTTGGGATCTCTGAACTTTTTTTTAGAGGACGCTTCAGCTCTCTGTACTACAAACAGCACAGGAAACACAGCAACCTCTGATGGATGAGCAACATTATGGGATAATAGCATATCAGTAACACACAGAAGAGAAAAGTGATCACGTTTAAGCGGATGTAATGCTACTAACTAATAGCTCCTACAGGAAATAGATACAGTTACGACAGCAGTTTTCCAGTTCAGGGAGAGAAAGCACGTAAAATGAGACTAAAGAAATGAGATTATATCTACTTTGAAGCCTTCATGATTGCCTTCTGAAATAAGGCAATTTTTCATGTGGCTTTTTTCGGTCCTCAATGATTAGGTAAATAATGCCTTTTTTGATACAAATTGATTTTATTTTTTTTTTTTTACACAATCTGCTGCAGAAAACTTCACATGTTTTCAGTACTTTTTATGCATGTTACTCTGGTTTTGAGTAGCACAGGGGGACAACTCGATGAAAACTGTTAAACAGACTGTAGAAACATTATGTTCTTACGATCAACCATGATAACAAAAAACATAGTTTAATTTTTTTAGACACAAAATGAAGTGGCATGAAATTTTTTATTATTATTATTATATCACTGTAAGACATTCTCCCAAACAATGTCTGTAACCACCTTTCAAGGTAGAACTGCAGATTTCAGACAACCAGTTTTGAAGTGAACCATCCGAGTCACAAGATTTGTCCTGGGAAAGGACATGCTCAGATAACTGGAAAACCATCTCAGGTCTGGGTGGATCACCTGCAGAGTCTCAGAGCACGTGATGGTGATAAGAGAGGACAACCAGCACACAGAGGAGTTGCTGGTCAGGAGCATTCCATTACCCTGGTCCATAAAACAGAAGAATCAACTCCAATGTCCTCTTCCAAAGAGAAGTTTCAAATGGCCGGAATATAACATTACACTCTAAAGTTATTTTGGGTTTCATTACTAATGTAATTTGAAAATCGTCTCTCAAGCCTAAGTGTTTGTTACCTTCCAACTTCTTTTCACTAGTTAGTCTTATAAGTTACACTTTAGTCCAGTAGATGAAAATATTCACAGATCTCAAGGTGGCTGCTGGATGAACATGCACTTAAAAACACTGGTTTGTGTTTTTAAAAAAGACATAAAGAAAAAAAAATAGCAAAATGGAAAAGGAATGATGGTTTTCATTCAGCAACTAACATACTCCTATATAATCCACATCTGACAAAATTTACTCAGAGCTTCTCAGCATTTTGGAGGATAGCACAACTTATTTAGAACAGAGCAGCCCTCATGCAGTCAAAATCCTTAATCAAACATTGACATGCATCTCCAAGAAAAGGGGGGTGCTTTTAATGAAATGATAGCCCTATCATTGTAATATACAGGATTTAATGATATAACAGATGAACATGGGAGTCTGTTGTTAATAATCCTCCATTTGTTATACAGCATCAGATTTCAACAAGCAATTATCTGCCAACGTTAGTTTTGTGTTCCTGAAATAATTATCTTTACTTCTGAGGAGTAGCCATTATGTTCCATTACTAATATTAATATACCTAATGTTCGATTCATCAAGAACAAGGGCAGTAATGCACTTGTATATTTTAAATTAAAGGACTTCCTCACTTAATTCCCTCCTAGTCCCTACATAACTAGGAAATAAACTTGCCCTCATAAACCAAAAGTCTGTAATTTAGAAAAAAAACCCACTTGTCACTTAACAGAAAAGCAGTATGAAACAGCAGAGCTAGAAACAACACTTAGGATTCAATCGTCAGCTGACCAGGTGGCCACGGCATGAGTCAGCCTGTGCCAGCCGGGAACACAGCACCGGTGCCAGAGGGACCCTGGGGCCACTGAGCTCCCCCTCACGTGCCCACACAACCAGGCACCGGGGCAAGCCAGCCTGCCAACCACCCTGGGTGTACAACCACCACCCAGGGGACACTGCTTCTGGCACAGATCATAAAAATTTCTTCCAGTTTTATATGGAGGAGTCAAATGCCACCAACAGCTCATCGAGTTTAGGTTGCAGCATTACTGCCAGGTGTAATTCCTAATGTGTTTGAGGGTCACTAGGACAATGACAAATAGAAGAAGTGGCATTCACTTAATTAACTAGCAAGACATTAACATGGCTCAGCAGCGTGACATTATTTACTTTAGGTGTGTTATTTTTAAGCTGATCATTACAGAAATTGTAACAGATGTGGTATGGACCAGAAAACATAAGAAACTCTATTATAAAGTGAAAAATGAAATAAATTGGTTCTTTTTAAAGCTGCTTGTCTGGGCCCCAGGTTAGAGTGGACTGCGGAAAGACCACTGTAGAGCCTCATATCAGAATTTTCTCAAAGTGTACTCCAGCTTTATGGTAATTGCTAAGTTTCACCTGTTGTGTACATTTAAATGCAGCACAATTGTTAGAGAACAATAGAATAAATTTCAGTAACAGCAGTATCAGTGAAATACATGTGTTTTACAGAACATGATACCTCCAGAGAGAACAGGTACTTACGAAGTGATAGCAAGCAGAAACAGTACTTAACTAAAATATACTCCAGACCTGTTAAACTGGTCTGCTTTAAGTTAATTGCCTCTCTTGTGATTTTCCTCAACAGATTCCCATGCTCGTACTGAAAACAACCCTAAATTTTAGACTGAAAATATAGAAATTAGGCAGATAGAAATATTAGATAAAAAGAGCTCAGTCAGCCACATATATTGACCTGCTAGTCAATAAATGAGAATGAATTCCACAAGACAATAAGACAGACCTAGTAAAGCCAAAAGATGGATTTGACAAAACGAAAGCTTTCTTTCTGTATCACACATATGGAACATAAATTTTACAAATGTCAAGATCAAAGACAGGCCCTAAATTTATCAAAAAGAAATGAATTTGGATTTGTAAGAACTGTGGAAAATCTGTGCAGCTCAATATCTACCAGAGAATGGGACAGCACTTCTACTGAAGCTCTACTTACCAGTTCAGACCAAGGTCAAACCTGTGCCTAAGCTTTCCTTCCAGAGCCTGTACTTCTATGTAAGTTTAAGAACATCACTTTTTAATTTTAAGTGCAAAAAATGCTACAAGTTTCTTTCCTCTTGCTTTCTTACAATTTGTCACTTGTTTTGTTTGGTTTCGTGGTTTTTTTTTTTGGGGGAAGGGGTGTCTTTGGTTGGTTGTTTTTTGTTTTTTTTTTTCTTTTGGGGTTTGGGGTTTTTTTACTTCAGCAAAAAGGCAAATTTTTGATGCTTCACTGTTCTAAATAAGCAAAACAAACCATCCCTCACAGAAATTAACATGCATGGAAAGCTTTTGTGAGAGATTGCAGGGGTTTCTGAAAATTCTTCAGATCCTGATTCTGCCATTCCTATAAAGTATGGCTTAATTACTTGAGAATACCTGGATATAATTTTGCTCTGCAGAAATATGGAGCTGAAATGTAAGACAAAGAAACTCACTCTTGTTTTGCAGCAAAAATTATATCAATAAATATTTAATAGAATTTATTTACATCTGGGTCAAATTTAGGGTGTTTACACAGCGGCATAAAAAATTAAGATGACATAATGGTTCATTTTTATACCACTCCAATTCAGTTCTGTACAGACTCGATTTATCATGTTTCACATTTCTGTATTTCTAGTGACCCCTCTGTATTTTACTTTGAGAATTAATCCAAATCTGCAAGTGTCAGAGAAATGATCTCACAAAGAGAGCCCATGCTTGTGGCCCATTTTTGTAAATAAATAGCACCTTATTCAGTGCAAACCTTCTAAAGCAAAAGGAATACTAAGACCAAAAAAAAATAGTTTTTAAAAGTAGTAGCCAAATCCTTGAACACAGACAAAGCTTTCAACAATTCCAGCATCGGAAACCAGGAAGTATCTCCACTGAGGTGCTGTCAGTACTTCCCCAGCACTGGAAACGTTGTACAATCCTATGTACACTTTTCATTATTTTTTTTAAAAAGGTAAATTGTAACAATTTGCAGTTGAACTTGATGATCCTCGGGAATCCCTTCCAACTCAGGATATTCTATGATTTAATAATAATAGTTCATATTATGCATTCTGTGAACATACTCCCGCACAGCAGGAACTGGATAGGGCTGCGGGCTAACCTAAGACTGCTGAAGATATACAAAAAAAGAGACTCAGGTATTCAAAGGTTCTTTCTACATTTACATCCTCTCTTTTCTGCATTATATAGGTTTGTAAAAAGGGAATAAGATTACTGAGAAGAGAAGCAAAATTGAAAGTGTTGCAATGCGATCTTTGTAAAACTCCCAGCTCTGTCAGAGAAAGACTGCAAACACTGGTTCACTCTAATCTAACACTTCTCAATAATTTTCTTTTGCTTTCACTAGCTTCAATGAACCCCAAAAACCCAGCACATCTGAGGCTCATTCATGTTGTTCGTATTTCTGCCAAGAGGAATTATTCTGCATTCTACGACCAGATGTGCCAAGACGGTGAACTCAGTCTGCTGTTTCATTTCTGATTTTTAAATAAAGATTTGTTTTTCTAGTCACCCTCTGTGCATGCTCTCTCTGTGCCTTCTAGAATGTGTTTATGTATTATATATACATAAGGATTGTGATAATGAGAAGACCAGTGACGTATGTATCACTGTTCTGTGATAAAACTGACATACACTAGTTGTAAGTCTCAAAACCATAAAATCCTCAATTAACAATGTAGTAACATACAAGTGCTCTAAATTCTTGTTATACTTTAATTAGCTTTCACATATATTTACTCTAACAGTGCTGAGCTCATATGGAAGGTAAACATTATAGCAGTGATTAGGAGAACAAGGTACTGACAACTAAATATATTCATTTCATAAAAACTTGAAAATAAATCACAAGACACTCTTATCCTCTTATCTGCAGAAACTGTTCAGCCTACTTGACAAGATAAAAGGATCCTTGAAGGCAAAGATAAATAACTTTAAATTCATTATCTTAGTTAAAAGGACATCAGTATCACAATGCATTTCCTACATTAAGATACACATTTAGATCACTGTGCTACTCCTCAATAAAGTACTAAATTTTCACAATCCCAAGTCCTGAAAATTAATGAAAAACAATTAACTGTTGATTCATGACAAAGATTTGTATATGCACAAACTCCTGCATTCCATTACTACTTAAGCTCAAGTTTCCCCATTTCCTTTCCTCCAGCTGCACTTGATTCTGCATCATCAAAATGAACGCAAGTCTTCCTGTCAATTATAGATAGATGGAGTCAGGCATAAGGGATCACTTTCTGACAGCTCAGTGCAATTCACAAGCACCTCCATTCAATTCCTATGCCTAAGCCATCTTCATAGGAAAATACACTCAAGTGAAATAGCTACCAATACTTCTCACAAATAGCAAATTTGCCCCCCTCAGTATCTCTGGATTACAACAATGAACAAAACCTTCACCAAACAGTATAAGTTTGGGATAACTGTACAATGTCTAACTCCTCACGAAGTTCGACCCCTGTACCTGGGCTGTGGCGAGAGGGGCCTGATTTTCAGAGAAAAGCTGTATTTTCAGAGAAAACCTTCTTGTTTTCTAGGGAGTGGATGATTTCACAGCATCTGAATTGAATTTTTACTTTGGATTCTCCATTGTTGCACAGGAAAATCTATTTTCTATATTTACTGCAGATGTGTAAAAATTAGCCTGCTAGACCACATATAGTGACATAGGAAATAGCTCAGCCTGAATTGTGTTTTACCCATATCTAATATCCCTAGCTCCCCTTATTTTCTGCAATTCCTGCAGTTTATGAAAGAGAGACATGGCAGTGTAATTACTGCCTTACAGCAGGAGGCAATCAATGAAAACTTTTGCTGCTGGTGGTTGAAAAGTTGCCAGAAAAATGGTAATGACATGAATGTCCACCTCTCACAGGAAAGTCTTATTAAGAGCTGCTATTCTCTTTCCAAACACTCAAGGGAGCTATGAGCTTGCAGTTCAATTTTTCAATCCAGGAAGCAAAATCTCAGTGTGACTGTGAGCTTATTTACTGATTGATTTATTTAAAGTTTTGTCATGAATCAACAGAGAATTTTGGTTTAATTATTGTATCTAAGGTGTAGTTTACCATATTTTACATGAACTATGAAATTAAATAGAGAATATAAGTTCTTTTCATATCGTTGTTTTTTAATATTCAATTTCTATTATCTTTTTAATAGATGTACATATAAGAACTAAAATACTGTTAGGACACATCTGCATTTGAACCTCTAATTCCTTAAGACCCCTGGCAGAGAATACATTTTCCTAAGCACTCTTACAAGGCAGAGCTGCTTCTAAAACACATTCACAAAGATCTATCTTACACCTGCCATCGTAAAAAAAAAAAAAAAAAATCATAATAAAAGGACAAGAACCACCACCACCCCCCCAGCTGTCAAAATCACTGCTTAATAAAACAGAAATTTTCCTTTGGGGACTTTCAGTCATTACTGCACAGTAGCTAGTCATTATGCTGTTGTCTGAAAGCATAAATGTTGTCAGCAAAAGGGCAGAAATTGTATTGACAAGGCTTGGAAACAGGAAGACAGACCACTAATGATATGCACTGGACAGAGAAGACTGTTCTAGACAGCTCTTCTCAACCAGCTTTGAGACAGACATGAACTACACTGAACTCCTGACAAGTTATAGCAATGAACTAGAGAAGCCTAAAAGAAACAACAATAAAAGCAGCAGTAAAACCTGGAATGGCAGGGGCCTGTACAGGATTTTACAACAGCTTTATTTTCCTTTAAGTGAGCTTCTGGGTTCCAGCCCAATCCCTTGCTGGAGGGCATGCCAAACCACCACAGACTGCCAAGCAATTGCACACACAAAACAATCTTACTCTGATTATTAAAGATTGAATTTGCTTAACACATTTCATAACTATTTCAATGCCTTTTTTACTTTAAACACATTTTTGCTATATAAGTTAAAACTTTGCCTCATGTTTATATCCTCCAATGCCAACAGAAGAGTAGACAATTCTTTATATCTCTCATAAAGTCATTTTCGATAAAGATTTTAGTAAGGCTGCTAAACAACAGCTTTTCTGTTGGGTAACTTCTGATCAGTTACTGCCTATAATTATTAGCTACTTCTACTACATCAAGGTCTGCACTGAGTCCTGGCTTGCACTGATGCAAACAGATAGTCCTTGATGTTGACATTTATTGTGAACTGTAAGACTTCCAGAGTAGTCATTCTGATCACACGTTTTTGATGTATAAACAAACTGTAAGTGACAGTCCCAGAGTCAAAGGAAGTGCTATCATCATTCAGCAACTAGCTCCTGGGCAACCCAACCCAAAAAGAATACTGAAGCACAAAGTTTATACATTTACATTTTTCTCAGATGGTGAAACTGATGCTTTCTGCTCTGTTTATGAGCTGAAAACACCTCCAGTGGCATCTCCCGTCAAAAAGTAGTAATCAGGTCTTGTTCCAGCACAGTATCTCCATGCACATTTTATCAAGGCAGTTTGATTTTTCAACTCCTCTGCAAAGGTGCTTGTTGCTCTATTTCATCAAGAGCTCATGTTTTAAATTTAAGTATCACTAAAAAACCTCATTTCCTCTGCTTCCCCTCTTTCCTTATCAAGGCAGTAATATTCCCAGGCTAAAAGACTGTAATGTGTAATGAAAACACAAGCTCAGATTTCAACTGAATACCAGAGAAATGTAAATTAAAAATTGCAGATTTGGTGGCTCTGCCCAGAAACTCTCACCTGTGCCTTAAACTCTCCATACATGCACCACAAACATCAGCAGGGTTTTAAAGTCATGGCACATGCCAAGTGCATTGACTTTTCCATGAATGCTTTTCATGAGACCTTTTCCCCGCACCAGGAATGAATAGCTGCCTGGCTTAATGCTTTTTCTTGTAAGAACTTAGCAAAGCTTAAGTTTATAGCATACACTTATCTATTCCCATTTTATCATTAATGACAACTGTTACATTTCATGCCAAAAGGAGACCACAACACACAAGCCTTTATAACTTACAGATTTCTTTCTATGCTACAGTTACCAATAACATGCTGCAGTAGAATGTACTCTTGCTTTCATAAATATTCCCTGCCAGCAGGTTCAGGACTCAAGGCTGAAGCTAAATGTTCCTAGAACTACTCAAATCAGTGTGACAGAAAGAAAAAAAAATGGAGAAAAAAGGATGCTGGACTAAACTCCTGGGGTTTTCATGTTACATGGGATTAAAAAATGTTGGACCAGGAAATTTCAGATGGAAGTTCCAATTTGCAGTTGCAATTAAAAAAAAAAAAAAAAAAGAAAAAGAAGAAGGAAATACAACATGATCTCTATAATATAATGAAAAGTCCATAAAAAACATTATCTGTGTACATTTTTGTATTCAAAACTTGATCAGAACTCCAGAGATGATTCTTCTAGGTGGAAAAAAAAAACCGAAGGCATTATTTGGTAACCCAGGCTTTACTGAAAACAAACTCAGTTTCAGTTTTAACGTAGATCCACATTGACTCCAGACACTACCACAACATACATGATGCAAAATGCACAAAAGAACCAAGCTGGATATCTAGAAAAATTTTTCAATAATATTCTCCTGTTTTCAGGCTAAAGAATAAAAGGTTCAGGGTATAAATCAATATTCAGATCCCAGAGGTCCCTTGCAGAGCAAGGCACTAAAGCTAC
Source organism: Myiotriccus ornatus (assembly GCA_036023395.1). Lineage (NCBI taxonomy): Eukaryota > Metazoa > Chordata > Aves > Passeriformes > Tyrannidae > Myiotriccus > Myiotriccus ornatus. The sequence goes on from JAYRBT010000178.1 coordinate 10,788,002, forward strand.
TTCCCAGAGCATTACCCAACCACAGGTGTCCATATTTACATTTTTGGTGCACACTTCTTTTGCTGATGTGCCAATATTTTTCTGAGGACAGTAAAATGTACTGAGCAACTTTGCTACTGAGACTTCAATGTGAGAAAAGTGAGGGCAGAGTTGCTTAAAAGTATTTTGTAGCTTTTGCATTGCTCTGCTCTGGAATGAACACTGACAAGTTTTGCTGGCCCTCACTAGGAGTTCCCACACACTGGCTGGCAAAGACAAAGTAGTCAGAAGGAAAATAAATGTCAGTCCATTGCCTGTTTCTCCAATTTAAAGCAATTAACAACTTAATAAACATGGATTTCAAAGAAAGAGATAAAATTCTGGCTTTGGGCTTGCATGAATCAGTTAGAAGGCAATGCTCTTTCCAATGACTATTCCCTAGTTATGTTATTAGAAAGGGCTTGACCTCCCATATTTTTCCATTCACTGGAGAAGACTGCTCAGCTATCTAACCCAATTGCTTGTGTATCTTGAACACAATGCAGAATTAAAAACAAAACAAAATAAAACAAAAAGCAAACCAACAACTTGGTTTCTGGTACAAAGGGACTTCCAGTGAAGCTTGGCACCCTCATACCTCTCCCTGCACTCTCTGGAGGGACTCTGCATAGATCTGTCTCCAAGTACCTCAGGGTACCAGTTCCTGCTACAAATATGGTAGCCCACTGAGAGATAAGACAATTGTGGGAAGAAATTTAGACGAAGGTTATCTGATCTGCTGCAAAGGTGTCATCCTCACTAACACTTTTAAGGATGGCATGACACAAGCAACATTTTAATACTATATAAAAAATAAAATGTCAAGAGCACTGGAAGCAGTCACCCCCACTTCCTGTGGTGCAATCACAACATTCCTGTGTGGCCTTCCGCATACATTTACATACTTGCAAACAAAACTGAGTGCTTCAGAAAGATGGAGAACAACTGATAGGCATCAGATGCTTAGTTACATGGATTATAATTAGTATTGAAAAGAGGACAGATATTTGGGTAGCAATGTATAAGTGTAAGATTCGTAGAAAAAGACCTACTATTTGCCAGCAGTTTTGTCTAACTTTCAAGCTCACCATCTGACTGGTCTTGCTGAAAGAGGAGAATCCTGAAAGCCACAGACTGATGACTATGTCTCACTTAAGGGTGCACAGCAGGCTCAAAATTTTCCTTAAATATTGAAGTTTTAAGGACAAGGAGTTTTTCATAAGCAGTCTCAACTCTTAGATTGAAAATTGCTTGAGAAGAGCTGGGTGGAAGATAGAGGTGAATTGGCTGGAAGTTTCACCTCAACATGAGGAAGAACTTCTTTACACTGAGGGTGGCAGAGCACTGGAACTGGCTGCCCAGGGATGTGTTCCTGTGTCACTTGCTCCAGCTGATCCTGCCTTGCTGGGAGGCTGGACTGGATGACCTCCAGAAGTCCCTCCCAATCCTAACAATTCCGTGATACCACAGTTGGCACTAATGTGCCAAGCCTGCCCACACTTCACAAAGGAGCCCCTGGACATGCAGCACTTCAGCTCTCCTCAGAGACCACAGATTAAAAGTACACAAACTGTACTTCATTCTACTGCCTAAGTAATGCTGAGCCTGTACCAGGCTACAGACTCAGAACAGCTGACAAGTGCAGACATATCTCATGAAAACACCTATTTTTAATACAATCACTGGCCTTAACCCAAATTTGCTGAGGTCAAGAACCCTGGAAGACTTTACCAGCTTTGAGACTATGTGCAACACTTTGCAAATACTTGTAGACAGGATAAGAACACAAATTCTAGCATATCCACACTGACATAAATGTGTGAGAGTATGGGTTACACCTAAGGAGAGAAAGATGTATGCTTGGGGACTATTGCATGAAAATGTTTAGTCAAAAAGAATGATAAAGTGCTATATTTTAAGAACTTATGCTAAGGAAAACATATTTAAAAGTCTTGGCTACAATTCCCTGGGTAATGATATACATTGCTTTAAACATTTTTGTCCAGAATTTAGGTTCAAAATAGTATTTGGACAATTAGCACTACTCTAAGAGTTTAATGTGTTTTTTTCTGTAGCTTTAATTCAGTAACATTTTGTTTTTAGGGTTGGACAATATCCCCTTTTAAACCAAAATTAATGTAGCACATCAGCTGTAATTCTTCAATGATCGCCATCCATTTGAATGAATGCTACTTTACCAAAAAGCCCAGTGGAGTCAGTCAGTCTATATATCATTAAACCCACTATTTTTTATTGGATGCCATAAGGACTTTGTGGACCTACTCAACTCAAACCTTTCTGGCCAACCCAATTTTTGCTCAAACACCACTTTTTACAAAGACCGCATTGCTCTGACTCTGAAAATGGGATGCCTAGCTGCATATATTTTATTTTGTACTGTACTTTGCACACTTGATTGGCCAGCCTCAGAAAGGATCTCGCATGTTGCTGCAGTGAAGATCAACAATGTAATTTTAAAATTAGATTTATTCATTAGGGGTTTAATTCACTTTTCTCCGAATAAAGGCAGAGCAAATCAACTTATACAGCTGTACGAGTAAAATATAACTCTCTCCTGGAGCAAGAGAGAGGGTAGAGTTATACAGCAGGCCTCCATGGTCATAAGGCTGAGGTCCAGAATAGAATGGGCAACCTCTATGGACATATGTCTTGGATCCTTTGTAGAATAGTTTGCTCAGCTGCAGGCACTAGTTCTGTTTCCTCAGCATTACCCTACTCATGGTAGGTTGGATTTATTTTTGAGACACCTTGTCCATCTCTGAAGCATATATAGTTACCAATATCATTTCCACTTCTAAAAGAAAATTTGAGAAGGCACAGATGGTATTTGCTCAGAAATGGTAGTCTTGTGCTATAGATTTTTTAAAAAAACAACACACCACAAAATCACAGAATGCCTGAGGTTGGCAGGGACCTCCGGTGATCATCTGGTCCAATACTGCTACTCAAGCAAAGCCACCTAAAGCCACTTGTCCTGTTACTCAAGAGAACCTTTTTTATGCCAAGTCCAAAAGTACACTAGCCAAAAGACATTCTGATCACACAGAGACATTTACAGTCCCAATATTATTTCCTATGTTTCACCTTTGATTCAAGAAATTAAGTTATACGCAAGTGAAAGATGACCTTCCTAGAAATGTGTAGGTTTACAAAACGAGAGCCATCTGTCAAAGATTGAGTACAATGATAAAAGATTAAAAGTAGCTGCATTAAAAAGTTGCTATGGATTTGATATGTATAAAAGCAAACATATTTAAAATCCACATAATAAATATATATGATAACACAAACAGCACTGTGTAGATATTAATTATAATGAGGAAAAAATTCAAATTGCTTCTTTAACCTGTAATAATGTTTTTTCTAGAGCAATTTGGATTAAATCTGTTTCTTCTTAAGCATGAAGAATACCCCGTTTTCTAAAACAATTAATTTATCCTGGAAAGCTCATTACAGAGTCCAATGTTTAAAATACAGAAACAAAGCAAGGACAAGATTAATACTGCTCATATTTATATTCTGATTTAAACAACTTACATCTCAACACTTAAATTTCATATTGGTTGTGCACAGACTAGACTATGTACTAGCACATGCTCATTCATAATCATGAATATGCATCTGTGAACATCAAACAAAAGTAGCAATACAGATACACACAAACAGACTTTGGACCCAAATCTGTTAGCTACAATCAAGAACTGTTCAGCATAACTGTTTATATGCTTTTTTCTAGATATTTATAGGTATTTCAATACATACTGTGTAGAGATTTTACATCTGAATACATCACTACATCCAGTAGACCCTATAAAATTGTAATTAGTTTTTCCAATGTTAACTTATAGAAGCCTGTTTGTTCTTATGGTTTCACATCTCTCCTAACTTCCTGCACAGCTCCATTTCCCATTTTCTTTTAATTGTCACAAGATTGGCACCCACAGCACTCCAGAGCTCAAGCAAACAGAAAGCCTTCTATTTTTCAGCTTCTAGTTATCAACAGATAAAAGTGAGTGGAAGCGGTTTTTTTTTCCTAAAATAATGCACCACAACAAAGTTTCCAGTCCTGGAAACACAGTTCATATGGCTATATAGAAGCACACAAGTGGTTCCTGTGAAGCAAAGTTACTCGTATGGTCCGTGTTGAGCTTGTGCCTCGAGGCTCTGGGACCTTAGTGCCACAGACCTTTGCTGTTACTGGCCAAACTGGCAGAAGCTGTTCTCATCCACATGTGGTCTTTTCCCCTCTCACTCCATCACCTCAGCTGTGTCAATGCACTGCGGAACTGTGCATGACTAAATGAGTGAGCTGGGTTTAAACCAGCTCTTCCCAGAAGAAAGGCTGTATGGCACAAAGGAGAAGAGTGCTTACCCATCCTGTCTCTTCTCCCTTTCCCTCTGACAGAGGTTTCAGCAAAAGCAAGGAAAAACTAAGTGCTCTTTAAAAGCTGCTGTTTACAATCCAGTTGATTACAATTAGCCAAAGTATCCTCAGCTGAAGATGATAGTGGTTCAAAGTGATTTTCCAGAATTTTTTCACCTGCCCTCAAGGTGCCACATGTTCTCTGGGAGAGGAAGGCCTGGCAACCAGGGGACACAGGGGGGACACTATGAGGCACTGTCAACTGAGAGTTAAAGCTTTATACTTTCACTAGATCAAGTCCTCTGTAGTTCCTCACAGTGACTACAACCTAGAAACACCAGTTCACTGGCACAACGGAAAGGTTTTATGAGATAGTAGCACAGAGTTATTTGTTTGGGAGATACATGTGACTTGCCCATCTGCATGAAAAACGTATGCTAAGGTCTTTTAATGAGGACTACGTGCAGTGTCTGATAAGAGAACAGATTGCTGTATTACCTGTTCCACCATAATCCAGACAGATTGTCAAGAACAGACTGTGTCAATCACCATGTGTCATGGGGGGGTTTCTTTGCTGTTTTTGTTGGGGTTTTTTGTTTTGTTGGGTTTTTTTGTTTATTTGGGTTTTGGGTCTTTTTTTTTTTGCAATTCCTCTGAAGATTGACAAGAGAAACACAAAAACCCCAATGAAAGAGTTGATGGCTTTTGTATTTTAGCATTACTTTACTCTGCCTTTGGGATGAAGAACTTTCTCACACATTTGATTGATGTAACTGGCTTAACTGATTAATCACTTTGCCTTCTAGCAGTTCCTTCTTGCTTATATCCAAGGAAACAGTCAATTAGGACTATAATTAATTCTTCCTTTCATGATGGGGTAAATTTGGAAGGTTGTGACCACATAAATGCAGGCAGTGCAGCTGGTTAATCTGCAACCCTGAGCCTCATGCTCCTAATGAACAAACTACAGCTCTTCAAACAACAGACAAAACACTCAAATCCTCTACAGTCCATTTGGATACCTACAAAATAGCACATGGAGGAAACACAACATTTAATCAGGCAGTAGCACTGAAAATTTATGAACAGGCTTTTATGTCAAAGATATATTAATGGACAATTCAACAGAAACCATCAGAAACAACAAGATACTGGAAACTAGTAAACCAAGAACGTTCAACAACTGGGTGGGCACAGCTAGAGAAACAGGAGTAAGATTTTTTGCACAAAGACAATAATGGAAAGCCTCACCTGGATATAACGCAGATTGTTCCTTCATGTTTTAAGACCTTAACTAGTTGCTGGTCTAAAACAAACTCCACCATGGCAACAGACCTTGAGAGGCAGAAATTAATTCAGAGAAAGTGCAACTACAGGTTGTTCAAAAGTCAGTTTACACAGCTATCTCACACCCTTCTCACCTTAAAGTAGCAGTGTTCAGCAAACATCTAAGGAGGAACTCAGAGAATATTTTAGTAGGCTGACTGCACTCTTACAAGTTTCAGTGGTTCAAGCTGACAACATTGACTCCAGAAAATACAGAGATCTCCTCCTCCAATGTATCGTGACTTTGGAGATGGTTAGGTTATTTTTATGAAGTAGTTTTTGAAAATACATTCTAAACATCTAAAAATTATTCTGGCAGGTTGCATCGTGAAATTTATAATTCTTTAAATTATTTAATGTATTTTTTGAATTGAGCATAATTTGTTACGTTAATCTGATAAAGGCAAGAGACAGGCAGATTATCAAACTAGTGGGAATAAGCTTCTGAAACTACAAGTGAGCTAGAAAGGAGGCCTCAATTAAAATTTTCTGAATGAGTGAAGAGGTGATCCTGATTTCCATATATACAAATTTCCTCTCAGATTTACAGATCTGGATCAGACTTCAGACTGAGAAGTTTGGTTTCCTGCCCAGATCAGCTGCAAAGCAATTTCATAAAATTATCACAATTCAAGAGACATGAAAAACCTTAACCCCTGTTTTGCTTCAGCCTTGAAAAATGCTGAATTTACATACATACATACATTTAATTTGGTTCTGTACTTCACTCTTCAGGACATTCCAAAGAGGAATATCAAATTAATCCAAGTCAGCATTACCTTCGTACACTGAGCTCCTACCCTGCTCCCTCCTTTTCTTTTTTTTTTAAGCCCCAACAAAAGGAAAAATTGCTAACAAACATGCTAAGCAATATAGCAGTCCCCTATTGCTCCTCATGATTTACATGGAAAGAGAAAACTGGTACTTAAAGTAATGATAATAGTCAGTTGGTAATTTGATCACAGATTCCAGATGATTTTTCCAATGTTTAAGGTATTAACCACAATAAAGTTTCATTTATTATTACATTTTGTCTACTTTTCTCCCATGAATGGAATAAAACTGTCACAAAGGAGCAGATAAATAAAACAAAAATGACCTTTCATTACTCTGCATGTGTATAAATGTGCACCCAGGAAAGCACTGGATACACGTTTCATTAAAATCCAAAATATTCTTTCAATCAAATAATATTTGAAATAACAACTAAAAAAAATCAAGTCAACTTCATGCCTTTTTTTTTCCTAAATAACCAAACAGATGTCCCAATGAAATTTGCCATTCATTATTCTTTCCAGGGGGAGAGCATCCGTGACTTTTCCAATAACTTTAACAGAATTCACTCGAATTCAGTTTTCCTGGACAACATACTAGGAAAAAATGGGAAATTGGTTTTCGGAGCATTTCTTATGAGGAAAATACCATTAAATCAATCTTCATTGATACTACAACACCAGATTGAGCAGTCAAGTGCCATCTTATGCATGCTGCTCTACTCAATTCGAGTTTTATTTTTTTAAAACTTGTGGGTGATGGCAAAGATTACAGTATTGTTAGGTGGCCACATATACAAATCACCAATTAGTCTGCCTAAATAGAAAAGTGTCTCTGGCTTATTGGTATATACAGCTTCGGTATAACTGGTCCCTGACTCTTCTGTGTGCATTTTCCTATACATTCTTAAAAACACGGGAAGCATACTGCTGAGCTCTTCCCTTTTTTTTAGGTGTTACTCTCGGAACTATTTGCAAGGACTACCATATTGCCAGTTTTCCATGTAAGGACATCTGCTACAGCTGTTCACAGAACTGGAGGGAAAAACATCGAAACAAAACAACAAAACCAACCAACAGTGAAACAGAAGTTTTAAGACAACTTGTTGGTATGGGTTAGATATTCATGAAAAAGAAAAGAAGGTCAAAGTAAATGAATCGTTCATTAAGAACCACTGTCAGTAAGATATGTGAGGTTCACTGGAGACATCGCACTGTCGACCTACACACCTTAGAAAATGAAGGCGTCCTGCTAATACATAGCTGACATGGATGTAGGCTGCAAGCCTGGCAATTGAATTCTGATTTTATCAACACTTAGAAATAAAAGAAATCTACCTCCTGTCAGGAAACCTTGCTGGGAAGCCTGCTACGCTGATCACTGTTCCAAGTCACTGATCTGACAGGGAAGGCTACAGTGGCTCCAGAAGCAAAGCCTCAACTGGGAGCTCTAACAACTGGTTGAAAAAACACCTCCTGGATCACACTGCTGTTGGCTAGATCATTTCAGTTCTGTGTACATTGTCAAGTGGTTGGAAAAAAGGCAAATCTGATCTTAAATGTCATTCCTGCCCTGAGAATCCCCTGTAAGTACTCAGTATGTTAGTTCTGTTCTCAAAAAAGTAACATCCATTGAAAGATGATTAAGGTTACTGAAAAAATAAGGGTTTGAGAAGTGTCTGATAGGGACTGTCACTCTGAGGATCAAAATATCCACAAAGAATCTCACTGTCCAAGGTCTCCCAGTCCACATCTTTTCCAGGTTGAATCCCAACAGCATAAAATGATGGAATACTTTTGTGCTGACTGCATGAGTGCTCATTTGGCTTAACAACAAATAAACAGGGAGAAAAAGAGAAGTCATGTTTGTTTACATGTTCATATTTTGTGTAAACAAAGTTTTTAAATACCCAGCGTATTTCCTTCATCCTTTTTCACATACCCTTTTCACAGATTTCTTTTCACAATATCTGACTTAGGACAAGAAAAAGAATTTCCAACATAGGTTGAGAAACATTTACTTGCCCAAACAGAAAAGCACATGACAATTTGAATGTGCAGGTCTACAACAGCTCTAACATACAAAAAATTCCTTCCCTGCAGAAGGTTTTCATAGACTAATGGACACAAATTTGCGGTGTAGTTTCTGTGCAGATAAGTGTTCCCAAGCCCTTAAAAACAAATGGAAATAGTATCTCCTCATTACAGAATCCTTCCCCATCACTGTAGTACTAAGTGGTCTCATCATGTTTAATGTATTTCCACTTCTTCCTTGCGTTGTCAAGAATCTCATCCCTGCTTTACACCTGGGGAAGTGGGGCACAGAAAAGCTAAGGATACATCTAAATGGCAAAACTATGTCCATCAGGTAAAATCTCTTAACACAGATGTGTCTTCAGGAAAGACCTAATCCATCTACAATCTGCTTTTAAGGGTATAATTTCCTTTGCAACGAGGAGCTGGAAGTAGTAAGGGGGGTTATGTCCAAATACAAAGTTTCTCTCTAAGAGCGCTTTGTGCTGACAGTTCTAATACACTGCATACCGGAGGACCTAGGGGACTTAACCAAAACCATGCACCCTGCTTTGTCACAGGCACCTCATTTAAGTGAGCTCTAATAAATAATAGATTAAAGCCCTGGCCGCGATATCATCTCTTCTCTTGCTGTGATTCTTGTAAAATTGTACAAAAGGGACTTTCAAAAACAATTAAAAAAAAAAAAAACCCCAGAAGGTTTCCTCATGAAAGCAGCTACAAAGATTCAAAAACTACAACAAAGAATCAAAGCAGTGGAGCAGGGCTTTGCTCAGATGGTATCTGCTAATGGCCAAGGCATGCTCCACAGCGAGCGCCGCAGGCATCTCCTGAGCAGCTGGGGATGTGAGCACCCTACACCCACACAGTCTGCAGGCTCCTGCACAACTCCACAGGCTCCTCTGGTCTAAGTGACACGAGACCAGGGCTGTAGAAAGGGATACTCAAGGACAAGGACTGCAGGGCATACTGCCACAACTCCCTGTCTGAGGAAACATCATTCAATGTTGGCTTAAATTCACTGGATTAAGGCAACGCAACAGCAGTGTCACTGAAATAGCTTTGAATATTCTTAGGTGTTGAAGGTTCTTAGGTGTCCTTGAGTTCCAAGATTTTAACTAATTATTTTGATGCTTATCCATCAAAAAAAGTAAGGTCTGATAGGAAACGATCGCCGCAAACATCAGCAGCTGCTATGCAAAGATGCTACTGATACGGAGACAGCTGGGTACACATTTCTGTGGTCATTTCCTTGATGAATAGAGAGCGCACTGTTGTACATAAAAATGGCATTGTCAGCCTCTCTCAAAACTCTGTAGGTTCAGTCTTGATCTGAATGACTGAGACTTGTTTTTAAGAGACAGAAAGACTCCAAATTCTGTCAGTCCTTGTCCTGATGACATTCCACTCCTAGGAAGACGATAGCTTTCACCAGCAACTCTCCAACCCAGAAGACATGCATCTGATTCTGCAGTAGGCTACAATAGACATGTCACTTAAGTGCATAGAGAACAGGGATTTTAAAAAGAACACTCGTTCAGCCAGCTAGGTTCATGCTCCAGCAGGAGCGAGAAAAACATGTCACAAACCCTCTGGGAAAACAGAACTAAGTGCTATGGGCAGGCAACCCAGGACAGCTGGCAAATCAACATATGAAAAAAAGAGGCAATCTCTTCAAAGGCTAACAGGGAAAGGGGCAAAACATGGGCATGTTGAAGCCTGCTCCTAAATGTCATTATTCAAGAGGAAGTTAATGACTCTTCCCCTCTTCCACCGGATGTGTTCTTCCCCCATAAGCTATCATTTAAAGAATCAACTAGTACTAACTAAGCATGCTATTAGCTGTTGATATTTAATAATACAAGAACAGAAGGCTGAACCTTGCAGGCCTCTTGATTAAGGGCAGCATTGTAACTAACAGTGCCTTTGGCACTTTGACAGGTTCAGGAGGTTAGTGCAAATTTCTGACAGGATTTGCACATCAGTGCTTTCTTTACTGAATCACTCACTGATCAACCTATCTGGACTGAAAAAAAATCCTGTGGGTTCAGAAAAAAACCAGCAAAATTATGAAATTTTCTCACAAAGCATTGCTCTAGACCTTTAGATGTGGTAAACAACAAGGTAAATCTTGGATAGTTGAATTTCTCCATTGTGTAAACAAAATTATTATTCAGTAATTGATATTCTGGTGCCCCAATCAAAAAGTGCCCAAGGATGACTGATACCCCAGTACCTCATGGCACAAAGGAAACTGTCAATAGCAGAGAGTTGATGAAGAAAAATTTAAAGGTACTTCTAAATTAAAGCAATATAGATCAGTAAATAGAAAAATTTCAGAGCAAGGACACAGCAATTTCTCTCTGTAGAATCCACATTTACACCCCGTACAACACCCAGAATACTTAAATCAGTCTTGGCCCTCAGAAAACAATAAAATTAAAAAACCAACCAAAAAAAATCCCAACCAAACAAAAAAACCTCCCACACAACCCTATTAAATCACCTCCACAAAAGAAACAAATTGTGGAAGAAGATACTACCCTCATTAACCAATTAGAAAGCTTTAAAAGGTTGTAAAAATACAAGAGCAGATATACAAGGAAATGTATAAGCAAATGCAAAAACAAGACTAAAACCTAGGAAAATAATTTTCCAAGCTTCCTTCTAGTGAGTTGAGTTAGACCATGGAACAGTCCCCATTCCTTTAGCAGGCTGAAGTTGGACAGAACACTGGAAATGCATACTGCAGGGAAACTTGGAAGCCAGACACTCTCAAATGTCCTTTCCATCTTTAGTGTTTCTTATTCTACAACTAACAGGTCTAAACTGTTATGCAATTACACAGTTTCCAGGTTTTCACTAAAACAAGGATGAGATATTTGCCATAGCAAAGCTGCCTCTAACAGGCAGTTCTAACAGTAGATTGAAGGAACAAGATAAAACAGACAGAGCTCTCCTGCTGAGCGCTTTAGTCCAAGCGCTCAGTTTAGCAGCATGAAGATGTTTATGCTGGCTGCAAGAGGACTTCAAATGGCTTGTCTACAGAAATTACTTTAGAGGAATATTATACATGACATCATCCAACTACATTAAGTCAGTTCAATTACTGGTAATCAACTTAGAATATATCTGTGTAGTTATTTTTAGAGTTTTCACTGAGGTTTATTAGGAGAACATATTCTAGCACTCCCTTTATTAAGATGCCATAATGTTCTGCTATTTTGAAAAAGGACAATTTTATTTTTATGCTTTTTGTGTAACATTTGGGTTTCTGAACAGTTTTATTCTTTCTTACACTCCCCAAAATTAGTTACTTCTGAGGACAAATGTCCACTGATTAACAATGAAAACACACTGGTTGCAGAGAATTTAATTAAGGGATAGACTACAGAGTGCCAGGTCTAACTATCCAGGAATTTGCTTCCCCCTTCTCAAAGAAGCCCAAGGAAAACACTCACAATCCTGACAGCATCCAAAGCAGTTATGTGCCTTGCTTCCAGAGTTCAAAATATCCCTTACAGTGCAAAGGACAGTAGAGCTTCCAATAAATACACTGGGACAGACAATTTTACATTTTGAACTCTGGATGCTACTGGGATGCAGTAACTCGGTTACAGGGGGACTCTGCACCCCTGCCCATGCTGTGGTGGGGGCACAGAGCCCCTGCAGTGCACACTCAGCACTATTTGCTACCGTGCAAAAGATTTTAAGCAGCACAATGGTTATGGCTGCCTCCTCTGCCGTACAACCACTATACAGGAACACTTTAATTCTTTTGGGAGCAGGGAGAGGGAGCAAGTATATTGTAAAACCATATTCTGCTTAGCTATTCCACATGGATCCCATCTTAACCCTCATGCCATAATAAATCAGGATTGAATCCATAAAAATAATATTAACATGAGTGAAGTGAGGATGTCTTTAAAGGCAAGGCAAAAAAAAAGTCACCCTCCCACTCTTTATTTCCACCCTATCTTTAGACTAGCTTTTATTACTTGACCAACATTTTTTAAGGGTCTGTTTTGTTTTCTATACACATGTAACTCCCATTACTGTCAGTGGAAATTATGTATGCACATCAGTAGCAAACCAGACTGCAGGATATTTAGCTCTCTAAGGTATCCGTGTCCTTGTTACAGTCATGTTTCAGGAGAAAAGCCAACAAATATATTTGGAATTCTGCCTTTAAACAAACACCATATTACAACAGGCACAAGCACTGCCTGATTCTTCCAAATGGAGGCAATACCCAAGAGAGAATCCTACTTAAACCAACAAAAGAGTGGATTAACAATATTTGTCTTTTCCCACCATTCCCACAATACTGCAGTGTCTCGCATGATGAAATTAATAAGAAATATCTCTGTAAGAGAAATAAATAAAACAAGTTTTTTCAATAACCTATATACTGAAATACTAAAAAAAATTACGGCAATGCTTGAGAATAGCAAGGAAAAGGACTTTAGTTACTAGCACTAGGAGTACTTTTCCATTCACAGACCACAAAGAGCTTTTACAATATTGGATCCCTATCACCATAAATTGGAGGAGGAAATAATGGGTGAAATGAAAGAAATCTGGCCAAGAACTGAAATGACAAGGAAACCATTTTTTCTAGCTCCTCATCTGACATTTTGTCCTCTGCAGCCTGTCAAGCACTTCTTGACAAGCCAGTGTGCTGACCTCTCAGAAGCCACAATCCCATGAGATCATGAAGGTTATTCTTTTCCACATAAAGAATCCTGATATGCAAAAGCTGTGACAATAACCTGTTCATTCAACTTGTTATTATTTTCCAAAGTATGAACAAACCTCCCTTCAGATACCTAGTTTTCTTTCCAAGGCATTTATATTCACATATTCACTTCAGTGTTCCTCTGCTTCTAAGGCTGAGTGAAAAACGCACATTAGCAGTGGCATATTCATCACTGTATGCCTCGAAGTCAGAGGAAAGCACTTGGTTTCCAGTAAGAGCATGTCTTTTCATTCCACCACTAATCATCTCACTGCAATGTTTTCCCTAAACCACACTTAATATTTTTATTAAGAAATTAAATCTAATCATGAATGCAGGGATATGAACTACAGAGTCTTTGGGCAGAGACACTTGTCCTGCCAGGCTACACACTAACAGACTGTAAAAGCAATCATGGTTTCTAAAACTCTGTGTTTCTTCAATGAACTTACTGCTCTTTCTGTGCCAAATGAAATTCTGACAGGGTCTCAAAACCAACACAAAAGGTGAAATGAAACTTAATGAGTGTTTTACAGCTGAAATCCACAAAGCTTGATCCTATCCAAAGTTATTTCACTTCTGTCACAGGAGGAAAACTCATAATAGACCTTAAGCTTCCTTTGAACACCTCTGTTTGAAAAAACAGACCCATATTAGCAGTGTATTAGCAGTCACAAATGCTAGTCTAGACATTACAGCTACAGCCCCCTCCTTTAATCCTCGCTGGCTCGTATGTATCTGCATGCACTAGGCTGTGTTCATCCACATGGTTTTCTCTCGGTAATTTGGATATCTCAAGGATCCTGGCCTGAAAATTGCTCTATAAATATCCAGTGCATCAGTTTTACTTATAGAAGTGATTAATTGAAGACTCTAAGCTGTTACTACCTTGAATAGGAAATAAAATGTCACTCAGCAAGCCATAAATCATGAAAGCTGCCAATAAAAACGCCTGAACCATACTGCAACTCAGCACCATGCGAGCGTATTATCTGGGAAAAAAAGAAGTACACTCTTGCAACAAAATTATACCAACTACTTGTTTCATTAAACAGCTATAAACTTTTCAGACAATAGCTGACTTTGTGCAAAATATCCTTCCCTGATTTATCACAGATAATAAGCTTGTGGATGCAAATGCTCAGGTACTTTTAGATTGTTTAATTTTTTTTTTCTTAAGGGTGTGAGTCATAAGCATTGGTCCAAGCTCTCTGAAGGCAGCAGTGCTTGTCAATGTTTGGACAAAATTTAACCTCTTTTTGGTAGATGGCTATCTTATTTCCTACTCATTCGTTAATCATTTAGCACGCTGACATCAAAGAACTGCTTGATTCTCAAGTATCATACTGACTTTGTAAGGAATAAATGAAACAAATTAAGTCATTTAGTAAAATTTACTTGTAATGGAGTAAGTGAATGAATCTTATCTATCGTAAGATTCATTTTATCAAGCACACTGTTGATTAGCTTGTAAAGAAATACTGGAAAATAAAAGCAGCCTTGCTGGTACATTGTATTGTCTTCCATAAGGTGTTTGCTAAACAGTGTAGCTATATTGTGATAATGGCTCTCACTGTAAATCTGTTTCTCTCATCAGTGTTGTTTTCTCTACTTTCAATAAATCTCTTTTGCATGTGGTAGCATAGGAAGACAGAACACTTTAATAAGGCAACTTCTACTCTGCTTTACAATGACTGTGGAAGGATGGCATTGAATATTTCCTTTATCTTCAACAGACCTTGTATAGAGACATATATGTAGCATGTTAAAATGTACACAAACAATTTAACACACTACCACACTTCTCCCATTTTCACAGTGGAATGGTACACAGCAATCATCACAGTCTGTGATATACGGATCTAGTAGTTTTCTAATAAATCAAATGGCCTCATGAAGAAAGGTATCTTAAGTTGAGTTGTTCTCAGGAAATTAAAAATGCTTTGTGGTACATGACATATATCAAGAGTTGTGAATAATGATAATCACAGTCTAACAAAACCAATCTACTTCATAATTTTTATAGTGTTTTTGACTGCCATACCTAAATGCTGCCTAAACAAATGACTTCTATACTCAAAGATTAGGAGTGGCTATAACAGAATAATCTGGTCTTTTCCCCCCATCTCCAAACAGAGCCTCTCAGAACAGAAAGCTGTCTTTAAATTTGTCTCAGACCGTGTTTTCTAAGGATTTTTGGACTGCTTAAAAACAGAGTTTCTCCTGTCCCAAACCAGTCCATGTTTCCCCATCAGCAAACAGTCTGATCCTGAATTTTCATGGGTTTTGCTCAAGGTCTTACAAAATGCCTTGCTCCAGAAGAACACAGTAAATGAAGATATAATACTCTTGACTTAGCAGGAATGTTTTCTTGATCCCAACACCCCACACACACACACGTATCTGCAGTAAAAAATGTAATTTCTCTGAAACAGCTTATGACAGCAGCAACAATCTGACTGTCAAACACAACAGCATGATTCTGTGTACCAGAAGCAACCCAGGTGATGAACAGAGAACTATGGATGGAACTGCCACGATTTGTTTCTGAAAAAAGTAACTCTCTGAAATATCCTTCTATGGCTTGTTATTACATTAGATTTTTCTTGCTCCTTTGCTGCAGCTGTCTTTAACAAGAAAATTTTTAAAAAGCAAACACAGGTGTTTACTCAAGGATCAATTCACCTGCTGTTCTTGTGCTCCACCTGCCCCTGTCACCTCACTACCTGATCCAGCCATACAGCTGGGATGACTCATCTCTGCATGAGTACATTTTTAAATGATCTATTTTCAGGGGTTTAGTTCTGCAAAAGGAGAAGGAAGGATAAAGACCTTTCTTTAATACCACATAATTTATCTACTTTGCATCTCTCTTTTACCTTTTTGAAGCAGCAAAAGCACAGTGGTTGAATCCTCCAGGCTTCTGAATGCCAGGCTAATGTGCAATTCACCCCTTCATAATGAAAGGCATCATAATTCAAGGGCATCTGCATCATCCTCCCCCAGATAACAATTTACTGAAGCAGCGAAAAGGAAAGAGCTTTCCAAGTTTGTTTCAAAATTTCAGATCTGTGTTTGAATGCAGTTGATGGATTTCCAGAAGCAGAGTGGAGTGCTCTGCTTTGAATTAGCCATTATCTTTTACATCCCTCCATGTTTCCTGTCATCACAAAAGAAGATGAGTTACCCTTTAACTTACTGTAGAATAATCTCTGACTACCAGCAAAGGGGTAGTTAATGCTATTGGCAAGGATGATTTAGGAGACAATTTCAAAGTTCAGCTAACTATAAAAACAGAAGTCGTACTAAAACAGCTTCATTCATTCTGCATGCTAAGTGTGAGGGAAGCAGGGCTCAATACCCCAACTGCTGGGAGATGTGACAGTAGGATGTGAAACGGCCGTTTCTCGCTTTCTCACTTGACAAACGCATCCAGCTTTGCTGACAAGAATAGATGTTCATCAACTGCTGCTAAAGTATAATATATTAAGTATGACATCAGTGCCCAGACCAGATCTGACAGGCCTAAGCGTACAAAGGGGAAATCCTTACCTAACAGATCCAGCAGACTAATCCCTACCTTACAAATTTTATTTAAACAAACCACGTACCCTGACAGCTGCAGACAGGCCAGACAAACCTTTAATATTCTGAAGAAGGCTTGATTCTAAACTTACTTTTGAAAATATTTTTAAGTGTCCTATAATGAAAATGTCCATTGTTTCAGAAAGTTACTTTACAGTCTTCTTCGGTGCCTTAAGAATAACAGCAAACTCCCCCAAGGCATTTGACAGTCAGAAGCTTTTGTTTGCTTTGACTTTTTTCTTTGACTCGTCCGTAATTTTTACACACATATGCATGTATAGTTGAGAAAAAAGAAAAAAAGAGGACTAGCTGTGTATTCAAAACCACTTAACAAAAATTTTGTTACGGAATACTGTCACCCACAAGAGGGGTTCCTGCATTTTGTATGTCTCTCAATCCTCATGCTCTTTTTAGGACAACATGCACGTTTATCATCGAGGCCTTAATTGCAAGCACTACTGAAATAGCTGTTTAATATAGCTTCTCAGATCTTTACTGTGGCTGACAGTCCATCGGAGGCCTACAGTTCAGGAACCACTGATCAAAACCTAACACATTTTCCCATGGATACCGAGCTGCTGGAAGCACAATGAAGCAACACTGACATGGAGACAAAGACCACCAGCATCTGTCGAACATGTACTGAACTAAACCACAGTTTGAGAAGCACTACTCCAGAGAGTAAAAGCAAATAAACTCGCACATATTTATCTGTGTACTCAAAAATAAATTGACTCTTGATTTTATAACGAGAAACACAGACTCCTGAAAATGCAAAGCACCTGTAATGCACCTGATTCTCCACCAGCATTTGCAAAATAACGGGAACATTATTTAGTGAGATAAAATCAGCAAAACAGTCCATGTGGCCTATTTAATTTCTAGTATACTTATTTTATGTGAACGTCCCACTTCATATATCACCATACAATATCTTGTTATTCAAAACCAGCAGTAGATACTTCAGATAGAGAGCCCCTGCAAAATTTGTGTGATACTCTAGATGATCTTTGACTAAGACTTCAGTGTTAATGTCTCATTGAGATAAACGGAACAACCCCTCCCTTCTACAGCATTTATTCCAAAATAATTTACAAACTCTGGAAATTATCACTAAATTTGTCTTTCATTACTTCATGTTGGGAGAATTACCATGGCAGAAGGAATGAAAACTAGTCTCAATGTGCTCTCCAGAAGCAAGTATAGCATCTTTAAAAGAAACAAACCCATTATTCATAATATTGGCAATTTCATTCTTGTTTTAATTATTTTACAGTCCACAGGTTACCTGAAAACTAGGTGAAAAACAATCCATCTTCATTAAGTGACGCTAGAAAAGACTATGACCCCATTAAACACACTAGTGAACCGTTATATGAAAATTCTGTCCATTCTGCTTTTAACAGTACTTCTGCATTGACAGTTTCCTGATTTTCCCTAAGCTTCAGTCTGTTTTCCCTCATCTAGTAGAACTGACATTAGGAACAAGAAAAACTAGCATTTTAACACCCACTTTGCTGGAATTTCTCCAGGCAAGTAAGACAGGCACAGAGGCTGGACTGTAATACCTGAATTAGTTTCATTGTGGGGATTTTTTATTATTTTATTTTTAATTTATTCTTTCATTGACAACTTTTTTGTTAAGCTCAATCTTTCTAAGCAGAGTTATATTCTGGAACTCTGGTCAATCCTAGATAAATGTGGCCTTTTAACAAAAAAAGGTACAGGCAGGCCTTTGCACAAAGAATTTCAGTGTTGTTACCAGTTTAGGCAATATATTCCCTGATACAGGGATATATCTACACCTATTATCAGGTGATATCTAAGAGCAGTCATAATTAAAGCTGCTAGAAAGGTGTCTGTCATAAAAAGGGAAAGATGAGCTGTTCTGCAGTTTCTCCAAATCACCTCTGTGACAATAATGCGCTTTCCTATCTCTGTAATGAATGTAAAAAGAGTTAAGGCTCAAGGTTTTCTTTCTATTTCGAGACTGACTGGACTCACAAGCCATTCAAAAGTTAAATGTGGAAAAAATCCAAACAAAACATTCCTCCCAGACCAAATCACATGTCTAAACAATCACAGATGATGTGACAGTGTCTGCACTCTCTATCAGGACATTTGGAAAGGTAATCACACAGCCCAGTGCAATTTCATTTTCAGTGGCAGTTCTACACATTTGTAGGTTTCTGTCCAAATGCCAGAAAAGGTGACAAGGTAACAATTCTGCTTCAAATCAAGACTAACTAGGATTGAATTCAGTCCTTGGAAAGAAGGAAAATAGTCTCTCTTCATAGTGATTTCCTCCCTCTTTCTTGCATTCAGAATAGGACAAAACCTATTGTTATGCCACGCTGGTACAGATAGGGTAAACAGAAATCATCTCAGAATGGGAAATAGGATAACATTATAGAATTGCACCATATTGCCCCAAAGTTTTATTTGTAAAACACCTTATCCTCAGTTCCTTCCGTGAGACCAGTGCTGCCAACCAACAGTGGTTGAGTAGCTCATGCCCCAAGCCCCATTTTAAATTAAGCACATTTAAACATAAACACTTAAATTGAAAATCTGAAACTACAATGAATGCGTTACTGCAGTGGAAAATGAAACAATGGAAATAAACAAGCTGCAGGTCTTCAAAGATTAAAATCTAACAAAGCATTTCATTGATAAAATGGAGAGTTCTCAGCAGCAGAAGACAAAGACAGATAAATGGGCCTGGCAATTGCAATTTAGAATTCAGAATGGAAAATACTGACAAGTAGAATTATAATCCCAGCGCTGATTTTTTTCATGGTCTTTCTGCTATCATTAAATTCTCATTTAATAAGAACTGCCTACCAAAGCATAAATCTAGTTTAACTCTTAAGAAAACAGATCATCAAATCCTGTGTCTACTTCAACAAACATCATCTCTCCAATGCATTTCCCTCTTTGTCTGAAGAAAACAGCACTCTTAATTCTTCTGGGTGACAAGGTTAGGCCATATGTATATAGACTTTTTCAAGGCCCTAATTGGAAATGCTCAGTGCCAGTGTGAGGTCCTTAACTCACTGGCTGGGATTTGAGAATGCTGAGCATGGTATTAGAACTTGATTTTTGAGAAGACAAAGACCACCGTATATCAAATACATCCCTGGGGATATTCTGAAAACCAGGAACTCCAAAAGCTCATCTTGACATCAAAGGCATCTAACTCCTGCCTATTCAGCTGTTGATGTTACATTGACTGCAGAAGCAAGTTATCATGATTTCCTAAGGAGCCCTGATTGATCAGATACCAGGCATTAACTTCAGCAGACACACAAAAGCTGCATTTGTCCTATTTCTTACACTTAAGCACAAAACTGTAAGATGAAGTCAGAAGTTTCCAAGCGAAGTCATCCAACCATTCAAGGAAGAATCAATTGTACATAACCAATACAATAAATCAATACATTGCTGTCTCACCCATTCTTAAGACATTCCCAAGTAACAAAAATCCCACAGAGACAGCAGACAAGAGATTCCTGCAGCTGCCTGCTACCAAAACGTTTTCTTTATATCACTTGTTGCAATGTATCTCGTGTAATTTCCACCATTACATCCATCTTTATAATATTTCTGCATAAACTGAAAAGTTTGAACTCCGTTCTTTGTGAATAAATATTGCCAATCATTTCTAGTTTTCTTCAAAACCAGTATTTCCAAAGTTCTTGTTATAATCCCTTGCATTCCAAGAAGTATGAAGTCCAAAATGCACTATTCAAAACTGGATACTCAAGGCATCACCAGGAAATAAACTACTGTGCCAGGTGGATTTTCAGTGTGACTCTGTGCAGTAATTCTTACATTATCACCATCACCAAGGATTACCAGTGGAAGGAGAAAAATAATCTTTTGCCATAAGGATTCTTTAAAAATAGAACACTTTATAAAGTAAGTCCTTGTTACCAGTCTCCTTATGATTCTGACATGTGTAACTACTACAATCTAAATACTTAAATGACGTACATTTCCTGTACTGTCTCCCAGAAATTGTGTTGTAGACAAACATATTCTGAAAAGCCAAAATAGAGACCAGTACAGATTCTTCTAATTTGCTTTCTAACTGTCAGTAACGTAGGATGGCTAACCCAAAAGGGCCCTGTGCAAAGACAGAGGACAGAATGTTTTCCGTAAAGTGAAAAATTGACACCTAACTGCACAATCCCAGGAGACAAGGCTTAATAAATTATTGGAAAAGTTATAAAAACGCAAACAAAAATTGTCTTCTGCAGCCAGATTAAAAAAAAGAAAAAGTAAAAAAAAAGGGTGGGGGGAGACGAGCACAAGAAAAGGCAAGAAGTAAAACCTTGGGATTGCCATTGTTGCTTATTTTCTTAAGACATTTACTGTTCTTAAAACTTCTGGTCCAATTTTCATTTCAAATTCTATTAGACTAAAATATAGGAAAACAAACAAATAAAGACCCTTTACCCAACACCAGGCTCACTTAAATGCCTCAATATTTATAAGCAAAAATAATTTTATAAATGTGTCTGGTTTTTACAGAGCTTTTATGGGTGATCTATCGCAATCTCTTAAGATGATCCTGCTTGTTGATGGATCTACAGAAGCTAAGTTTTAAATGTTTGGATTTTTTCTCTCCCTTTTTTAAAATACAAAAAAATCTGGAAAATGTATGCTATAAACTCTCTCACTAGCCAAAAAGTCCTTAGCAAAGCAGCTTAGGACAACTTTTCTGATTTTCCCAAAGGCAAAAGTTTACCAAAGCAATAAAACTGTTTAAAATGCTTTCTCACCCAGAGCACGTCAGCAATGCTGAACTGAAATGTGCAATAAAATTTATATTAGAGCCATATTGTTTCCTCTTCATTACTTTAAAACGTGTATGTTCAAACCCAAAATTTAAACATTCACATTGCCTTTTTTTTTTTTTTTTTTATAATTGCAATTGGGATGAGCCATGATACAGAAATCATCTCCTTCCTTTTTATTTCATTGACATCCAGAGACTCAGCTAGAGAAAGCTCTATCCAGAATTGCTCAAAAGCAGTAACAGATAATCATAATTCTTTTATATTTGCTTCTCTCTCCAAAGACACTTGGACTATCAAAATAAACAGGGTACCTAGTATATAACTCACAGTTCAAAGGCAGTACAAGTGAGGCAAGGTAGCACGAGATACCATTGTTCAACATCTAGAGTTCATTGAAACCACCATATAGAAAGCCATAAGGACATCTTACCTGGTCTAACTCAGGAAAGATAGACTATTAAAAAAGCTACCCATTAAAACTATCCAGTTAAACAAATCGTTATCTCTGTATATACACACACAACTTTGTTCATGCTGTCAGTGAAATGTATCTCAAGTATGTACCTTAGTCACATAGAGAAAGCACTCAGGAAACACTGTACCTAAACCTCGGGTGACAAGGGAGGACAAAGCTACGCAAAGCAGCCCTAAACATACCAGCCTCGATATTGTAAACTAAGGCAATACAGAGTTCTGTGCAAGCTAACCTCACCTACGTGCCCGAGTAGTAGCACATACAGCTCCCAAACTAGGCGAGTCTTTGTATTTTGCACACAGCAAAAGAAGTTTGAGATGTTATTCTGACCCATCGTGTTAGTCGTACAACAGGGAAACCTATACCTCAGAGCCATTCCCGTTGTCAGATTGGGCACACACCAGGAGAGGGCAACTTGACATCAAATGGTAGCAAAGAGACATTTGGCACTTGAATGTACTGCC
>JAYRBT010000178.1:10810703-10881833 GCA_036023395.1 Myiotriccus ornatus
CAGCTCTTTGCTGTTATTAATAATCAGCATTGGATACTTTCTCCAGAGGTCCTGCCAAAACGTCCCAGTCACCACAGTGCACCTTCACATGACATCCAATGCCCTCTACCCAAATCCACTCCTATTGCCCTACTCCCCATTTGAATTTTTGGTATTTTTTTCCTAGAAAATAAACTTCTTTGCCTAGTAAAATCAAAACTTTAAGCCTTTTCCTGATATTTAGATTTCATGAACAGCACTCCTTTGACTTAGTCTTGCACACAACAATCTGGCAAAATAAATGTGTTCATATAATTTCCCAGTGTCTGCTTTTATTCTGTGTAAAAGAAAGTCTGATTGCTGCCCTGGAGTACATACACATTTTAAACCCTCTGCTACTCTGAGATGACTGACTGCCATAAATATACGTATTAATCGTTCTATACTGGGTATTCCCATCCAAATAGACATAATTATTTACTTCTTTGAAATCAGCTTTTTAAAGCCATGGATTGTTATGGGCTAAACTTCAGTAAACCATAGCTTGTCTTTGACTTTATGTTTAATTTTATTTGTACTAATCTAAACTACTACCCTCCTTCTTGACCAAACAGCAGGAATACTGGCTTTCAGTACCTTCCCCTCAAATGCACAGCAGCAACGCGAAGAGCTACTTTCAGCATGAGAGGTAATTTCTGAGCAACACAGTGGCATGGGGTGGATAAGATAACCTAGTGAATCCAGTCCATTCTCACCAACATCTTGTGAACCATTGATATTTCTTACAACCTTATTTCTCTTTGCACAGAAATACTTTCCAAAGTCCACATTAGATATTGCAATATGGAAGGCAAACTTATCAACAAATGCCAAAAAGCTCCAGAAGCCAAGCAGTGCAGAACTATCACCACTTAAGGGAGTCAAGGGGAGCTGCTCTGCACCATCCGTGTAAGGGGTCAGTCTGATAGTATCAGCTCTTGATGTAAGAATGGTAAAGAACTACCCATGATTATGCATCTACACTTTGCAATACCATTTTTGTGTCCTCAAGCCACTGGGAGGATTTAAGTCTCATCTCCAACACACATTTGGAATGGCACCGACATGACTACTGGATGCCTGTTCTAATTCGGTGGCAAAATTAGTCTTCAAGGGGCTTCAGAGACATGTGAAATTCTTGTCTACTGATGTCAATGAGTTTTGCCATTTCACATGTGAAAAAAACAGATAATGGAATTGCCCGTATCAGAAAACCTGATGTCTCTGAATTAGGAGAAAAACCTAGATTTAATTTTATTATGTGAGATTGAAATTTGTCTCACTTACAAGAAAGCCATAATGGACACTAAAGAAAAAAACCCAACCACCCATTACAGCAACACAAGCAACTTTGTTATATCAGTTAAATATATTGTTTAATTAGTTTTCTAAGGGCATACACTGAAAAGCCATTAGACAGCCATTAGGAGTAATATATCCATTTTCTTTTTACAATCACCTGATTTACAATCAGCCAAATTTCTAATGTAATTCAGTCAAACAACATTTGGCAGTGTTACCCCAGCAAAGTTTATAATTCCCTTTTTTTTGACTGCAATCATGTTAATTTTCCCTTAAGCTCTAAAGCACTGATGATCATCCTCACTTCAGCAGATTTACAGAGCATCTTATAGGTAAAAATGTGTCTAGTATGTTTATGGTCTCACTTCAAGATCTAGAAATCCGAAACTATTCATCTACTTCTACAAAGTAATCTTTAACAAAACCAGTTTTGTATTTTCCTCATGTGGGGAGAAAAGGGATCACTTCAGATACCTTTGAAAAAAGGTGATCTCCCAAAGGAGCAAAATTCCTCTGGCTATTCACAACCTCATCTGACTTCTGGTTTTATTAACAAAAACTTTATTAATAAACTTATTAACTAGCAACATAACATGAAAATTTGTTCAAAGGCTCATCGCACTGATGAAAGACAAGATCACATTGTGAAAATAAAGCCTCTGAACAGATTTTATTCTACAGCTTCTCCGATGCTGTTTTTCCTTGATGCATCATCGCTCTACAGATTCTGTAAGGTCTCCCAGTGTGTTTTCCCCACTTTGCGTCAGCTCCAGGATGCCCTAGTTTGGAATTATGTGTTAGTCAATCAACAGTGCATATGATCTTCAAAGGAGAAAGTTTTTGATGGCGGTATTGTACGGAAAACAGAGAAAGAGTGTGAGACAATGAGCAAATCTGTAGCACAGCTGTTAACTGAACTTGAATCCTGATCTAACCAAACTAATATGCAAACCTCAAATCTATCCTTCTCCCACAGAAATTGCTGTATTTATCCCTGCAATGCTTCAGTCCCTTGCTTTCCAAAATGTAATGCAGTTTTAAAAAATCATCTAAAGAATAAACAGTTCTGAAGTTTCTTTAGACTATTTTGGTGAATTTTTAAGGTCTGCTTCTGCCAAACAAAAGTGGAAAGTAAGGGCTAAGAACAGACTGTACTATGAGCATGCCTCAATCCTGAAAGAGGATGATGTTAACATACACCTCTCACATAGGGAACCACCACTTGTGTTCAGGTAAGCTTTGCAATGTTACTAGTACTAATACAAACACAGCCAACTTGTTGCATTTGTTACAGGCAATTGGTTATACTTCAAAACCAAGAGACAACTGCAGTCCATCACCAGCTGGCACCACTTACAGTTCTGCCAGAAAGCTGAAGGATGCCAATGTCTGAATAAAGCAAACCCTCTCCTCACAACAGACAGGCTCTAAATGACCTTTACACAACAAGGCTCTCCAAAAAAACACTAGGCTTCTGTAGTACGGATTTTTTCCAACCCATGGCATATTTGTGTTTGCTACTTTGCATCATGGGCGAGAAAGCATCCTGGAGGAGCAGGACCAGCAGTGCCAAGCATGGAGGTACAGGAACAAGAGAATAAATCCTTTCCTTCCTTCCAGGGGCCAAACTGGGAGGAAAGGGACGAAATGAAAATTAACAAAATACACGTGCTGTCACCAATCACGTCTGTCGCTTCAGTAAAAAAAAAAAAAAAAGTAAGAGACTATACTATGGCATATGGATGGAAAACTGAAGGTGGACATGCTACTGAATACGCATCTTGCATTCAGGTGCAGACCCCACGCTGCTGTACAAACTGACTGCTTATGTTAATGCTACGAGAAATCTTGTCTGCTAATCAAAGCCTAACAATTGAGTTTTAAGCATTAAAATGATAGCTTTTTGTATTCTTCATATTCATTTTCTTTATACTGTCTTTATGATAGTAACAAAACTCTTGAATGAA
Source organism: Myiotriccus ornatus (assembly GCA_036023395.1). NCBI lineage: Eukaryota > Metazoa > Chordata > Aves > Passeriformes > Tyrannidae > Myiotriccus > Myiotriccus ornatus. The sequence goes on from JAYRBT010000178.1 coordinate 10,813,991, forward strand.
GCCAACAAACTGATTGGCAGAATTAATCACGCCAATACTACGTACTGCCCTGACTCACATCCTCAGAAGGCAGCACATAACAATGACAAGAGAACTAAATATAACACAAGTATGGATCCTATTAGCATGAGTTAGAAAAAAACAACACAGTAAACTACTTTCTGTGAAATACAAAATGCTGCAGGTTGTGAACTTCAGTGCAAAATTTTATTAGTGAAGGAACTGGAAGGTGAAGGACCTGGGAATGGAAATAGAATGATGAGAAACACTAAGGCTAGAGGGCCACAGAGGGTCCAGGCACCTTCCCTGGTAGTTCACAGGAGCACTGGGGTGAACCCTGCAGTCAGTCCTGCGCGAGTGAAGCAGCAGTTTCACGGTCCAATGCAGGCAGCAGCAGGCAGCCAGAGAGAGGGCAAGTGCCACCAGTAGGCTGTGAGGTGCCTGGGGAAGAGCCAGCAGGTAAGATGTTGAACCTCTAGACAAAGAGAAAGAACAAAGTAGAAAGGAACCAAAGCACTGTAACTGATACTTTGTTTTCTATCAAAAAGAGCAGCGAGGTCTGAAATTTTCACATAACCGGTGTTCGATCCTCCCCAAATAAGACACTTATCTAATGAAGAGCCTCTCATATTTCTTCACAGATTCCCTTTGACCTTACCCCACAGTCAGGGTTATAACAAAACAGAAGTAAAATCCTGATCATACATTGTCTAACCAGAGCACTGTCAAAAAAATAGGCACACAAATTTGTGTCTGTCTTAGCCCAGTCCTTGACTCAAGTCAGTGGTGATCTGTGCTCCACCATTTGATCTGATCAGCATGGCTTTGATCTGAAGGTGTGAATGCACAGGAGATTTTTTTTTTTTTTGAAGAATCATATAGGTGTTCTTTTCCTAGAGAAAGCATTCATTTACTATCAAGAAATACAAATATTACACAGAATACCCAAACTTTGGGGAGAATAATGTTAATATTGGCACAGTTTGTTTCTAAAGTTGGCCTGTCCTTGATTTGGATGCATGAGTTAAGCTAGGACTTGCTGTAAATTGTAATCAAACAAAATAAAACACTAACAGTAACCCTAGCAGCATGAAAACATACTGTAAGAATCGATCACAAACAGATCCAAATTCATTCTTAATGCATATCAGAACCAATACATTCATCAGTAGTTTCACATCACAGTCAATGAAACAGAAAGAGTTGAATAATCTGTATTCAAGAGCACATTTTTTGAAGCAGGATCCCTATTATTTTCATGTAGAAGCAGGTTTCCATTCCAATTTTACAAAATATACAAAGTGTAATGCTTGCAAACTCTATTAATTCACTGAAAATAAATTAACTCTTCAAAAGTATTCCTTTTAATAACAAAAATGACTTCCCAGACAAGAAAATCCTACCAAGCCTTTCCCACAGGCACTCTTTTCTACATTTAACTGAACAAGGTCCTCCTCTGATATCAGTGAGCTTTCAGAAATGAATCAAACCTCCAGCACCAAAAAGCCATGCAGTGCAATGTGCAAGTAAACACCCTGAAACCCCACAACTGACAGGATATGAAACTTTTGAAAAATACATGTACACACTCTGTAATAAAACCCTGCATTTCTTTTAATTGATATTGATGAAAGAGACATAAGCCTTAATTTGAGAAGAAACATTCCTTTTGTTTTCACTATTTCTAGGCTGCTGCACGTTAGTACCAGTGCCTGCAGGAGACTTTTGGTGCAAAAGCAGCACGGTTGCACTTTTCTGCTTCAGAACAAATGGTCCAGTGTGCTTTTTGAAGCCCAGCAATACAAAATAACCAAATCTAATCCTTTCAAATAACAGCACACTCACCAGATTGATTACTCCAGCTTACTTAGTAAAATGCCTTTGAGTCTGTTGTGAACACAACAAACTTTGTTGTTTTAAGAACTGTGGCACTTTTAAGCTTTCCAAAACCCCACACTTAGATAAGCCAAAGATGCACCAACAACAGGTGACTGCAAGGGTAACACTGCATGTTAACTTTGGGTGGGAATTCTCTATGATGAGGTCTTGGCCAGGTGAGAGAGATTCCTTCACAACACCTGCCAAGAGCATGACAGTTATCATTAAGAATCTGCCTTTCACCCAGGATGGAGCCCACTGGAGCTTCACTGCATTCCTCTTCTTATGAGGGGATTGCATCATCACTCCTAAGATAGCTCTGCTTCTAAACTGGAACTCCATGCATGGAGGGATTTTGCTGGAACCTCCAAGACTTAAAACTTCATCTTACCCCTGTTGGCAACTCAGCTTCTATTACATAAAATAGGAACTAGGGTCACACATCTAAACAGTGTGAAACAGTGCTTCTCCACCAACAGACACCCATACAACATTGCTAATATGCTAGACTTCTGGAATTAACTGTGCATACAATTACACTAAAGTGTGAGCATAAATGTACACTTTTCTTCCCCGTAGTTTTAGTAAAAATTAAGTCAGAGCTGAGAGCATAAACAAAATATCTGCAATTATAAATATAAACAAGCGGTACATAAAAAAAGTCTATTTGGCAGCCTACCCTACTCAAATAAATTAACTCCTATAGTATTCCTCCAAACTGTGGACAGATCCAAGAGTTAACAATTTATGGTCACATTTAACAATAAAAAGTCTTAGAAACTATTTCCAACTGCTGAGGTCTGACACTTAGAAAGGTTTAGATATCTATCTTGAATGGGGAGAACACACAGAAAACAGAATCATTTTTCCCCTTGAGAGCTTCAGAGTGTGGTTCATATAAAGCTATACAACTAAAACCAAGTAAGAGTGCAAGTGAAGGGAAACAATGAAAAAACAAAACAAAACAAACAAACAACAACAAAAAACAAAAACATACACAAAGAAACCCCCACCAAACCAAATACCACCAAAACTTATTAGGAAGCAGCTTGGGAGTTCCAAACACCATATAATCAAGTATGTACAACAATCTAGGCTATCACAGCGTGAACTGGAGTAAACTCATCTGTCTAGCTTAAACAGACATCACTGAAAATCATCTTCAAGCAAATGCACCTGAATCATTTTGGCTAATGAAAACATACCCCTCAAGCTGAAGAACTTGAGTAAATTACATTTCTCCTAATTCCGCCAAAAACATTAAAGAAAATGGATTTGCCAAAGATAAAAGCAAAGTAGGCATGATAGATCATTCATTAGCAATACACGTACGGCTAATTCTTCTTGACAGTGAAATGTTTTGGGATACAACCCATTTTATTTTTTTACTAAATGTTTAGATGCAGTATATCCTACACATTTTATTCGCAGGTATCCTAGATTTCAGTACCAATGAGTTTTTACAAAGATCAGGCCTTAACAATAATGTACTAGGAAGAAAAAGAATACAGGCAACTTGAAGTATTTTAGCATACTAAAGGAAAAAATAAAATGAAAAAAATGAAACAAAATAATTAAATAAAATAGCAGCTTTATAATCTTTGAAAGTTACACAGGACAGAACTAATAGTGCACTCTACCCACTGTCAAATCAACTAGTGAACTATGGAGCTGGTTTGGGCTTTGCTTTTTTTCATAAAATAATTTTTGGTGTGGAAGGTTACACTACATTCTCTAGCATACAACAACTTTGATTTATTCATGTAAACGTCAGAAATCCATCAGCAAACAAAGCCATATGGAAGAAAAAGAGATATAATGGATTTTCTGTTTGCTTTAGAAACTTGACATCTGTGGGCAGCATCACCTAAGTTACAACCCAGTAACTTTTAGTTTTCTGGTAATTTTCATTTACTAATCTGAAACGCATTTTATCTGATGATACAAAAAGCTCTGGGAGGTGGAAAACAGAAAAGGAGTAATGTTTTAAAAATTTAAAATAGGAATACACTTTAATATTCTTCCCTTTCACATCATAAATTTAAAGAACCAGAAAACTCACATCTGTTCTAACTTAGCGCTTAAGAAACGAAGAAAACGTATCAGGGTTATTTGTATCTTGTCTATATTTTGGGAAAGATCTTCGGAGCCGGACCCAGGAGCTGGTGACACCCATCGCCCAAGCTCCGCGAAGTTCCCGCGGGGCCGCGCTCGGCGGTACTTACCCCCGCAGAGGAGGAGGGCGCCCGCCGTGCGCCCCGCCGAGAGCATCTTCGCTGGCGCCGAGGCTGCTGCGGCCCCGCCTCGGCGCTCGGGCAGCACCGGCCGGGCTGCGGACGGACCACGGCTCTCTCAGTCGGGCCGGCCCATGGCCCGGGGCGGCGGCAGGGGGCCGCGATGGGAGCACCGAGCCGGGCAGGGACGGAACGGCCCGCGCCGGGATGCCTCTCCGCCGGTCTTTCCCTCGGTCCTCCTGGGTCCGATGCCGCCCCGCCGCCACCGGCCGGGGAAGAAGCGCCTCGTCCCCTCAGCGGTGCCGGCGCCTCTCGGGCTCTGCGGGCAGAAGCGAAGTCACCAGCAAAACCCCGCTGGCTGCACCGCGCCCGCCGCCGAGCCCCCCGCGCTGGCCGGACAGCGGCACCGCCCGGCTCCAGCCAGCCCCCAGCCCTCCTCCCCGGGCCGCCCCGCACTTGCTGCCCCGCCCGGCGGGCGGCCCCCGCCCCGCCCGCGGAGCCCCCGCGGAGCCGGCCCCGCCCCGAGCATCCCCGCGGGCAAGGTGCGGGGTCCGGGCGGCGGCAGCACCGCCGGTCCCGGTGCGGGTCCCGATGCCCGGCCCGTGTCCTCCAGCCCCGCGCGGAGGGAGCGGGGCGCGGGCGGGAGGCGTCGGCTGGAAGGGGAAGAAGGCGGGCGAGCCGCGCAAACACACCAGGTGCGAGACAAAGCGGGGACAGGCGCTGCGGCACCAGGATATGCCCGAGTGGCCGCCTCCCCCCCTCAGCCCCAAACACATTAAACGTGTTGAATAATTAATCCTTGGAAGAGGAGACAATTTTTGCTTGATGGTAGGAGGATGCTGTAAAAGATGTGTGCTACCTGGCAGGCAACCAAAGTAACCCGGAACGCACGCGTCTCGCGGAGCGGCGAAACGCCACTTTCAAACCGCAGGCGGGAGGGGAAAAGGAAAAAAAGAAAAAAATCTAACCAAGCCAAAGCAGAAATACGCTTTAGCGGGTCGGGATCGCCGAGAAAAGCACTCCGAAAAAGCCGCCGCTCGCAAACACCGCCCAGAGCACTCGCTGCGCCGCTGCCGGAGAAGCCTCCGCCCGGCGAACCCTCCGCAGCGCCGAGCCTGCCCCTCGCCCGGCCACGGCCCCGCTGCCGCAGCCGCGCAGCACCCGCGGGGAGCCCGGGACGGGGCGGGCACAGCCCCGCACCGCCCGCCGGCACCGCGCCCGCGCAGGCTCCGGAGGGGACACGGCGACTCTCGGCTGAGGGAAACCCTGCCCCTCTCCTCTCAGGGCATATTCAACCTGCTGGGGAAATGGTTTTTCCACCCCTATCCCCAAAGCTGATGCTGCCTCCACACAGCTGCGCTGCTCCAGAGATCTGGGCGTCAGGATTCAGACAGACACAGATCAGCAGCTACAGCGCTGATGTCCCCAAGCCTTCACACTCTGAAACGCCCAAGCAAGAGCAAGGAGACACAGTAGATTGATACTCAGTGCCATTGCATCTAGCAAGAACTTCTATAGATTATTTAAATACAAACCAAATATGAAATTGTCTCCCTAGACCAGTAAGGACTCTGCTTACAATACCCAGCACTGTAAGAAGCAAAGTACGAGAAACTACCCTATAGAACTGGTGAAAGAACTAGCCTATTTTAAGTTTTCTGTTAGATCTCCATCAAGCATTCGCAGGGTCATCATAAGGCTTGGGAAAACAGTAAGCCAAGTCCAAGCACCTGGAAGGGTAATAATGAATTTGAGATGAACACTAATAACCACCATTAATTGCATTTGAAGCTGCCTGTCAGATAGTATAAATTAAACTTTTGAATACTTACTCACGTGCTCAAGCATTTATGGGGCTTTTGCAAGTGCCTGAAAGAGGGAACTGAGGAAGTCTCTGTAAACCAAAAGAAAGGCTATTGCAAAGAAAGCAACATATAAAACATTAACGTTAAATCAATGCTTTGTAGAGAAATGTCTTACATTAAGCTAAGCTTTATCTTAAATCATATTTAAAAGCTCGTGCAGTGTACAAATCAATATTGATGCCATCTAAAATACAGCACTATCATCTGCACTGATAAATGCCAGTTTCCATCCAGGACAAAGTGACTTCTTGGAAGAATTTCAAGGACTTACAATCTCTTCTGGCATCTCAGCAACTGAAGCCAAAGCTATACTCTTCTGCCAACTTCAGGCTCTGCTCCAGCGCACTAAAACTGGGTTTAGATGCCATCATGTTCGTCATACAAGGAACAGAAGTAAGGTCACCAGAATAATTTTTTCATTTGATTTCCAGGCTTTTAAGTTAAGCAGATTTATTCATTTTCAGAGGATCATAGCTTATGCACAGCACACCTGGAAAAAACTGGCCAACTTGGATGAGAAAGGGACTCAATACTGGTGTCTTCATTGTTCCAGCTACGGTGATGATCTCTTTCACGTTAATGTAGTCACCATTATTTCTGGAGCTGTTCTCCTTTACAGTCTCTTTATGGTGAACAAGGAAAAGTGATGGTATATTGAGGAAAGATAATTCATCCAGGAAACATAGCCCACCATACAAAGGCAAAAATAACTTAAACTGCAGCACCTTTGAAACGCTGAAAAAGCCTATCAAAATGAAGGCATTTTAAATATTCCACTCAGAACTGAAACTTCAAGGGGAAAAAATGAAACCCTTCCTGCCCAACCTGGTTTCCACATCCCTAAAGATGCCCAAAACAGGCTGTGAACCATCTGCCCTTGAGTTTACATGAAGAATACAAGCCTACAACAACCATCTCCTTCCAACAGCTAACTTCTGCTCTGATATGCATAAAATACACGTTCACTTAGTTTCTTTGTCTGAAAGCCTTTTCAAAACTGAATGAAAATCGGTGCTTGTAAATGGGGAATAAAAAAGCGAGGTGTCATTAATTTCCCAGATTCGCAGCACTCTCCTAGCAAAAATACTTTGGAAGTAAATCAACACTTTCCTGCAGGCTAGTGCAATTGTGAAACTATGGCTCATACTCTCCCCTGCTTTGACTCATTCATTTGGCACAGCAGGCTGAGCTATTAAATTATTGTAGGTTTTCCTTTTCTAAAGGCACCCTGAGAGGTCTTGATACCATAATGCTTCCTGAAATTGATGCTAATTGATAGCTGGTTCTTGGTTCCATCAGAAGTCTTAGGTCAGGCTCATTTAGCATCAGGGCAGGACACTTGAGGACTGTTCCACCTTGCCGCGTTTTCTAAACACTCACACATGAACACTGAAATATTTTCAGGCAAAACTCCTCCTAGAACATTATTTAAAATCCAATTCCTGATCAGTTTGGGACTTGAATATTTTTTCCCCTGTGCTATGAGGTTGGTTACTGTAGAGTCTTCGAGTCTGAAGTGCTGCTGTTGATCATGTTAGGAAAAAAATATTTTAAAATTATAAAATTGCACTCAACACTACTTTGTGATCAAACTGTCAAGTCTTTTATACAGTTACAGCTAGGATGGCACTGAACAGATATTCTTCCTGAGGTAGATCTAACAGTAAAAGGAGAGATCAAATTTTGATCCTGACTATGGCAATTTATCTGCATGGCATACTTAATTCAAGTTCTTATATACATCTTTTTCCACAATTCCTGGGCTTTTTTTCCCTATCATTCTGTCTATTCCTTTCTTCTCTACTTGTTACATACATCCAACATTTGAACATCATCTATTTAATTTTTGTCCATTTGAGAGGGCTAAAAGCAGTGTGTCTTCCTGGAATATTCATCTGACAGTGCCATTAATTGGTCAGAAACACCCACTACCAAAGAAAAGAGCAAACCTGTGCTAAGAGATGTCTCTAGCACGGCACCTAGAGAAGGGAACCAAGAAGCTATTTCTTTCAAGGCAGGAGGAATTAAATTATTCTTGTGGAGAATGAGTGCTACCACCTGTGTTGATAACGTGAAGTTTAAGCAAGAGCTCAGTGTTCTCTGATAAACAGATGTGAAGGCAAAACCAGGATTCTTGTGAAAACAGAGACAAGGGACTGGCATAAGTGAAGATGATGTGTGAGGGAAAGCAGAACAGATCATGAGCCCGGGCCAGGATCATGACCAGAAAGAACTAATATTCCTTGGTGACCTGTCAAAGCTATCCCTCCCCTGAGCTGGCTCAAACAGGGCTCATCTGACCTCACTGCTGCTTCTTGGCAATAGGAGTTCCTCCTACAAGAGTAGTTTGTGTCACTGTAAATATAATATAGGGCCTTTTTGAAAATACATTAGTCCTCAAAAACTGCCTGATTTCTGACCATCAGGTTGTTTCACTGAAAGCATAAACTTAACTATCAAAACCATAATAAAATCATAAATCACAGCCATCTGTTTTCTTGGGCGAAAGACCAATGCCATCAGAAGTCAGTAACAAAATAGTTCTCTAACCATTGATTTATTTGAAAGTTTCACCTGCTTGACCTCATTGCTGCAGATTCCCATGAAGCACAGGGTGATTATGCTACAGCATTTCCATGCAAAGAGGAAAAACATTCTCCCAATACTTGCCCACAATGGGTGTTTTCTTGTTTCATTTCCACTCAGGATCTCATGTCATCTTGTATCTGTCTTGTTACATTAGCCCTCAAAACTGACAGAAAACTCAATCTCAGTTTTCCTACCATTGTTCAAAGGATTGTCTACGAATGTTACCTATTATATCAGTAACAAGGCATATGGAGTGTGTGTTGTTTTGATGCACTGACGCTCGACTGTTGCCCTTTCAATAAAGTAAGTTTCAAAACTCAGTGAAATCAAAGCTGCATTTTCCATACTATTGTGGGCCAGCAGGATTACAGGAGCCCAGTGAAATCAGGATGTAACCTCTTGCTGGGGTGATGCGCTCTGCCCCACATGAGAGAGCCCCCATCATTGCAAGGCTGATGTGCATGTTGCAGGGCATCCAGCAGAGCTGTGCTGGTGGCCGTCATTCCATCGCCGCAGGAATATCCCCCAGCTAGCATCAGGGACAGAAACAGGGCTGATGACTCATGATTATCTCATTTGCAGAGACAATCCTTTTTGCCTGGGACCATACAACAACATAATCCTAACAGTTGTAACCCACAGGCACCTTGGCATTGAGGCTCAACATTTATTCCATTACTCAAGAGGCATTGATTTCCCTGAGGTATTAACAAACATTAGTATGATAAATCTCTCCATATCAGTATGAGCAGTAAAGTTCTTGTGAACTTTGAAGACTGGATTTTTCTAGCTTTTAAACAAACATTTTGGATCTGCCTGGAAATGTTATGAACATGCACAAGCACATTCGCACATACCCCATCAGAATTTGAATGGCAGGGGGTATATCCTTTTCCAGAAGTTACAGTACAACTATTTAGAGAAATATATTGAAACTGGCAGCTGATAAATTAAAACCAGCTAACAAAATATAAAACATCCTTTGTTGACTCTTCTCCAGGTCCATTTCCAGTAGATAATGTACTACTATGATTGTAACAATAAAAAGATTATTTTCATCCTAGTTTCTTAGAATTCAGTGTCAAATATAACAGCCCACCTGAGAGATGTGAAACCTTAATTCCCTACTTGTTTATAAAGAACTTATAGCCTGGGTTGTGACCAAGTTCACTGCCCAGCTGAAGTACCCCTATAGTGACCTGAGGGAGGTGACTGTGTTGCAGAGTAATTCTGTCCAATGTACAGTCAGATCTACTCACCATGATTTACAACTCACCAAAACTACTTCTGAAGTTTGTTGATGACCCTAAAAGTACTTCATCTCCAACTGAAATAAAAATAGTAACAACCAGATACAGCTGTGCTACATCTTAAATGACCAGTAAATATTTGTGAACCTGAGCTTACATTTTATTTCTTTGTTACATAGTACATTTGGCTGCAGAAAACTTGAAAACATACACAGCATACCCTAAGGGGTTTCAAATATCATAATTTTAAAAATAACTTTTAAGGTAGAGAAACAAAGTCAAAATAGACAAATACTTTAGGATTCAGTATGAAATGTAGTCAAATTGGACTGACAAAAGTATATCTTCCTTGAGCAGTATCAAATATGGTATTCTTTAAGCTCAACAGCTAAGCTCCAAAATCTTTTCAGATTTAACTTTGCCAGACTCCTCCTTAGAAGAGCCCTCTCTTTCCTTGCACAGACAACTTTGCATGGGGGAGCCAAAAGAGACTTCCCAGCCACGCTACTCTTCATAGCAGTTCCTGCCACCCACAGAAAGGTTCGGTACATGCCATAGTGACAATGACAATGTCACCTGCTATCACAGATGTGGTCCTGCCAGAGTCAGCAGTCTTCAGCCCTAGTGGGATACCACGGTGGGACGCAAGTGGGAAAGAGTGGTAGCTGCTGACTCAACACCTTACAGAGTTTCCGTGCAAACAAAACAAAATCCTAACGGAGCTTTGACAGAGCCTACAGCCAAAGGTGCAAGGCACGGACACTCAAATCATTCTGTCTTCCACAAAATAAGGCACTGGGACAGAAGTGTCAGACCCTGCTACACCTATGTATGATTTAGTACGGGAAGAAAAAAAACTTTTAAAAATACACATTATCTTTGTCACACAAGAGCTTGATGGTTATAGCAGGTAAGGGCCTTGGCTGTTATAAACTTTCATAGGCTCCGAATAGAGGTAGTATGATTCATGTTACTGGTGGATTAGCCCCAATTCCTTAAGGGGAAATGGTGACCTGATAGTTTTCTTTCTCCTAAATCATCAGGTCAAATTCTGTCAGGGAAGAGCTGACAAACTCATGGCCGTTATTCAGGCATGAATATAAGCATAAAGGCATGCTAAAGTTAATGAAAAGAAGATCACATTCAATGGAATAACAATTAATTTTGCCATTATAGGAATTAGTATAAAAATATCAGAATCAGGACTTACAAGGGATTTCACCTCTAAGTTAACCTGTATTGGGTTAAATGATCTACATAATCTGATTTATTTTCAGCTCCATATGTTACTAAATTGTAATCATTAGAAACCAGGAAATATGATCCTAGGCTAATTCAAGAGATCTGGATTCACACTAAACTGTATATTGAAATATATGGTATCATGGCCGTAAAAGAAAGCACTCAGATAGTCAGGTCACACATCTTCATTTGCGCCACAGTTTATAGAGGCACGTTTGCCCCTGCATTCTATCGATCTAACAGGATGTGTTTTTCTATTACACGTCTCTACATTTAAAGAACATTACATTAAAAATGAAATCAAGAGGAAATGTGAGGGCTGAGATTGCCCCATGCATTTTTTATTTGCTCACTGGTATGCCTTACAAGTCTTACTCAGGAACAGCTAGAAATAATGTCAGAACTAGTGCTGGAACTTGTAAATTCCTGGGAATCAACCCAAAGATGCAACCTCAAAATAACATACCTGAGACTAATAGAGGACTCTGCCTTGTTTTTCCTGTGCATTGAGTAAGCTCGGAGTCTTGTAGATGCAAGAATATACAATTAGATATACAAATACTCTGAACAAAGGGGGTGAATTCAGATTGAAGAGGTAAACTTCGTTCCTGTTTTGAGTGCCTAATACTATAATACTGTTCTTTAATGTAGGCTCTTCCATTCTTAACATTCTTTAAATTAAATTTGCAGAACTGTACCACATGGAACCACACTCAGTGCTGCATAAGTTAACATGAGACTTTAAATGAGTGAAAAAAAAAATTTCAGAGAAAAATACTCTGTTGGTCTAGTTAGCGTAGGTAGTCATGACATATTATAAATATACAAGGCGCCAAGCATATTAGCCCAACCTGGGTCTCCTAAAAGAAAAACAAAAAGCAAACAAACAAAAAAAAAACAAAACAAAAAAAAAAAAACACAAAACAAAAATTGAGCCCCAAAGCAAGAACAGCACACAACAAAATAAGTGCCATAACTCATATCTGGTTTTTAACTTTGGAATTTGATCATAATTTGAACTTAAAAAGAACTAGAATGTTCTCAAAATCATCCTGGCAAATAAAAGTAGAAATGGATGCTACGCCCTGGCCAGCCCAGTAGAGATTCACCCTGCAGCAAGAGGTCCATGACCTTCTAATATACTGCATAGCCCCAAGGCTCTGTAAAGTGCAAACCACGTTATGGTCAAATGGACTACTCTGGAACTTTAGCAGAAAGTCTTCAGAAAGTGCTGAGTGTGCCAGTTCCTTTAGTTGGAGTCTTAACAGGAAGGTAGATGTGGGTTAATTTTTCAAGGAAATGGGGAAAACCCTTTTTTCCCTCAGGTCCCTGTTCAAAATGCCAGGTCATGAAAGTTTTTCAAAGTATACACTGACAGAGGATTTCTTACCATTTCTTTTCTAGAAGATACCTTACCTATATGAAAGTACAAAATATTGTATAAGGTTTACTTGGGGAGAAGAGACAGGCTCCCTGTCACAGTTACCCATTATCTAGCACAAGGCTCTGACTGCACTTTCTGTAGTACAAACAGCAACGACAGCACAAGATAACAGTAAACTCAATTCTACCTATAATTTGCATATTAAAAATATTATAAAAGTAGTATTTTTTTTCTCATGGTGTTGCAAATCAAATCACCAAGGAGAGTTTCATATTTTTTTTTCCTCATTTTCAGATAGATGTTTTGATGAAATAATGCCCACCTTTACTCACATGCATAGTAATATATAAACCCTTAGAAGTTCATTATGCTATTCCTTTGTGCCTTGACTTCCATGAACTTAAAGAGCAGGAATCAGAGCCCAGGGGAGAAAGACAAGAGAAACTTTAAGTGCTTGAAGCAGATAACCAAAAGTAGGTTACCATCGTATTTTTAATTTATGCATATTACAAGATGAGCTGACAGTCATATATGTCTCCTATTATCAACAGCTAGGCAGTTTTCTCTTTTAATTTAACACAGTCAGTTAAGCTACCTGGACTCTATTTCTATTTGTTTGGGCTGTGGAACATCCTGTATTTTAGCTCAGAGAAATTTGTCTTGCTTGGAATTTCTCTGAAGCTGCATATATGAAGGAAACAGTTTCTTGTTTCTGACTCATGGCAACTCAGAGCAACTCAATGCAGCTGTTTCAGTTTTGTTAGCAGATAGAGCAGCATTTAACTAAAACTGAGAGCTCAGTGAATACAAACAAATACAAGTACAAATACAATACAAATACCAGGTGGTGTTTGATGCAGGGCAATTACTGTGGAGCAGGCTCACCACTCATTAACTGGAAAACTTTGAAATATTGGATATTGTCCCTTAGATTCTGACAAACAAAATTCATGACATGCAATCTGAAATTATCTTTTTTTCCATTACACTTACTACACTGGAACATTGCCCAATTAACACCTGGGAGAAACTGGTTTGACTGATCCAGGTAAACAGAAATCAGGTAGGTAAAGGCTCTATTCACCTACAATCAACAATTTTACAGGTCCAGTATTTCTAAGTTAAACCAGACCTTTTCATCTGTCCTATAATACATCCCATGTAAACTAGGCACAGCTGGTCTCTCCACCAATAAATCAACCATTGAGGGAGTAACAAAATACATACAGCTAAGGCACAGACAGGACAAAAGATTGTGATTGAAAGAAAAACCGTGCAGTGAACCTAAGAAGTCAATTTAGAGAGTCTTGACATGTTTCATCAACATGTACTAAGGAAGTGCTCCCTTGGGGAAGGTGGTTTCGTCCTAAGTTTTTCACACTGGTTCCTCAGCAAATGCTTTGCATAAGGCATCTCTGAATGAAAGGAATGTCTGGTATATTAAAAAGCTGCTTTATCTACTGATGATGGAGACTGTAAGTCCTAGGGCAGAGAGTTGTAGGTATGTTGACATACAGGATGTTGACTTCTGCAGCCAGTGCAGTCCCCAGGCACACTGGTGGGCTGGCTCTCCTGGAGGTGCCCCTCCAAGTTGTGATGCCACAGAAGCACCCTGATAAGGACCCCCTAAATAATAGTAACTATTTATGTATTATTTTGGAGGGAATTTTATCTCCGCTCTGCTGACCACAATCCCAGCTCTATTGGGATCATTTGTAGAAGTGCTGAACTCTCTCTTTTCAAAGGATGCTGTGTGTCCACATGGAAAAGATACTTAATGCCAAACCAAATCAAAGAAAAAATTTCCTGTCTGAAACAAACCATACATATCTTTCTATGCCACTGGTCAGAAAACACAGAAATGCCCATGTTCAGTGTACCTGAGACTGGCTTGATAGAGTCTTCCAAGAAGCTAAGCGGGTAATTGCCTGTGGTGAATCTACTTTATTTTGCACGCCTAACACAATAATTCTTAACAAGATTCCACAGATTAGAGGACATGAAATTAAGCAGTTTGCATTGAAATACAATGTCTTCAGTACCCACCAGCTAAGATGCTAGTAGGAAACAGTGTCAGAATAATAAGACATTCACAAGAAAGGGATGTAGATTAAGTCTCTTTAACCTTGTTAACTGCATTAAGGAAATACTGGTTGTCACCTGCTGACATCTTGTTCAGTAGCAAACTGCAAACAAGAATGCCTGCTCTGTCAGAACTGATTTCCAAGTCACTGGGGACTCGAAGAAGTTTAAATAGACAGAGAATGACAAGAGGCTCTAGCATAAACCAACTGGAACCACATTATCAGAGCATGAAGTTAAGAATATTATCTTCTTCTAAGCTATTAAACAAAAACTCTCAAATCCTTCAACATCTTCCATTTTGTATTTCAAGGCTTTAACCTCACTTAACTGTGCCACAGATCACAAATTTGTGGGTGTTAGTTTAGGATTTTGCTTTATAATATTAATCGAACTATTTCTTGGATGTTCTCAAAGTTATTTTGCTCTGTCCGTTCATTGTGAATCCTATCCAGTCTTTTTAAATACATCCTGAAATGCCATTGTTACCTGCATCAGCAACATACCTATCTCCTTCAAACTTCCTGTGATTACTCATGAAAGAGAACTCCTGAAAACAGTTTTCCCTCCAGAAAATGCTTGAATAAGACTGAAAAAAAGTTTCTATTGATTATTGCCATAAGAAACCTGCAGTGACTTCATAAAGATGATTCAGAGCTTAGCTTAGGCAGGTGACTTAATGTCACTACACAATCCTACATGAGTAGGAATTTAAAATACCTCCACTATGTGATCACACTAAAAATTTGTCCTCTGAACTTTTTTGTACTTCCAACTTCCTCCCTGAACTCTGAGGTACACTTTCTGCTTGTCTACATCTTATTGTACTTCTTTACATAATTCCTCTCTCTTCTATATGAGCCTTCTGCAGTCAACTGTTCAAGTGCTTCCCCGCAGACTGTGTAATACAGACATGAAACCACTAAGGCTGGCATGAGGTCCATGAAGGGATCTGAACTAAGGACATGCATCATTGCATGGGAGCAGTGAATGCTATCCAGGAGGACATCCTCAGGGCAGAACAAGCTCAGTCCTTGTGTATGTCCTGTCCAACAAGTCACCTTTCCATCACCAATATTGAGTGAAATGTCAGGATTGACTTAAGATGTCTTACCTGTATAGGGCTCACTAGGACCAGCTTCCTGAGGAAGTTAGGGTCCCGGGCCTATGTTGTTTCCTAGACTTTGGTACTGGGTGGCTACAGATGGGCTGCAAGTCACAGAGCAAGGACAAGAGTGGCCCAGAGCCTGTTGACAAAGGTCACAAGAGTGGCCTTATTGCTCCAAGCTGTGCAGTGAATTTGGGAAAGTTGTTTTGCTGCCACCCATGACCCAGTACAAACTGACAAGCAGCTAATAGAGCTTAGCCTGCAGGCTACATAGTCAGAATCCAAAGCCAGTCCCAGGTGTTAGAGCCTGCAACATTTGGGACAGGAGGGATGATTGAGTTTAAAGACCAAGGGAACAGAGTCAGAAAATTTCTTTCCCAAATAGAATGTGTCATCTGTTTTGTTTTTCCACTGCAGAGTGAGAAGATACTGACTCCCCAGCTAACAGTAGAAGGGTTTCATCAGCTGAACTGGGCTCCAGTGAATAAACCCAATGATTTTGTCACCAGCCAGTTGAGCTCAGAGCCTGGCTGAGGCAGCTGCTCTGTGTCTCCACTGTGTGAGTGGACATGCTCTGAAATGCAGGATCTGGCAGCGACAGTTTTCCCTTTTGCACATCATCTGCTTCACTGCTCTTGCATAAGGGTGATCTAAAGCTTAGCAAAGACTCATAGCTGGAAATATTACACACGCAAAATAATTACAGTAATGCTCTTTCATTTGCAGAAAGCAATTCATTAGTTACTCAAAAGAGCTGAATGGCTCAAGAAACTAAAGCTAACAGTAGGCATTTAAACCATCCGGTACCAAAGAGCAGAGCTATGGTGCCTTAGCAGGGGTAGAGTATTTCTTACTTACATAGTTCCCGTGGCAATAACACTACTACTACTTCCTATCTAGATGCCATAAAAAGAGTTCACTGCAAGTATTAGAATGGCATACTGTACTGCTGTTGCTCCCGTGCAAAAAAAGCTTATGATTTATCTTTCTGTAATACAAATGCAGTGTTGTTCATAGAAATAACTCAGATCTCTTGCCTTTAGTGTTGCATGAACATTATCACATACTCTCCATTCTCAGAATCATTATGGTTATTTCTCTTCTCAAAAAGGAATCAGTGAAAAACACATTCCCTATTAGATACCCCAAAGGTGGACTGCCCAGAGTCAGTAGCTGGGAACAGAGCTCAAAGTCAGTACATACAGACCTGGACAGTATTTGACAGGAAGGAGGAGACAAAGGAAAGTTTCACCTGTCTGCTGCAAGTTGGCAGGGAGCCCCAGGTAAGCTTGGCTGTGTACATTCCTCATTACCTGTAATGCGCAGTCTTCACAAAGCACCCACTACCTGACCTGGTTGAAAATCAGTTAACAGGCTGCTTCATCTTGAGTCAGTTTGATGTTTTCTCATTAAACCTTCGTCCCTTGAAAATCATAAATGTGTAATTCACTCTGATCCTTCAGGGAGTTAGTCAGGCTTCTAGGCCTGTGGATGAACTGATGGTAGTATTTGGAGAACTTCAGTAACATTGCTGTGTTAGTGTCCTGGGTCACTAGTCTAATAAAATGCATGTCTCAGTACACAGAAAAGCAAGCACAGACATTTTCTCAATCAAGGGAAACAGCCAACACAGTCAGTGACAGACCCTGGAACATAAAATGAGAAGGTACTCAGTGCTAGAACAGTATAAAGACAATGAAATGAAGAAAAATAAAACTGAGTCCTGATCTATATACCTGAATAAATTGCTTTGCTTAGGCTCTTTTATTCAAGGCTCACACTTTCAAGCCTACCATCCCCTACAACCCAGCGTGTAGTGTTCAGCTTAGTTCATTTCCCCTAGAAGGCTTAGTGTAACAACTCAGTTATGATGTTCTTTCAGTGTTTCCAGGCAGTCTCCAAACTCATTTCTGTGATACATATAACATATTGCCACTCCACAGATACTACCACAAGCTATAATGACATACATGTGTGGATTAGGATCTTATGAACCAAATCAATGTCACCACTTGTTTACTGTGATGGGTCCTGCTAGCTACAGCAAAGCTTGCCTTGGACTCACGATGAGCAGATTCATATGCACATTACCCACGATAACACAGTTTGTCTCTTCAAGAGTTCAAGAAGCATTTGGACAATACTCTGAGGCACATGGTGTGAGCCACGGGGATGGCTCTTGGAGCTGTCCTGTGCAGGGCTGAGTTTGACTTGATGATCCTTGTGGGTTCCTTTCAACTCAAGATATTCTATGATTCTATGATGTGTGTGCATATATATATATATATATAAAACTATGAGTTGCAGTGTTAAGAAAACTGTAAGCATTAGGTTTATTATTTAGTAAATATAAGAGTATTTACAGATTATGCAATCAGTGTTATTACAGAGCATGGGAGAAGTGTTATAATATTAAACAAATCCCTTTCATCATTAAAAAAGGGTTGATTTTTGGCTAATGGCAGTAAACTTCAAAAAAATGTGTGAACCCTCACAACACTTTCACAGAGCTTTCAAATATTTTTTATCAGACTAGCACTGATTGGTAGTACCTTTAATATCTTTTTTCCTGTCAGATGTCAGTATTCCTTTCCTCTGCACACTTTTACTCTTTCACTCCCTCAGAAGCGATAAAAACCTT
The DNA here is from genome assembly GCA_036023395.1 of Myiotriccus ornatus. NCBI lineage: Eukaryota > Metazoa > Chordata > Aves > Passeriformes > Tyrannidae > Myiotriccus > Myiotriccus ornatus. Next base: position 10,832,264 of record JAYRBT010000178.1, read on the forward strand.
CTGCACTTTGATAATAAAGTATTTAGCTCAAATAAAAATCACCTTGTAATAAAGCAAGTTTTAGCCAGATCAAAAAAAAAAAAAAATAACCAATGAGGATTTGTATTAGTCAATCATGTAACTAATTAAAATCACTGATTGATAAACATAGCACAGCTACAAAGTTATCTTACTCCTAACCCGGCAAAATGATCTGCCTGCTGCACATGCAGATAGTATGGGATAACCTGCTTACAGATAAGTCTGCAACTGCTGACCAATCTATTTTTACTTAGTAGTAGTATTTCCCCAGCTCAGCAGTTCTGACAGATCACAACTTTGAGTCTGAGACATTTGTGAACCATCTCTTTGTTAGTCACAAATAGCAAAGTGCACATCGATAAATCACACCCTTTGTCTCTTTCTTTTCCCTCCCCCACACAGTTGCTGCTTTTTCTTGTCAAACCAACCCAGGCTGAACACTATTAACCTGGAAGAAATTCTAAAGAACAGATCCTATGTAATAGAAAATGACCTCAAATAATTAACATTTTTGAAGTGGTTTTTATCTGAATTTTGTCCAAGGTACATAAATCATCATTCAACTTTCCTCTTCCTGGCAGTGCACTTAGACATAGCAAGTCTTAAAATAATGACATCACCATCCCGTGATCCTTCATTATAAGTAATTAAAGCAGTAATATGGCTCCTCTCATGCACTAATCATCAAGCAGACTTACTCATGTGAAATCTCAGGCATAGTGCACCTGAGGTGAATCAAAAGAGCACAGGACTCAATGTTTTTGGTGAACTGCTGGTACTTTTGTGTGAATTTATTGCTGCTGAGAGAGTAGTGTATGTTAACATGCAGGGAGACTAAATTCTGCTATTAATCCATGAGACAGGCACTGCAGAGGTAATAATAGGTTTCCTATTCACATACAGTATCAAGGCCATAACAAGGAAGGAAGGGAGGACTTAGTTTAGTCTGTGCCTCTTCAGATTTTGGCCTGTCTCATAAACACACTGGCAAAGCTATCAACATTGATGTCTGGATAATATGTTCAGTGATGGGTACAGTACCCAACAGGAACTCTGTTAGACACTCAAACACCTTTCTGCAAAGACTAATGATGATGAAAACTTTCTTATGCTTTGGTCCAAAACCAGTAAACTAGATCAGCTACACAATAGCAGCTTACCCGTCTAATGATGTAGGCATTACAGGTTTTTAAACTGTTGCTGCATGAATTCCAGACTGTTATTTTAACTCATTTACAAAGCTTCAAAATATGCACTGCTATTTTCTACATAGCAAACAATAAAGCATTTCTCTGCCATGGGCAACTGCAACACAATGCATCACATTATATTTTAATTCCATCCCACTTGGTAATCCCATCTATGTCTTTCTCTTTAAGAGATACTGCAAAATATGGTCCAGTTTAGGGGACTCCTTGGAAAGCCCCATTCCAGCCTTAGTTGCTTCCTTGCAGGCAGGAATTGATAGCCCCCACTGCTCCAGACATATTTGTACTACCACTGTTCTGTGCATCTCTCTTTTCTGTCCCATTATGGATTCCACCAACCTGGCATAATTTATTTATGCTGCTGAGTTTAGCTAGGTGACTATCATGGTTACACCAAAAAGTTTTTGCAAGGAGACCAACCTGCACTGATATTTGCAATAAGCGTGGTAAATATGCAACCAAAAAAGGCATCTAGGAAAGGAGAAGAATACTGATAAAGAATTTTTCTGTATCCATAATTTCACTTGTGACAAAAAAAGTCTGGATTACAGCTACATCTTCTTAGTGCTTCCACAAGTTATTAGATTAAATGATGCTCACTTTTCAAGAAAGCTTGGAGAAATGGCTATTCAGAACCTGATAATCTAGAATAACACCTTCATTTCTTTGGCTATGGTGATTCAAACTGCACACCTGCCCCACACCTACTTTTGTCTTCCAAGCCTATCTTCTGCCTCCACCCATCCTGAATCCACATGATGGTACTACACCACACCTGTGTCAAAAACCACCAAAGAAACAAATCTTAGAGCTCAGCATATAAAAGAGGAGAAGCCGTGCCAAAAATAGATGTCCATTAGAATTTACCTTGCATCACTAAGTATAAGGCTTCTTTTTAACCTTCTCTCCAGCTGGGAATTGCAAATAGAGGCAAATCTGCGAGCATAGGGAGGATCTTGGGGATATGGTTAAGGTTCCTCAGGTACGATCAGCTTTGGCAAGGTCCATAGAATCACAGAATCTAAGAAAATCTGTCTCATTTCATCTGAAAACAATGAAAAGAAAGAAGGGGGGAAAAAAAAAGGCAGAAACCATTTCATACAGTGAAAATGATGAAGTGCTTACTGACTTTCTCATCAGTCTTTTTAGATAGGTAATGCATGATTCCTTCCACATTCTTCATTCTTCTACAAAGGTTACGCAGTCGATCCTCTGTTCCAGAGAAAGATCAGACATGACTGTCATTCCTAATATTTGTCTAACTACTTCTTGAAAAAAAATAGAAATTACAGAGTCTGGCTAGGCTTTCTCTTCCAATGCTTCTTTTCCTCAGTATTAGAGGACAGAAGTTTTTCCTAAATTCTCCATGCTGCAGTTTAATCTATTTTGCTTTACCAGCTGTATTCCCACCTATCTGCAGTGTACAAAACATATAGTTTTCCTGTCTTTCTATCTACATTCCACCTATGAGGACATCTATCATTATACTGACCTGATTTTACAGATAAGCAAGCCAGAGAAAAAATTTACTACACTATTTTAAGAGTAGACAGAGATGCATTATAAGAAGAGCAAGCAAGCAAACCAGCTTGCCAGCTTGTTTTCATATTATTAAAAAAATATATCCTCACAAAAAACCCTGCTCCCAGAATACTATCAATAGGAGTAACACTACGTGGAAGAATAATAAGTTACATCTAATCTAGTCTTCAGGACCAGGTATTATTAGTTCCCCTTCAGTTTCATCATCCAGTATTCAGAAAAATATATTTCCATGAATAGCTGTATTTAACCATTACTCACAAGAAAAGGTTGGCTAAAGAGTATTTGATATTTCTGACCAAAACAATAAGTGATTGACCTTTTGCCTTGATACAAAAATTATCGTCTTTTCTGTCCTATCATTATCATCTCTTACTTAATCCAATACAAATGGCTGCTTAATTAGTTCATTCTTCCATTTATTTAATCTGTTTACCAAGAAAAAATTTCACTAAAAAAATTCATTAAAAAATTTTGGACTGCAGGACTTAAAGTGTGATCACCTCTGTAAGATTAATGTGCAATGTCTATTCAGTTCTTTTATGAAATTTATAGATGATATTTATAAAATATTTTCTAATTAGAATTGTAATCCATTTTCTCTCTGTGTGAAGACCGTTAATAAAAAAAGGGGTTATATTTCTTTGTTTGAATGAACATTCAGTTACAATTCTGGTTTATTTGTTCAGACTGCTGACATTTTCATGGTCTTTTATTAAAGACCTGATTAACCTGCAGAAAGAGCACGATGTTTGTACAGAGCTTATGTTCTCTAAGCCTACTTCACACCCACATATTGCCTCCTGCTAGGGCAACACCAGTAATGTCAGCATCCCCTATCATATGACAACACCTTCAGAGGACTGACCCCTCTGTCAGTGCAGTTTCCTCTGTGTCTGTCAGTGCTTCAGCTCAGCCTGCGTCCTGAGCCTTAGCAGGCCCAAGGAGACAGTGTTTTCCAACCAGCAAGGTACATATTGACCACCTGAATCTTCACAGTGTTCCGGCTGAGAAGATTATACACATAGAAAATATCAGGGTAGAACAAGAAGGTTTGTCTTTCAGAATCAGCAGGATAGCAACCTGTAATACCATGCAATTTTTTACAGACTAGTGAGTGGTGGAGTTGTTGGGAGCCAAATTTTTTAAGGTACTGTAAGAATGGTCAACTTACAGTGCATACATATACCTAAATACATTTCAAAAGTATACAAGAGTATACAACACACACACACACACACGTTAGATAAAATGACATACCATATTTTTAAAGCTTTACTCCAGAAAATGCTAGATGTGAGATAAACCAGATATTAAACCAGAGCTGAATTCGATCTTAGTCAAAAGGGTATTTGTCTATGTTCAGTTTTGAGTAACATCTATATCAGATTGGCACTCTTAGCCCATACAATGACCTTTTTAAAATTCATTTCTAACATTTGGTTTCATATAAGCGGGAGAAAACTTCAGCCCAGATGCTGCCTTTAAAGGACTGCATTTGTACTACAGAAGGAAGGAAGATGGGAGGAAGCACCTCACGAGGCCATAGTTGTTATTCAAAATAAAACAGACCATCTATGTTATTCAAAAGGTATAAAAATCTCTCTAGGATATCAAAAGCAAGTTCTGTTCACAGAGAATTAACCTTAAAGAAACAGCTGGATGCAAACTAGAACATCATGGTATGTTGCATAAATACGGAATTTGGGATTAAAATATTGTTTAATGGAGTTGATTAATGAAAATGGTTTTGTTTTTATAATGGAAAGAACATGTGCTCCTAGTCCTGGTTGGCAACTGAAAAGTATAGAAATAGCAGAGCAGCTATCTCTGATGTCTAGAATAGGGCAGAATACTTCGTGGCATATTGAAAAGGCTTTTCTTGCCCAGCTGGTTTTAAACGATACCAGCTACAAAGTCCTTTGGACTTTAATCATTCCAGCAAAGGAGAGAAGGTTTGGAAGAGTTTAATACCTAACTCTTAATCTGGTTGCTCTCTGTTCTAAGGATGCAGGCAAATGGCTGTTTCAATCCAGTAACTTTTTCATTTCTGAATTCGGCCTCTCAGAACAACAAAACAACAGCATTGTTCTGCTCAGTCACACAATGAGACTTTAAGAAATGCAATAGCAAATCTTGGAGGGTAAATATTAAAGCTACCTTCCTCTCTGCAGTCAGATACGCGTGAGTTCTGCTGACAGTGCCTTCATGGCAGCTCTAAGTGACAGCAAGCAGAATAACAGGAGAAATATCTGTAGGCTTGTCATGTACTAATATTCTTTGGATAATGCAAACTGTTAATCCTAACCCAGGTAAAGAGAAGAAAAGAAATTGGGTTCTTATCTTAAAGAGTCCACATTGGCCAGATGAACACTTCAAGGTCATTCAGTATCGCTATAAACAAAACAAACCTATCGGCTCTATTATGTTGCTAAAATCCCATCTGACTGACACCATTTTCACCAAACATAACCAATTTATTTTTGTTTTAAACTTTAATTAAGTATTATAGATTGAAGTGAAGTAATTAATAACTTTAAAGTACACTGACCCACAGAGAGCAAATACCTCAATCAGGTGAAGTCTGGGGAAAGGAAATGCATGAACTAAATAAAACAATTCTGCTCCCTCAGTCTCTCCAAATAAATCAAAGAAAAGAATTTTTATATTAATTGGCAATGAGTCTATGTCTAGTCTGACTGCTAACACAGTTACTCATAATAATAAAAAACATGTCTGTTGGAAGTGAAAATGCAGCTTGAATGTTAATAATGTCTTCATTTTCTGTTCTGATTGATTAGTTTGAATAAAATTCGAGCAGCAATGTCCCTACCTCAATTTCTTATCCTGGGAAAATCACAAAAATCAAGTAACATATGAGGTAGTAGTGCATATAAGTGACTGCCTGTATAGGGAGATCCATTTCAGAGACAGTTCTCAAAAATACATAATGATGAGTAGGTGGGAAATGATTGCAGGACAAGTTCCAATTTCTGAACATTTTTCCATTCCACACTGCTTACAGTTATCACAGATAGAATTTGCTTAGCAAACAAAGTATGGAAAACACTACTTAGAAAAATCTGGTAGGTAAAATTAAAATTGCTTGACCTATGTCCTAAAAAAATTAAGCACTCAGATGACATTTCAGAAGAATAAGCAGACATTATATTTAACTCTTTCATGAAAACCTCAAAACCTCAAAAGATGTTTTGTTAAATTAGTTAAATCTCTCCAAAATCTGACTCAGCTTGCTGATACACACAAAAGCCAGTATTGGTGAACCAAGTCTGCGTATTAGGTTTGCATTTCATTACAACACTTAACATATTTACATTTCAATTTTCCAAACAGCTGAGGAGATATTCTGTTATAAAAATAGCATTTTTCACGTTCTGACACTGGAACCCTCAATTTCAATGTTTTCGTTATATCTTAAATGTGAATGACTGCTCCTCATGAAGTTCATGGCATTAAACTTGTGCTTATACATTTGTTAAAGGCCTCACAGGTCATTTGCTTTCTTATTAATACAGAATAAAAAGAGCTTAACATAATTCATAACCTATTAATAATTCCTGTTACATTACCAGAGTCATTGTTCCCAAATAACAAATACCTTCAAACACTGAAGCCCAAGAGGCAAAATATATCATTGGCTATTTGCTGTTTATTCTTCTCTATAGGAAGAAGTATTTCTTCAAAATGTTACTGCATCTGAGAGAGATGTACCCAGTAGGCTTGCAAACAGGAGCTTAGCCTGTAAACTTTGGCATTAATTTCCTAATCTACAGGGAAGTAGGTGACCCAAAATGACAGCATTCATACCTTAAAACTATAAAAATCAAACATTTTGCTCACTTGCAGGATTAAATAATACTGCACGTACAAACAGATGAAAAATCTAGAAGAAAAAAAATCTTTAGAAGTGGAAACATGAAAGGATGGCATGCAGCAATATGCAGATAAAGCCCTATTTCCCATAGAGAAAAGAAGGAATCAAGAGGGAAGCAATCCTTGTTGTGAAAGATTTGAGAACTGATAGACTATTTATATTTTTCTTTGCTGAAATCAGTCCTGGAAGTCAGATTCACATATTTTGCCTGCTCTCTTCTCTCTTGGGGCTGAGCATTATCAGCATGCTGCTGTGTACTCAGTGTTGAATTATGACCTACTGCAAAAGCAGTATATTTGGCATCAAAACTTCATAAATTGCAAATTGATATCCATGCACAGATACAAGTTGAGTTTTTCCAAATGTGTCCAGAGGAGATTTTGAATTAAGCCAAAATGATGATCAAAAATGATCCCTGACTTCCCTTGGAAATATACACCCTGTTTTCTAAGTGGTTCATACTGAAAAGCACAGAAAATACATCAGAGAACAGCCTTTGCACTTATTTGGATGAATGTCCTAGCATATTAGATGAACAGAGGTTTATTCAAACAGCAGTTATTTTTCAGTAAGCCGGACTGTTTTGGGAACGAGCTTATGGTCCTCACTGCTGAGAGCTCCTGACAATTCCTTTACTGCAGCAACAGAAAAATGATTTAGTTTCAGTGTCCTCCCCAAGATAAATGGAAGACTGGCCACTTTGCCAGAACTTCAAATCAACATCACACAACATTAGTCTCAGAAGTACAGAAAAGAAACAAATCACTGTAGTCACAGAGGGCAGAGGTGCGACAAAGAAAAAAACCTCGTCAGACTGATAGTGGAGAACGTTGATAAGTCACATTTAGATTTACATTTCCCTCTGCAAGAGAGAAAAGTGCAGAAAGCAATTAAAGTGCACAGTAGCAATATCTGGGTTCATTGACATTGAAAAGACCAGCAAAATGCATGGAACTGGATCTTCAAGCAGATGTACCACTGCACTGCTGCAGGTAGGCAAATAGAGTTGTATTGTCTTCACACTTCCTAAGGAGTTTTCCTTGGAGTTGAATGCTTCAGCTTTAGGAGGAGGTATACAATAGCAACTTTTAATTTGTGCCATTAATGAAGACCAATGAGGCAAGTACCAAAAATTCAGGCAGCTAGCTGAAAAGAGCAGATTTGTAGCTTATTGTCACCAAAGGAAAGAGAAGTTAGACATACACCAAGCTGATAGGGACACCATGAGCAAAAATATTCATACAACTTTACTGGAAGGAGAAATACTCAAAATATTTAAAAATTCTCTAAAATTACTTAATTCAAATTGCCAAAAGAAAGTGATATAAAGTGTTCCAAGCAAGTTGCAAAAAACATCTTGCCAATTTGAGTGCCTGTTTCACTCATACCAACCCTTTCAGATCTTGATAAGTCCATAATTTTACAAACACTCACAATAAAACAAATAGAACAGTAAGGGCTTCAATGCATTAACATTTGGATAGCCTTTTAATTATCCAGCAAAGACAGAAGGGCAACAAGAGCAGTTTGATTCTGCCTGACTGTCATGCAGGATTAATGTGTTTGATTCAGAAGTATCACAGTATTAGAAAGACATACCTCAAATTGTAGGTGCCATTTTGAATTATCATAATCTTATTTTAAAGGTTTTATGCTGAATTGTTTTGAACAACAAGTTCAAAAACCAAAACCAAACAGAAACAACAAACCACCCAATAAAAAAACCCAAACAGATCCCTGCAGCATTTTGGGTTGGGGCTTGCATCATAAAAGTGCTCTGGACAAAGCACAACTCTTGGGTGACACTCAGGAAACATCAGGCCAGAAAGAATCTGTAATGCTCTCTGACATCATGGGGCAGCAACTGGCCTGCAAGGATTGAGAAGTGGGCCGAGGTGTATCCCTGGATCTGATCTCAGGGTCTCTCTGGTCTTACCACACCATAGCCTTTTGCTTTCCCTTATATACTGAAGGCTGCTTACTAAAAGAATTTTTTTTGCCTAGAATTGCATGAAATCATGCAATCTTTTTAGAAAGTTACAATTATCTAAAAATGAGATATCAAAACTGTTCTGAACTTACAAGTGACGGTAGTTGAAATTGCTTATGTTGTAATGAAGTCACATTTCATTAAGGTTTTAATTAAATCAGCATTCAGTTTCACTCTTTTCCCCCCACTGCTGCAGTATTAACAGTTGTAAAATATAGAAATAGATAAACAGCAAAAACATTTAGCTATTACGTTTTCATAAAAATGAACACATTTACTTTCTGCTTATAATTCATCTAGTTAACAGTCAGAAGGTTCTTTTAGGAGCTGTACTACTCTAGGAATCAAATCAAGATGCCTACATAATGCTTCCCATGCTCATACTGTTTGATTTTTTTACTCTAATATTTTTCCTTATATTTTCTAGTTATCAATTTTAAACTTAAATGTTGTGATCACAAAAACCTCCAGGATTTCCTACAATGGAAATTATAAGCAGTGGTTGATTTCTCATCTGATGTTGACGGTGGACTCGAGGAGCAAGAAAGCAACGGCAGGTAAAGAACAATTTCCAACATACTTAAAAGCTCAAGTTACAGAGAAGTTGGCAGCAGCTATCAGGACTCTAAGAGCTTTCTGATGGCATTTTCTAACTAGTTCACGGACCAGTGGTTATTTTAACAACTGGTTGGATTGACTCAAACCAGACAGTCTCCACCATTGTATTCATCCTCAGTATACATACTAAACGACAAGAAAAACTCAGACGACTCTCAGATGCTCCAAAAAAAAAAAAAAGAAATCAGAATTTGGCAGTCTATTAATTATACTTTCCCGACACATGCGTGAGGACAGATGATCAGTTGAAGTTCTCCAAGGGTTTGCCCAAGAAATTCCCAGAAGCCAGGCTTCCCAGCAAAACCAGAACTTTGACTGAAGCATTTGTCAGTAATCATGTCATTCCACTAATCTGGAATTACTATTTCAGCCCCACTCAGTGCTTGGAAAGTCTGATGGCTAGATCATTCTCACTACTCCATTTTAGAAAGCTGAATAAATAGTCAGGTATGCAATGAATTATTTCCTTAAGGCATAAAGAGTAGGTACTTAATACTCTTACACCTCACCACATCCTTTCTTTAGTGTAACCAGTAACTTATTCATGCTTTCACCACTCATAATTGTAATGCAGCGATCGAGGGACACATGCCAATGTAATATTTGTAGCATGCACTTAAGAAGCTATGATGCACAAAATATTTAAAATCTTTTACGTTGAAATATTTACACATGTAAAATACTTCTTCATATACAGACATTTAAATTCTACACAATTAAAAAAAAAAATAACCCATTATTCTCTTGACACCCTCCGTAGAAAGCCTTTCTGAACAAGACAGTTTTGTAGTGGTGGAAGGCTGTGTTTCACACAAATAGGCCACATCAGTTCCATGCCTTTTTCTCTGAAGCAGTTATTGCTAGGATTTGCTTTGCAAAGTATTTGAATGCAGTAAATTACTCAAGCAGGCTCTTGTCAACATGCATTAACACCTTTTACAGCTTTGTTTGTAAGAGGCATTTTCCCTCTCTCCCTCCACAGCATTTGTATTGAAGTTCATTGTTCTACAAGTTGTATTGATGTTACTGTGCAAAGTTCAGACTTAGCAAAGCTGCTTATCTGCATACTGCAATACTCTAAGTAGCTGCCTATTGATTTTTCCTTCTCCTTTAAAACCATCATGGCTTCTTTCAATATTTTTCTTAAACACCCAGTGTAAAGGACTGGGAGATAATACATGATTTTTCAAAGAAACTGAAAAGTTTTAAGACTTGTTAACTCTCTATTAAGAAAAATGCATTTCCTTGTGTTTCATGAAGAATATAAAATAAATTCAGTATCTTAATGAAATTCCCTTTATTCACTAAAGAAATAAAAATGTAGAAGGACATTGTGAATTAATATATCATAATATCACATTAAAATAGTCGATTTTTTTCCCCACATTTAAGGAACTTCTAGAAGCACAGCAGCCTTTCACAGTAGCCTAGTACAATTTCTAGGCATAAGCATTTTAAAAGGCACGTATTAGAACCATTCAATTATGGAGACAGACAGCAGTATTTTTAGCAAGACCTTTCTAAGAAGTCATTTAAGATATATTACACGTAGGTGCCCAGAGTCTTGTCATATATCTTGAGCATGGACAATATATCTGCAAGAATGCTGTGGTTTCATATCAATTTCTCAAATTCTATTCATGAGTTTAATAATGCCCCCATTTTCGAAAGATATCAGCTATTTTGGCCTTCAGAGCCCTGTAATTTTCTTAAAAAGTTAATTTTAAAAAATGGCAGCATGGCTCTTAGCAGAGAGAAATCTTTAGAATTATGTTTTCTTTAATGCTTCTCTCAATAAAGACATGAACATTCAGATGGCCAGAACTCTGGCCTTTATGGCTTCTGATAATTCTATAGGTGGGCAGTTCTCCAATATGTAACATTAACCTACTGTCTTCTTTCAGTTATCAGACAACTGCTCTTGGTTTGATACCTTACAGTGCATTTATTACCTTCTGATAGACAAGGCATCTTTCTACAATATAAGACCCGTGCTGTGTTTAGTTAACCTTATGGAAGTTTTTAATCTAGCTGCTTTTTTGTGGTGGTACACTAGATGGACTGTGAAAATCCTAATTTTGAGCAACACTAGATGACTTGTTCTGTCAAAAAAAAAAAAACAAAACAAAAGTCCCCACCACACAACAAACAAAACTCATTGGTGTACATCACTAGCACTTTTTTCCATGATCAGTATGCAAAAATTCAGGTCTTTCTGGTGACAGCACGACTCATTTGTGATTTGTCTTTTGGCCCGTTTCTCAGTTTCTTGCATGCTTTTGAAAAAGAACAGCACAAATTGTTTGTAATGAAATCCAAACCTGCTGACAGGTTTTATTATGAAACCTCCATTTAGGCCCTTTAAAAACTTTCTCCGTGATCCTAGACTGAGTGACTGTGAGCAGATTTATGATTTCAGGTGGAAATTATGCTGAAAACAGAGGTTGTGTATCATTTAATGTGAAACCTGGCAAATCTTAACAATTTTGGATTAATTTTATTCTGCACTCTTCCAAAGGTTCAAACATGAAAGTCAAAGGAAGGCCAAGAAAAGAGACAAGAGATCCCATGAATCTCTGGAAGCAAAGTGATATTTTTGCCTTTCTTGATAAACAAGTAGAAGGATTTACAAAACTGTAATATTCAAGAGTTGCTAACACTATGTAGTTCACAATTTTCATAGCATTTCCTCTTGATTTTGGTTAGAGAGTATTTTTGCTCATGGTCTTCTATTCATCTGCTTCAAATGACCAAAATAATCTGCATTCTTCTTGTTATTGATGTGACGCTTGGACTCCTTTTGCTTAAGTGCAGCATGCTTACAGCCTAGGTAAGTGCACATTACTATTTCAGATGGCTACAGAGCATTAAAGCTGTACTTTTCTCAGGCAAGATGATGGCCCCTTCACCACTGATATATAATCAGCTATGGAATTAAAAAGCCTGACACAGGAGATGAGATTTTTGAGGGCAGAAAGAAAATGGAGTGATCACACAGTGCAGAGGCAAACACTGAAGAGAAAGGACATGGGGCATGAAATGCAGAAGGAGTCACAAGACAGCCATAAAAGAGTACACGAGTCAGGAATTCTAGGAGTGAAAAAAGGAGTCTAACCTAGGTGGTGAGGATGATTGCAAAAGGTGATTGTAAAGAGGTAAGAACTGCTAGAAAAGACAAACTAAAGGGTTCAAATAGTGATCCACAAGAGTTTTGGGTTTAACAAATACTTTTGAGGGATCTGACAAGAAGTTGCCCAGTATGCACACATGGCATCATTTCTTCATCTCAGAAATACTACTGTGACCAAGGTCCTAATCTGTTATCTAAGGAGATGCTAGTCCTTGTGAATGAGCAGTGGTTTCAAACATTTTCAAACAGCAATATTCACTGCAGGGATTCTAGATGTTTTTCTTAGCTATGCATACATCTAGTCTTCTGTTGAATAGCTACACTAATATTCTGTTTTGAAGTGGAAGCAATTTATTATTCCCTTCCCATCAAACAAGTAATGAATCCTACAGAAAAATCTTTGAAGGAGTTTCTTCTCTATAAGTTCCTTCAGTGGTTAACTGTAAAAAAATTGTAATCTATAAACCTGTCTAACAGAGAACATTTTGATTTGTTAAAAAAAAGTCTCAACATCATTTTGTATAGTGTAAGTGAAAATAAGTAAATGCAATTTTTCTTAGCCATTTCTCTCTTGTGCCGGCTAGGGCCAGTAATTTATTTTCCACCATCACTTCATTAACAAAATCATGTCCAGTTTGATGAAGACATCTCCTCTCAGATGGCTTCTATGGCTACTAGTAAAAAACACATTAATAATAAAGAAATAACAATATAATATTTGTTACTGACTAAAGGATAGCATTGAGGCTATTTTTAAATGTTGATTGGTTAGATTTGCGATAGATTAGCTTGATGCCTGTGAACTGCTTGATCTCCCAGGTTCAAACATATTTCCCTAGCAAAAAGTGGGTGTGAAAGTCAAATATTCTGCATCTGACAAGAGGGGATGATTTTTTTGTTAGCTTCTTAATAACACTGAGCGAATCCATATGGAGATCAGACTTCTGGTTCAGAAGCATTTAATTTTCACTTTCTAGGCAAACCACAGTTTGGTCTTGAAGTGAAGTGGGTGGTGCTAGTTTTCAAGTTGAACACTACCAGAAAGAAGAAAAGACAAAAAAGTAAAACTGAAAAAACTTTAAGCACAGCCCTAAAGGAATCTGCCAAATGTGATATGATCATGAAAATCAACACCCCATTCAACACTAATAGATAAAATCTCTGGCTCAACATAGTATTTTCTACTATATTTCCCCATAACTATCAACTCATATGTATTCTGCTTCTGATTTGAAAGCACTTACCAGAGATTTTCGTTTTTTGAGAGGAGAAATTCTTGACTTCACACACACTCAGCTAGGGCAGCCTAAATAATCCCCTTAGTGAGAACCAGGACGTGGGTTCATGACAAGCAATATCTACTGTAGAAATAACAGAAAATAAAGAGTGAGAGGCGGAGGAAGGCATCAGCATCCACACCAAGCTGTTCATATTGACTGGATAATCAAAAGGTGAATTGCTCAATAAGAACAGCAGTTAATCTGTACAGTAGAGACAGGGAACCAACTCTGATTTTAGACACAGTTCTGTTGCAACATGAGAATTACACAAACTCTTGAGGGGGGAGGGGGAAGAAGAATTTTATTAAATCAACTATACTGATGGAGAAAGTAAATCTAATTTGGTTGTGGCATAAATACACACATTTAGCTGTAGACATAAGGTAAAAAGATATTTAGAAATGGATATTATTATAAAAATAGATCCTCTGTGTGATTTCTTCTTAGCTTATGGTTCTGTACTCCTGAACATTCTGTGCTGTTTTCTCCCTCTCATCTCTACCTTTTGATTAATAAACTTCCAAAAAAGTCTAAGCGAGTCGTTATCTCAGTGACATTCTCCTTTTCTAATTATGTAGGTCACTTCTAAAATTAAGATATAGTTCCTACACTGTTTTAACTCATTTTTTTTCCAACTACCATGACTCCTTTTATAATTGTCTAACACAATAAAATATTGGGTGTTTTTTTCAATTTCATTTGTTGAATGCTGCCTAGAGTTCTAGCAATCCTAATTCTAGCACTGTGGAAACAACCCTAGTTTCTGTAATAATGCTTTTCCCTTTGTACTAATTTTATCCAGTATTGGGAAATAAAACCAGCCAACAAACATTGAAACTTTTCAGATGAAGGGCATGCATTTTAACAGAGCTTTTATTTTACAGTTTTGCTACTAGTGAAAATACTTTCATTTCTGTGGTTTCATTCCATAAAAATAAACTATGTTTTTTGTAAATATTCATTTATAGAAAAACTAATCAGGAAAATACAGTTTAAAAGCTTGAATGTTTTTGAGGACTATGAAAAACACAGGAAGACAAATGAAAATAAAACACAGAAAAGATTTATATTATCTCTGGCTTCAGAAAGCCTAGGCCATTATGCAGGGGTACACAAAAGATGCTCTGACCACTTCTACATACACACTGTCATAAATACCCAGTCCTATTCAACTGGTTTTATTCTTTCTTCTATCAAAAATTATCACTTTTATTTCCTTATATATGAGAATAATTGCATTCTTATGGCTCATAACTGCAGCAAGATCAATACTACAAAATAAGTGTTACAAATATAGATATTTTACACTGACTCAGTTAAACTGTACTTCGCATTTTACTGGGATTTACTCAGCATGGACTTTGCCCCCATTTTAAATGACCACTGGAGAAATATTATGACAAAAAATTCTGAAACTGCAGCTTTCATTTGGTTTCTCAGAGTTATGTCTACCCAGCCAAGAAGCATAATTAAATACCTCTCTCTTGCTCTCTCATGTGCACATGCACACACACATACATATATCTCAGAATACATTAAATTTTGAATGCTTCTGTGCTATTAACTTGTCTTATCTATTTGATATGAACCTTTTCAGTACAGAGATCATGACTTCCTGTGTCTGCATACAACTGCTGCCTAAACCCGTGCCCCATTTTCCAATTTCTGCATTATATAAGTGCACTATGATTATTGAAACCATCACCAGGAAAGAGTCTTATGTTTGCAACCAGAATGATATCAAATTACAGGTGTGGATTTGTAATACTACTGATTTTATCTATTAGCACCTATAGATTTTACTGTTCCACCCAAAGTAAAAGAGGCTGTTTGTGCCATTTCAAGATTATATCCAAGAAGGGTATTCAAGAAGCATATTCTTAAAATTGTTAACGCCCTACCTAACAATCTGGCCCCAGGTGCACATATTTTCTGCATTCAAAAGTCATTAGGGGTACACCAATGTGATAGGTATTTTTTTGGTTGAGAAAATATATGGATCATAATACAAGATTGAGGTTGCCAGTTCTGCTCCGTGGCAGTGCTTTTAGTTAAGCAGCTTTAGGTCCAATCAGCTGTTTTGAACTCTCTCTTGGCTGCTGCTTGAAAAGAACAAGGGAGGACCCAGTGAGGCAGAAGATACTTAAAATAAATCTTGGCTGTTGTGGTGGCTGGGGACTTTATCACATATCCTTTGTACAATGTTAAATCTAAATTAATTAAATAAATCAGTTGATGAAATCACCCTGTAAATGTGACAGCACATCATAATTCACTGCAGCTGCAAGATCAGGGAGCAGATGGAAGACGTTGGATTTTCCTTTGAGCTGAAGTGCCATTTTGCTGGTCCCATTCTATTTCTTTTAAGATTACTACAAGCGCATGTGTACAAAGGGCCTGATTCTGCAGCTGCTTCTTGCACCGTGCTTCACTGTCAGGACACTTTCCACAAAAACAAAGCAGCTGCAGAACTATACCTTTCACATTCTGTTCACTCATAGGAGGAAAATCCTGGCCTCTGTTATACTGGTGAAAGTGAGGACAAAAGTTTGCTTTAAGTTTAATTGTAGTCCATTAAGCAGTGAAATGATCCTCCCTGTTGTCCTCTCATTATACAATGAACATTAAACAGAGTTCTCTTAACAGGGGTAATTGTTTCCTCTAAAGTTCAAGCCTCAGTGCTAATAAGCAATCTGGATTTTTCTCATGGCAAGCAGTGCCTCGAACAGAATACTACATGCATTAGGCTGGCTAGAGCTGAATATTCTTAATTCACCTTTACAACATAAAAACGTTAAAAAGGAGGAAGGGAAAATATTAAATAAAAATTTTTTGAATAGTCAATATGTCCCAAGTGAAAATGGAAGTGAGTTAAAAATTGCTTCTGGAATAACTTATAGCTGCGTGTAAGGTGGTACTGCCAGCCAGGCTCCCAGGAGCAGGCTGACCACCTCAACCATGAGTCCGTGTGAGGGGACTTAATGCAAGTGGAGCTGCATGATGCATGCGGCAGCCCTGATAGCCTGCTGCAAACTGCCAGTCATAATTTGCTCTGCACTTTATTCTTTATGTCATGATAAAGTGATGTGGAAGAACAGGAGGGTGATAGGCTGCTCTTGGTCTTCAATTTCATCATCAGGTTCCCAGGTTAAAAAAAAGATACAGTGCAGAGCAAAGTACATTCCTCATCAAAGGAAACAAGTATGCATTTTCATTCCCTGTCTTGGGAGGGGACTGCAATGCTCAAGAGTCAAATAGGGTTGATTTGCAGCAACATACAGTCTCATTCTAAAGCACAGCACTATACCTTTGGCTGGATTTGAGTTTATGTTGTTGGGGGGTTTTTTGTTTAAATTCTCTCTCAAAATAGTTACAAAACTTTGACGAGTAGCAAAGATAATCTCCAAAACATAAATCAAATGGGAAAGGAAGACAATGGAATCTGAAAAATGCCCATATCTATTGCCTGCTTGGAGAAACGGGAATGATTGCTGTAGAGTACATGCTAAGGCCACTATAAGATTGGGACTCATCTGCCCTTCTCACTCAAAGCTGCCTTAGAAATGAGGATTAACACTGATTAATATATTACATATTCTCATGAGTATCTGCCCAAACAGTAACTACTAAAGACAATAAAAGATGGAGAAAACTCCCTTTATTTTATTGAGAGCACTGCTTGATATTAGTGGCAGGCATGAACAGAGCTCAGGCTGTAGGGAGAAGGGCATTTCTTTCCCTGTGGAGGTGCCTGTGCACAGTAACTATATGGTGCCTCCTGGTTTCCCACTCTGCAGTCATAATGTTCATAGACAGAAGCATGCAAAGAGAAGTAATACATCTATCCTGAGGTGAACACTCATCATGATCAGTCAGTCTTAGAATTTAAGTTTCCAGAAGCCAGTGTAATAGAGGTCAGTAAAGAGCTGAACAAGTTACCTCATGTTAACCCTACCTTCACATTTTCTCATCTACCATACTTTTAAAGGCTTTTTTGAAAGTTTAAGGGCTCTGTAGACCATTGTAGCTGCAACTTAGATTACCATTCTTTCTTCCTACTCAGTTATTTGTTAGGCATATTTGAAAGCTGAAACTTATAAAACCAATCCTTAAGCACTTAAAGATCAAGAATGACTTTTAATGAACACTAGCATTGCAACCCCAGAGCTACAAATTACAGACCCAGAGCATTTTCTTGAATATCAGTTTTCAGATCTCAAACTTACTAGATGATTGCAGCCTGTTTATATTAGAAGCTGAATGGTTATTTTGTTTGTCTTTAATTGTGGTAATCAACAGCCTGTTTGACGAGACCATTGCATATTCAAGCAAAAGTGAAACTGCTTAACAAGATCACCTTTTACATGGTGCAGATAAAGTACCTTAATGATTGCTTCTGTAAGAGAATTCTAAACTTTCTGAGTTTCAGAAAAATACAATGAAAGGTTTCCTTTCCAGTCTTTTTTTTTTTTTTTCTTAATGGGGTTGAGATTGAAATACTAGATACTGACCTATCGAAATGTTGTGCTTTCATGTTCTGATAATGGTTACAGTGGTTTTGGAATCAAACCTTTGGGTGAGGTACAACTGAGAGAGAAGAGCATGGATATTCTCTAATCAGAGAATGAACAGAAACAATTGTTTTCAGTTGTTCTCAGTTTCAGCCACTAACCTGCAAATGAGAAGGCACACAAGAATGGTACACCAAGGTGAATAATTTAATGAAGAGGTAAAATTAGGGATTTTCTTGCTGTTGGGTTTCAGTGAGTTTTTGGGTGTTTTTTTTTTGGGGGGGGGGTTGTTTGGTTGGTTGGTTTTTTGGTGTGGTGGTTTGCTTTTGCTTTTTTGTTTGTTTGCTTTCTTATTTGTTGGGTTTTTGCTTGCTAGTGTATGTGCCTGTTTGTTTGCTTTCATCAGACCTACTTATGTGACAAACCATTTCACACTGATTTGTAGGGTCAGAAGTAGAGATAATAATCAAAAAAAACCAAATGAGCACTAAAAATAATACCACATACAATTAATGAAGTATGCTTTAATAAAGTATATTAAAGAAAAAAAGCAGCCAAAATGGATCTACTTCCATTAGGGAAGAATCCAAGCAGCCTAATTTGGGTTTGAATTCAGGACTAATCCTCAAAAAGCACCAGTGAAAGAACAGGGAGATTTAGATTTGATTGGGTTATATTAATCTCTAAATTACTTAATGTTAACAGGTGTCATGCAGCATGTGAAAGCAAGTTTTGCACAGAAAAATAAAGCCTTTCCCACGTAGATTAATCACAGAAAAGAAGAAAAATTGATGGCCAGCTGTGATTGTGGGATCATGGGAGAGGTTGCCCATTTTTAACTTTCTGTCCTTCTCTAGTCTACACTATGACACAGTAATTCATCCACTGATGACAGGAGATTTCAGAAATGAATAAACTACCTTGAGCACTGGGGGGATAAATACCCTTTATCATGTTTCAGTGGTGATTTTATCAAAGAATTGTAGGTGATATGAGATCTTTAAACCTTTCAGATGCTTATGGTGCTGTTGTGACACATGGCAATCTTAGAGCACTCTGTCTTTATTTTACAAGAGTACTGAAGATATAACTGAAGGGAACTGATAAATCCTGTGCATGACTTTTGTTCCAGAGCTGTGCTCCTACTCTGGTATAGAAAAGCTTTATAGTAGGCTTCCTTCATGATTCATAATACTGACTTTAGTTTTTTTAATACCTAATCTAATCGTTTCAAATTAAGCAAAGAACACCCCACACCTGATCTGTGAACTATCTTAATATGATGAACAGCTAGAAATCTCTTAGCCCATTTATATAAACTCCAAGCTTTACAAAATACAGCTTGAACTCTTTCTCACCTATCACTCATAGAAATGCTATCGTATTAACATTACTTACATCTACTCATCATTATGACAGAAAAACAACATGATCGTATTTACAGCAAGAGTCTCAGCTGTGGGTGTCCCTTACAAAATGAAATTAGTTTTGATTTTGTGTCATGGCAATGTTCATTAATGACATGGACTCTAAGAGGGCAAGATTAGACAGAACTATGAATCACTGCAACAAAAATAAATTAATATCTTAGTGAGCGTCCACATACCTCTCTCCTCTGTCTGACATACATTAGACTGTCTTCATGTAAGACTGCTGGAATTTGACTCTCTGCCCTTCAAGGAGGAAACTCATGGATTACAAGAACGAAACAATAAATACATATATTGAAGTATCAACAAAGGCTCAACAGGCCCTGTTGACCACCTGAAAGCGCTACGCTAATGGATAATATGATAACAACTAAAAAAAAAAATAAAACTAACAAAAACTGCACATGGCCCTGTGCCCCTCCATTTTGTTTGAGCTCATGCTGGAAATAATCCTACTATCAGAAATCAGCTGTCTCTGATAAAGCCTTTAGCTTAATTTGCAAGACAAGTATGAAAGGCTTTATTTTGGAAAAACAATTTCAATATTTTCTCAGCTTACATCTGAAAATAAAGTAGCCTAAGTTATAAGATATTTGAGGCAAGGAGCAGTTTTGCTCTGCATCTGCAAAATGTCTGATGTATTATTGGGAAACAGATTAATAATAGAAATTAGTATTATTTCTTACTTCTCAAGCAAAATCTGAATATTTTAAAATCCAGGCAAACCTACTTATCTATATGACGCTAATAAAAAAAATATTTCTAAAGAACAAAAATTGCTATATGAACCGGTAATACTCGAAAAACTGAAATAGTACTAAAATTAATCTTTATAGGAGCATGGAAGGCTACACGCTAGAGATATGCACAAATAAGTTTCAGTTTAGCTGCATGTGTAAACAAATTAGAAGATAAAGCTTAAATAAAATAATTACAAGGAACTCCATTGATGTCTAGTTGATTTTCTATCAAGTTTATTATTGCAGTAAATATCTTTACAGTTGGAAGCACAACTTTTCTCCTTCCATGTCTCAAAGAGTATGAGTACTGTTTGTACACAATGTAACGAAGGAAATATCACAACTTTTCTCACCAAAGGTTCTTTCTCCTATGCTTAATTCAATACATATTAAAAGCTCACTAATTAAATGAGTATATTTAGAGAACATCTTATTGACTTTTTTCTTCTCTTTTTCTTTTAAAAACTAAAATTAATAATTTCAATTAAACAGCAATACTTGCTCTTCAGAGCAAACTTTAAACACAAATTGCATTGATCCAGTTCTTGGGAAACTGGTTTTAATGTACTCTCGATAAACAGTAAAGTGGAATATTAGGTCATAATTTTCTAGATTTTCCTAGCTAATGAGTTTGCTGCCAAGAATACAGAATATTTACAGGACTACCAGTTTAAACAACACTTGTCCTCAGCAACCAAAAGTCAGGAAACTCATAAGAGATGGTAGGAAAAGCCATATATGCTTATGATCTGATTCACTTTTTAATTCTTACCAAAATAACATCACAGTTCATTAGTTTGCTTTTACATTGGCCAACTCTTTAAACCGTAAGGTAAGTTAGAACTCTAGATGGTTTCTTATAATCTCAGAGACAAGTGAACAGCCTTTGTTCTCAAACCTGTTTCAAAGTTAATGGCCCTACAGGATGATCTGCTGTCTCTTTAGTGAGGGTCATGGAAAATCTTCCATTTTAAAAATCCATTACTGACACTTAACATTTGTAAAGGTGGAAGGTTTTTTCCTCGAGAGACAGACACTACTAAATAGTAGTTTTTGAAATGTATGTATATACCTATTTCGTGTCTAGAAATAGAAACACCTATTTGACTCTTGGGGAAGGTCCTGTGCAGGACCAGAAGTCGGACTTGATGATCCTTGTGGGTCCCTTCCAACTCAGCATATTCTGTGATTCTGTGATTTCTCAAACTGCATACAGTCTAAAACCTTAACCTTGTGGTTAAGGTTCATTACTTCAATTTTATGCTGAAAAAGAATAAAATTGCTGAATTTTCTACGCTAAAAGGCTTAGGCAGAAGACTTGTCCGTAGCATAAAAGATAATCTTCCAAACTTGCAGAGGACTGCAAACATTTAAATGCAGTCAGTGCCCAAACAGCCATCACTTCCTTCTCCATAGGCAATATTACCGTTTCCAGATAGCTAATGTTCTCTTCATACCAAATAAGAGAAAAAGTTTGGTGCAAGAGGTAATTGCTACTGCTCAGAAGGAGTGGATGGACTTAACAAAGAAGGTAAATGTGCTGAAAGGTTGTGCTGTCCCAGCCTAGCCACCTTATTTCATATCCTCTTTTGGCAAGTGAGACAGAAAAATCCATTCAGAGGATGAGAAAATACTTCAAGCAGGCATGCTGCAGCTTCCAACAAACTTTTCAGAGCCACTAGGAAACCTCTATTAGGAAATATAAAAAAAGGCACAGTAATAACCCTTCAAAAAGGGGGAAAAATTACAAAAGAGGAATATATGATAGTCTCTAGGACTGTTTCACATACATGCTAATCAGAAATAATTCCACTGAAGTCATGTTATAAATATAACTTGACTTATGCATGTTAAATAGGTCTCAGCACTCTTTCTTGTCCTGTCAGGTGTTTAGTTCTACCATCCAGAATCATAATGCAAAATCTTAGTTTTGGCCTCCGGAAAACATTTCTGTAAACAACTACCTATTTATATGTGTTTACACAAAGATAAATTGGCTTATTATTTCTACCAAACAATGGTTAAGGTTAGTCTTTAAACCTAAGTTTTAGGTTTTAAGGGTAGTTTTTATGAAGATAATCTAAAAATACATGGCTAGCTTCCTCTGACAGGCTTCATTTCCAATTTCACACATTATGTGGGCTTGTGGATCAATGGCTCAGAAATTCTCGTGTTCACTCCAACAATTGTGCCCTGCAGTCTTGTTATGCTATGGCTGGGCAGGCACCCAATTCCCAACTTGCCACCTCCCTGACAGATGTTATTTCCAGGGATGTTGAAAGCTTCTAAAGAAAATGTCAAATTAAAAGCACTCAGTAGTGGCCACCTTGCCCAAGACAGGTTTGACAGAAGGAAACGGAAACTGAAGTGATCCAGCGGTTAATCCACAACCGAAGAAGTGTGTGAGAGAAGGGAGAAATGCTTTCCCAGCAGCCAAGGTGGGTGACAGGCATCCTAGAGATCCCACAACCTACAGGGTGCACCTCAGCAGTAGCTCCTCACAACTCTTCGGAGACATGGATTTCTCCCCAGTCCAAGGATTATTTAAAAGGGAGAGACTATTTAAAATTTGTGTCCAGGCAAAACTGCAGCTTCTTTCTTGCTCCAGATAGCTGTGTCAAAGCAGGAAGGCTTCAGCCTGTGGACCTGAAAGCACCTGAGGCTTTGAGGTAAAAGATGAGTACTTATAACATATGACATAACCCAGGGAGGCTGAGGTGTGTCACTGGTACTTCCAAGCCTTACACCACTGTACTTGTAAACCACTGATGAATAGAAGCAATAAGGATAAAATGAGGTGAAGACTGAAGAAATAACAACCAACTCACATAAAGAACAAAGTACTACTTAAGCATATAACTTAAATTGCTCTCTTGGGTCAAACAGGTTTAGGATATTTTTCCCTCTTGTTAAATTCATCATGAATTAGATTTTGACTTTAAAGTAACAAAAGCTGTTATTTCAACTGATTGGTATTCAACTGATTTTTTTAAATTAATACATTGATCAATTGGGTGTCCTTTAACTAAAATACCTGAAACACATTGTCATTCTCCTGATGAATCATCTCGAGTTCAGGAGGAAAAGTTTTTCAGGAGTTTGTCTTCTTTGCGACGCCAGCGAGGGAAGGAAAGGCACTTTTTTAGACAAGAAGGTGGAGCAGAATCTCTAGCATGGAAATGCCTGAAAGCATGCAGTTGTGGTGGATCACACGCTGAGGAGGAGCCACACGTCGTAATTTTAAATCCAGAATCAGAAGTCCATACTCTGAGACTCCTTCTGATACCACTGTGAACCTTACAGCATTAAGCAAATTTGTCAGACTGTTGTTGGCAAGTCACTTGATATCACATGCTTTCCAAATGCAGCAGAGTGGTCCTGAATGGTGGCAGCAGAGACAACACAACAAGCTGGTTTTGGAGATATAACCAGAGCTACAGGCTCTTCAAAACTGCTTTCAGACTCTGTCCATCTCTTTTTAACGGCACACCACATGTGCAAGTAGTACCCTTTCTTTCTGCTGAGGTGACTACTGTGTTTGCCAGCTTGCAAAGATGCAGTGAAATTGATTTTAGTTTCATGCTTAATGGCTGTGACGCAAGTAGCACCTGCACACTGAGGAGCAGAGCTCCCCCAGCACTGACCTTTGGCCACAGCACTCACGGCTCTAAATGGATCTTGGCAACCTACTATTTTGTGGAACAGATTATTAGATGATTACTGTGGAAATACAGGACACTAGCAGAATATTAGCAAAATAAAATATAACCCAATAAATACAGCAGTTACTTGTTGAAATATAATTTCCAGTCAGGCAACTATATAGCAATACAAACAAAAGAAAACATGGACAGTTTCTATCCTCTTTTAAATATTTAGCCTTTGAATCTTCTGGAAAATTATACCAGTGGTTTTGGATTTGGGTTTTTCTGTACTTTTTTTTTCCCCTAGAATATTGCCAGCTCAATTTTCCCCACCCCCAGCACCACTCCAGGCTCAAAGTTCTTATTTCTCCCTGACAGACTACTAGCTGAAATCAAACAATCAGTGTTGATTAAGTTTATAAAAATGGAGTTCCTCATCTTCTAATCAATATTTTTGTTGAATTGCAACACTATAAATTTTCTTGGCCATTTACTTTAGCCCCCTTCCCATACAAACTAACCCTTCCCAACTAGTAGATAGGGATGTACCCTATTCATACATTAAAATGATCTATTACCCAAATCCCCAGTGTGCTGTTTTCTGTAATAGATGTTTAAGTACCATACCTTATATGCACACACACATGCACATGAATAGATAAATCACTAATATCTTTTTGAGGTTCATCCTGTGGAAACTGCACGTATCCCTTAATCCCTCCCAAAATATTGACCTTCAATTAACCCAAGCCACAAATGAACATGCAAAGCTCTATTTCAATTGCTTCTGGAATAAAGATGCGCTTAAAAACACCTCAGCATCCCAAAGCCTGTAAGAAAAAATTGCTGAAGCAAAGGAATAGGTGAATACTCATCCACTGAGCATCCCTTTTTTCTGATTACCTTACATTTTTGTCTCTATTTCTAGTATTTTCCTATTTACAATACAGAATTAAATTTTATAAAACTTCACCCACTTTACCCTGATTTTATTCAGCTGTGACATGAATGGGAATGCTACAGAAGTGGCTGTGTTGCTGTTTTCCTAGAAGCATGGATCACATGAAGTACCACAACTTTAATTGCTCTCCCTACTCCTCACTTCACAACGTAAATGAAGTCCAGTCCACATTCCCTATCATGAACCTTTCTTACAAATGCAAGATTTCAGTTGCGCCCACAGGAGCCTGCCTGTGCACCGTGAAGCTAATGACATATCTAGTCTTGAATACTGTGGCAAGTACATCAGCAGGCCACCAGTTTTAACACATGGTTAACTGGGCAAGGATTGATTCACCAAATGTCTTTTGTTCTTTTTGCAAAACCTATACTTCAAAGGTGCTTATGTTGCTGTCTTCACTGCCACTTCTGCCCTAGCTACATCAGTCAGGAAAAGTTATATTAACCCTTTTGAATGTGCTTTAAGATCCATATATTAAAAGAAATTTAAAAAAAAAAAAAAAAAGGAAATATCAAGGATTTATCTTTCACATCTACGGTAAAAACAGCTTCTCAAAAAAAAAAAAAAAAAAAACCAGTAAGCAAATAATGGCTTTTGTGTTGACTCCATTTGTTTCAAAGGTATTAGCTATTGCAAAAAGCACTACCAACTACCAGTGGCAAAACACATTATTTGACCTACAAGTGACACATTACTCTAGTAGGATATCCCCACAGAGAAGACTGCATGTTGTTGTACTCATTAGAAGCCTCACAGGTTTCCTCTATCACAAAAGTCACCTCATATCCCATCAGCAGAGTAAAGGGAAAAATGAGAGGAATGAAGTCCACGTATATGCAACTACTGAAATCAGGATTAAAAGGCTAAGGTTTGAGCACTGTGTTCCCATTGTCTCTTTAATTATGTGGAATATACTCGCTCAGTCCTCATAGAGTACCCCCATATTTTGTGAGGATTTTGATAGCATTTTATCAATTCAGGTGTGTATACAATAAATCAGCAATTGCTCAGTTAAAATATACAGGAAAGTATAAGGAATATATTGGGAATAACAAAATAAGTGTTTAAACAACCTAGAGAAAATCATGATCAACTTTTACAGAGAAAGTGTTTCATTTAGCACTCTGGATTATTCTGATTTTAGCATACTGAGTGTTAATTTATTCACACCCAAGTAACTATAACTTTCTAAATTACAGAGCACGATCATATGAGAAAGTGCCACATTTCACGTATATGGATGAAGAAAATGCTCTAAAATTGATACATACAACACTAAAATTCTTATCACAGAACTCAGTTCTTAAGAGACACCTGTAACACTTGTGATACCAGACTAAATGTAGGCACTGGAGAACAGAAGTTACTATTACAAGGAATGTTTTTTACCACACAAGGAAGCATTCTTAATTTAGAACTTTATAAGTCCTTTAAAACATTCCAAAAAAGGAGGTGGTAGGAGGCACAGAAACAAGTGCCTTCAAATGTATAATGGAAAGTATTTACATGCTTAACTATGCATACTATCCATCTGCCTGACTTCAAAGTTTGTAGACCATATTATATTCTCAGATGAACTCATCAAATAACTATATCTCAGATTAAGATATCTGGATGAAAAGACATCTGAATCTCCTTCCATCTCCTCCATTAACTTTCCCGTGATCACTGGCCTATCATTGAGATGGGATTTTGTAATGGCACCTAAAGAAGTTCCACAGGGAAATTCCAGTGGACAAAAGGGCATCTCACCTTTTACATTTCAAAAGTCTCAGCCATGATATTACAGTGCATCAGTTTGACCATCTGCAGAATAATTTAGAGCTTTGAATCACAAGACTCCTGTGACTGAATTAATATTCAAAAATTACTTTAACATTTTATCTGAGAAAGAGTGTAACACAGTTGAATAAAAATGTACATGTATTTGAATACATATACAAATAAAATTATTCTTACTCTAATAGATTTACTTCAGCATATATGTAGAAATCTACTATAAAGGATTATCACACAATGCCTCTCTCAAACGTTTATGATCCTGGCCATGGAAAATAAAGGCAGAGGTGTATAGACCAAGAAAGAGCCACCAGAGAGGTGAAGCAGATCACTCACTGAGCTCACACAAGTAACAGTCTACTTCAAACTGAAGAGCTCACTGCAAAATGTGCATTAGAAGTCAATACTCTCTCTATCCATGTATGGTTCTGGTGTGAACAACAGAAAACTCACATTGTTGTGCCCTTATACACACACGTAGTTAATATATTCCATATAAATGACACCTAATCAGAATTAGATGTGCAAAAAAAAAAAAAAAACCACCAGAAAAGAAAATTAATATGCTGAGTTATGTGTAGGAAAGTGGAACTTTTACTCAAATTTGATCCTGTGTGGAAATATATTGTGATCCAGTCTTTGATTCTATGATTTTTCCATACATTTTCTTTCATGAGACCTGCCTAATTTAGGCTTTGGGTATATTAGATTGTACATTCTCCTAAGAAGAAAGAGAATGGAGAAGCTGTGTGAGGAAAGAATTTATTGTGCCTTGAAACATTTAGAGATTCTGCATGTTTCAGTTCTGAAACTACTTTCTCCTTTTCACTCCACACATGTATACTGACCACACATATGACTGGCACAGAAGTAAGCATAATAACATTGTGATATAGTTACTTGCACTTCAGTTCCCATTAGAGTCATGATGACTTTCGGTTTATGTTTTTAAGCTCCCTTATAGTAGAATATTACCGAAAACTGCATCTGTTTTCATAATATACACTGGAAAAAATATGGGGCTCAAAACTGACAAAATAGCCTGTCAGAGTGAAAAACACAGAAACTGCATATTTAAGTGACAGCATGCACAAGTGTAGTTAGGAGACCATAGTCAAGGAAAGTTTGGTTGTTCTGAGTTCATATGTTCTTTGCTAAGAGGAATGTTTGGATGACCAGCTACAATACATAAGTAAATGGACTAAGGATTAGAATTATATTCAAATCAAAATACAACCCTAGAGTCACATCAATTAAACTAAAACAGAATTATTTGGAAAGATGTAGTAGAAAGTGTGCCCTTGCTGGCCTCACTCTTCAAAATTACTTCCATACACAGGCAACAGAATTAGACTTTTCACAGTTATGTCTTCATTGACCACCAAAGAAAAGCTTCCGATTTATTTAAACAAAAACACATTCACATAAATACGTATGCAAACACCCATTCACTTCTACTTGTGTTTAGGAAAAACATAGTGGGGGTAGGCCTTCCTTTGCTGTCATAAATCAGGACAGATACAGAGATATTGAATACTTCCAAGTCATGAATGTTTGAACTACAACCACGTTACCAGCCTGGAAAGTACATCTTATGGAAACTGCTATTCCATGATTAACTTGTGTCTAAATCCCTGCAGGGAAGCAAAACAATTATTCTTAGCCACAGCACAGTTACTGTATTTGTATTAGTGGGAGAGAAGTAGACCATCTGCAGGACCTTCTAATAGGCAGCTGCAATAAAAAAATACCCCAACAAATTAAGTAAGTGTGTTTTTGTTGCTCTCTTCAAAGCTGTAAAATCCCTGCTTTGGACACTGCAATACATGAGAGCAAGACCAGTTTTACTTTTGCTTTCAGCACTGCATCCATAAAGCAGCAATACCAAATTCACAGGAGGAGATCAGAACACTGAGACACGCAGGGCTAGGTAGCTATCAGTCAAACCCTGAAGGAGCAGAGCAGATACAGGACAAAAAGAAACTACCAGGGAATGGGAAATGGACTGTTTGTATCCATGTCCATGAACACTTTGTTTATAAGTTGAAAGGAGCCAATGGAAACCATGGCCTAGAGCACTGGTCCTCAGTCCCTCTACATTGTGACCGGAAAATTCAATGACAGTTTCAGAGCTATTTAAAGCATATAGTTCATACAAATAAAAAACAAACAGCATTTCAACCTAGTAGGTGGTCCACTATCAACTCTGATGTATAACTGCTTCAACAGAGCTGCTTATTGCTTATTTGTGAAGAAATATTAACAAAGAGAGAAAGAAAAAAATGGATAAAGATATGCATATCAATTTAGCCTACATGGGGCTAGGTTGCTACAATTTAAAACTGTATTTGATGTAATTTAATTAGAAATATTGATTAAAATGAAGCCAACTCGCTGGAAGGATGATGATAATAGGCTAATAATAACAATTGATTTTGCTTCGATAAATGAACCAAAAAGCAAGATGAAGGTACTTAGATTTTGACCTATTTAAGACCCACATTTCCCTTTTCTTCTTTACTTCATTGAATTTCTGAGATTTGTCCAAAGTATTATTAGAATGACACATCTGAAGAACACATAATTCACAGAAAGATTTGACAACTGCTGCTTCTATGATGGCCCATTTTGAAATGCAGAGTTGTTGGGTCCCCCCCTCACTCCACTCCAGCTTTACTGAATTACATGTAGTGTGTGAGCAGCAGCAATAGTAATTAAAAATAGTGAGGCCTGCTAGGTCTCCTAATTCTATTATCTTTATAGCATCAGGCTTCAAGCAACTCACCAGCAAAACAGCCCAGATGAGAAATCTCTTCAGAAGGTTCAGTGGTTGTTTACAATGCCACGGGATCATCTTTCCAGTCTGGAAATAAATAAATAAATAGAAGCAGAAGACAAAGTCAAAAGCAGACATTAGTTGATAAGGCTGAAGAAAAGTAAAGGTTAAGTAGTTGATAATTGGCATAAAACTACTCTTTTTTTTCCTTTGATTTCCACAAGAAAACCTGAGGTAACTGAATAAGGTGCTGTGTCATTAATTTTCTTTTCTTTTTTTTTTTTTTCCAGAAACTCTTATTTCTTTATGGAATAAAATGAAGATCAGAATTTTAAATATACTGACTTTCTGTGTACCCTATTAATTCAGTATAAACCCCACAAAAGTTACTTTCAGTTTCAGTGGAACTGACACTAACTTGCAGGGTGGTAAAAAGTAGAAATAAAGCATAGGTCTAAACCAGGACTGTATCACAGTAGGTCCTTTGTCTCTCCAAAGCTATTAACCACAGAATTCTATTTTATTGCTGCTACACTCTGATACTGTCTCTGAGCCCCACAACTGACCAGTAGATGTTTTTTGCAGCTCACTAACACTTAATTCCTTACATCACAAAGTGAAACAGCAGAATTTCAGTTCCTAGGTCTAACATTTGCAAAACAACTTCCAGAAGACTATTAAACTTGTGCAATCTTCCTGTTTCTGCAGGCAATCTTCCTGTTTCTGCAGCCTCCTGGAAAACTGGGAGTAGGTACCCTCTGACTCTAGAGCCTCATTCAACAGCTCATTTGTGTTCATTGCATGACCAGCTCTCAAGTAAGGTCTTTCCCCACCGTGGAATAGTTTTGCTTGCAATAGTTACAGTATCAATATTTTTTGTTATCCCGTATCACAGGTTTTATCAAATGAATAGGGTGTGTCTCTCTGATTACAGCACTGGACCTCATTACAAACATCCTCAAGGCTTTCAATCAAAGGTGACCAATGTCATTAAGACGTTAAAAAAGTAGCTATTTACGATGATGATCACAGTGAGTCGCAGTCGAAGCACATGGAAACTACACATTACTATTTCTAAATGTTTTCCAACAACTTGATCCTATTGGAGCAGAGTTTAGAAGAAAATCCAAACTGGCAGGCACTGTGGTAGCAGATATTACTTGCAGACTTGGGATGGGGAATAAAATTAAAAATAAAAACATTCAAGAAACAGAACCTGTATTTTGCATGAAAATCTAAGAAGAATAAATTTATTTTTTAAAACTCAATTATTTTAAATGGAACTGAGAACATAATATAAAAAGAATTTCTCTCAAGTATATGTTCATGTTTTGGAACATTATACAAAATAATGCCATTGACATTAGATTCCACTTATTTTTGCAATTTAAATGGCAAAATCAAAAAACCTGCAATGTACTGCAAAACAGATGTGGGTTTTTTTTCTAATTTTGTGACATTTATTTGGAATGCTTCAACCAGCTTCAGGTCTTTCCACAAATTAAGATATATTTCAGGATATGTTTTATTTTTAAGATATGTATCTTAAAAACGTAACAATTCTTAACATACTTAACCATTCTGAAAAACATGCACTTACCTCAACAACCAAAAATATAGGACTAATTTTTCAGGTACATATTTATACTCCTGGATTGGGAAGATATGCAGCTAAATTCAGGTTGCTTAATTCAGGGATAAGTTACAATGAAATGACTGCATCTCTATCCAGTGTAACCCAATAAAAAGGTAAAAGACACAAACAATAAGATAAAAATGTAAAGCTTTGCATGAGAAATAAAAAAAGAGAAAGCCACACACTTAAGTGTTCAATATACAGCTTTTTCGCACATTTCTTTTTTGTATTTCCTACAGCAACAGAAATATCTGAATAATAATGCAAATTAGTTCAATAAACAATGTCCTTTGCATTACTTGCTTTCTCTGTGACTTGCTATTATTCTTTCAGTGCGTATACCTTATAATTCCAGTATTTCTCTAAGATTGTCAAATGCTATACCACATCTGTTTGGCACATACAGTATAGACACAATCTCTTCAGAGAGCGCGCCTGTCTACCTGAGTTGCGTTACCTTTGGACTCCTTCACATCAGAAGTCAAAAAAAGTAACAGCAAAAGCAAAGCTCAGAGACCAACAACAGAAACTGAGAATCTCTTACATATTTCTATTAAATAGATTAGGAAAATATTGAAATTCAGCACAAATGGAAGCAAGGAGTACTACCTATCTGAGATTGGTAATTAACACCCTGGAATCTGGGCATCATTTGCAAAAAACAAGTGCTGTAGCCAAAGGGACCTGAAGGAGATGTTTACAAATACCTTTGGCATCTAGCAAACACGATATCATGAGACTTCCAACTAACCTGGACTCCTGACCACCTTTCCTTCAGAAGTGCACAACCATGTTTTCCTGGGACTCAGGTATAAATCTGCTTTCCCTTCTATCTTATATCCCTAGTATGAGTGTTATCAAATGTGGATGTTGATATTGTAGAACACAAGAATCTTCACATGGTTCTCCACACACCTCCATATGAATGTGAACTTCATTTCCATCTATTTGGAAAATAACAGTCTGGCCTTGGTTCTCACATGTAAAAGAGCAAAGACAACTCTGCACTATGCTTTTTCAAATACCTTGTAGCAGAGGGAGATGAGTTCAAACAGAGACTTAATAAATAAAGATCAAAGCACTGGACTTGCCAGCATAGAAGCAGAATCCTCAATGGTTTTAATGACAGTTTTGAAGAGAGTCTATGTTGAGACCCGTTATGCATTTGATTTAGCAGTGGTTGTTTAGTTCACCATCTGATTTTTTTATCCTCAATACCCTCTTCCAGCTATCTCATATATCATATTCATAATTGCTGTGGATTGGAGAACACTGTTCTGTGGACTGAGTGGAAATGGAAAGCTTAGGAGGAAAGTCACAGATAATTACACTGGTTAGCATTAGTCAGGGTCCAAGTAGTGCTGGCAGAGAAATGCAAGGAAATATTAAATTGTTTTTCAGCTGAATGCTGGAGGGCTGCTGTATGGAATCACAGGAAAGGCTCTCAGGGAAAAATGTTTTTAAAAACAAGCAGTATGTTCCAAAGAGAAGCAGCCCATCCCTGCTTCCTTTCAGGGATTCACAACGGAGCACTGGAACTCCTAAAGGAAAAAGGCAGTAACTTCAGATATAACCACTGAGAAAACACATAAACAACCTCAATGGAATTAAGAAAAAAAAAGGGGGGAGCGGGGGTGTGGAGCAATGACCCTTTTGAATATGTGGATTTAGAAGAAGCAATCAATCTCACTAGTGCAAGAAAAGAGCACGAAGGAAATGTATGACTCCAGTGAAACAGATCACATATCCACTTTCATTGGGAACTTTCACAGCAATCATCTGCATCGTTGTTACTTTTAATTAAATGCACATTAATACAAGGATGATAAAAGGCTTTCATGAGATACAGACAAAACGACATCTTACAGGACTCAACATGGTTTGTATCTAAGGAAAGCAGAAAAGTAATAATTAGGAAGTTAATTATAAAATCATCTTAATCAAACATCAATACAAGCTGCCATGTAAAGTGTGGCCTTACCCTCTGTTCCCAATTCTTTACTCCTATGTTGGGCTGACACTAATGAACAAGCTAACATAATGTGTGCTGGATCAGGAATCTGATTCAACCAAAAACTTCCTAAGTAAAAAAGGTTGTTTTTCAGGCTGGATCAGGTCCCTTGTTCTAGGTTCAGGGCACGGTCACACAGACACTTACTCAAGAGCACAGAAGGAACAGAGTGAGCAGCTGGCAGTGACAGGGAGGGAGTATGGAACTGCCCCTTGCAACGATACTGCAGAATTACACCAAAAGGAGCTGGCTATATAACCCCAGCCTGGGCTCCTGATCTTCTCTGAGGCTACAACCAGACAAATAACACTGTTAACAGGTCCTGACAAACAGAACATGTTCCAACATATGTGCATCAACTGTACATCCTAAAGTACTTCTGAAAACTACAGGGACAGTTCCTTCTGTCTGTGTCAGCAGAAAAGGCAAAACCAGTCTTTTAAAATTTGTGATAGAATTAGAGAGAGGAAATGGCTAAGCAAGAACAATTAATGCATGTCTCAATTATGCCTTGATAAAAGTTCATTCCCTCCACACACTATCTACTTACTTTCCAGATGGAAATAGATTAAATTAATCGGGCTAAGCATGTTTTGCTAATGGCACTACAGAAAGGGTATCCACAGACCTACAGTGAACAGGTACAGCAGCTATGCAAGTGAATCACCTTGGCAAAGAATTACAGAAAGACTCATTTTTATATATATCGATTACTTATTTCTCTTTCATATAAATAATAGAAAAGGAATATTTTTCTAAAGGCAACAGCTGCTCATAAACTCCTGACTTACACTATAGTTAACATTTTTACACTATCATCAGCCTCGCAAAGTCACAATTTGTCATTTTGCAAATAGACGGATATTGTAATTGTTTTCTGATTCTTATTAGTGGAAATTTTAAATTGCTGAGAGTCCATATGCCAGAACTGGTCATTATCCTAAAAGTAATTATATATATATTTCCCAAATTCTATGCTAATAGCTCACAAATATATGCAGTTATGGGAGTGATAGTGAAGACAGATAGAAAGAGCAGACAGGTTCCAGTTTAGTCTCCAGCATTGCCCAAAGATATTTTGTGAGGATCCTTTCCAGTGGGTCATCAGGGGACATTCATAAAGTGTAAAATAAATCAAAATATCATTGACATGTGTTTCCTTTTGGCTCTAAGACTAGAAGCAGGATTTCTCTGAACATGTGCCTAAAATGTTTTCTTTTGATGCTAAGGAGATTGAAATCAGCTTCTTTACATATGATGGGTGTATCTGCATGTCTCAGTTTGATATCTATTAAGCAGAATGAAAGCTTATTTGTTTAATCTCAATTACTGCATTAAGTTGAAGTAGCTCTACCACTGAGAAAAACAGATGCTTGAGCTGGCCTTTCTAAACTCAAGGCAAAGTTTGCCATGAAATATAATAATGGCTTTTTTTGTCTTGTCTTTGTATCCATGTGTCCTAAATCTATACCATTTCCAAAACCAATAGTAGTATCACAAATACCTTTGCTATACTACGTGATAAAAATTACTTACTATATCTCAGACTGAATACTTTAATCTGTCTTGAACATAAACACGGAAATCATAAAAGCCTGTATTCATGTGCTTTACCTTAGCATACCTTTCAAATTTTACAGATTCTTATGAGATGCAAAATCTGGACAAGTAGAACAAACACTGTCAT
The DNA here is from genome assembly GCA_036023395.1 of Myiotriccus ornatus. Lineage (NCBI taxonomy): Eukaryota > Metazoa > Chordata > Aves > Passeriformes > Tyrannidae > Myiotriccus > Myiotriccus ornatus. The sequence goes on from JAYRBT010000178.1 coordinate 10,867,123, forward strand.
TAGTGTGCTACCAGAGCAGGACTGGGAGATGAAAGTGCTCATGAAAGTCACCTGCACAAATGACAAGAAATTCAGCTGGTGAGAATGCACTCCCTTGAGGGCACCCTTCTGGTCCTGGCTTGGCCGGATCCAGCTCCTGACTATGACAGTCATTTCTGCCTCCCTCCTACTCATTCCTACTTTTCCCATTTGCCTCCACTGGCACACACACATAACTGTGCCAAGAACTGGGTTCACAGAACTGATTCAGCTGAAAATTTGCTGGGGAGGAGGAGAAATAGGGACAATGAGGGTCAGCAGGAGATGTCTGCAATTAGATTGGCTTAAACCAACCTTGAAACAATACCCTTAGTACCCAAAGAGGCCATTCCTCTTTGTATCTATCAAGATGCTCAGAGAGTCAGCTACCCCATTTAATTGCACAGGCATAGCTAAAAGCTATGAATGAGAAGGGAACGAAATAGCCTTGTCTGAAACTTTATAATGCAACCTGGTGCACTGTAGACATAATAAAATTATTTGCTAAGCCAGCCCACACATTAGAAGACCAGCTGCCTAGTGCCTAGCTATGAAATTACTCTGCAAATGAAAAGCAGGAATAAAGAGTAGCCAAATGGAAAAATACTTCCTGACCCAGCCAAAGAAAATAATTTACAACAGTTTCATAGCACAGAAAAAGAGAGAAGGGTGCATGAGCAGCACTAGGATGTAGAAACTGAACTTCAGAGTAGTCAGTGAATAATTAGATATTTGAATGGGTGTTTCAAAGACCCATCCAAAGTTATAGGGTGGAAAGGAAGCAAGATCTTTTATACGGTATAGTTTAATGACAGAGGATGTTTAGGATCTAAAATTTGAAATGTTGTACATAAGAACAAGCAACTGATACTGCATCAATATCTATATGAAAGTAAAATCATCTGCATCTCCGTGCTACCTTTCATTCAGTGATCCCCAAGTTATTTACATATTGTGAACAACTGTTGCAAACCAAGACTACTTCTCTAAAGTCAGTAAAGAGACTATTTCATAATCTAAGTCCACCTCTAAATGGAATTTAGAGCATTATATAGGCATGAAAATAGCCACAGATTTGCCCCATTGCATGTCAAAGACAAACCCTAAGGCAGAAGGCAGACCCAAGGGTATCATTCCTTCCCCAGTAAAATAAATGATAAAAAAGCATGTTGACCTTCCCTTGTGTTTTTCACCATAGGATTTATATTCCCAGCAAGTTTAAATTACCTTAATTTCATTTAACTTAATCAATCTATAGCAATTTATTTGCACAAATAATGTGCCTTAAGTATTCTGATGTACCATTCAGCTATAACTCGGGGAATTCAGTTCTAATTATTACCCTCATTTTTTCCCCCCTCAAAAAACGTATTTTTTTACTTCTGCCCATAACAGCTGTGGGACTATGGTTAGTAAAAATAAGTGCCTGCCTTCTTAATCTTGTCATCACATGGCTAATTAAAAACATGTATCCTTTTTTGGAGGCCCATGCCTTGGAAAAACAAAAGTTTTGGCAGCCTCATCCTAGTTGCTATTCTATGTTTTTTGATGTTATGCAGTTTTGGACTGAAAGTGTTCTGCACACAAGAGGACCAAGAGACATTTTCTACAGATACAGAGAGATCGAGCTGAGAGTGTAATTTGGAGTGTACTGCCTGCACCGTGCTCTTAACAAGAAAAATGCTGTTAATATAAAAATTCTATACCTACCTACCATCAGGTTTATTCTTTTTTCGTTTTTCAAAAATTCTATTGATTTAACAGAAGCCTCATGTCTTTTTGATGAACCTTAAACATATACACATTGACTGAACAAATATAAGGACCACATATGGTCTGTTGACCCACTAGTTCTCTTGGATACTGCAATTTAAGTAAATGTTACTGAACATTCTCACAGAGTTACCGTGGAAAAACAAGAATATATTTCAATATTTTAAGATCACAGCAGAGGCTGGGATGGAAACCAATTTCCCTAGACTTCTATTCCATACCTCCAACTTTGGAGAGAGCTGCATATTCTTATAAAGAGATTTGGAGTGTTAAACAGTTACACTGTAATTGCTGATTACTTCTTCAGATAAGGATCCAGCTCTTCCTAACTTTCAGTTCCTGGATTTTTCAGGCTGTTTCATTGCTGAAGTTTCATGAGGTGTGCAAAGCTCAAGCCTTGGCTCTCAATGTCAACACTTAAAAATTTATACCTATGAACAAGGAGATTTCAATCAATTGGTAGGTGGCAATATTCCCTCTGGCACAATCCATAAAGAACTTCATTCACAGAAATAAAAAGAAAAGCCTCTAACAGAAAAATACAAGCACGCTGAAGTATTAAACTTGTTCTTAATTGTGCATATTTCATCAGAATAAGAGTGTTAAGCCCTCTTATCTATGCAAATTATAGAATTTCGAATTTGCCTGCAACAGTTACATTGCCACCCAACATTTTGCAACATAAACCAATTCAGCAAGTTACTTGGATTTTCTGTGTAACAAAAAAATTATGTCAGAGTGTTACTGGTAATGCAATAGCTGATATTATCAGACTCTGACAGAATATATGAAGGCACATGTTCCCAGCACTAGACAGTGCAGAATATTGAGAAGCAACAAAAGACCCTTAGAAGCCAATGATAAAAATCGCTTGATATTTGCTAATAGAAGCAGGTGATATCCATTTCCCATGGCATATAGTGCCTCTTTCCGCTCTTCCACTTATAAGCCAGGGAAAAAAATGACAAAAAAAAAAAAAAAAAGACATTAAAAAAAAAAAGGCTCAGTTCAGTCATACACCTGAAAAAGACATAGCAAAAAATACATTCTTATGTATATGTGTGTATACATATTCTATTTGACACATTCACCTTTTGAGTACTTGAGATAACTTTCTTAATGTTTAGTAACCCCATCTACTGTGAAGCAGGAAACAGAGACAGAATCTTTTCCTACAGAGTGAAATGGAATGAAAATGAGTTCTCTAAACTCAGGTGCAGATTGCATAACCCAAAGCTGACTCAATTTGCTTCTACATTTAACAAATTTAATCAACACCCTGTCACCAACTGACTTTTTGAGAAGACTTCTGAGATTTAATGAGTTCAACTTAGAAGTGTCAATGGACCAATAGGGACATGGAAATTAGTCAAGACTTCTGCAAAACAAAAAATTATAGAAAACATAGTGTTTGGCAAAAAAATTAACTACAATTTATCTGAAAACATGGTGCTCCCTGGATAGAAAGCAATAAAGAAAGTATTACATTCTGCCAGTCCTACTGAAAAACTGCCAAATAGAGACATTAATGTAAATATTAAGTTTTAAAAGAAAAATAAAATATAAATTTATTCCTTAATGATAATTTCTTCTGATATTCTCTAAAATTCTAGAGAACACAAACTTACAGACAAGAAAGGTCGTTTATTCCAAGATCAGAGAGGTGGAGGGAGCTTAGCAAACAAATTTATAGCTTTCTTCTTAGTAACATATTTTTACACACCAGAAATCTTCTTCACTTGTTTATGAACTCAAAATTTAAACTTTTCTGAAATGTTTCTGAGTATTTCAGATTTTTTGCCACATTGATTCAAAAGAATAATGGATCCTTGCTGTTTTTATTCAGAGACAAGACATAATATTACAATATTTGAGAAGATTCTATTCTCTTAAATGATACAACTGAAAAACGCACCAATAGGATATTCCATCTGGAAATTTTTACTGGGTTACAAGTGATTATGGCCCTTCAACAGGAACAGAATATTATAAAAAAATATAGTAATAAATATTATAAATTCTAGAGAAATTTAAAGTAATAGAGTCTGCAAAATTGAATTGTATTGAACAAGGATCTGATGCAGAATAAAATATCCAATTTACAAGGGACAAAAATAAGAAATATGATCATTTTAAGAGATACTTAAACTTGTCTGAGTTACCACAGCATGTGGGACTCCAGTCATGAAACCAGCCTTGCTGTAAACTGGGCAAACTCTAAGCAAAATAACATTCACCTAGCTAGAGTATTCAGTGTAAACAGAAGATGACAGAAACAGAAGGGCCAATATATAGCTTTAAGGCAGGTCAGTACTTTCATGCTTTCTGGAAGAAACGATTACAGCAGTAATTGGTTGCTTTGGTTGATATTACTGAATGAAAATTTGTGGTACTTGGCTAATTTTTACCCATCTGATCTGCCAAATGACTGGTAGTTACTCAGTATCAATTCACTTTTGGCCAGGGTTTTCATTTCTGACTTTCTGTTTGGATACATGCAGATGTGGTGAGAATGTCAGTATGCTGAAGTTTCTGTTGGAGGGCTTTTTGTAAGTATTTGTGGGAACTTTCCTGTTAGTGACGTGAAGCAGAGTATTATTCAGTGCCACAGTGACATAATTAAAATGCGTAACTTGAAAAGTTCAGGCTTTTTTTTCCTTCTTATCTGTTAGTGATGCAAAAGATTAATAACAAGGTTCATAGTTCTGCAAAAACCTACATTAAAGTCAGCCAGGCAAACCTCAAGCATCACTCACCTCTGTCCAGCTAACAGCTGTAGTGGAAGGACAATGCACCAGTTTGTCACTGCGTATTGGGCTCCTCTGAAGGACAAACTCAAAGTCATCAGTCAGTGGAGCCTTTTTGGCCCTCTGTGAAGCTGTAGCAGGAACCAAGACAGCTGTTAGTGTTTAAAAGTCTTTTTAATACAAGTGTGGTGAATGACACTTTTCAGCCTGCTTCCACCTCCTGTCCCCAGCTTTCCTTATCTCCCACAGAAAGGAACCAGAGGAAAAAGAGAAAAACAGTAAGGTACAACACATGGTAGCTGATATTTCACCATGGACACTAAACTGGGACTTCAAAACAGTGCCTCTGGCTTTTAGCTGCGAAGTCCCTACAAAACTGCCAAGGCATGAAACTAATGCCAACTTGGAAAGCAATGTTTTTCCCTTCCTAATAAGTCAAAAATGTTAGGTCTTTTTTTGTGTCTTTTATGCCTTTTCCCATTAAGACAGTCTCTCCATCGAAAGAATGTCATTATGTGTTTTAGCAGCAAAGTGCATACTTGTAGCAATAAAGCGGCTGACAAAGACAACTTCATCATGTATTTATACTAGGAATTTTTTCCCACATTCAACAACAAGCTATAAACATTTTAACATTGATTTGTGAAGCAAACAAAATTTTTCATTCTTCCACTATTACCACTAAGAGACAAGCAGGTTAACTGTGTACTAACAATTCCCCTGACCACCTGTATCTCAAATAGGTATTGCAGATATAAGACTTGCCTGCAGTCTCATATCTGGAGTTCGTAAAATTGTTCGGGACTTTTGTTGTTGTTTCAGTGTTTGGGTTATGGGTTGTGCATTTGTTGTGTTGCTTTTTTTTAATTCAGAACAACTGCTACACCAAGCTGCACATCGTATTATTAGATCAAGTGTGTGCAAACTGCATCTCTATTTTAAGGAGTTACACTGTCAAAGTTGGAGTACAGCATGAAAAGCCAAGATTTTGACAGACACCTGGAAGTCTCCCTCAATAAGATGCAAAGACTGTTTATCCGGCTATGTAATAGTCCTGCACATTCACCTACAAAAGTAGCTTTGGTTTAGAAATGCTTTTTTTAAAAAATAAATTATTATCACTTTCTTGAATGCATTCTAAACTTCAGAATAACTTTGAGAGACTGGTTACAGATTAAATCTGCTGACCTGTTTTAAAGCACACATTAAGGCCACCAAACAGTCCAATAACTTGATTCAGGAAAATCTTGTTCAGGAGAAATTTATCTTTCCAAGAAAACAAAAGAAACAGGTCTCTTTATTTTAAACAACAGAAAATTTCATCCTATGGACTGTTCTCTGCAGACATTAAGTAACAGATTTTCCATTTTTAACTCATGATAATTTATTCTCATTGATATTGTAAAGGAAAAATCACCACAGAATGAAATCCACACCCATGGACAGCAAGAGGAGACTGTTTTTCTCCTCTCTGGGTTTGTTTTTACATTGCTCTGCAGTTTCTTTGCACCCTTATGTAACACTGAAAGAAATAATGAAATTCCCCGAGAGGGCATTTGCTGTTTTCCATTTTTCAAGGTGAATATGTTGGTTGAGAAAGTAATTAGAAGGATTTAGAGACTCCCCCTAAACTGCAGAACTGCTGAAGAGCTGGTAGTAAAGGCAGATACAAACTCAGCAAGCTGGGTAGGAGCAGGCACAGCTTAGAAGTCTGGGAATTAACATAAATTACCAAGACATGACTCCTTCTCCTGGGTCTTTAGAAGCTGTGCTTTTCCACGGAGGTGGTTTCACAGTGCCCAAAACACAGGGTAAGCTATTCAATTGCATTTTTTCAAATACTACATAATTGTAATGTAAATCACTGATATTTCTTCCTCACATCAGCAAAAAATGAAAATGTATTATTTATACAAAAATAGAGTGATTGGACACAAAAAAAGCACATTGAGAACATAAATGGGAACAAGTGTGTACTACTTGCAGACTCAAAGTTCATCATCTGAGACCTCAGATAACTGAAGACTTAATACCTTTCCAAAACCCTAAGAAGAGACTTTGCAAATACAAGAAAACAGAGCCAGTCTCAAATACTTGCAAGTCAAAAAATAGAAGTAAAATAAGTACACAGTGAAGTTACTTTAGGAGAAAGCTAAATAGATTTATTATTTATTCACTCAACATCAGGCTAAGCATTGTCCCAGGGAAATGAGACACAGGCACAAACTGCTGATTCAATTTAAGTGGAAATCCTAACCACCCCTCTGGCTAATGCTTTGCACATATGTTAATGTCAATAACAAATTTCAAAGCAAATCCTCTGTGGGGTTACAAAAATGCTGTGAAGACAGTATACAATCAACTGTTCTTCCTACTGAAACACTAAAATCAGTAAGAGAGACTGAACTAATTTAAAATCATACTCAACACTATAATGCTCACATATACAATGAGACACATGTTTGGTTTTCTTTTAACAACTGTGAATAAACAAGAGAATATTAAAAGACACTGGGACAGGGAATCCTTGCTCAAAAATGGAGCAGCAAAATAATTTTAAATCACATTAAAATTAATTTTCAAAACTGAATTAAAATTAATTTAAAATTCAGTGTTATGTAATTAAAACATTAAACCAGTTGGTCAAATCCTTAGCAACCAGTAAGGCAAATCAAAGCAACTGTTGCAGAAACAGTTATCAGAATGATAAAGGTTCGTGTATAACTTCAATATTTACCATGAAAAATAAGACAGTCAAAGAGAAAACTACCTAAATAAACAAACAAGATTAGGAAAAAATTGCTGAAAAAAACCTTTCTTAAAAAAATCAAAATAATTAAATCTGTATGAAATATTAAATGTCTGATTTGGCAGAATGGTTGAAGTATATTTTTTATTGAAATCTGAATCTTTGCTTATTACAACTCCCCACACTTGCTACTTTCATATTGTGAAGGAAGGAAAACAGTTTTCCTATTCACAGGTTTTTGGAAAAGTTATTTTGGTTTCTCAGAAAAAAAAGATGGGCCAAAGAAAAAGACTTATGCTTCAAAGCTAATTCATCTCCTGAGTAGAGCTGATACTGAAAGATCAGGAACATTTTCATCAAAAACACAGTTAAAAATAATCTCTTCAACTGATATTCAAAGTGTGGACAAACCCCACCGTATAACTTAAAAACTACACTGCCCCAAAAAGTGTGACTGCACAAGTGTAATGTTTGGTAAAAGCAGAAAAAGAAACAAATTTCTTAATAAATTCTTTGAAAGTTCTGAAAAAATAGGGCACCTCCCTGTTCTAGTGATGCCACAGTGTGCAGCTTAGAGACTCTAATCAGGTTCTGGTTTTCCAAATGGAGCAGATACACATGAATCAAACATGTCCAGTCCAAAATAGAAGCATTCTTCCTGGCTCTACTAAAATTAATACTGTACATACTAATGGCTATGAACAATGCTTACAAGCACCTGCATTAGGGCGCAAAGTTAGTTACAAATGTGTCTGTCTGGTCCCTTATCAGTGAGTTGCAGAGGGCAACTGGTGGTTAATGTCTCATCTCCCAGTGAGAACTCAGGATCAGCAGTATCACAGCCACTGCAAAATTGCTTATCATTAAACCATCATGCTCCCGTCTCAGTTTACAAAATAAAAGTATTCTTCCATATAGGAAAGAAGAAAACAGAAAAAAAACTACAACACTTGTGGTCCTTTAACACATATGGATGGGAGAAAAACGTCATTTAAATTAAGTTCTAAAAAATTAATCCAGTTGGCTGAAGATATAACACCAAAAAATAAAGAGTTGTAAAGAGTAAAGAGAGTATCACTAGAGCCTGTATAACTTTGCTTTAAAGCTGATTTGTCTATACAATCTTACACTAAGCATTCCCTTGCCCATTAATATAAATGTCTAAAGCACTAAAAAGAAGCATGAAGCCATAAATAAGTAAGTGATATTTAACCAATAAGACATGACACACAAATAATTTCTGGACCATTAATGAACGTCTCAGGTGTATTGTAAAGCATGGGGCCAAAGGTCTAGATTGTCTTATCTTTCTCATAAAACAGGAATCATGAAAAATGTGGGAAGACAGCATCAGGGAAGAGTCATACTCCTGGTTTTCCAGATGGATGCTGTGGTTAAAATACGGCTCAAAGCCAAGGTGGGAGCCATATTTTTCATCAAAGACTAATTAATTTCTTGGATATGAAAGGTGACTGTATCTTGGTTTAGGCTTAAATTTAAAGGTTTACATTTCACCAGTCACTAAAGTAATTTATAACTTACGCAGCCTCACACAGGGACTTGAAAGCTTTCCCCTCCTATTCAAATTCACCAACAAACCACAGAACAACCTAAATGATTTGGAGAGACATCTCTGGGAACTAGGAGCTTACAAACCTTTTAAAGAGCTATGCTGAATTGCTTGGAATGGCACGGAGTGGGAAAAAGCAGAACTTTCTGGAGAACTATCTGCATCTTTTTTTCAATAGCCAAGTCTGTCACTGAGTTTTGTAAGCTATTCCTTTTTGGCTTTGTATTTACCAAGAGTTTTTCTGTCCTTCCCCTCTGCACTCTCATTATACCTGCTGGGACAATTTTCCCACCTCTCTCTTGTAGTTACAGTACAAAGGTAATGTTTGCATTACATCATCACAGCAGCTTGCAACTTCAACATTACAATCAAAATCTAAAGCAGACCTTAAAAAACTGCCCTCCAATTTCTAAAACTTCAGGCAGATTGATTCAACATATGTATTTATTTCAGTGGTGCGAATCAATGGTAAGTATGGGGGGAGGGAAACAATTTTGCTCTTTTGTTTGGGCAACATAGTAGTTTTCCCATCTCAATATTCATATTACAATGTAGACATGTTATACACTTTTTATTTACCATTCTACTATCACTAATTATTAGAATTAGCATATGATTAGGATTATCAATTTGCCTTTAAAACAACAAAAAAGTACTTATTACTATTCTTTTAACTAAGAAGTAGGAACCTTTGTAGATAATCCATCTCACATAGCATTCAAAATACTATGAGGTGTTCTATTACTCAAAGTGCTACCATGTTCACTGTATATAGAAGATAATTTTGTTTGACAACAGTAACTTTTAATTTTTGGTAAGTGACTTGTTTCTCCTAACTGTAGCACTTAAAATGCTGTGAGAAAAAACCTGGAAGTAAAAGATATCCTTATATGTTTGTCTTTAATTTCAGCTACAAGAAGCTACTCAAAGGATTTTATCTGACACTTTAATCTCAATATTGATTAGAGAAGAGGAAGGAATTTGTTGAACTTGTTGCTTTTTAATTGATTTTCTGCAACATCGACATTATGACTTCCATTTGTTGGCTATCACAGATACAGATCAACAAAGAAATACTTAGTTCTAATGAACCAACCAACCTCCACAGGCACAGGGAAAAAGCCAGAAAGTTAGCCTCAGTCCTCACACAATTCTCAAGGTAATCTGTGAGCGTTATTAAATAGATGACTGAAAGAAGAGGTGAATAACCCTTATTCTGATCTCTTTGTATTATCAAACATTGCCATCAAGCCTTGCATTATCAAACATACCCATTTCAGAAGAGAAGGGAAAAAAAAAAAAACACCTAGTGAAGAACTGTGTTCTCTCAATTCCACATTTCCTTAAATTTTATATCAAGGCAATAGTTTACTACTGACTGGTAACTTAGGTTCCCATAACATACTACCAGAATATCCTGGAGAGTATCACACTGATAGAGTAGCTTGGAAAAACATTACATTCTTCACAGGGTTTTTTTTTTTATCTAGTAAACAAATATTTCATGTTCATAAACAAATGTTTGCTAGTCTTTAAAGCAACAAAATAGTTAAAAGTGCAGCGCTGACACCAGGTTGAACTAAATTTCCCAGCAAATTATCCAGCAAAAGTCTGTGGGGATTTCTAGTGCACACCATGATGTCACAGCACAGCAGCTGCACGGAAGGGAGCTCTGCTGAAAGGCCACTGACAACACACGAGACACACTGGGGAGAATGTTTTTTCTGACTTGCTTGCTAATCCTTCTCCTCACAGCTGACAGCCCTGACACCTCAGACAAGGCTGAAAATTAACTGTCATTATAAAACGAATGAACAAGAGTCTCATAAAGTTGAGCAGGCTTTGAGCTTACGAATTCTGCTGGAAAGTAGTCTTTGAGTAAGGGACTCATAAAAATATCTTTTAAAACATGACTTTTCTAAGAATTTGTGTCCCTTTTTCAGAATTTTTCAACAGAGGTTACAGGTCTTTCGTTTCACATTCTCATGAAACAAGTCATCTGCTAAACAGCTTAAGCCTAAAAATGTCTGGAAGCAGAACGAGCACAGATTTTTCTCCTGAAAGGCCCAACTCCATACATTTTAGGATTATTCTAATTGGGGTTGAATTTTCATATTTTGATAAAGAAAAAAATATTTCTAACCAGTGTTCACAGACTGAAAGTAACTGCATCTTTGTCAGAGCCTTATGAAATAAAAACAACAGAAACCGCAGAAGTCTGGGTAGACAAGTGGTCTCCTAACAGGGGTTGCTGGATAGTATCCTGCCATAGAACAAAAGCTACACGTTTTGTAAGAAATGTGTTTTTGCAAATTGCATGGAGGTTGTCCTGAAGGTATCAGAGGGCAAAGGAAAGAGGTTGCAGAATAATCAACCATGGAATTACGAGAAGTGGAAATGAAAGAGGCATGTCAGGTTAATAACCAATTGCGCAATAGCTGTACATGGTTACCATTTTTCTGACATTTTTTTCAGTCTCTTTTAAATGTCTGAACCTAGTGGGTTCCTATCTCTTCCTTCAAAATTCAGTTCCATTGTTTAATACAACTTCCTGCCAGGAAATTTTTCATCATGTTCAGCCTAAATTTCTCCTTTCTTAAAGGTAATACATAATTCCAGGTTACAAGATCTTTTGCAAGAAGGCAAATTATTCCTAATTTTTAATGTTTATTCACAAAAAGTTATTAACAATTATGTTCTTAACTCTCGGTCAATTAGCCAGGCTTTAAACATATAGATCCCATAAATCAGCTGTGGTGCTAGTTTTTTTCTCAGCAGTCCTTGAAATTGCATTACATTTTTTTAATGCTGAGATTCCAATAAAAGGGGGAAGGTAAGCAGGTGGCTTATGGACTACTTTTACCTAAATAATATTATTTGTTCCTTAAGCAAAAATTGCTGTTTGGCTGGGGAAAAAAAATCCACAGCTGCTCTATCAGGATCCTGGTTTCTCAGTTTCTGCTTTAAACCTAAGGGACACACAACTTCCTTCCAGTTTATAGCAATAATTCAAATTCCAATAGCCTTTCCATGGGATGACCATGGAATAAAAGCAACTGGCTGCTACTATTTCAGTCTTTAGACCTTCTGAACTTTTCTAGTGTTGCCAGCATAACTGTAATACAAATATCTGTAGCATGTTGCATGCGTGTACACTGCATACACAGTCAAAACAACAATTATTACTGTAGTAAGTATATAGACAAGTCTTGGCAGGGGGCAAAAATTCCAGCACACAAACACACACTTAATGGAAAGTCTTTTAGCACTGATCCACCACTGCAAGTGCAGTTTTGTGGGACTAGATTTCTGTACTTTTTTATGTTCTTTCCCAATATTCACTTAAATCCAAATTCAGATCAAATTCTATCAAAATCTTTGATTGCCTAATTCCTGACATAATTCAGGCACAAGTTGAGATACACCATTTTGTAGCAGCAAACAAAAATATATTTAATTTGCAAAGCAATTTTTCTTTACCAGCTTCAATAATGTCTTTGGGAGGGAATAATAACAGATACCCCGCCTTTATATTGTTTTCTTCTCATCTATGTGGTGACAGTAAAGACAAAGGAAGAATGGGGGGGGAACACCAGCAAAACTGTATGCATTCAGTTTTTGCTCAGTAACAGCCACACAGAAGACCAATAGACAAAAATCTGGAATAAGTCTGAACCAGCTGGAAAGGGAGAGGATCTTTGCTTAGCAGGCCAGGTGCATTGCAGGCTGGCCATGCAATGCACCTTTCTTTTTTTTAATGCTGTAAACAGGATACTTAGCCATCAGTATTTTTCAGCGTGACTCTTTCTATGACTGTTTTCCAAATCTTTACCTTATTTCCCAGTAGACTTACAGTATTAAATAGCAATTTCATATTGTATATAGGACTATGGAAGTAATGAGAGAACAAGCATCACTGTGATGACCTAAAAAAGGATTATGAGCAGGAGTAACAATAAGAAAGCTGATGGTTTTGCTCACCTGCCACAAAAACTGACTTGACTCTACCTAAAACACCTCCAGGGTCAAAAGGCACTGCAGTTTTAGTCAGTTCCCACAACGAAGAAGAAAAAAAGCACACTGCTTGCATTAAGTCAAAACAACAATGTATTTGCTGTGGGAATCTGAAACAATGACAAAAGAAGACATTGGGAAATATTTATCTCAGCCATTTCTCTTTACAAGAGAAATGTATATACAAAGTTACAATGAAGAGGATTAAATGGAAGCTTATTTAAGGTCTCTTTTTGCTAACACCATTGCCTCAGCATATCCTTTCTTTATTCTTCCCTGTTCTTTCTCTCATACTAATTCTACTACTTTACTGGGACACAAACACACTCTAATTTACATTTAGTTAACATTAACTTTCTTGGTAGTTGGAAGCATTTATGCCGTAGAGAGGAAACAGAAAGCATATGCAAGCATCTGAACAGTTCCCCGTTCTTTTACCTTCTGTACTTCATGCTCTCTATACTAACATACGCATTTAAATATCAACTTACCTTCTGCACTTCCTGCACCCTCTGCACACACTTAAATAAAAACTTTTTACAATTAATAATCTCTGGTTTAAAGACCTCATGTAATTACAAAGACTGAATTGTTACAGCAGTAGCTACAGACAATTTAAATAGTTAGGGTTGGGTGATTTTAGAATAAACTAGTTTTAACAATAGGTGAAAATGCCTCAAAGAGAGCCTGAGTATATAATTTATCTGGCAATGTCCAAATGTGTAAGGGAAAAATGCACACAACAATGTATTTAAAGTTTTAATTTTAATCTTTAATTGAATGTGGGAGAAAAGGTGGCACTGTTATTTTTAATGCACAGGATTGTTCACCTACCAGAATGTGTACACTATGATGCTCTGAAAATCAGCAGTAGGATACTAAGGTCGTGTTTACTATATTTCTTCAACAGATCTGCATAGACCCATTTCTCACCCTGTCCCTGGGAGAGCTCAGGCCAACGCTGAACACTGGCTGTCCTGTGGCTGCCCTCTCAAAGCCAAGGCAGGCTGGCAGCCAGCAAGCATTCAGAAACTTGCAGGACAGACATGGGCCAAATTTCGTCCTCTCAGGACAAGTAAACTCATCACTGTCGTTCGCTGTATACCAGTGACTCCCCCCCCAGTTTTAAATCAGAACACGCTCACTAGAACTGTATCAGACAAAAGTCTGAAGAGCAAAGCAGAGGCCAGAAAAATAATTCTAACCATGCTTAACCCTAAATCCAGTGGCAATTAAGATGTAGCTCTGGGGTTTTCTTCTTTCTTTTTGACACAGTTTATTGACCAATATTCATCTTTTTGGCTCACTGAAAGAACTCAGTAGGCTGCTGAGTAAAGCTGGAAGACCATTCTTTTCTTCCAGTCCTGCAGCAGTACAAGTGTCATTCTACAGAGATGAAAGTTATTTGCCGTTATTTTTCACTTTGGAGAACACAATACAAAGGCCTGTTCCAAACCCCATTGTACTTTCTGGATTTGTATTCATTTGACATTACACTACGTCTGAATCAGGCTTTACATTCATAAATATCAGAAAGCATTGCTGAAGAAGTAATGCATGTCAAGTGGCCTGTAGTCCTTGAACAAAGCAGACCTTGCTCCCCCCATCATCATTATTCACCAGACATGGCAGAATGAAAGGCTGAAAGGATCAAAGAGCAGAGCAGCAGCAGTATCTGCTAATAACTGACAGTGTAAGCAACACCACTAATCAAGGCCAAAATACAGGACATCATAAAGGACAGACATTCGGGTTCTCTGGCTTATAATAATGGCCAGACTTCGCGAACGAAGAACCGGGGAAGGTCTTTACACCTTCCAGCCTGCGCATTGGATTTTTT
>JAYRBT010000178.1:10882546-10894997 GCA_036023395.1 Myiotriccus ornatus
AGAAAACGGGGGGGAGAAAAGTGGGTCTTTGCAGTAAGATGCTTCGATTAACCCTTCTAAGGCCTTGTTTTGCTTCACTAACATTCTTTGAATTTGACCTGGAAAACTTAGCTCAAGCACAGAAATAATTTAGTTTCACCAGCTTATCCAAGCACTGAATTCTCTACCTGAAGAGCCAAAAATGTTTTCCAGTAATAAGTGCTAGGATGGCCAGTTATACAGCGGCAACCTTGTGCTTCTTGCCCACCACACATTTCAAAGGAATTTCAGCTGAAAGAAATAAAGCAAAATATCCCATGATCTCAGTTTCAACTGTATTTTAGTATTTAATTCTTTTTAACAAATCAAAAAATAAATGAAGTTTCAAATATCTCAAGTCTTTAGACTACTATTTTTCACAGCCAGGAACAATAGACAGAGAATACACTGTCACTTTCATGGTTGCCCTGGAGCCTTTGAAGAAAACCATGTTTTCAAACTTAGCTGAAACCAATAATTGTTTATAATTATTCTATGCAATATTCCTGATAGTTGAAAATACTGTGATACAGAAAAAAAACCCCTGTAAAACAGAAGACAAGGAAAATTGTTTAGACAAAAGCAGAACCACTGTTCCAAATGTACCTGGCAGAAATGCTTTGACCTGATAGCAACCGGAAGTATAAAACAGCAAGAGCTGCCTTAAAATTAAATATTTAGAATGATAAATGAAGTACCATAATAAACACTTAGCATTCAGGTAGAAAATGACTAAGAAAACCACTTTTGCCCATTTGTGGTTTTTTGAAAGAAGTTTAGCTTCATCTTCAATGTAAGACAAAACTCATTTTTTATATAATTCATTATACATCGATAAAGAGGTTGGCTGCAGCAGGAATAAATATGACCCATTTCCCTCAGAATCCCTCAAATTCCTTTGCTTTTTTTTATCCAGAATACTACAGAATATCTTCCAAGCAGAAGAATGCAAGCACTACTGTTACAATTTGATTGATTAAGGATCTATTCTAAACAAAAGGATTGTCATGAAGGTATATTTTCTCTGAGTAAACATCACAGCAGTAGTAACACAAACATTTTTGTATTTTTACTTCCTCAGTAGGAGCTGTGAAATCAAAGGATTTAATCCTTTTATATTAATTCTAAGGCTACCCAAGTTATTGATGTATAATCAGTGGTAATTGTAGCAGTTAACATTGCATCCTCAAGATACCTGCCTGGGAGGATCTAGTGAATTCCTAGTATTCAGTTTCCTCAGCTGCATGATAGTTTGCAATGAAATACTACTTCACCTTACATGGTTATATCTAAACATTTTAATGCAATTTATAGAAAACTGTATTTCACATGACAGAAGCTTTGGATCAAATGAAACAGACGTGTAATTCCTCAATTCAGTTTTGTGGTCCTGGAATTATTTCTTTTGCCAAATAAGCAAACACAACAAGAAGTTGGTATTTTTCTATTTTGTTACTGTTCTCACCATGATAGTGTGCCTGCCACATCTAGTAAGCGACCTAAGAAATTTTACTATACCAACAGGTACTTTTCTAAAAATTAGATGCAAAATAAATCACATCTTGTAAAATTCACAGTGAGATAATCCCTTGTGCAACCAGCTGCCCTTCATGCAAAGCAGTGGTAGATCACGTCACCTCTTGTACAACCTGCTGCTTTCCTCCTACACAACTGATGTATTTTCCATCATCCCTTCTAATCCCAGGTAATTTCTGTGTAACTCAAACTAAATTAATTTTACTGACTGAGTGCCAGCCCTTAAACTATTTTCTTACATAATAATACTGATATTTTGGCGGGAAAAAATTAAACGGAATAAGCAGTTTGTTTGCCATTCATGGTTACTACTTAATGTAACACATTACTATTCTGTGCAATACACAGTCTGATGATAAAAGAACCAGAAAAAAATCCTTTGTTTTGTTATGTTTGATCTTTCACTCAAACTGAATTTAATTTAAAAGTATAATAAGCCAACAGAAAATATTTTTCCCTAATTGAGATGTACCATCTGCTGCAATAATCAGCAAAACACATCTCAACTCATTTGGATGTTTGATGCACTGCTTTTGTACAACTGACAACAGGAAATATGATCATGATTAGAGCACAAAGTAATTTTTTGTCCTAGCAGTATTTGTTTTACACATGCAGTCAGTGGAATTGCTTCTGTTAAAGCAAGCTGGTCCTCCTAGTCTCCTACCCCAGTAACTTTTATAGGTATTGCATTCTCAGAGAGTCTAAAATAATGATTCCATCTGCTAGCCACTGAAAAAAAGATTAATTTAAATGCATTTTAGACTGGGAATTATCTGAAAGTAGTTATTTTTCAAAGACTTTCACACTGATTACCCTCTTACAGAAAGCTCCATTCTAAATTACTCCACTGCAATTTGAAATTTTTCCCTTTTTTTTTTTTAAAGTTCAAATGCTCTGATTCAGTAAAATATTTAAAATTTGGAAGTGAATTTGATAGCTTGAAACAGGATTCATATCACGTACCAAACCAAATGTGGTTCAAAAGTGTGAGTTTGAGGTCCATGCTATGGACATGCCTGTCAATACTGAGCAAGCCTTGAGAGTATTTTGCCCCATATAGAGGACAGGACTTTTTCCAGAAAGATAGTCTGTACCCTGCAAAATAAATTAGTTGTAAGAGGACTAAGCTTACAGAACAACCTGCACCTAAGATAGACAGAGACTTCTGTAACAGAGAATCATTTTAAAACTTGAGGCAAAACAACTGAAAGAATGACATTAAAGAGAACATTTTGAAGTAATTGTATATAAATAAATCTTCCACTGTAGGAGGATTAACCTGCAGTGAATCAATGACATTTTGACTTAATCTCCTTATGTTCCTCTTATGAGAAAAGGATTGTCTTGTAGGACAAGCATAAGACAGATATTTAAATGTCATAGAAAGAGAGTTTTCCCTTTGCTGCCTGTAT
Source organism: Myiotriccus ornatus (assembly GCA_036023395.1). Taxonomy (NCBI): domain Eukaryota; kingdom Metazoa; phylum Chordata; class Aves; order Passeriformes; family Tyrannidae; genus Myiotriccus; species Myiotriccus ornatus. Next base: position 10,885,516 of record JAYRBT010000178.1, read on the forward strand.
AAACTGTACTTTAAACAAGTTTCCCCTTCATCTTATACAATTCAGGATCACTGGTGATCAAGATAATCAACAGGCATTTTTGGGTTTATAAGACAGTTACGAAGCTTAAGGCTGCTTCCTCTGAGTAACAGACATTTTAGCTCATTGATTTGTTTGTTTATTTGAACTAGTTTGAGTGTAAATTTCTTATTTTGAGTATACTTTCACTTTATGTGAGATTGTTCCAGATTTACATTGAAAAAGGTTTTGGTTTTGTACAGTTGTTTTCATGTTCTTTACACAAAAAGAGGTACAAAAGGCTGGCACTGCTTCTAAGGTTGGAAAATGGATGAAAAAAATGTTTTTGAATTACCAGAACTGCTATATAATGACAAAAATTACGGTTTAATTCTTCCATAAGAGAAGATAATCAAGAGAAAGTTAAAAATTACACACACTACCTTTTTCTTATGTTTCAGAATCTGTGTGAGGGAAACCGTACTTCAGAGCTCTGGTCCCTTAAGTTCTTACTTCTCTTTTTCTCTGCCAAACACGGTGTTCTTTTGTACTTAAATTATCACATTTATAATAAGTTGGTTTCATTTTGCTTTAATTAAGAAATATATGTAGAAAAAATTACTAAGGCTTCAAGAGGAAGCAGGATGGTGTGAGGAGACTTAGTGAGGCACACAAAGGCTCATCTACTTTTGCAGTATCTTAGCATCTTTCAGTAATAACCATTCTCAGTACTGTGCTTTACCACCTCTGATCTCAAACCTGATGGAAAGATTTTATTTTAGATACAAGAAAAGTACTAAAAGCAGAGCAGTTAAATACCAGCAGGGCTCAAAAGAGAATCAAGTGGTCCCGTTGTCCCAATGAGTAATCCATCAAATTATTCCAATTAATATTAATCAAATATAGTTAGTTGCTAAGACAACAAGTACTGTAAGTCAAACATTGTTCAGTTCATCAAGTGATATATTTTCAGAGGTTTTGGACTTAACTGACAACATTGCTGTAAAGTTCAACATCACTGAGATACTTTGTTTCAGTTCTATTTCAGAGTTCTGTTTATAGTAATACATTTCATCTTTTAAATCTTGCAGTGAGGATGTACTAAAATTTCAAATTTCTGCAAATTGTCTCCTCTACTTTGTAACTATTATTTAGCTGTGAACATCTACTGTTTTTACTGATTTTCACAAAATGATAACATTTTTAATTGAACTCAAGACCAAAACATTAACTTCAGAAACACAAGGCCCAAAAAAATAAACAAGATTTGCTATATTTCAGTATTTTTAATCTGATTGAAAAAAAATTAATCCCAAATTTTGGGAGTTTTCATAAACTCCAACTTCCAACAACAACAAAAAAATGCATACAAATAAACCTGTATCAGAAGGAAATGCTTTGTTTCTCAATTTTCTATTGCAATTGAAAGAAAGCAAAGATGTTTTCTTCTACCTAGATATTTATATGGAAATTTTTAAAAAAGGGAAATTTTAATTACAAGCCACGTATCTGGTATTTGGACCTGCATGTCTTTCCACCAGTGAAAGTGTGTTGACTGTGCATAAATCCTTGCACATTGTCATCATACAAGATATTTGATTTTACTTAAAGAAAGGCTAATAATTTTCTCCCACCATTGAGGTAATTCTTTCAGAGAGAATGAGACAGCTTAATCTTCCTAGTTATGCAGTTCAAAATGCCCATAGATTGTGAATGTATTTCTCTCACACTTCTGCTGCTCTCTGTCTGGATCTTTTCAAATTTTAACTATGGGAAGAAAAGACTTAAATATCCATTTTATTAGAGCTTATATGTGGTCTTATATGTCATACAAGGCTCTCATAGGAAAACGCAGATTTTTTTCTGTCTCAGACTCTGAGTCAGTGAGGCTTGGCGAAGGAAAAGTCAGAAGAGAAAGAGAAAGATACAATAACGATATCTTATGCATGAGCATCAGAGCCAACTTTAAAACTTTCTGTGGAAGCATGGGAATCTAACCATACAACAAGAAATATTCCCAGAAACCCAGTTCTATACTTACATGGGTTATATAAGTTTAAATAATGGATGTTAGCTAAACCACACAAAATGCTTCTTCCATAAGTTTTCCTACTAATCTTAACGTATAAGTAACTAACAAGCAGGCTACAAATTCCTTGTATTAGCAATATGCTTTGCTCTCACCTGTCTCCCCAGACAGTGTGTGAATACAGGTTATGCAAAAGTCATTGTCACCCATGTGGAGGTGAGTGCTCATCTTATTTCCAATATTTCAGGGTCCTAACTTGGGGCCTATTAGCGAGAAGGCAGACTGCTTTATTATTTGAAAAGCTGTTCCCTGTGATTTATGGCCTTGTATTAGCCTCCTCATCTTGAGATATTAGACAATCATACTTTGTCATGGACAATCTGAGGTGGGGAAAACATACAGCATTCATCTTCTCTTGACATCCAGGACACTTCTTTTCATCTATTGTTTTTTCCTCTGGCATATCATTTCCTTGTAATCAATTTAAATTGAAAACTTTAATGACCTTCCCCAAGCACTATACAGCCTTTTCACCTACTTGGAGCAGGTTTTTTGCAAAGAAATTAAAACCCCAAAGCCTTTTAGAGTTTGCAGCATTTTCCCTAGCAAAAAAGCATGCAAGTCTCATTGGTGATTATCAAAGGATTTTAGCTAATTACCAATTAGGCAGACCCAAAATACTCTAAGTATTTCCACATTTCAAGTTATTGTTGTGGTTTAACCCTAGCCAGCAACTAAATACCATGTAGCAGCTTTCTCACTCCCCCCTCTCCCACCCAGTGGAATGAGGAGTAGAACTGGAAAAAGGTAAAACCCATGAGCTGGGATTAGAACAGCTGAATAACTAAAATAAAGTAAAATGTAATAAAAATTCTAGTGAAAAGAAGAGACAGGGAGGAATAAAACCCAAGAAAGACAAGCGATGCACAACACACTTGGTCACCACCCACTGACTGATGCCCAGTACTTCCCTGGGTATTGATCGGCACCTCCTGGCCAACTCCCCCAGTTTATATAATGAAAATGACACTCAGTGGTGTGGAATATCCCTTTTAGACAGTTCAGGTCAGCTATCCTGGCTGTGCTCCCTCCCAGCTTCTTGTGCACCAGGAGGTGCACTGGCAGAGGATAGGAAACTGAAAAATCCTTGACTAAGGGTAAGTACTGCACAACAACAACTAAAAAAAAACAAACTATGTGTTATCAACATTATTCTTACAGTTAATTCAAAACACAGCACTATACCAGCTACTAGGAAGAAAATTAAACCTATGCCAGCCAAAACCAGGACAGTTTCCACCCCTTATTCTGTACCATTTATGTCATGCCTAGGTCCCACACTTTCCAGTACAGGTAACAACCATCATTCTTCTTGGTCCTTTGATATATACACAGGGACCATTCCCCGAATCTATGCACCTTTACTGTAAAAGTCCATCGAGTTAATTTAGTCCATGACTTTGGGCTCTACCTGTTGTAAGAGTCTTTCAGGGCAGAAAAATTGGTATGTGTTATTGAGTTGCTGCATTAAGAAGCCAGCTCTGGTTCCACCACAGCTGTGCTTGTCCAGTTAATTCTTCAATAATCTGGGTGACTTTTACAGTAGTATCCTTGATCTGGCATATAGTCACCATAGAAGTGATTATATACAGTGTAACATAGCAATTAACACCATACAATTTATTTCATTAGCTACTCTCACCTAAAATCAAATCCCTTTGAGGTACACACCAGACTTCCCCATCTCCATCTAAACTAACAAACTACATGCGAAATATGTGCAGAATACTGACACTGGAACCAGTGTGCCACAAAGCAACTGCACGCCTTAGGCAGAGTCTGCTGCAGGTCGTTTAAAATGATAAACCAAAAGGTCACAGAGGATATAACAACTGATCTTTACCATTGCCTTTCTGAAGGATGTAACACCTGAGGACACACAAAATTGTTCAATGGCAGTAGTAGAGTCACAGCAATGAGAACTCAGTGAAAAAGTGATGATGGAATACAGAAGTATAAAGACATTAGGGCTGTTTTTATGAAACCTTGGAAATGAAAGAGGTTGGCTTTTGCTCTGTGAGGGAGAGATGGACACAGCTTGACATTTTGTCTCTTTACCCTTAAAGTACAAGAGGCTTTTCACTAGGAACCACAAGGTATTCCCCTTCATACTAGGAGGAAAATAAGAGGCAAAAGTCTGGTATTTATGGATTTAAAAAAATTTAAAATATATTAGAAAAAACCCTACTACCATAAGCAGAGACTTTTTGCCAATGACTTCTTTTTGTCCTCCCAGCCCCAAACAAGAAAAAAACAAACCAAAATAAAACCAATCTGTTACAAAGACAGTCCACAAATTGAATGCTTTGTGATGGAAATCTTCCCCCCACAATGGCAGCAAAGCTGCACTGGGCTGCTTGTCTTGAGGAAGAGCATCTGATTGAACTGCAGACTCCCGTTGCCATATGAGTGTCCTAACACCAGGCCATCAACAACTCTCAAGTGCCCTCTTTTAGTTGCATCACAATTTTCTCTGTTGATAACTCGGAAACCTCTCCAACAGTATCTGAAGAAATGTTTCAGTTTTTCCAAAAAGTTTATGCTTCAAGAAATCTTAACTGTACCAGATCTGCTTGGGACCAGGATTTAGGTTCTCAGATCTAAAATACCTGAGCTGAACTCAGAGCAAAGGAGGGAAATAATACTGAGTATTTAAGTGTCCTACTTAGTATTTAAGTGATGCTACTGAATCAGAAAATCTGGGCATTTAGAACCCAAAGTCTGAGTGAAATATCAATAGGATTTAAGTCTTAATGCACCACTGACACTTAAGAAATTGCACTTCTGCCTTTTTTGCACTTAGTTTTGCCAGTTATACCAGACAACACAGAATCATGTAGCACGTCTTCAAGTTGTGTGAAGCAACAACAAATGAAGCTGCCAAATCCACCTGGAAGACCAAAAAAAACTAGACCAAAAAGCTAAACCATTAAAACTTAAACAGCTGATTGATAAGGTTTCTATTTGCATTATTATTTTAGAGTCTGACATACATGTAATAAATGCCTTGGTGAAATGATTAAGCCAGAAAAACCTGTCAGCAATTCTATGAATATATTATTTTTGAAAACAAGGCTAAAACTCTTAATCTCTTTAGTCATTTTGAGACTGCTATTTCTCATCAGCCAAAAGGTGCCATGTAAACTGTGCCATTATAGGTATCCTTACGTCACCATAAATTTTTCTGCAGGCAGAGACAGATAAAAAGATTACTTTTGAGATATGCTCTCCTGTTCACGGTAAATCATTCCCACTGAAGTCTCAGATACAGAAATAGCCTTTCTCTTGTCCTATGTGTTAACCCTTTGAACCTCTTTAAAATGTCTTTACATCAAGCAGACTTGAAAATGGCTGTCTTGCTGAAATCATGTGGTTAGAGAGCTGGGCAATTTGAGAGGAGGAAGGCTTGATAATGTGTTTACAAAAAACAGTCCGGGGCTGACAAACATGGTTGTGAATCCAAGATAAAAAAAAAAAAAAAATCAGTCTATATTTTCTAGTTGAAAAACCTTAAAGAAAAAACCTGCAAAATTACCATAATAAACTTCAAACATTTTGATGATTCATTTTGCTTCAGTTAACTTGAAAAAACTTTAAAAAACCAATTGCTGGGTATCTTTGTAGTTTAAAAATAAAATACTTGTGCCCTGGCTCAAGTGAAATAGTTCCTCAGTCAAAGACTGAACAAAACAAGAAGAGTGGGGAAAAAAAAATCTATTCATTCTGGTTTTGTATCAGTGACATACCTAAAATATTCAGCTGCCAGCAGGAAGGAGATCAGACACCCACACTTGCCCAGGGAACAGCAATGGTCAGGAGGGATGCTGTCCTGGACTGGAACCCCATAGCTGCCAGTTAAAGAAAACACAACAAACATTATCAGAAAAATACACTTGAAGAGGTCCATCTGGGCCCTTTAGAATGCCTTCAGATACACATCAATATTTAAAACACTGTCTTCTTTCATGCAAATCAGCAGGAAAATCTGTTTTAGCCAGACTGCAGACAGTCTGAGAAAGCAGCAATTAAAATCTGTTATCCACATCCTATCACTTTCACTTCAGGGATTTCTTTTCCTTCCACTCTCCACAAAACTAACAGCAATACAAGGTTTAGCCTTTATGATTTAACATTGCAGGGAGCAAAAAGCAGACTGTTGATTGTCAGTATTATCACAGAATCAGAGCTTGGTTGAGGCTGGAAGAGGCATCTGGAGGTCATCTAGTCCAAGCCCCCTGCTAAAGCGGGATCACTTAGAGCACAGGATCATATCCAGGTAGATTTTTAGTATCTCCAGAGATACTTCACAACCTCTCTGGGCGGTTCGTTCCAGTGCTCTGTCAGCCTCAAAGCATGGAAGTTTTCCCCCATATTCAGATAGAATTTCCCATGTTACCAGTTGTGCCCATTGCCCCTTGTCCTGTCATTGGGCTCCACTGAAAAGTGTGTGTCCCCACCCTCTTGATGATCGCCCTTGAGACAATAAGAGCTGCAGTTAGGTGGGGGCTGTAGGCATGGACTGAGGATTTAGTTAAATAATTCCACATTGGGACAGTTTTGAGCTTGCATATACACTGGTACACAGCACAGTACTTGAAGTTATGGGGATGAATGGAAGCCTATAGAAGTTCAATCCTCTCTCACTATCACCTCTGCTCCGTGAGGCTGCCAAAGAAGTTAAGACACATCATACTGATAATTCACTTAGCAACTAGTGTAGAGGCTCTAATGACAAAACTCAGAGGATGAACAGCAACAGGAGGAGCCCCAGTGCAGTGAGCCAGCAGCAGTGCAAACCATCACAAAGCATATGGAGAAGACAGCTGATTACCACACAGTTAACCTGGAATTTACAGTTGAAGCCAAAGGACAACCAGTTTAAATCATGTCTGTATGTGGGCACAACACACAGGCTAAGATCCCACTGCCCCAGACTGAAGTGCTGTTGACACAGTGCTGTACCTAAAGGAAAATGTATGTGTGGACTTCTGAGTCCACAGCTGCTTAAGCAAAGAGCTGGCACAAAGTGGGAATTACCATGTGCCTTACCAGGCAAACAGTCCAGAGATGAACACACACCCATATAAAATACTTCCCTGCTTAATGTCCCTGCACTACATAGAGCTGGCTGATATCCTCTAAGAAATATTCAGTTAAAAAATGCCAACTGCTGAGCTGTTTGAATGTCTCCAATTTGACAAACTTTCAATATATCAATAACACATTTCTGAAGAATTTTAGTTAACATTCGCAGTCTTCTTCATGTGAATACTTTCATACTAATACAATAAGAACAGTGTTGAAGGAAAAAAATATAGGTTATTGATCCAAGTGCTTTGAGACATAACTGATTATTAACAGGAGGCAGTGAGAAATATTACCTTTTGGTCCAGTGCAGTGTAATTAAGGATATTAATCAAGTCCACATTTCCTTGTGCAGATTCTTGTCTTTGCTATAAATAGTAGCTTGGGATCCAAAAGGGTAATGAATACCATAGCTCGTATAGGAATAACTACAGAGTATATGGAAAAATACAGCCATCAATTATCAAATACTGGTAGGATCAATCATTTCATTTTCTTAAAAGAAAGAAAAAAATTATCTTTTAAATGACAACAAGCTGTCAGCATTGGAAATAGTAAAAATCAAAGGATGCTGGTAGCAAACAGCATTTCTACAGCTGAACACAAGTTGCTAGAAAGTTTTTGACAAATTGCATATGTGAACAGTAAACCAATGTCTGTGAACACAGAAATCAAAGGCAAAGGACACTTCCTATCCCAAAATATTGTCTTCTTAGAAAAAGAAACAAACATTGAAAATGAGATGGCAGTCCTCAGAGGAAAAGAAAGAAAAAAGAAAGAAAAAAAGAGAGGGGGAGGTGGGGGGGGAAGAAGGGAGTGGAATAAAAGCAGTTCACAGACTCTGGAAGATTTCCAGCAAAGCAAAAAAGATAAACCATAATTTTTTTGGCCCAGCTTTGTTCCCGTGTTCCCCAAACTTCACAGAAAGCTTTTCTCCCTGATGCAGTTTCTTAGCAGCTCTCCTCAAATTCCTGGAAATTATTTCCTACCTCAATACATCCTAGTGCTTGTCACTTCCCACCTGCAAATACACACCTTTTGATAAATCTTTATTGCATAAGAGCTACCACCATTTTCAAACTACCTTCTCAGACTTTAAAGTGCATACAGTGTTACATATGAGAAAGGGGATCTAAGGATTAATCACAGGCTTCATACCTTAAGTGTTGGGCTTCATCCAGACTGTGTTGTCCACTTTGAAAGTATTCCCATCAGTACATTACCACCATTATACTTAACGCACTCTTAAGCTTTTGTTGTGCAAGCATAAAGGGGACAAAGACAGATGAGGATGATCTTTCAGAGTATTCTGCTTTCTGTTTTTTCCCCATACAGAACAATCTCTGTGCATAAAGCTCAGAGTAATAATGTTGAGGGCATCTTACTAGTCAAGAGATATTACTTACAACAGATAAACAAGAATTCCCCTATTCTTTTCTTTGCAGCTTTTCCTTCAAGTATTTATGCATTCATTAGAAAACCCCTTCAGATTTTATCTGGAACATCAAGCATTAAATGAGGTTTCCATGTGAAAAGAAATGCCAGTATTTTGGGACAAAAGAAAACAAAATGCTATCATCATTTGCATGTAATTTTGTTGTTACTGTACATACAAGATGCCAAATACTGCAGACACAACTGATAAGCTGCAATATGTGCAGGGAACTCCAGTTTCTCTGCATGTGATCTGTAAGAAGTTGATATCTGATCTCCATCATCATTTTAACAGGACTTCTCAAATGGTGGCCTGGAGGCCAAGGCAGCAGGTGACCTGCTGTCAGCACCAGTTGGACTCCTACTGCATATGGCCCTTGCATAAATCTCTGCAGCATAGGATCCAAGGTGGATGGATGATATGCAGTCAGCTGCAGTCTTAACTACATGTAGGTTTTATCTTATCTTGCCCAGTTTATAAAAAAAAAAAATGGAGAAGTACTCCTTTACTCATATGACCTCAGTATAGTCTAATTTTAAATGAAACAGAACAAAACAAAAGAGAGGTGGAAAAAAAACCTCCCAAGGTTTGAACATTCCTGGGCTTTTCTTCCCTGAGATCATTCAAATGACAATTTAACGTTCATACTCCCGTCAGATAAAGAAGTGAGAAGAAACGGCCTCCAGTTCCACACAGATCTTACTACAGTGTGACAGTTTGGACCTGGCTCCCTGCCAAATGTCCAAAACACAGTATCAGCTCCCCCTTCCCCCTCCCTTCTCTCTTTAGGGCAAAGGAAAAAAAAACCTATAAAAATTAAAGAACCCAAAGTCAAGCTACTTATATAAAAATATATGTATTTACGTATATTACAGT
>JAYRBT010000178.1:10895097-10953785 GCA_036023395.1 Myiotriccus ornatus
GAGAAGAGAGCGAGGTCTCTAATCTCCAACTTATTTATACTCTGGTTTACGTAAAAATCGTATGGAATACTGGGTACCTGGCCACTTCCTTGGTTACAAACTGATCACCAGGAAGGCCTAGACTAAAACCATCACATACAGCTCCACAGTTTTCTCCCTTACTAGATAAATTCAGGTGAAAAGTTTGCAATTCTATTTCCACTTGGCTAAGTTTATATGGACCCCCTATTAGTCTAGTGGCAAGTAAGAATTATTTTATGCAGTCATGTGTCTGAAACTACATGAGATTCTGTATTACAGCAGAGCACTTTCTTGTACAAGCTGAAGTTGGGTTCTTCTATAGAATTCTTTCAACTGTAACTATGCAGAAAGACCTGTTATAGATATATGGAGGGCATACAGGTCATACATTATAGATGTATCTGGATTTAACACATGAAGCATTCTGAGAGGTTGTAAAATACTTACCCCCAGGTCTGTCAGTTATCTATACTGTGAAAACAGAATCATTCTACATATTTACTTCTTTCCCCAAAGATGAAAGTACATCTATCTGAGTAGTAACATGAGCCTTAAAAGCAGCACTATCAACAAGCATGGCTCAGGACATCGATTCTGTAGTATACATATTCTCTGAAATAAAAAAATGAGTAATTGAGATAAATCGCAGCATAAGATGACTAACTCCCTCTGCATTACAAAATTTCTGTTACAGCATGTTGGGATGTCATTACATTAGCATTTATTTTGGGAACATGATACTCAACAGTGTCCCTCTTGGGAACAGGCTCGGGAGAAAAGGACTGAAGGTGAAACATACTTTTTCTGGTTCATCAAGCTATTTTTTTAACCGAATTCAGGAATCTGAGAAGAATATGTGTTAAAGGTCTTGCACCATACCAGTGCTATAATATTTAACACAATATTTGGCACACTTACCTCATTCACGTACTTTCCCTTTCTCTAGCAGGATTTCACCAGTTCTTCTTAATACAATTTATTTTCAGAGTTCTAACTTTCCTTTAAGTCTACACTGGAAAACTTGGCTCTTTGGCACTTAACTGGTAGAATAACACTACTGTATCTAAACATACTACCATTCACCAGGGGTTCAGAACTTTGTTGTGCCAAAGTACTCTAAATGACTAATTTCACCCTGATTTTCCCCAGTGGCAGCTAATGCCTGTGTATTATCTACTGGCCAGCTGGCAGCTTACTCAGAGGAGAAAGTCTTTTCCAGGACACACTAATAGTACAGATGATCGTAGAAACAGAGAATTACTGGGGAATGGAGTATGCCAGAATCTGTAGGGCACCAGTACTCACCCAAGTGTCATACAGCAAACTCCACAATAAATATACTTAATATGCTAGTCTATAGAGGCCTTAAACTCCAACTGGCTATTGCTCCAGTGAATTTCACCCATGGCAGCGCTCAATGCCTGGAAAAAAGTGCAACATCCTTAATTTCCCAAGGCAAGCCCAACTCAGTCACTGTTTTAAATGACGCTAATAGCATGTGAATATTAGAGGTAAGCACTTGAACTGTGCTGTATGCTACCTACCCATCCAGAAATTCATAATCATACCAGACAACACCCAGATTTGCTTATAGCATTTAGTTATACAACCTTCCAAACTGAGCATTGAAACTTAGATAGGAAGTGGTGGGTTTGATTCCTGGTTAGACTGGTCTGTTAGGTTTATGAAGGAGGCCACTGTATATGTTTGCTGGGGTTTTTTTTATTTTGTAATTCAACTTCAAAACAACAAATATTAATAGTATATGTTTTGCCTCAAAATATTTAACTTCAGTACTTTAAATATCAGTAAATTTAACTGAAACATCTAACAAAAGGCACAATTCAGAGTATTTATACAGTCATTTGTTTTGTCTTCAATACTCATGCACATTTTTACTACAAAACACACTATCTATAAATAAATTTAAGCTTTGTCAGAAATATAACTGTAATTCCACAAAATGTAAACATGGCTTTTGCAAGAATTCTATTCCAGAAACCAGCAACCCAGTTAGTCAGGTCTGACCTACACATATTGAGTGTACTTTAACTGTATGTGATGCAGCAGTATCATGGACACCGATGCTTTTTCCTAAATGCAGCACTTCCTCCTCTCACCTGTAAGCACTACAATGCACTGCAGAAAAAAAAAAAAAAAAGGCAAACTGGATGGTCTTTGCAAGTTTTAGGCGGCCCTGTCTCCCACAGTCAAAACAACTGGGACACATGAAATGTGAGAAAGTCCAATCCAACACTTCTCTATATGAGATTCCTATGAAAGCCTGGATTTTGCTGTTCAGACAGGGATTCTTGATACAAATTAACTGAGGCATGAGATATCTGTGCCTTTGCCACTCCATCTTACACATCCATTTCACACAGATGATTCAGAGAATCACACCAGACAGGGCAAAAGGTAAGGCAAGAGGAATAGCTCAGCCTGAGTTACTCTTCTCTTTCCCATTTTCTTGCAGAGTTCATTTGCCACAACACTTTATCTATGTTCCTTGTACAAAAAATTAATCTAACTGCTAATTAGGCCCTTTGTAACCTTAATTTGAATTAATTAGGTGGTGTTGAACCTGCCTGTACATTTGTTACCTTATCACTAACTCAAGGCACAATCCTTTCTTTCTCTGGTTGTGTGCCTAACTGTTCATTCCCCACCAAAAAGAAAACCCATGCTGCGTTCTTGAGTGCATATTCATAGCTGTCTTCAAGTTAATCTGCCAAAAAGGCATAAAATTACTACTCAAAAAAAAGGGGTGAAATCTCCCCATGAAGCTGCATCATCACTGCAAGGGATTCAAAACTTTGACCAGTTCACAAGCCACATGTACTGACAAATCCTCACTCTGGGTTTGCTCTTGCTCTCCTAGATGTCCCATCAGATGTAGCAAACCTCTAAAAATGTAGTGAGGTGCAGCTCTCTTGAGGTTTATTGTATCTGCGCTTTCAGCAAAAATGTATGCAGTCATCACCTACAGATCTTCAGAAAAGTCTAAACCATATTTGTCTGCAATTATAGTGCCCAAACATAAGGTTTCATAAACAGCAGCAAAAGCAAGGTTGCCAAGTATCAGCGGAGTGAGAGTCACAGCACTGATCTCAAGCCTAATGACATCTCAAAAAAAATCCTCTTATAAAAAGAAAATCATGGTAGAGTTAAAAAAAAAAATCCAACTTCAGATATTTTTACATTAGTTCACCCCTAAGTACTAACCTTAAGCAGTTAATATGTTACCATGGCAGGAGAAAGCCTGATGATGGGATGCCTGATTCAGAAACAAAGAAAGTAAATGATGAACTCTTTCTATCACTTCAGGGCTATCAGGAAAGCCCCCATGTGTGGAGCAGTTAATAAGTCAAGGATTATATAGCCTTAGGGTCCACGCATGTGCATCTCTCTCGTGTCACACTTCACACAAAATATCTTTCCCTGAACACCTTGATTTAGGTCTGTGTATGTTCTCAGCAAGGTCTTCTGAGGTTCTCTGAGGATTAGGAGCTCTTCCACACCTTCAGTGTAAAGCTCTTATGCCAGTCAGGGTTTGTTTGCTTTCAGTATCCAGAGATTCGATACACAAAGTTGCAAAGAATCCCACAGGAGCTACTCATCCCCCAGGTATCCTTGTCTTCTGTTGGCTGCCTACTCATATAAATCCAGACAAGTCACTCAGTGTGCAGCAATCCAAGTGCTCAGTGGGATTGCTATTGCAGCAGACTGGCGTTGGTAGCTCACACAGTTGAGAACTCCCAGGACACACACACACAGTGGCAGAAAAAGTCACTTATCACTGTACTCAACATCTGAAATGCATTGCTCTAGAGGAAGTGGGATGGGACATGTCTCAGAATCAACCCACTCCCCCTCAGAACAAGCTCAAGATGCTTTTTGAGAGACACCTAGGAAAGCTGTATTTTTGAAACTCCCTACCAGGTTTCTGCAGATACAATCTAACACACTGCTCCACTACTTTAGCCATGGCACTACGTAACCTTGGCAGGTACCAGAGGTGTCTCACAACAATCCTGGCCAAAGCCATGCCCTCGGATACAACTTACTACAACCTACTCATTTATGCACAACTGCTACAAGGCCATTTGCCTCCTGCTTATGTCAGAATCTCCATGGTTTACTTCTTACCCATAGTTACGTACTTCTGTTTCCTTTTCATAAAAAGAGCTTTCTTGCCTCGTCTGAACAACAGAAACTGAGCAAAACAGCAAACAAAGAAATGATTCGGTAAATACATGAATCACTAACATTAGCAATACTACATATATTGGTTTCCAAAAACAGTTTCAATGCCTGAAGGCTTCGCCATGGGGCAGCAGAAATGATACACTGTAATCGTTGTTTCTGAAAGTCTCCAGATCTGATTATTGGCACTAAAAGTATCACCGTATTTTACTAAACTGAATTAGTAAGCTATTCCTGCTGGAAGCAGCAAAGTGCTAATAGCTTGTTGTTACAACATTCACTGCAGTGAATGCCCAGGTTTTCACAGACTTGCTACGCTGCTGGTAAATCCTGCAGCATACAGCAATGCACAAAGATAAAGCGTTGATCATGACTTTGCCTAGAGGAATACTTAGCAAAATGTCAGAATTTTAGTAAAATCTATGAATGTGGTTAAATATTTCCATTCCTTTAAAATATCAGCATTGGTGGCCCTCTACTAAGCAGCAATATTTCAGCCACAATGTAAAGAAAAATAGTTTTAAGTTACTGAGAAAACAAAAACCAAACCCACAGTTTACTAAAATGCAAAGGGACACACGTTCTCTTGGCAAGGACACCTACTGGGTAGGTCATAATCCCACAGTTTTGGACTCCAGAACGGTAAGATTCCTGTGCCCAAACCAAGCTCATAGCAAAATTGATTTGGCTTAAAGGAACAGACACAAAACTATAGTCCTGGCAAAGAAAAATATTGCCTAGACCTGCAAGTTTAATGTATGTTTTCAGTGTACCACCAGAGTAATGTTGGATTTCTCACTAAAACTTTTTTTCCCCTCTTAGCAGGCCTCACCAAAGTGCACAGAAATAGTGAAATGAAAACTTTAACAGAAAGTGTGATTTTTCTAGGTTCATGAGACACCATAATCTTAAATCTTTGCTAAATACCTTTGAATGAAAAACCACATCTTGCTTGTTTTTAACTTGATTATTATTACAAATCTATATACAAAACTAAACTTGATAGTGTTGAATCATCCTCACAACATAAAGTGATCAAAGAACTAACTAGAGATGGATAGGAATTTATTTTTGTACTAACAATCATCTTCAAGATGTTAGTTTTAACTTTTTACATCATATTAAAACCACGATAATTCCAATTCTCAGAAAAGAACAGGAGAGTGGCTCCAGCCCCCAAGTACAAGGTCAAGGCAATTACATAAAATGAACTTTACAAAATCAATATTAATCCAACAAAAACAGTCCGTTAAATACTCCCAGCAAACTCAGTTCATATCTCCTTCAGATATCATAAGGTTTAAATAGAACAAGTAATACAAAAACATTTACTCACTCCTGCACCAGCATTCCTCTTTACCATTTCAGCTTATTTCTGATCATATTCCAGTTACTGATGAGCAACATCATTCATTAGAACAGAAAGAGGAATTCAGTCATTGAACTACGCTCTCCTTTCCAAAACTTTAAGTTATCTATTTAAGTAAAACAAACATGAACCTACAATAATTCAAACCAATTACAATAAAATATACATATTTTTAAAAAAAAATTAAAATCCTGCATACTGCTCTAAAGAAGACCATGGCTTTGTGCTCATTCTCACCTCCACCCAGTGCAGATGGACACAGCCACAGACAAGGCACAGTGTCCACAGCAGATACCTCTGCCTGTCATCGGTGACATTACTGTCCCCCATATCTAAATACCTCCTGATTATACTTCCATCACTTCCTTTTTTGACACTGAGAAAAAAAGCTATAATCAATGAAGTCTTTATGATGAAAACTGACCAGTGATAAAAGAAACATGATGGATCAGCTAGGATGCTCTGTTTGTCATTTTTCCCTTCACTTGAGAGATTTCAGATTAACGACCAAAGTGAGTCTGAAGGTATAGAAGCTATTTTTTTCTCCTGTGTGGTTTGCATTCACAAAGAAACAGAAGCACTAGTGAGCTTTATTAAACTCCAGTACTCCTATGGAAAGAGCCTCAGATATGTGAATGAAGGATCACTGACTAAACAACTTGTTCAGGAACCTTTTCATTTAGTCTTACACAAATACAAAAAATTTTAAAGGAACTTGATTTTATCAACAATAAGCATAGAGCAATTTAACCTTTGTACAATTTCCTTCATCTATTTTGGACTTCAAAGCTCTTGATTCGTGCCCTTTCCCATATCAAACTGGTTTTCATGAGGCAGGTGACCTATGTTGCTCTGAAGATGTGTTTCCTTTTCCTTCTCATGATCGTATCTTACTTTTGGGTAGATGGAAGCCACCAGCACTCCTATTATGATTTTTTGTTTCTATAATACTGCCGATATAGCCTTATCACTAGCATAGCTGCATTGCTTTTGCCTTTATTAAAAACTGTCGGTAGTTAACCACTTGTTCTTATTTTAAATGTTTAATTTTACAGCAGTTAAAACCATACCTGTGTAATGGCTGACAACTACTTTCACTGCTTCTTTGTGTTTATTTTTACTACTGGTAGTATAGGATTGCACCTTTGGTTTTACCTCAGCTTTTAGAAAAATTTCTCATTTATAGCTATATCTGTTGGAATCATTCCATCCCTGAAGAAAGACGAAGGAACAAAGAGTATGAAAGGGCACCCAGACAGAGCATGGAGGTTGTGAGGGATACAGCACTTTAGAAAAAGTACTAACAGAAATACAATAAAAGGTTTTCTTCTTCCTTCTTATCACTTAAAAAGAAAATTAAAAAAAAGAAAAACAAAAATTACAAAACATCTTGGAAACTACATCACTGAAGCAGTGAGCACACAGTAATGTATTGTGTCTAAAGGACTCCAGTTGGGACTTCCTGCATGGAATTGACTCTATAATTCCTGCAGCTGCACAGTGTGGGTCACCCTGCCTCCCCTTGTTTTTTTTCTCACAGATGTTATGATGGATATGTCAAGCAAATACGATCCAGCTCACAAACCTTGCGTCACTCTTAAGTCTGGTCTTGATGGACATCCAGTTCCTCTCCAGGCAGCCAAAAAGCACATTGTACTCACTGACATGCTGCAGTTACTGAGGAGATAAGTGAGTGTTCCTGGCAAGCAGTCAGGTCACCTGTAAGTGCCTTTGAGTCAGAGCAACACAGGCAGATAGGAATGCCAGGCAGAAATGATGGCATGAAGATTCCCCCCAAGCTTCACAGGCTCTGTGCCAAATGTAAACAGGCCTGTAGCATAGCCCTGACCAGCCTGGAAATGTTCAAATCACAGGCAGTACAAACCTCTGCAGACCACCCTACATTAAAGGCAGAGGTACAGCAGCCTGATCTGTGCCCAGAAGCACTGCAGTACAGAAGCAATTGATCTTGCTGAAAAGCTGCTTCCAGTCTAGAGACAGGGAAAAAGATGGTGACACAAACATTGTAGTACCAGCACAGCAAGGGAAGCGTCTGTGCATGTTGCCCCCCATGACCTAATGCCTGTTCATTGCTCAGATAAAGGGGGGCTTCAGGCATTTCTGCAGGGCTGGTCCAACCCAGCCTTCATTATTATCTCTTTCCCATCCTGAATAGAGTGCACAAATGCAGTACTCTCACATTCATAGCAAGGCCTATTGTCACAAGTCACTCTCTCAAGTTTCAGGACCTCCTACATAAGCTGTGCAGACAACAGAGGAGGTACTAAGGTTATGACCACCAGTTTAACAAAATTAACTCAGTGGTGAAGTGCAAATTACACAGGACAATCCCAACACCTGAACATGAAACATATCTGTCACTAGGTGCAATATTTACTACAGGCAAGGATGCATGCAGTAACCCCAAGCACAGATGGGATATTAGAAACAAGGGATCAGACTCAGGTGTTGCCTTCCCTCTCACCTTATTCCCAGGGACTTTGGAGGCAAACATAACCACAGACATCTGACATTTACACAGAATTACACAGGGAAATAAACCTAAGGCAACCTGGAATACCAGACAATATATCTAAAAGGGATGTTGGCATCTAACTAAGCCAATTGAAACAAGAAAAGAGCCGATCACATAATGCCTTGCATTGGATAAAACCTGATCCAGCAGATGATACAGATACACGTAGATTCTGCATAATTGCTCTGAAAACTAGTGGCAGAAGTCTGTTACCATCTTCCTGCGACATTAGTGGTTAAGGGGCACTACAGAGCCAAACAGAATTTCCTCCTAAAGCTGTGAAACAACATCCAGTAGAAATTGCCACAGAATTTACTAGCTAACGTTCAGGCTACTCAGTGAGCACAAGCGGTTTCCCACATGACAGGCTTAGCCATCCACCTGCATTAATTTATATGACAGCCATAAACATCTGCAACTTCATCAGTTAGGAATAAAGACAGAAGCTTTCAGTACATGTGCTACAGGGCATGTGCTGATCATGGACTGGTGTCAAGACAGAACATACTCTCCTTACACACTATTATACAATTACAGGTAAACATATTATGGGGATTTATATCTTCATTTGAAGCATCTGGTATAAATCAACATTGTGGGCAGGATACAAGATTAGAAGGGTCACTGGGTCTTTCCTGATACAGCAAATAATTTGCTCTGTATCAAGCAAAGCTTTTTTTTTTTTCTTCCTTAATTCCAGTAACTCCATTCAACAGCTTCAATTTCCCTTGAATTGCTTTCTTGCAGCCTCCTCAGTGTGTCAATCACAAAGCAGAAGCTAATCATCCAAAAATGCCTTTTCCACTTCCCCAAACATCTACTAAATAGGATACAGACAAAGAGATTAAAAAGCTAAACTCAGCAACTTGTTCTGACTCTCCCCATTGCATTCCAATCACCAAGGGGGTAATTCTTTTTGCTTCAAATATAAAAAAACATTTATAATGGAGTTTATTTAGACCTTCTTGCTTTAAGTAAGCAAGTTTTTAATCTATCACATACATTCCTGTAATGTAGGTTTGATGTTAATGGGTTGTAAAGTGGGTAATAATTTTCTAACTGACCTCTTCAATCAGATTAGATCATATTATTGACCATGCTGTTTGTTTTATAACCACAATCATATTGTGGAAGAACCTCTCTTGCAAGTAGCACATTTGTAAGTGCCCATTAAGGCAAAGGATGACAGGTCTGCATGTTTGGCACTTTTTTAATATTTCTTTTTTACCTTGCTGGCAGTATTCCCATCAGCATCCTAAAGCTATCCATTTGTGTGTTGCTGGATTCCTACTGTCTGGGGGTTTTTATTTTGTTTTGAAAAATGATGTACTATAAAAGCAATAAGATAGAAAAATATGCAAACTTTGTAACTTTAGAAAAAGCACAGAAGTCCATCCACCATTCCTCCATTGTCTGAATTGTTCTTTTGGTCACTGAAACATTTTTCAAACAACTGCTCGTAGGAAAATGATCATTCATGTGCTCTTTTCAGCACCCACTTGAGCATTCAATAGCTGCATTTAGCAGAGATTTCTGAGCTTCTTATACCTCCGAAACAAGAACGATAACTTGTGGTCAGGCACTGGTCTGGGACTGAGACTAACACTTTAAGTCCCCAAGTCCTCAGGGCCACAGTCATCCAAAGAATGTTTCAAATCTCTAGTTTCTCAGACAATGGTTTTACTTTCCTTTATCACAGTTTGCTGTGTCTTCTGTGGGTGCTACTGCAACTTACTTTGAGAACAGACTTGTGAGAAGACAAATAACCTGAGTTCAAAATACAAATCTGAAAAACAGCAGTGGAGAAAAGCTAACAAAAAAACCCACACTGGGAGCTGCTTTTGCTGCTAGAGGAAATAGAGCATCAATTTTTTTGTCATCCAGCCCTGTAGTGTGGCTTTGGCAAAAACAGCTTTCTTCTAATGTGCCAATTGTTCCTCTTTAAAATGAGGATAATATTTTCCCTCACAGCCCTCACTTGTTAATTTGCTCATCAAGTTTTAAGGTTTTCCAAGGCAAGATTTATATTCTTGTGCTATTCAAAATAATAGGATCCCAATATTAACTTTGGATATTAAAAATGAATATACAGTCCCATAAAGATTTCAATTTTGTGACGTGAGGATCCCAGCTAAAACAGCTGAAGTATTTATGACAGGCAAGCAAGGGGAAAAAAAAAAGAATCCTGTCTTCCATTTTCATTTTATTGCACTTGACTGAATCTCCAAATTGTGTTTCAGAGTTGCAATTGAAATGATAAACACAGAAAAGTAAAGTCAAACGCCAGAAGGAACAGTAGTGGTGTCAGCTACACATTATTCTTTTCTAGTTGTTATTTCTAGTAATGAACTAAGCTGTTTTCCTCCAGTTCAGTGAATATAAGTATCCAGATATTCTCTCCCCTCCTAAGAGGAGAGGTTTTCTGAGTAGGTTCACTATGAAACAGCACTGACTGATGCTGAGTTGTTAGCTTTTTATTACAAAACTTTTCTCTCCTTATGATATAAAGATTTCTCCTACTGCAGCTGAAGTAACTTTTCCAGAATTGCCAACACAAAATGAGATTCTAACTGTTGCTAAATCTGTTACTAAATCCCTACTGAATTTTAATGCAGAGTAATTTGAGTAATCTTTACCCTGCAGTAACTTGTTCATCAGGCTAAATTTTTATGCAACTAAATTACCCAATATAATTTGGATTTGTGGAACGTATTTCTTCACTATGTACACAGAGATTATTCAGTCTTTAGTCAGGAAAACATCAATTAAGTTCTAAACTGAAGAACTGGAATTTATCCAAACAACTGCTCATTATTTTCAGTTTGTTTAGATTAGGCTGCATCACATATTTTAGGAAGCACAAACACAGTACAAAATACAGATAGAAGTAAGTTCCAAAATGTGAATTTCTTGCACACCACAGCAGACATAGCTGAGTAAGCTGTTAGTCATATCCACAGAATCGTGGGACCATTTAAGCTGTAAAAGACTCTTTTTCCTACAGTGAGGATGGTGAAACACTGACACAGGTTGCCCAGAGAGTTAGTAGGTGCCTCATCCCTGGAAACATTCAGAATCAGGTTGGACAGGGCTCTGAGAAATCTGATTCTAGTTGAAGGTGTCCTTCCTTACTGTAGGGGGTTTGGGCTAGATGACCTTTAAAGACCCCTTCCAACCCAAATAATTCTATGATCATCAAGTCCAACCACAAACCTAACACTGCTAAGACCATCCCTAAATCACATCCCTAAGCACCATGTCTACACCTCTTTCAAACACCTCCAGGGATGGTGACTTCAACACTTTCTGTGGGCAGCCTGTTCCAATGCTTGATGACCCCTCTGGTGAGGAAGTTTTTCCTAACAGCTAATCTAAACCTCTCATGGAGCAACTTGAGGCCTTCCCCTCTTGTCCTGTCACTCACTCCTTGGAAGAAGAGACCAACACGCAACTGCAGTCAGTGTACTTTCTAGGAGCACTAATACTGCCACCATGCTTACAAATTAACTGTAGACATAGTAAACAATAAGAAACTTCTACTTGAATTAAACGTTTAGTGTTTACGTACAGTTTAAAAATTGTAAATCTGTACATTCAAGTATCACCTCAACATTGAAATCTTCCTGTGTTACATTCTATAAAGCTGCTTCAATTTGTTTAGGCAAAACCAGAAGCTTCTGCCAAAAGATATTTGACTTTACAGAGTAAATGCTGAAGCTAATTTTCGATTTAAGTTTCTGATATAAACAAAAAATTGAATTTTATTTTCAAAACTACTGATTATAAAAACATTGTCAAACATTCAGATTCCCTGGTTTTTCCTTCTTTTCCCTTGTCTTTAATTGCTGTAGAGTTGTGTGATCATTAAAGCCTCTTTTCCAAAATCTTCTAATGCAGGAATGCCCAGATCAGATATTTCAAAAGCTACAAAATAGCTGAAACTGTTCCATTTTACCAGTCAAAATCCACTTGTGAAAGTAGCAGGATTAGCCTACAGATATGTGTGGTTTACCAAGATTAAAATATATATGTAATTACACTGTATGTTATAAAGACAGTGGTTTATAATCAGAATGAATTGATTTGTGAGTATGAAGTACAGCAAGAAGCAATTATTGTACTTGGCATCTGACTTACCCATTAAACGGACAGCTCCATACCAGGAACCCTAGTTATGTGTTGCTGAGACTTTTGGTGATGGTAACTTGATCTTAAAAGCTTCTCTTTAGCTCTCACATGTCAATACATTCTTTTGAAAAGAAAAGATCAGCAAAACTGGGTGGTTACATGCCTTGCTCAAACATAAAGACAGTTTTCATAGACAACACACCAGGGCTATAAAAGTAAAGAATGAACTCCAGCTAAATAAAGTAATGGTCCTCCAGTGGAAAGACAAAACACAATTAGAATTCACATACTTATTTCAAGATCAATATTTTTCTACTGATTTGCTGAGGAGGCTTTTATGAAATTTAAGCATAGTTCACTTTTAAATACTCTTACCGCCAAAGGGTATGGTAGGTTGTATTAATTCCTTTCCTTTTATAAATCAATAATTAGATTGCCAATTTGCTTGAAGTGCTTTGGAATAAAAGGAAGGAAGATGGAAGCTATATTTTACCATTCTACATCACATGTTGAAAGGCTCAGTAACTCATACCATCACACTTAATGAAGATTATGACACTTGGAGACAACACAGAAAGGAATCAAAACCAACTATGAAACTTTTTTCCTCACAAGTGTAAATAAATAAATAAATAAATAAATAAATAAATGTTCACCATGACAAACAACACCCAAACACAAATAGAATTCTTGGGCTAAGGCCATCTTCTCAGTGTAACTTGTGCACCATAAGGGTGGAAATGCATGCCTAGACACTGAAGCAAAAAGATATTATGAATATATTTTGATGATGACAGCTGCTGGATTGTTAATGTGATACCAGTACAATTTCTGTTAGCTAGAGGTAGGGAAGAAACAAGGGAAGGACAGAAGAAGTTACCCAGTCACCATACAGGTAAGAAGTTGTGTTTGTGCATGAAACACATCCTCAGTACCATCCAGCTCAATACACCAAAATGACTCCAAAATGAGATGTGCAACAGGATCAGCAGGAGTCAATTTCCTTAGAGAGAAAGATTGTGACTTGGAGAAAGTGCATAAACAATGGAAATTGTCTGTACTTGTGGATGGATAACCAGAACAGACTCAGGTTCATTAGAATAGATGCAAGTTGTGTAGAGAAGATTTAAATCCCCTAGAACATTTGTAGGAATTCTTTAGGATATTTGCTAGCATTAAGCTTCCTGGAGTAGGCTAACTCCTTGGGAAATCCCTTAAGGAAATTTAGATAGTTCGTCTTAAAATTATACTTAAAGACAAAAATTAGGAATCATTACATCCTGTTGTACTTTTGTACCTTGCAGTATTTTCATAATATTCTTAAAATCTGAATTGTGGGGAAAAAAGCACAAATCCACCACAGATGGCCAGGGAAATGTCTTTTATGATACACCACTGTCCGCTCTGGCTTCTTTCTTCCATTCCAGTATTTCCAAATAAATTTTGGTGCAATAAGAATTTACTTGTTTCACCTTCTCCTCATGGAGATTTAGCCTTCTGGGAGCATATAAGTGCCCCAAAATTGTCCTAAATATTTAGCTGGGGCAAAGTCTGATATTAGAGTATCTCTTTTATGTTACATAACAATCACAAACACTCCTCTCCTGTATGAATGGCAGGTCCTGGGTTGTGGATCCCTGCAGCTTTCTTGCACTGTAGAAGCAATAAAGCAAGTAATATCTAACCTTCTCTGGCAGAGAGCTGCATAAACAAAAGTCCAGTTAGTTATAAGCAGCATTCTGAAAGGAGAGATAACAGTAGTCACGGAAATTGATAATTTTGCAGGTTTTGTTTAGGAAGGAGGCACCATCCACAGTTTAGTTTTAATCTGCTTTAGAGAAGAAACTATATTGCTTTTGGCATCAGATAAATATAAAAAGGAGACTGAGGAGATTAATTAGTTTTAGTTTACTGAATGCCCTTCATTATTATTGCTGGAATAATGCACTTAGGCGGCTAATAAGGAAAGTATTTTAACTCTAATGGACATAAACATAGTATTTAATATGTCAGCCAGCCTTAAGACAACTCTGTTTCCATTTTCTAATGCCAAACCTAATACAATCTTCTATTCTTCCACATTAGAAATGTTAATTGAACAACAAAAGACATCAGTATACCAGTGAAGTTCTCCTCAAGTATTAGCAACTTTCCCTGGTGACCTGACAATACTGGATAGGTGAACAGCTGCTCAGGAGTGCAACCATTATGAATTTTATCCCATTTAATAGCAGATGCAGGAAATGGAAGGTTATATTACAGATCAATACATAGGCTAAGGGAACCTGACAACCTTTGGTTAGAATCAGAAGAATAAATGACATTAATTAATTCACAGAGTTGTTGGGGAAAAAAATACTATTTTTTTGTAACTGAGACAGACTAGAAATGTTCTGCTGTGAAATGTAATATTGATTAATGTGAAAAGCAGCCTCAGTTATAAGTACGCTGCCACAATGGAGCTTGTAAATTCTAATTAGGCTGGCTCTTTGAAAAAAATCTTAACTATTTCTTTTGATCCTCAAATACTTAGGTGACATGATAGTACATAGCTGTACTGAATATACTTTCTAGTTTAATAATAATGGCACTATAACAGCATTTAATTTTAAAAACTGTATTTGATAGCATTTGCAATTATTCTCATATATTTACAACCCCCTACCTCTAAAACTCTAGCCTTGAATGTCAACAGCATGTGAGACACTACACACTCCATTTATAATTGGAGGGTTTTTAAGCTTATCACTTAAGAAGAATTGTATAACAGAAGTGTGACACACTAAAATATCCCTCAGACAGCTTTAGCCTCTGGATGCATTCATAGGATATAGGAATGCAAAAGGTTATGTCTGTGACAGGGGTTAACACACATTAACTCCAGAGTGCTGCACAAAGGATGCTAAAAACAGGCTCACATTCACAGCAGTTTATTAGAAGGATCCATCATTAATGGCATATATTAAGTCTAAAAGTAAAAGTTACTTTTAGGGGAAAAGAGGGAAGGAAGGAAGGAAAGTTGGAATATTTTTCATGAGGAGCAGCTGCCACATGGTTGATTGACAGTAAACTCTGTCGAGGTAAATTATGGGGTCGCCTACTGCAAAACTACAATCAAGGACTAGAAAAAGAGGTATAAAGGGGTGACTTGCACATCAGTATGAGAATCTGGCATAATATCACTCTTAACAGCTGCCAGTCTTTGTGAGCAACAGCAGAAGAACTGCAAGCGAAAAACACCGTCCTCTTGCCAGATTTGGGACTTCGAGTGATTAAAATAGTGTTTTTATTTGGGAAAACAAAAAGGGAAAAGCTGAACTATTTAGAATATACAATTTAAGATAAAATGTCATCTCACAAGGCTATTACCTATCTTGACAAAAAACTCTCTCTGTTCCTTAATATGCACCTTAATAAGGTCTAAGCTTCTATTTTTATTGAATGTTTCTAGCACTTTTTCTTAGAGCCCTGTTCAAGCCTTGTTCCCAGACCTTCCCAGAGTACAGCAGAATCTTCCACATTTTAGCTAACAGAAAGCACCTCCTAACAGAGGTGACTCAGGAAGACTGTTTTGCAGCATTTGCACAGCATTTGATACCTGACTATCAAAAACATTCCCCTAAAAAGAATGAGCTAGTGGGGAACAAGAAAAAGAAAGGATTTGCTTTATCAAGCTAGTTCTTGAAGAGCCTTGTCCCTGACAGTACTACTGAACTGACTTTAAGGCAAATGAGAACCAAATCCGTGTCCTCAGTGAACAGAGAAAACACCACTTATTTCTGGGAATAGTTGGCCTGGCCTCTCTACCTGGACCAAAGTAGTTCCAAGCTGGGGCAGTCAGCCTTGTTGGACTTAAAAGACAAATCAATCAAAGGAAATATCCTGACCTGATCTTTGCAAATTGTTCAGGGAATTCTCTGTATGCATTATCAAAGACAGATCTAAATATGAAAAATACCATTAATTCCTTACTGTTCACTGGTACAACTCCATCCTGAGAGCACCTCCGTAAATTCTGTGTATACACATTGTACTAAAAGAAGGGACATGAAATCACCCCCAGTTTAATTCACACCACTTACATTCAGCTTACTGGCTCTTAGATTTTGACTTTCTTGTAGCAGTGACTAAAGCTGCTGTCATAAATTGCAGAACATATAGTCAAAAAAGGCTCCATGAACGCAGGTGAAAAATCTCCATGGGCTTGTTTTCTGCACCTCACTCTTCCATCATCAGCACACCTAGGGTTGATTGAATGCCTTCTCCTGAAGAGACTGAAGTCAAAAACTTCCCAGATCAGGGCTTCCACTTTCCCTCTCCAGACACACTAGGGCAGGACGGGAAAGGAACAGTTTCATAACGTTTTCTCTTCCAGGACAGCAACCACTCACAGCTATTACAATTTGCCAGCAAAGGCTGGTGCATCTTGTTTTACATTGTCTACTCACCAAGCCTGTCATTTCAGCCTCTTAGAGAGCTCTTTCCCTATGCTTGTCTTCAGTTCATGTATTCTTTGCAGCTTCTCCCCTACAAATATAACTGGGCCACAAACTATTTACTATTCCCTTCACTGCTTGACTCCTTCCCTTCCAAGTTTCCTTTATCCTGCATTCTCCTCCCACCTGCTCATATTTGTGTTATGTTACAGATATATTTTTTTGTGCACTTGTTAAGGAAACATCACATTCACAGTAAATGTGGAGAAGGCAACTGGTGAAGGACTGACTCAAGAACCAGGAACAGGAGAATGACCTTTAAATCCCCCTGGTGGAGCAAAATCATTTGTGTCTGAATATCAGAGTATCCTGAGCATCAGAGCCCTCATGCCTACTTAAAAAATAATCAAAATGTAGGGAAAAAAGAGAAAACAACATAGAAGAAGTGACAGTCTAGATGTGAGTCCTGGTTGACCATTATTTTGAACTATAAAAGTGATTATGTTATACTGATATTCCATCTTCTCTGTATGAGCATCCTACTAGGAAATTGTTCCAGCACATCCTCTTGGGGATCTGCAGGAGGATGACCATCGAATTAAAATTCATGGCTAGTATTCCCAAAAGCCTGGCACATTAATGGTCTGCAACTGTTTAGCAGCAGATACTGCATCTGGAAGAAGTCATTCAACAGTCCTTCCATAACCATAAGTTTCCTGTAATTTTTGCCAGGTTTTCCAGACTTGCCTTTGATTTTATCAGGATTCATCTGCTAGCTGTCTTTTCAAGCTGCGTATTTAGCTAGATAAGGGGGTTTTAATGTTATTATTACTGCCTGTAGACCAAGATGACTCATGGTCACTCTAGTAAAAGAATTCTTGTAGAAGTGGCCGTGGACTTCCAGCACCTCTACGTAATTTTAACAATTGCTGAAATTAGTGCCAGTTATCTTTCTGAGCTACAAATTCTACTACTTTAGGTCCATACTCATTTTCTGAAGTCCTTTCTGAACAACTCATAGTAAAGATATTCTCTCCTAGCCATGTCACATATTAGGTACAGATTTGTTTTTCAGACTAACTAGATCTAGTACAACAGCAGCAGCTACAAATTCAGAGGGGCTGGGATGAAAAATGCATTCGTCCAAAATAATCACCAGTGCCACCTAAATATCTCTGCCCTGCCCTCAACAACCTGCAAGTTATCACCCTTCCTGGGGTGCATTGAGAAGTGCATTGCCAGCAGGTCAAGAGTGGTGATCCTGCCCCTCTGCTCAGTCTTGTGGGGCCTCACCTGGGGTACTGTGTCCAGTTCTGGGCTCCCAGTACAAGAGAGGCACAACGCTCCTGGAGTGGGTCCAGCGGAGGGCAATGAGGATGATGTAAGGGATTCAAGAGTCTCTCTTACAATGAAAGGCTGAGGGAGCTGGGCTTGTTCAGCCTTGAGGAGATGCCTGAGAGGAGACCTTATCAATGCCTATAAGTATCTGAAGGGAAGGTGTCAAGAGGATAGATCCAGGCTCTTCTTGGTGTTGCGAGGCAACAGGACAAGAGGCAGCGGGCAGAAAATGATGCACAGGAAGTCCCACCTGAACATGAAGAAGAACTTTACTGTGTGGGTGTCTGAGCACTGGAATAGGTTGCCCAGACAGGTTAAAAGTTGCCTGGACACAATCCTGATTACAGTGCTCTTTGGGACCTTACTTGAGCGAGCAGGTTGTACTAGATCATCTCCCAGTGGTCTCTTCCAACTTTACTATTCTCTGGTCATTTCATATTCACTCACAGCATGGTTAACTCTCCAGCAGGTCAGAAATGGAGTTCCCCAGCACAGCAAACTCTCCTGACTGACCATGAGATCATGCACCTATTCCCAGCAACTGGCAAATCAGGAATGCACCTGGTTTGAAGGATGCACCTTCCTGAGTAGTATTACAGCCTTCAGCACAGCACTCTTTTAAATCTGCAAAGTCATATAGCTTAAAATAAGTAATTTTAATACAGTATCCTCCTGAAAAGTGACAGAAGTATACAATTCAGCGACGCTGCCTTCCTCATTTTAGAGCCATGGAATCATTTTGGGTTGGGTTTTCATGACCCCTTCAATCTCTCTGCTTATACTCAGTTTGTGAGCATGTTACTCAGTATTTTCTGTGATTAAGTAAAAAACTATGACTGACTGATTGAATCAGTTAAAGCAAATCCATAAAGCAAGTACACAGATTAAACACTTGTGTTTCTATAATGCTACGTGCATTACAGTGATAAACAGGGTATGTTGAAAAGCTATGTAATTAATGTATTTTCCACCCTCTGTTGTCTACTTTGCCTGCTTTCTATCATCAAAAGTATTTCCCATAGGACTCTTAAATATTTTATACCCTTAAGCAACTTTACACAGCTGCAAATGTTAAATAATAATCACCTAGTCCTAAAACTGTATTTCTTCAATCTACTCTCAAAATTGGCTTCCTTACAAACACTCCCTTAGATCTCAAATGCATGAATTCCAGTCATGCAAGAGTGGCATGGTTTTGTCACTGTCATGGCTTTTAGTAGCTGGAGGGGGCTATAGAGTGATTTCAGTTAGAAGCTACTAGAAGTTTCACCATCCTATCCTATCAAGAAGCCAATGGCAGCCAACTCCAGGAGGGACTTCCTTGGTGATGGCCAAGGCTAAGCCAACAAATGCGCTTTTGTGATAACATATTTAAGAAGAGAGGAAGAAAAGCCGGTTGCACAGAAGAAATTCCAGCCCGGAGAAGAGCAGAGGAGAACATGGGATAACAAGCAGACTCCAAGGTCAGAGCAGCAGAGGGAGGAGGAGAGGCCTGGGGGGGGCCTCCCTCTCCCGCTCCAGCAGGGGAAAGACTGAGAGCCGAGGCCCCTGCTGCTGGTGGAGGACCATTGGGGTTCCGAGATTTTTCACCCCCCTGCAGCTCATGGAAGAGCACCATGCTGAAACTGGTGGAAGGATAGAGCAAAGTCCTGTGGCCGGTGGAGAGGAAAACCCAAGCTAAAACAAGTTTTCCCGGGTAGGATTTGTCCAGAATGACCCATGGGGCAGCAGATTGAAGAGAACTGTTGCCCAAGGGGTGGATGGACCCACAGGGAGAGGTCCATCAAAGACTGTCTCCCATGGGGAGGGACCCCACAGAAGCAGGGCAAGGACTCAGAGCCATGACCCCCCTGTAATCTGTGGGGAAGACAGTGGTGATGCAGGTTGTCCCCCTGCAGCCCACAGGAGACCATCAGGATGCAATGACACACACCCCCCGCCCCTTGCACCCGATGGAGGAGTAACCCACGGGACAGCAGACTGGCAAGAACTGCTGTCCAAGGGGTGGACTCAAACTGATACAAAATCCCTTCCCGTCCCCCTGCACTGCTGGGGGGAGGAGAAAGAACTTGGAAGAAAGGGGAGAGGTGTTTGTTTAAGACTGTTTTATTTCTCAGTCTCTTAGTTTTATCTTGTTAATAATAAATTTAAGTTTTATTCCCTATGTTGAGCCTGCTTTGCCCTTATCTATCCTCATGAATTCCTTGCTGGCTTTTTTCCTCTCCTCTGCTACTTTGCAGAGGGAGGGTGAGAGAGCGGCTTAGTGGGTATCCTGGCATCTGGCCAGGGTCAAACCACCACAGTCACCTACAGGTTAGTCAGGCATCATATCTCAGGATAAAATAAAGTTAGCTTTGCATTCTCTTAAAGAGAAAAGAGAATTTCTCAGACTTTTGCTTTTAACCTGAAAAATCCCCAGAATAACAGGCTCAATGAAACACGACACTTTTGGTATTTATAGACTATAATTTTTTCCTACATGGTTCCCTGCAATTTGGGTGTTGAACAAATGAAGTATACAACAGTTTCAAGCTAGTAATTTCTTCAAAAATTTCTTCCCCCCCAATACACATCATACATTGTGCTGTAGCATTCCATTGAATAGTTTAACATGATATTGACACCTATGGTTACAACTCATTTGTGCTCAAACAGACCACACAGCAATGTGTAAAATCTTCAGGGCCACACCCATGCCATTAAGAACAGTTATGCCTTTTATCTATTTTCAGTATTACTGAAAATAATTTTTTAAAAAACTATAAATAGTATGAGTGTGATGATATATAACGTACTCAAATATTGTTTTAATTGTTAGGAGAAAGAACAATTGTGGAGAAAGGCAGGTCTAGGCAATTTTTGGTGTGAATTAATAAGAAGCCCAAGTTTGAATATCCAAAGTCTGATGACTTTCTCATGCAAAAGTAGGCTAAATCTTGCAGGAAAGAATATTAGAAAGGAGAGTAGTCTCTCTCCCTTTCACTCTGGCTGTTGATGCACACAGAGCTGCTCTTAAACAGGTTGTTCTAGGAAGTGCTACAACTTTCTCCTCAAGCCTTTCTGTACATTTCTCCCTTAAAAGAAAAAAAACTAGTATTGGCAACAAACTACAATAGCACTAAAACTTTCAAGTTAGACCTTCCAAAGGTCTCCAAATTGTTCCGATCACTGGTGTTCCTCAACACCTTCAGACAAACTTGGCTTCTTTGTTTTGGAAAATCAGTAAATCAAACCACGCCATTACAACTTATGTACCAATGAACTGGATTTTTCTAAATGTAGAATTCTGTACTCCAAGGGGAAAAAGTACTAGGCAGTTGTCCTAATCCACTCTTTTTTCCAAGGTGAAGAAAAGACAACTGTGAGGGAATTAAAGCTGCCAAATACTAGTATTCTGCTTTGCTTTGCCAAAATACATGTGTTGCAGAGCCACTATTTATTAAGTGCATAGCACAGAAATATTTATACAGAAATAGTTGCCTAAGTTTTCTTTAATTCAGCACAGTTTAATAGGAAATGACAAGGTTTCTACAGGCTAAACAGTAATTTACTTACACTTTGATTTTGAATGCCTATCACCTCATCCTGGTTTTACAGGCACTGCCACACCCAGATGTAAGATGCAAGATTCAGGGACGTAATTGCAACTAAATGCCCTTGACACCTGAATGAATTTCATATCAGGCATTCTCACTGCATACAGTTTCAGAGTCGTGTTCACACGTTGAACAGGACCGTTCAACAATAGGTATCATAACCTGGCTTGTAAGTAATGAGAATTGCGTTTCTAACCATTCAAAACTAATATGCTCCAGATCTATTGGTATCATTTCACTATATATGGTAAATGACATTCATTGTAACAATAAAGGTAAAGTATAAGCACACAATTTCATTTCAGTAGGTATGTTGCAATTTTCTACAGCTAAAGATAAAACCCTACTTTTAGTACACAGACTACACACAATTTTATTGATTTAAACTGAAATTGTTTGGGTAGTTCTACCAGCTGCATTCTAATTCCTTGCACTTTTCTTTCCCTATTCTAATTTTTCAGATTTCCCCCCTTTCAAAATCAATTCAATTGTGATCTGCAACAAATGAATATGGTGTCTCTTTTTCAAAACCATTTAACATTTTCATTTAGAAGGTTGTTTGCCAGAATTCTATCTTATATTGTCCTTCTCTCCCTAATTCCCAAGGGACAAGCTGTTAAATGCATGAGAAACATAAGAATAAATATTTGCAATGGTTGTTAACCTTCTCTCTAACAGTTATGTGTAGAACTGTGATTTACTAAGTATTCTATTGTGATTAGCTAGTATTTTTCAAGATTTTGGGGGCTTATACTAAAAAAGTCAATTTGAAAAGAAATAAGATATTTTTCCTTTATAAAATAATAAATATCAGAGTAGTTTATCCTCAGCAGAAAAGTGATTGCAGAAGTATATTTCTGAAGTAGAGGCATGCATAAAAGTTCTAGAATTAGGGCCAAACTCAAATGCAAAGTAGTAAAGCTATTTATACAATCATTGCTTTAGTTCCTTATCTTTTATACCTTTGCCAAGGTATAAAAACTATTGTCAATAACTTCAAATGCAACTTGTCAATACTTTAGTACTAGTGGTCTTACAGCACTAGAAGGTTTCAGTAAAAACTACTGAATCATTTTTTGCAGTCTTACCTTGTCTAATTGAAGACGGAGCCATAGTGTAAGACTGAGAGTAATTTAATTTTTAATGGCTCAGACTCTTAATTTTCAAGTTATATTTAGTTTAGGAATTCTGTAATGCTGGAATAAAATTTCTTTCCAGCAATGTTTTTAAAAACAAAGCCAAAGAATATCTGTAATTTCTTTCATTCCATATGGTGCTCTACACTCATAAATTGCACAAATTTTCAACTTAATTTGCCCAGTTACATGTACTAATAAAGGAATAAAGGAACAGCAAACAAGCTATGCAATTAAGTTGCATGATGTTTCAGGCCCCTCTTCTCCTACAACTAAGTACTGCTCATTCTGCCACTTCCCTATTGGCCCCCATTCTTGGGTTCCAGGGGACACTGTACACATATACAAGAGATAAGTAAGGTAAACAAGATCCTGCAGGAGGAAGGTCTCAACTGACTGAATCCTTGGTTTCAATAGGTGATTGCAGAAGCTTAAATCTATGATTCAGAGATGTACATTTTGCACTGTCATACTGTAGGATGATATTCTATTTATTGTCATCTTTAAGAGCCTAAATTTTAGAGATGGATCAGGTCAGTAGGAAAGTCCACAGAGTGCATCCCTTTCTTTCTTCTTAGTAAAAACTGTAATTTCCTTGGACTCCAGTTTTGAATATTTTCCAATAAAGAAACAACATATTAAATGTTCAATTTTGTGTTCTTTTCATTGGGGGAAACAGCGCAAATTAGAAAGTATAGAGTCTAAACATTGTTTAAGATACCAAATCAAATTCCACGTGGGCAGAGTGACAGACATCACCTCAAGGGCACATATTAAACTCTCTTCAGAACTCCTATGGCTATTTCAGAAAAATATTTTATCACAGGGCCCAGGTTCATCACAGGGCTCAGGTTCATTAAGAACCTTAAGGTCCAGCAAGTGAAGGAGGAAAAAAGTGGTTTTCATGGTTTTTGCCTAAAAATGTAATTCAGGATATTTTATAATGTATGATCTAATTCTTAACTCTCTTCTGATTCAATATAGATTGGTGATAAGATTCCATCAAACACATTATTCTAAATCCCAGTAGAATAGCCATGGCCATTTCCAGATTATATCGCAAATTATTATACATACACTGCTGCATTAATGAACTTAAGTATGACGTCATTAGGTTTTAGAGTCCAAACTGGAAGACTTTGAAACATGAAGCAGTACCAAAAGATAAAACGTGAAAACTGAACTTAAAGCATGGAAGAGACATTTCTGGATATATTTTACTAACATCACATTTTAATCTTTCAGCATCGTGATACCCCAGCAATTTAAAAAAGCTTTAGGCCCTCCACTTGCTGTCTATATGCACCCAGTTACAATTATGTCCATTAGTTGCCTTAGCAACAGAGGCAGAGGTTAAGTCATTTTCTAGAAGAGGCCAGTGCAAATTATGGCATTATACCAACTTATTGCCAATCGTTTTAATTAAAACATTTCGCTTTCAACTCAGCTAACAGCAGAGATCAGTAAACAGGGCAGATCAAATTACTGATATTTAAACTCCCTTGCCTTTGGAAAGGCCCACTGTAGCTTAATTACTGTTGGGCAGGACTGATGGAGAGAGAGCAAAGAACCGAGATCATTCAGGTGTGGCTCAACATATGAAAAATACAATATTATAATTCTAAAAGTGTGCAATACCAAATAAAACTGATAGAATTCCTAGGAAATTACCACTGTGCTTTGGCAACATCCATAATCCTGGCAACAATAATACCGTTCTCCATAGTGTTTCTCTGCCATTTTTCCACTTCTTTCCACGAAGCAGTTGAAGAGGTAGAAGAGGCTTGCCCCATTTTTCCCTTGTGATGGTGCAAAATAATTTTTGTCCTTTCCAAGGAATGTGATAGAGCACAGAACAAGCATACCCAGGCTCATGCACCTGGGTATTAGGGGAACGCCTTGGAGCCACAGAAAACAAGAGAGGATCTTGCACAGGGAACGGATTTTAAAGAAATCACAGTGCATGCAGTATACATCAAGGAACATGGAAACCGGTGAGAACACTCTGGGAGAAACTCTCAGCACAGGTAGAAAGCAAAAAAGAAATGGGTCCAGCATGCAGTCATTACTGTGGGGCAGTCATAGCATCACAATGCTTGACAGCCAGTACAGAAGGAATCACAATCCACTCCCTTCCACTCCCCTTTTCTCATTCTCTCAGGCATCATTGCCTACCTGCAGGACAAAAATTCATCCACAGACAAAGATTCCCATGTTTATCCAGCGAAAACTCTATTTAAACCTAAGCAGGAGGAAAAACAAACAAACAAAAATACCAGACTCAAACTCACTGCATTTTTTGTCCGTGGTATAACATTCTTCCACACTATTAGTGAAATATTATTGCTGTTTTCAAAGGATTCAGAATGCAGGGCAAAACTCCTTTGAAATACATAAAGTAACTGGTAGAGTGGGACTCATCACACCCAATTTCACCTACCTAAAGATAAAATATCTAAGTGTTCTCCATCCAAGGGTAGCAAATTGCCCAGATGCAGGGATTTCTCTTCAGCTATAAACAGAACTTTGCTCAGCTTGCTCTGACTTATGTATCTAATTAATAAAACCATTATTATGACAGTAAATCCTATCTTTGGCTTCTGGAAAATAAAACTGCCCTTTTCAAAGCTTGTACAAATCCCTCCATTTGATCTAGAGAAGCAAAACATTGTTTTCCCATCACTAACCATATGGCATTCACAAAACCTTATCTTGGTTTGGGGCTTTTTTTCTTTTTTTTTTTCCTCTCCAAATATATATGTAACCAGCCTTCAAGCATTTAGAACTACTACAGCCTGATAAGTCAAGATGGGCAGGTCAGTAAGAGAAAAGTCAGGACTTTTGAGGACAAGTAGGAAGGATTCCTTTGGGATTGTTACTAAAGCTTGAATTTCTTCATGGTAATATAGCTGGATTTATCTGATCAAAAAGAAAACAAAAAAAAAAAAAAACCCAAAACAAAAAAAACCAACCAAACAAACAAAAAAAAACAACCAAAAAACCACAACAGCTAAGCAAGAGCAGAAACTCTGTTGAGCAAGTTTCTCTTTGGCACAGTTAAACAATACCTCTTAACCACATTTTTTCAGGCTTACTTCTATGCATACAGGAATTTTAGAAAATGAAAGCTTTGGTTTAAAATTTGTGAATAAAGTTCTGAATATATAAAAATAATAACTCATTCATGTGCTGACAGATTTCCAAAATGCACTAGCATGTACCTTAGGCTGCTATCTTATTATACATGCCATTGTCATAAAGAAGTATATTCAAAATAAGATGGTTGAATTGGAGTAGGAAGAAAATATCCATTATGGAAAAGCCATTCTTCTTCAGCTGATTGCAAAACCTAATCAGAATAATTAACCTAGGAGAAATCATAAAAAGATACCTACTCTCCAAAATATACAAATGTATGTAAAAAATCCGGGCCTATTTCTACAGATGACATTCTAAGTTATCTTAGTAACTACTGTAGCACTTACATTCTTTCTACCTATTTTTTTTTTTTTTTTACAAATTACCAGTATACTATTGGCATGAAAGTCTCTTCATAAAAGCTAAGTTTCCAAGGTACTTCATGCAACAGAGCATTTTAATACTTGTTTTTCTCTTCCTCTGCTAATCACCTACTTAATTCCATACACAGCAAGATCAATTTGTACTATTTTTTTAAACCCCAAGAAGTTTGCTACACATTTTTGGGAAATAGAAATAGATGGTAGCTATGTAGAGTTTTGTCACAGATTATGAGCTGAGCAGAACCCAATGATAACAACATGAAAACAAGACTTTATCTTTAAAGAATACCGCATTTGATATGATAAATCAAATTCTTTTTTCCTACTTCCCAAAAAACTTATCACACAAGCCTTTTGCAAGCTTCCATCTAGCATTGCAAGTGCTTTAAAATTTTAGATTCTGAAGTCATGTTAAAAGAACTCTTGCAAGAATGGGACCCTTTTTTTTCAAGAAGACAACTTTTAATCTGTCTGTCCAGAAAACTGTAAATGTAACTCTAATCCATCAACTCAAAAGCCTAACATAAAAAAACCCTCAATTTTGGGTTTTAGGTTTCATTCTTATTATTTCCAGATTGATAAATTGATACTAGAATTTGGAAGAGCTGATATAACAAAACCACAGGACGTCACATTCTTTTATATGTTGAATTCATTACCAATACTATTAGTTAAAGGAGAAATTTTGACTTGTACCAAATACTTATGGGATAAAACTGTTTGACACTCATTTGCTCTTAATACTAACAAAGCCAGCACGGTGAAATGTTGATAAGTGTGCTTTATAGAGATTTTTTATGATGTTTTTTCATTCCATTTTAATTCTAAAACAAAGTTTCTTCATTAAGTATTTGCTTCTGCCCACCTCTGCAAGAACAAACTGACAAATCATAATTTCCTGATACCACACCCACTTGAATTCAAGTCAAGTTCTTAGTTATTTTGCTAAACCAAGGCCTTGCATAGAACAACACAATTTTTTTTCCAACCAATCAGTACTTTAGAAAAAATAGGACATTTCATACATCCATAGACCAAAATTTCTAAATGGTCCCTCTTCTGTTCTAAATTCATGATAATATTTTGATGATTCAAACACTACTTTGTTGAGTCTCTTAAGCCACTGATTTGATTGATGGCAATGTTTGAAGAAATTACAGGACAACAATTATGTAAAGCCTGATAAGGAACAGTTCAAATTGAATTTCATCACAATAAAGATGCTCTTAAGCCTACTGCATGTTGTTCCAGACTGCATCTGATATTTGAATGCAGAATAAATCTGCATCACCAAAGAATTCTGCTTTTAACTGACTCATAACTTAAGTTTAGCGTTTTTTAAGAAGGAAATGCAAACATTCATTAATTCTATCACATTTAGCACTCCAGAAAAGCACAGGGATAAAAAAATTACTGA
The DNA here is from genome assembly GCA_036023395.1 of Myiotriccus ornatus. NCBI lineage: Eukaryota > Metazoa > Chordata > Aves > Passeriformes > Tyrannidae > Myiotriccus > Myiotriccus ornatus. The sequence continues at coordinate 10,922,802 of JAYRBT010000178.1, forward strand.
CAAAGTTTATATTCTTTCAAACTAATACTTTCATGTACTCCTGAATTTTTCTTATAGTTTAGTAGCTAAAAAAAAACAACACTAAAACAATCACAGTTCCTTGAAAAAGCTTATTTTACTAGTGATTTAAGTGATTTACAAGAATCAAATAGATTGATGCTTAATCTCTTGAAACAAGGCAAAGCCATTAATGGGGAGAAAACTGCTAAAACATCTCACAATCAATCTCCACTCACACACCCACCATGGTACTTTTCAGGGCAACAAGAGGCATCCTGTAAATTAACCTTGTCCCAGCTTCCTCATCAGTAAGCATTCTGTCTTGTACAGGGGCTTTGTAAACTGATAACATACACATGTATGGCTTCATTACACCAAGACTTTGATTGTAACACTATAGTCTCAAGAAACCTCAGCTTTGGGCCAGTTTTAACTCGTAGAAGGAACAGAAAGAACTCAGTATAGTACTGCAACACAATTTATAACAACAAAGTAAGAGTATGTTTGTTCAAAAGTAATACTGCAATAAGAGTCAAGATGCTGACTGAAGAAAAAAAAATTGTTTGCCTTCACATGATTTTAGGCCTTATAGCACGTTCCAGTACCTAAAGGGGCTACAAGAAAGCTGGAGAGGGAGTTTTCACAAGGGCAAGTAGTGATTTAAGGAGAAGTGGGGACAGCTTCAAACTGAGAGAGGGCAGGTTTAGACTGGATCTCAGGAAGAAATTCTTTATATGAGGGTGGTGAAGCACTGGAACATGTTGCCCAGAAAAGTTGTGGATGCCCCACCCCTGGAAATGTTCAAGTCCGTATTAGATGGGGCTTTCAGCACCCTGGTCTAGTGAAAGGTTCCCTGCCTGTGGAGGGGGATTTGGAACAAGATGATTTTAATGTCCCTTCCAACTTAGGCTATTCTAGATCCTACGATTCAGTGTCTTCATAGGAAACAGAAGCTTTGCAAACAGAGTCCTGTGAATTTTTTTCAGTTCCAAAATGCTTACTTAGTTCCTATAAACTATGCTGGATTTCCACTTCAGCCACCAAACCTTCAATCATCAATTCTCTAAAATCTATGCTTTAACATCACCTTTCTTTCAGCAATGTGATATGTTGTAAGGTCAGAGGTCTTCTTTTCATCATAGCTATCTGTGTCTTGGTCAAGATATTTAACCTACAAAAAAAACTCCACCTTGATCTAATGATTTTAGACTTATATATGATGATATTTTACAGTCTTCATTTAGATTAGGAAAATAGTAAATTGAATTGTGCGTACATGGATTCTTTTGCTTTGCATTTGCTTATAACTTTTCCTCATGCAAAGCCCCTAACCCAACGTAATACAGACTGACAACACAGGATACTTCATTCCAATAAAAATACTTGGGATATAATATTTTACACAAACTAAGAACACCAGGCCACACAAATACATTGCTCAGGGATGGTGCACTCATCAGACCAAGACAGCTCTGAAAACTCTAAAATCCCAAATCCAGCTATTCAAGAAATCAAAACTAAAAACAAACAAAAAAGGAGTGCATAAAACTGCTCAAACACCAACTAAGAAGGCAATTCAGTCATGTAGGACTGTATTATATGAACATAAAACAAAAGTGAAGGAAGAAACTCCAGTACGGTAGATATACACGTTGCTATGAAGAATCAAATCTTTGAGGCAACAGGTTTTACACTGAGGCAATTTTTTCAGTTACACTGACTACAGGGACCTCATTTTGGCCTCAAAAAAACTGTAAGGTTATTTTTTGTCACTTATTTAGAAGACTGAAAAATAGCCCAGTAACACAAATTCTACATGGACCAAGAATTCTCTTGCATTTTGGAAGTTTTCAGTGGGAATGGAAAGAAACACAAAGCAAATGAACGTCTCACTTTTGGGAAAGACCCTGTACACTACTCCACCTCTTTCACTCTCACAGACTCAGTATGTAAAATGTGGATGTAAACGAGAATAACCTCAAACCTGAGACATGCATCATGGAACACTGTCCAAACATTACATGGCCAAGCAACAGGAGATGTAGATTCACTTTGCTACACTCAGAGAGTCAGAGAATGAATCTGAGCTACATCAGTAACTAAGAATAAACCAAGATGGATTGGGCTTTATCACATTTGATTTCTACCCACAGGAAATAAAGACGTCTGCTGCTAATACGCGTGGACCACCTGCCAACCAGACACCTTAGTAAACTATACAAAAAAGGATACAAGGAACCATCCTAAAGATCACTCAGACTTGCCACAAATGGTACATCCTTTTACACCTCAATGAGGTGGCAAGAATGAGCCATTCTCTCATTGACAGCTTCTTCCCTGAATACCTGCATACTTCTACTGCTTACTTCTCCTTACTGCCCCTCTGGGAGCAATGCCTGTTAATTGAAATGGCCCCCCTTTGTAACAGTCAGCAGCTGGTTTGATTACTGTATTCCAATAAATAATAAGGCTGTATTAATTCAGACAGAGCAATTAACACACAGGCCAGACATTTTTACTGTGTCACTTTTACTGTATACTACCAATTAGGTGTTTCTCTCTGAAATACTATCCCCTATTGAAAGCCAAATAAATTCCACTGCAGATTGATGTTTCCAACAATTGTGTCCCCCATTAAGAAGCATCTGACAGCACCTTTCAGACCATTCACATTGATCCTCCCTGCCCCAGATTTGCATCTAGATTCACACTCAATCCTTTGCATTTCCCTTTTATTTTTAAGGAGCAAAAATTAATGCTCATGCTTTGGATCAGACATTAAAAAATTACATTGGGTAATTAGATCCATGTTCCACTTTCTGTTATTTAGATTCACAAGTATCATTCACATAGAAAGAAAGTAAAACTTACTCTCTAGAAAATTTGATATTCTATCAAAGCAATGCTAAATCTTTAGCAGATTTGGAAGGATAGGGGAGAAGAGGAGGTATTTGTAAAGCACTACAGTATTTGCATAATAACACTTCATCTTCTGTCAAAGATGTTTAGTTTTCTCAGAAATTTAGTTTTCAAGGAGCACAAAGAAAATAGTAGTTTGGTAGGTCATATAAGCTGATAATAAAGGGATCACAGGACAGGTTTTATTCACTGCAAGAATTTTCTGAATTAAGCGAAGTTTAAAAATCCTATATCGTGTATGATAATTCATAGAAGTAATTACTTTTATTTTTCTCTTTTAATTGGTTTACACTAAATGGGCTATATTATTACAATGTTTTTTTAAAGTGTTTAAGATGTTAAAAGAGCTCTTTGTATCCATATTTCTCATATAATAAAAAGGCTTTACAGTTCTTTGCTTGGACAGTTCCTTGACAGTTTCTGGTGTTTTCCAAAGAGCCTGTGCTATTAGTCTAATTCAGACAGATATAAAGATACCATAAAAACATATGGGACAGAGAAACTGAAGCTGTATTTGCATGTAAGGATATTTCATCCTTACCAATCTTGCATTCTCTTTAGGTTGCAACTCTAAAATTGAAATAAAAGTTATCATTGGCTGTTTTTCCCATCTCATTATCTTCGCTTGAATCCTGGTCTAAATGGCCTCAGGAACAACTATTTTTCTAACTGTTGATGACTAAAGGAAAAATCAACACCATCAGGAATATTCTGAGTACAGTCTAAAGGGAATGGGAGTGAAATGCTCAAGGGTGAGTCCTTTCTCGAGAGAAGCATGTTACACATTTTCTTATCTGTTAGTTTAGAATAAACCTTCATCATACAGTCTTTTGGCTTAAAAAATAACCACTGAAGTTTGTTATTAAATTTATTCAATACAAGAAGAAGGATGTAATAGTGGTTTTATACTTTAGAGACCTAATCAGATTATTTGTTATCCTCCCTCACTCAATTACATGATTATGAAGACCTTTAAGCACTACACAGTGTAAAGACAATGCAGGAACTAGGCAGTATTTCATTGCATGATTTCTCCAGAAATAGGTTTCCCATCCTTCATTTGAATAAAAGCCAATTTGCAAAAAATGATGGACAGAAAGCTTGAGATACCAATCATGGTATAATATATTTGATCCTGAGTGCTTTCTACATGCTACGATTGTGTACTACAAACTGTCCTGTTCATTCAAAACATCCAAATTCTAATTCACGGCAGTTCAAGAGGGTGATAAACATTCAACAGAATAAAAAAATACATCTGAGAAGTTACTGGGTACGTTGCCTTTTTTTTCCTTAAAGCTTTCTTCAACTCCTCACTGCACAGGCAGGTATCAGCTTTCTCCCCACAGAGCCTCTGAGCTGCACTCCCACAGTGGCAGCTGTGAAATGAAGCAGAGTCAGTAAGTGCAGTAGCTTTACAGGTTTCCTTAAGGAGCTCATAGCCATTAAGTGCTGTAAGTAACCCAGAAGCAATCACCTCAGCAATGTAAAGCCTGCTTCCTGGAATCTTCACAGCAGTCAGGGAGAGCAGCCACAAAGAAACAGGTACAGACCCACTGCTATCTTGCATTTGGGATCTCCTGTAAGCCCCTCAATCAGGCATAAGTCAACGAAGGTGTCCATTAGAGTTCCTTGAGAAACGGGTGCGTTTACAGAAGTCAATTGGTCTTCATCATCTTCCTGTCACCTGACTGGTCAATTATTTTAGACATAAAAACCCAATTGCTCATATACAAACTAATGGGGTACTAAGAAAATGTAGTAAGCTTGATGGTAGTGAATTTCAGGGTTAGCAGAAGTTCATATAGGCCTTCCCCCCCCCTTTTAAATTTATCAGATAAAGGCTTTAAACATTCTTTGTTAAGTAACAGAAAATACCATGTGATGACAACTCATTAGCTTAAATAATCATCATCCAAATAAATATTATGCACTGGAAACAATTTACAAGCAGGAGGAGAAAAAGCATTTGCACAGACACTCCCAGAACACAGTAATAAAACACCTGACTTCTTTGCAAGCCTTTAGAAGGGGAATTAAGTGGGTTGTAAAAACTTCCTTTCTAACCCCACTGAAAACACACAAAAAAATTCCTTTAGATCAAAAACTTTATTTGTTTTCCTTATGAAATATAGTGTTAGATCTAGACTATTTCCTCTCAGCACTATCCTTGTGCTCCTTCACTCTTGCACTCTGAGCAAACGAAAATACCCTCTCACAGGTCTTCCCAGTAGCTCTGGAAACTCAGAATTGGCTTTAATGCTCTCATTTCAGCAGTTCTATGATTTCTAAATACTTCAAGTTTTTCTGTTAATTCTATTCTTCCAGTTTCCCATATCATCACAGACAACACACTCAAATCAAAAGTATTGCCACCTTAGTATATAGAGACATGGAAAAATGGTAGCTCTCCAATGTTCACTCCCATAAAACACACATTAGTCTCAAATTTACAGATGATGGCAGACTTCAGTAATACCAGCAAAATCTGATGAGCAGCATGAAGTATCACGGTAAGGTCTATTTCACATTGTATCAAGTCATCATATCTTCAACTCTTCTGTAAAATAGACATCGAAGGACAAAGGGTTCTGGATCTGTAGAAAACTGTACTGTAACTAAAGAGTAAATAAATCCTGGTGAACAAGCAGCAGCCATAACTACAGAAGCAATAGTCTTCCTTCCATCAAAAATTAGGTGACTCATAACTCACAATCATTCTTTTCAAAGATGCACAAAACCCAGGGAAGTACTTTCAAAGTTCTTGAGTCTACTCAGCAAATAATATTAAAATAATTATCAGCTGCATTTAAGAAATTAAACATATATTCTGACTCAGCTGCACTTCTGTAGACAGTACTAAAGGTGCTCATTATTTGAAAAAGCTGTGAAGTCCCACGTCACCCCTCTCTCCCTCCTATTGCTCGTCTAATCTGTTTGGAGAACATCCACAACTATAGAGGCTTTGTAGGCCAGAGCTTTATTATCACCAGCTTTCCTTATTTTGTTTCGCTCCAAATATTGAGAAAATTTTTTGTCATAGCTTTTCTGTATCTCTGAGGACTGCTATCTTGTTCCTTGATAGCTCAATAGCTTTCTTATTTACACCACTGCTCTTTTCTGGATTTCCCATCAGGCCATCTTTTCTTGAAACTGTGGGCATTATGAAGATACATCTCTGTTGATGCCTCACCAATGCTGAGCAGGACAAGGCTATTTCATGTGTCATGCAGATTCTACATCTGTCTATAAATCCCTGTTCAGCATTCACAACAGCATGAAATTGCTGACTCACATTCAATTTCTGATAAACTAAAACCCTAAATCCTTTTATACAGAAACTGTTGGTTAGACTGTTTACATCTGTTCTTAAATAATTATTCAACATGGATTTTAGCAATTTTTTCTCAGAGCAATTCTGATGAAGTAAATATGTCTACTGCAAACATATTAATCAAAAAAATCTGAATTTCTAAAGTTACATGTGTCACAAGCTAATGCAGAGTTACTGGCAGCTCAAACGAGAACTCTGCATATTTGAATATTGTATAGCCTGACTCCTTTTTCATTTCCAAGAACAGTGTCTCTGTTCCATAAACAGTGTCACAATAAATACAGCCATTTGTCATGTGGAAGAGAAACATAAGGCAAGTGTACAGTATTTCTTTTACCTTAAGGTATGATGGAGCCTTTAGAAGGAAAGATGTCAATCAAAGGCAGCAGGACCCTACCTCTAGGACTGCTACAACTCACCCAAGTGCATATGGCTGATTTTGGCTCTTTGTTGGCAGTAAGACTTTTATTCACCTGCATCTCAGCACTAAACCACCTCCTGAATCTGGGAAGATTTTGCAATGGGGTGATAATTTTATGAAAGATGCCTAATGTAGGGTAGTAAAAAAGATTTACTATATTTGATTCATGCACTGACTTAAACTTTCAGGACCAAATTTTAATCTCTGCTAGTTTAGTTTTATTGCATTAGTTTATAATGTGCTCCTTAGTTTCATTTAGTAAGATTCAAACCTATGCAGAATGTCAAAAGGAAGAGAAAGCTATTTTATTCTGTTGAGTTGAACCCAGCAGATCAATCCATTCCTGAGTGAGTTAAAAAGTTAACAGTCCTCCTGGACAAAGCGAGATAACACTACGGTACCTAGACAGCACTGACAAGGGGAGTATGTCAGAACAGAAAAGTAGGACTCACAAAAAAAGACATAAAACAAAATGCTAATGACTGTTTTCTGAATGTAGTGCTGATCCAGGAAAAAAGAACATTAAAACACATGAGATTTTGTTTAACTGACATTTTCTCCCACAAAACAATTAGCATCCTCAAACCAAAGCTTCTATCAGTATAGCAATATCATGGAATAAAACACTTGAAAATCAGCCTTGTTACTCTTTGTATTGTTAACACAAGAAACACATACCATAAAATACTATTTAAAACATGCAATAAATAGCACCAAAGAGCTGGTTTTGACCCATAATAAGTCTTGACAAGCTTTGGGCTGACTTTGCTGGCCTATTGACCCTGCCCACGGGCAAAGCACGTCTCTTTGCCACAGCTAATCTTTTCTGGACACTCCTGTCACAGTACAACTCCATTTGAAATAGCTGAAAAGGTCAAAGACTGTCTCTCTGCTTTCAGACTGAATTCAAGTCAATTCATATCTAGGCATCCAAAGTGCTGCAATTTGCTACAGGATCTTTGCAAATGCACTCTGTTCTTTTTCCGCTCCTTACCCCTATGGCTACATCCAGCACCTTCTAAAAGCATGTTTGGCTTATTCATACAGCTACAAAACTGGTAATTAAAGGCCTTATTCCTGTGTTTTATAAAGCTGTGTATGCCCTGCAGACAGCAACCAAGAACAAATTCAGACATTAGGCTCTTTTTATTCATCTTTTACCTAGACAAGAAACATAGAACTCTGGACAACATTTCCCAGGCTTGGACCCTTGTGGCCACTGCAGTCACATGAGTAATTTCCAGATAGGCACCTGCTGAAGTGGAAGTCAGAAGACAGCCACTGTTCAAAAAAAATTCTCCTTCAAATAACTCCACTGACTGTCTCTCAGATGCCATTTCTGGGTTCCTGAAAGCCAGAGCAGTCACTGGCTATTTACTGCTGCTTCCAATTCCTTGCCACTAAGAGGAAGAGCGCAAAACCAGCTATTGCTTTGACTACAAGACCCATCCAGTAATACTGCATTCATTACGTATTTGTAGTACACTGCCCACAGGAAAGAACCGAAAGCTAAAAATTATCTTGAATGCTCGATTTAGAACTGACTGGAAGAACAAAATGAAAAGTAATGGAAATAATAAAAATGGCATATATTTGCCAAGGTATCTAATACGCTGTTTTATTTAATCTTATCTCCTAGTCAAACCTTACAGGTTGGTGAGCTTTCAAGTGAGACTTGCCATTAAAGGACCTGTTTTGACACAGAAGCAGCAGCAAAATTACCTTTTACTTAAAAGCAGGCATGAACCATTGAAGGACAAATGTAACTTTGACCAATATAACACATTCTGCAGGAAAGACGTGATTTTTTTCTCTTTTAATCTTTGTTTTCTCTTTTTTTCCCCTCTGATATGAAAATCATAGATTCCAAGATGCATCTTTTTTCAAAAAGTAAGAAACTATTTTATTTTAGAGATCTTTAGTTGCACATACTGGATTCCCAAAAAATAAAGAATTTTGAGGCAACAAAATTAAATGAGCTAATCTCCAACTCTACTCCTGATTAGAGTACAATAAATGCTATTTTCCAGTGTGTAAGGCAGGAAAACATGCTTTAACCTCCTGCTATTAAAAACAGGATGACTTCCGAAGTCATAAAGTGTGTTAGACTGTCAAGTAAAGTATTTTAATGATTTGGGAGCAAGTGTGAAGACTTTAAAATTGACTTCAGCCAGGATAAAGTATATCCAACTTCTAATACTGTTGCTTTTCCTTCCCAAGCCCCATCCCTAAAATTGAATCATGCTCTGCTGCTTAGTGTTAACCCAAAGCTCACACGTGTCAATGGGAAGGCACTGGCCTTGTCCGTTTCTCATAGACACCTTTATGTCTTTCATCAAAAGTGATGCACAAAGAGCAGTATGAACAGAGAGCTAACTTTCTGTTGAAGACAGTGCTCACTCCCACACCCCTAAATATTGAAACAAATTTCATTTGGGGAAAAAATTATTCATTCCCTGAGATTATAATTTAATCAGCACAGTTCCCACTGGAGAAGTCTCAAAGAAGATGGCTCCTGTTGCAGAGTCATTCCGGGCCTACCATCTCAGAAGGACATGGCAATAACAATCCAAGTAAGCCACATAACTGTCTGGTGTCACCAGTGGCAGGAAGGTGTAATATAGCAGTGAAATGAAAGCAAATATAGCATTTTCATCATTCCCAGTGGAGGTTCCATGCAGCACTTGAGCTTCGTTATCACATTATTGTTCCATGGTAACATGGAAAGGGGGTTGGCCTGTGTACAGATTTTTTGTCTAAGTCCAAAGCAATCAATATTATCCACGAACATAAAACCTTCAAGGGCAAAATTCCCCTTTCAAGGGGGTAGATTTTACTTTAAACACAGTGTTACATTGTCCCTGAAAATGCAACACTTAAAGAAATGTAAAGAGTAAATGTGCATAGGGAAAGAAGACTAAGAGTGAAGATCTTTCCTTTGTCAATGTCCTGTTTCTTGAATCTTAGAGGGAAAAGAAACACCAAATTTCTTACACTCCAGCTGTTTTTTCTTTTCATATTCCCTAAAAAATAATTTCTAAATAACTTCTGTCTTTTCTCTCTCCAATTTTGAAGAACAATCAGATAAGTGGGTTTTTAACATGGACAGAATAGCCCTGGTCCCAGGGCTGTTCTCAGTGCTATTGCTATACAACATCAGCAGAGAATGACAACTATGAATAAAAGTTACTGCTATCTTGCAATTTCCTGCTGTCTCAAAATAATGAAGCTACTCTTAAAACAACAGTTCTGCTCTAGTGGATATATTCCCTTCTATGTTCTATCTGCAGCACAGAGAGTGTATAGTAACATAACTTGTTCCATACACACATGACACTAAGCCTTTGGCCAACACAAAGAATTTGAACTGGCAACCTCCAGACTTACACATCTGTCCTGTTTCAGTCTGAGTTTAGAGCCAAGCAGCTCAAAGTTAGCGTATCCTCTGTAGATTTACACAAAGTAGGCTTGGCAACCATTCACTAGGATCACACAAAAATTGCCTTTTACTACCCAAAATGTGTTTATTTGATCTAGAGCCTTGCTTCATACCTGAAAATAGATTAAAACACAGATGTGTTTTTTCATGTCAGATGTGATAGGCTTACAGTCAGCTCCAGGTCAGGTCCAAAGTCTAGAACATAGGCCTACTATTATATGGTTCTTTCAGATTGCTCTTATCTTCCAAAGATATCACACTTCTGAGGCATCCTTTGGGATTTCTGGAAACGTCCTGGGTTTGGCTGAGACAGAGTTAATTTTCTTCTCAATAGCTGGTACAGTGCTGTGTTTTGGATTCACATTTGAGAACAATGTTGATAACACAGTGATGTTTTGGTTGTTGCTGAGCAGTGCTGATCTGAAGTCAAGGACTTTTCAGTTTCCCATGCCCTGCCAGTGAGCAGGTGCACATCTATTAAACTGTTCTTATCTTAACCCACAGGTCTGTTCACTTTTACCCTCTTATTCTCTCCCCCATCCCACCAGGGGAGAGTGAGCGAGCAGCTGTGTGGTGCTTACTTGCTGGCTGGGACTAAACGCACCAGGAAAAAAAACATATTTTGCAGTAAACGTATTTTCTATAACAAATTCTACCTTTATACAAATTATCACAAATGTAAAATGAAAGCAAACAGAACTGTGTACTATCAGCTGTGTGCACTATACAGTTATTTTATATATTATAATTAAATAAATAAAAAGAAACGCCGCACACAGAAAAGCCCACCTAAACCTACGTTAGTCCTTTACAGTTGTCTCTACCGGTGTAGGTGAGGTTCAAGACGTTTGCTGGCTGACAGTGGGTTTCCAAAGAGTTAACATATTGCAGCCAGAGCCCTCTCTGCCAGCGACTGCTTTTCTGTTCAGTTCTATAAATGAAATTTATTAAAACCATTACATGCACAGTGATGCCACAATATCCAGAGCAAAGTTACTAAATCTAAAAGAGCTTTTATTTAATCAGGAGATAGCTAACAGATGTAATGACTGGGGGATGAGGCAGAACCTGGTTTTACATTCAGACCTTGACAACATGATTTTACCACTTTCAATAATGTGGATTCCTCATTTCTCTAAATCTATTACTTTAAGTAAAACATGATCATTTCTAAAAATGTCCCACTTTTTACATCCAAACCTTTCTGCTCATGTGTCCAACTGGAAACAAATATTTTCTTGTCTTCCAAAAAGCTACTCCAATCATTTTTTTTAAGCAAGCAGTTCTATCTCTCCATCCATCTTGTCTGCATGAAGAAGGGATAACCTGCAGCTGAATTACAGAAAGCCTATTCTCCCAGTGGGATCTGAGATAAAATAGACTGCATTAACCCTAAGATTCATTTCCCAGCTAGGAATTCTCCCTAACTCTTTTAAGAAGATCACAGGAAACAGGCTGGATAATGGTAAGAGGTCTGTTGAGTGCACTTTCATCACCAGCTTTCATGAAGAGAGAAATGGAAATAAGGTCAGAGAAGCCTAAAATGCTGTGGGTGGCTAGAAGACATTTCTCTAAGTACACCAGCATTTCAGTCGTGATATACAATGCAATATAGGCCATGACTATCCAGACACCCAGGATGCTCTGTCTATATGAGTTTCAGATGAAAATCCTAATAGATTCATCCAGTTCACTGATCCTCTTCATACAGTTTGCTCTCTAAAAAGACTCACCAAAAAGTTATTATCTACATAGCATTTTATTTTACTAGTCATTAATAATTGCCATTTTCAAGACGGTTATTTGAAAACTTTTAAACTTTTCACACAAGCATGAACATTCCTAATTGCCTTCTGGTACAGAGCCATCCTCTAAGCCACAAAAAGCAACCAAATATTTTGCGCCGTACTGTCAGTGTCCAAGAGTTCCCAAATACTTTCCACGTATTAAAGAAACCACATAAGTTTTAACTTGTAACAAAGGAAATTCAAAAGAGTACTTTCTGTATCTCCTTAAATTCTACCAAAGTACAGAGAAAGATCAGCAGCTTAGCGCACAAAAAAATCTACTTTTTAGAAAGTTGTCTTGCTCTCCCTTTTGCTCCCTAGAACCATACAACCCATATGAGAACACAAGCCAGAAACATTTATTCCCGCTACAGCCTACAAGCCAAGTGTACTGTATATTCAATCGATTTCCTCAGCCTAACGCAATACACCCTCTCCACATTTCACATTACAATGAGACCATCAAGCTGCAAAGCCATCAAACTTCTCGCTTCTGTTTCCCTGATCCAGCAGCTTGGTGAAATCTCGGAACAGATGGAAAGCATTACTTCGAGAAAAGGTCTCCATTTTGAAAGTGAATAGAGGGTGAAGTAATTTCCTCATTATTGCCTGTGTTGTAGTCATAATTAGCCACCATCTTCTGAAAGTAAAGACAGTTCTGTGACAGACATTTGGAAAAATCCAGTGTACTGAACTGGCTCATTGCTTTGGAAGCAGGGCTTCCAGCAAATAATATTATGAGAGGGTTTTCATCTTAATTAATTTAAAATATATGTAACTATTGAAAATATAGTTAGTATCAAAAGAATAAACAACCCCACTTTGATACAGCACAGAATTCAGAAAGGAATTGAATACTGTTTGAACCTAGTTTTTGTAACCACTAACATCACAGGGTTTAGACATCAGATTATGGTTATTCTGACCCATTCCTTCTCTCATCATCTCCAACTGGACAGAATGATGGGACCAAATTTTTACCTGGCTAACTCAACCAACTGCACACTATATTCACATGCTCACATTCCTGGTCAGGTCTTGTCAGAGTAACACAAAACAAATATTTAAGTTGTGCGCTCATTAGATAATTCACTAGGTTTGCTCATCTATTTGAGTATAAAACAAAGTAGTTAAAGTTGGTTAAAGCTAATGATTCTGATTATTAAAGTCCTTACATCTGCTTTGCAGCTGTCCTTTCTACAAAAATCAATAGCACAACTGATTTAGTGCCCTCTAGGAGAGCTTCAGAAAATTCTTCTACAGTTAATGTAGATGCAATTTTTCTTTGCTCTGCTCCTGGCTGAGAACACAGGATAGGTGCAATGTCAGGACAAATCCTCTGATTCTCAGTCACAGGTTGACCTCCATAAACTCAACATGAATTAGAGCAACCCCTCTGAGCTGCATGATCTGTGGCAGTCTCTGCACAGAAGGAGTCCAGCTCTGTCACAATGCATATGTAGCACAACCCTCTCCTCGTCTTCAAAGAGAGGGTATGGTGGCAGGTCTGGATCGAAGCTGTGACAAACATTGCTCTCCCACTGCTGAGAAGTATCTACTGGGCACTATCTTTATAGCAACACTGTGCTAACAAACAGAAATTATGTAGTGAATCCTGAAGAGTCCTTGTCTCAAAAATTCTATCACCTGTTCCCTCTTAAAGGGTCATATAAGTGACATGTTTTAGCTTAATAAGTACAGGAAAACAAGAGAGCACCAAAGTGAGTGTGTGCTCTAGTTTTGCTTCTATCTTGATAGAGACAAAAATGATTTTCTGGGAATTGGCACAGTTGCAACTTGCATACTTGCACTTGCCTTTAAGCTCAGGTGACCCTCCTCTTACTTAATTCACTGTCCACTTCAATAAGTGGAAAATACATAATCTTTCACAACTTATAGCAAATAGCAACTAGCTTTACGTCATCCCAGTAAGATTGATTTGTTTGGTGAAAGTGAGGTTATAAAATTCCAAAGTTGCCCATGGCTAAATACTATCAAAGAATTACAATATAAATAATTTTGTATTTTTCTTGTTAATGGGAAGTTCCATTTTTATTTAAAGAATATTTTTAATAAATATAGAACAGAAAAAGGCACCAGTGAGGAAGATTAGAGCACAAGACTCTCTCCCCTCTCTTAGAAGCTGTAGTTTGAAAGCAGCCCAAAATATTATGTGGACTAGATTTGGCAGGCAAATACTGATAAAACCTATCATGTTCTTGCCATGCGATCTGACGCACTATACTTGGCAAAGTCTGCCTGGCAATGGACAACAAATAAATTAGCACAGAGGCTAAATGACCCCAATCTGACTCAAGAAATTTAGTTCCTTCATATATGGGTTGAGGTTATTGGCAGAAATGTTAGCACTCAAAATCTGCATCCAACCAACTATGTATATTATTTACATGTGTTCTGGATACTGCAAAAGAAAACACCCTCGCCCGTTGAAAGTTAATCAGTTACCAGTTTCTATTTCTGCATTTACAACAAGACACATTGACAACCCATTCTTTAATAACTCTAAAAAAAAAAACAAAACCAAAAAAACCTCAAAACCCCCCAACCCAACAAAATGAAACTCCCAATTTTTCTACTGTTTATTGCATAAAATCCCATATCAGGAAAGGTGACTTCTACTCCTCAATTTTCAGACACTTATCACATCATAAATCTTCACTTCCCAACTGGTTAGTTCAAGATGGTAGGTACGCTAATTACAAGTAGGCACTGAGACAGGATTACAGGTACACACTGAGTATTCCAGTGCTGCAATGTATTTGACATACCCTACTTTTGCTGGACTACTGCTCACAGCATTGTAAACATTGGCAGAAATGCTTTCACCATCGTTTTGCCATTAGCACCCTTGCGTCAACGTTTACCATGCTTCATTTAAAGGATTTAAAAAATTAAAAAAAAAAAGCCCACACCCAAACTATTGACATTTAGCTAGTTATTGAGAAGTCTGACACCTGCTTTGAGAACTAAACACCTGCTTTGCATAGGAGATTCTTTAAAAGTACTGTCAGGGGAAGGGAAAGAGGGGAAAAGCTTTGCTACAGCCAGCCCTTTCTTTGTGAAGATTTTGACACAGATAAGGACCTTACTAGCTCTATGGGGAATTAAACAAATTGACTCTAATAGGTTTTAATGTATAATGATTAGCTCATTTATAAAAGATTCTACCCAATCCTCAATTATTCAGATATGGGTCAAGATCAAGGGAGTACATCAAAACAAATCCTGCACTTACAGAGGAATTCAGATGTTAGTTAAATGAAAAACAGATCAATGGACTCTAACTTCATGCAAAGACAGAGAAAAAGGTGTATTAGAATTCAGGAGACTTGGGACATCGCCACTCTTTGTAACACTATTTAAAGTGCTATCAGCTACTCATAGACTGCTTGCTGCTTTTTCCTTTACCAGGCTGCATTAAATAGTCTGCCACAGGTGGGTGACATTTTACTCTCAAGAAAACATTATTATAACCAGTTGAGTTGTAGATTGATAAACTCATCTTGAGCAGGAAAAATTGAAAGAAAATTAACCATATCATATGTGCCACATGGCATGCCATTAGGTTAAAATTCACAGGCTAGATTAAGCTTCAGATTCAGCCCTCAAGAAACAGTTCAACAAGTCAGAGTTTATTGGCTTTGTATTCGTCTTTCACTCATTATTCATTGAGGTAAAGTAAAAAATTTTAAGTGGAAGACTATAAATCTTCAATACAAGTAATTTAAACAGAAAGGATATCAATAATAATAATACAAGACCTGATCTCATTTGGTTCCTTGATAACCAAAAAAATTAACCCTGGGATGCAATTTCACCTTCCAAATAGTCTGCACTTCCTTTCCTTCAGCTATTTGTTCTTATTTGGAAAGGGTCAAAATAAGGAATCTCATTTTTCTTATAAGAGACACATAACCTAAAATCTGAATTGTTTTCCATTTTAAAAAAGGGAAACAAAATTCTCTCTGATTCTGATGATGTTGCCCAATACTTTTAAAATATCCCAACAAAAGATAAAATAAGCTCTTAAAATGCGTAAGTAAAGTTATATGCAAATAAAGTTATGGCTCTTTTGCAAGTCACAGATCATCTGACTTGCTTCTCGATGCTCATACACTAAAAAAAAAAAAACAAACAACAAAACAAAAACAAACCAAAACCTTGGCTCCAGTGGAAATACCAGTATGTTTGCTAACTGTTAAAAAATTACATAAATAAATAAATAAATAAAATTTACATAAAGCTTTAGAGTAAAAAAATACAATGAAATATAAAACTAGGAGAGGCCTAAGTCTCTCCTAGATTTAATTTTTCAGAAAGCATATTATCTGCAAATTGCTTGCATTTCACAAGGAATATCTATGTTGTAAATAAAAACAACCCACTGCACCAAAAAGCCAACATGAAAGCATTTTTCCACATGAGACTGAAAATTACCCTGATGATGGAGCTTATCACCTAGAGATGCTTTGATTTAGAAGAGCATGTCCAAAGCAGCTCTGTCTGCTCCACTGACACCTCGCACCTGGACTCCACACCAAATCTTGGAGCACTTTCTAATTCCAATAATTAGTACTGTATTGTGCTGTCTGATGGATGCATAACTTTCCCTGAAAACTGTCCTTTACACCATTAATTTTAACCTGTCCTAAGGTTGTACAAGGGACTTTGGCTAATCATGCCAAACTATTGGCTGGAAGAAATAAAGGATCTGCTCCCATACATCTGTGAAACAGAGCTGGTTTATCAACTCGAAAATAATCCAAGCAAAATGTCACTGTAAATGCAAGTTTCTCCTATTGGCAGCACATGTTGCGTCTCCCCAAGAACGGGAACATTAAGACACCTTTGCGCCACGTCTTCACTTCTACAAAGGCCATTTATTACTCTTCAGCAACACAAGAGGACAGAACAGAGCACCACAAGAGTAAGAAAAAATAACCCTCACACCTTGAGCCTTGCTTCATACCAAAATGAAGCTTTACAATGAATTCCAAAATAAAGGAGTATTCAGGAAAGTGGTTTTTATAAACACCTATTTTGTGCTAAACCACAGATTTTGTTACTTGTGATATTTTACTCATTATAGGATAGCTCTGTAGGCAAAATACAGCTTAAGTTGCCCATGTACTTAATGGAGCTTCCAGAGATCGATGAAGAACATGTACTGGGGATAAAAGAAGCCCAGCTCTCAGCTCAGATAAGTAAGTAAAACCTGCCATCCCATACCTGCTCACACTCTAAAGCCAGATGTCACTCACCAAGCACATACTCCTTGTGGGATTTTTGAGAACTACAGAGGTGTGAAGCCAAGTGGAATTTCAGGAAACTTTTTTTTTCCCCTGGTCCTATTGCATAGCAATAAGCAGCTTTTCAAGCAGCATTTTCCACACTTTCTCAGTTGAGTAAATGTTTACTCAGATGTTATTTTCAACTGGGATGCTACTTTAACTATGATACATCTCAAATTTAATACTTCAGTAGTGACAGGATCAGCCCTGTGCATCCTGAAGTGAAACAGAATACTGTATGCATCTCTGAAAATGCAATTAAGCCTCAGTGAGGCACTTGACTTTCCTAAATCATGTTTTTCTCCTTCATGTTTTACAAAAGAAGATCATTGTTCCTATCGAAAGCAGACTTGTATCTCCATTGACCCAGCAGGCCTGCACAAGAAACCTAAATTGCCTCATAACCAGCTCATGACCTCAGTGCCTTTTAATTATGTGGGTTTCCCTGTAGCCTTTAGCTAACGTAGACATGGGGGACAGGAAAGGGGGAGTCTACAACCCACGTAGAAGAAATGCAGACTTTGTACAGATCTTGTGTCTTAGTCCTGAAATGTGTATCCTACATAAATTCAGTAGTGCTTATTCTCAAGCTGCAGTACTCCCCGACTGCCAGCCGAGCACAGCCTAATTGCACCACCCCTGCTGTGGCTACAGTATCCTGCACACACAGCTAAGCACGCTTGAGCCGAGGTAGATCACCCGACAGCAGCAGGGAAGGAAACACCCAAAAGGAAAACATTTGGGCAATTGAGCGCTCCGGTTGCTGCAGCACGGCAAGACCGCTCTCAGCATGGTCAAATCCCACCAAAGTCTTCAGAAGATCACTTAAATTCTCTCCAACTACTTTACTTCCTACTAGAAGGTGTTGGTATTTCTTTCTAGTCTTAGAGCAAACTAGTTTATATAAGAGGAGTGAAGGAATGGATGGATAAGCCCAAAGTACTCTATTCAAATGAGAATAGTCACTAGTCACAGTTTTCTGATGAATTAGGGTTGTTAAAGGCAAATTTCTCCTCTATACTCTCATTATTTAGACATCTTAGTGTGTATTTATTTTTGCAGTTTGAAAATATATTTTCCCCCCTCAGTATTTTTGAAGTAACATAGAGGCACACATCAAATTAAAATTTTCTCTTTCCACAGCATTCTTCCAACAAAATTCCTGACTGCTTAATGACTGTTCAATAACTGTTCTAGCCCAGTTTCATTGATGTACCTTCTGTTCCTCTTGAAATCTTAAAGCAGAAATTTAAGGATCTGGTATTTTGCTTTTAAATTGTCCATATCAGCATAATTCGAGAATTGGCTTGAAAAATCAAATAAGACTACCAAACTCCACAGGTAACTGCCTTAAAACAATATTAAAATCTAAATTCCTCATTTATAGCTTGTTTATCTTTTACAATGACTGAAACATTACCCTTTGTTACTTTCTCTTAGTTTGCAATATTGTCCTGTGTATCTGCCTTTAGCAAATATTTTGTACCAAAAAAAAAGTAAATATCTTCAGTGATCAAAGAGGTCAAATATTCCCCCCTTCCATTAGGTTCTAGGGAAAGGTATCCATTATTTCCATCAAAATCACTAAGGCACTTTGGACTCCTGTTTCTCGCTTCCTTGCCCTGTGTACCACACTATTGCTGGGAGTAACTTCGGTTCTCCTGTTGTGTTTCCTGACTAGAGGATGTTCTGCCAACCATGGGTAGATAGCCCCCTCTGCCAGCAAGTGGTAGAAACTCTCCCTGCATTTAAAAAAAGAAAAAAAAGGGGGGGGGGAAGGGCAAAATTCACACCTAGGTTTCTTTAACTATTTTTGAAATAAACATCTAATCTCTCAACCTTTCATGGATTTCCTTCATTCCCCAAAACTCCTAAAACATATTGATTGCCTTTGTTTCCCAAGCTGTGGCAACTACTGGTCTGAAAACATACTTAGAGGATTTCAGCTGTTTGTGCAAAGCAAGGTGGCTGTCACAGAGCACCAGCTGTGAAAGGATTCTTATTAGTTTCTCTTGTCCCAAATGCAGGCATAATATTTAAACAAAGTTTAGGCACATCAGTAATGAAAATCTGGTGAAGCACTTACTCTGGACTCATATAGCAATGTTGAATGCAGAATATCCATTAGTTTCCTGACAACATGGATTATTTATAGGCAAGTCTGATAGCACCACCTATTATTAAGGTTGCTCGATACTTCCTATTTTATGACCCCTGGTTTCAGTCTTTTTATGCCTTTGCCACCTGGGATGACTATTGCATACTGATGGCTGCCTTCAACAATCCTTGTTGAAAGTTCAACCCTTTCAGGAGCAAAATTATTGACAAATGCAGTGTTTTTGTTCTTCATGTTTTACAGGAATCTGGGAACCTTGCTGAAATTTTGCATTACTCTGCAGGAACTTGAACTTTGTCAGAACACCACGTATTTTTTTATCTACATGTAAGAAAGCCCCTCAAATATGGCAAATTTATAAGCATATTAAGGGGGGGGAACAACAAACAAACAACAAACAAAACGACCCATTTTTCATATGAACAGAAGAAAAAAACCAACACCACTGAAGACCTCACTGCCACTGAACACTTGCTATTTATATATGAACCATTCCTGCCTAATAAGAATATATATGCTAACCCAAGGCTAGGGAGAGGGGAGGAAAAGCTTGGTTTTCCCTCCTGGAATAGTGGTTCTGTGGTGTCTAAAAGAAACAAGTTAATGTAATGCTGGTTTTGAGCACTTGCCTGAGACTGAGAGCAGCATGACATTCCTAACGCTGTGCCACTGTTTTCAGTGGTGATGTCAATTTATCTACTGACAGAGAAAAGCCTCCCTGTTATCTGCTGCTTGTACCCTGAGCACTTCTGGGCTTTGAGTCAATTAACACATTCTTCTAGCCTGGGTCTGGTACAATTGTTGGTTTCAACTGCAATAAGGAATTAAAGTGCCAACAGGAACCTGAGACATTTTTTGATCCTACACTGAAAAGGGCTACTCTAAAAATGTTCAAATTTTCATATATGAAACGTGCATGCTTAGAATCTACTGATGACAAGCAGGTCTTGTTCAGCCAGATTTGCATCTCAGGCATATGTAGAAACAGAAGAAGAAATAGTTCCTGGCATAAACACTGTAGAGAACCAAACAACTAAGAGTCCAATGCATCCAGGGAAGCAAAAGAAAATGAGTTGTGACTCCTTATGCAGTGTTTTGATAAAGCAGATCAAGTTCCAGTGCAATCACAGCTCTGTTGCCCTTCGTGCCTGTGAGGAAGAAGCGGTCTGTACATGTACACACCTGGAAAATGCTAAGGGTCAAACACCACAGCACTCTGACTTCAAATTGCAAAAGCCACTCCAGAGAAAACTCCAGCACAGAAAAGTGGTTGAATAGTTTCCTCTTTAGTTGCAATCTCTTGCTATGTTTCCGAGAGTCAGGCAAATAGATCTGAACTGAAGAATTAAGACAAAAAAACAGTACAGCTCCAAACATACTAAACTTCTGGATAGCTTAATCGGTACGTGCCTTTACAGACATAAACAGCATGGAATAAAACCAGGGATGCAAAGGCATGTGAAGTGGTTTCTATATCACACCAGGGTGACAAGAATCTACAGAGGAAAGACCAGCCTGCTGTTCCCATTCAGAAGAGTCATCAGGTCGCTTTTGCAATCCAGTTTGCCTTTACTGGCCTCCTGCCTATGCCGGAGTCATCCAGCTGTCAGAGCACCATGCTGCTCCTGCTACAGCCTTTCATCGCTGCCAACTCCTGAATTACTGGAAAATTACTTGGCAAAATGACATGTGGATAAAAAGGGAGAATCCCAGAATTTCCCTCATCATAGATGAAAAGGAATATTCCATTGCTCTGTTCTCTACTAAAAAAATTAAATTAACTCACATTACCTCATTTGTGTATCAGTTTTTAATAGCTCTTATGTTAGATTAAAAAAGTGAAGTTGCTGAAGACTGCCACAAGTAAGCTAAAGAAATAGGAAGTTTGCACTAAACAAGTGCACTACTAAGCTACACTTTATTGCTTGTGCTGTTTTATTCTGCCCAGTTTCATTCCAAGTGGAAACTCAGTTTTCAGATTTTCCTAAGGATTTGGGAAACCAGCAGAGGTTAAAGTAGGAAATGGAACACATGCCTCAGGCAATACAGCCTGAACTAAGCTTTTGTAAAAAAATCCCCACAGCAAAGTTAGATTGATGAAATAAAATGGCCCAAAGACAGATCTGTTGAGTTAGTTTGCTTTTAAGGCTGTGCACGAAGTTCAATACTGAACTTCAGTGGAAAAGGAACAATTAAATAGTGTGCCTCTTAAGAATGCACAACTTTAAGAAGATTCTACCAGCCTGAGGTTTCAGCCAAATCACACCCTTTCTAGAAGGTGCTCGCAACTACTCTCCCTGTTGTTGTTTTTAAAGCATTTCTACTATGTCATTATTTCCACTGCACTTCTACATTTAAGACTGTTTTGGCATGTTTAGTGACTTTTTGTTTCTTCACCTTTAAAACTCTCTTGTGCAGTAAACAGAGACAAACCCAAAAGCCCTGAAAAAATCTTAACCTTCTAAATGGGTTCATAGGAGGAAGTTATGCATGTTTAGTCTTCTATTCCTCAGCAGATCTCTTACCAGATCCTGAACTGTAACAAGATAAACATCCTAATTTTACACAGTCATTTTTATTGTAAAAAACAAACAAACAAACAAAATCACAGAAGAAAGGCTCAAAACTATTCTTCGGAAAGATCTCAATGTTTTTAACAGTTTTACCCAGAAAACCCACAGAAGTTAGTGTTCTTTTGTGATGTGCTAGACAGATAATGAGAGACAGCTTCTACCAGAGAACTTACTATCAAAACATCAGGTATGACACAGACAAACAAGAGTGAAAAAGAAGCAAGGGCAGAATGAAAAATAAAGCAATTGAAGTCAGATGAAGGTATCCTTGGTCAATAATTTTTTTCATGAGCCATTTTAGGGGAAGATGTTAAATGCCCTATCTCAATAACAGAGTCTCTTAAGTAAATACATAGCATAAATACATTCATAATTAAACTAGTATTGCACAGCAGGTACAAAACAGCATTCCAGGAAGAGAAACAGGTCATGGTAGAAAAGTTATGCTGAGGAATTTTTATTTCCTCCTTCATGGACACTAACTCTTGCATCTTCACCTACCATATCTTACATATAGACATGTTGTGATTGTACGCATGTATTTTAAATATATACAGAAATACATATAAATTAATATACATAGTATTTTATCAAGCTGGGAACACAAAAAAGTTCAACAAAAAAAAAAAAACACCCAGAATGTCTGGAAGGTCTTATCGTAGGCAACATTCATATAGTACAGAATACATTACATTCATTCCCCGAATAAAAGTGTATAAAACAGAATGGTCATGACAAAAATCAATGAAATCTTAAGGAGACTTTTCAAATCTTCCATGTTACTGGCAGCCCAGAGAAGTTTCTCACAAGATCTCTGTGATACTTCCAAGTCTCTTTTCAGAAATATACCTAGGCATAGAGTAGAAATACAGCCAGGATCCCTGGAGTGGCATGGAAAAGACAAATAGAAAGGTAGCTGCAGAAGCCTACAGAAAGTGTGAAGAAAAATCCAGTAGAAGAGCTTCAGATTTAGCATACCTTGATAAGTAACTCCTGTCATACACAATATGCCTTTATATCTCTTATATACATGGGAAGTTTACATATTAATGTTTGCATGATGGTAAATCGGAGGACTGCTTCATTAGATTTGAAGGAGCCCTTCTCCTCAGGCCAGGCCTCTGGTTTGACTCAGATTGAATTACAAAGCTAAACAGAACAGGAAGGATCTGTGCTCCTAATTCCGTTTGATAGATCACTTTGTCATTCCCAGATGCCAGATTGAAGATAGCCGCCTCTTCCTTGGCAAAGAACAGCGCTTTTAAGCTCCAGGCTGTCAGGGACAGCAAGCGCCTACAGTACGTGCACAGACTGACAGTTGCATTAAGATGTTTCCTGCCGTTTCTTTAAAAAATTATGGCAACCTGCTCATTATTAGCCTTCTGTAGTTGGAGGGAGTTAAACTGGGTGAGATGAAGTGGAAGTCACAGCTGAGGGTGCTCTGGGCTGTAACACTGCAGAGTAACCGCACACCTCTGCAGATGTGCTGACTGGGGAATCACCCTATCAGAGTATGAGGCAGGTTTAGTGGAGACTATGGCAAGTGAATGGAAAAAGTCTTCAGGAAATTAGTTTTTTCCCATTCTTTCTGAATCTGAGGGAATTCAAAGGCACTTCATTGTCATAACTGTTTCATGTTTAGTTTTGGTTGCTGAAAGCTCTTCTCCTAATTTGCTGTACAACTCTCAAATTGCCGATTAGGGGAAAAAAATAGACAAAATGTAAAGGCACATCTGAGAACATGTGGAGTCCATTAACAGAAAAAAATCATGGCTTATTTTCACTTATCCATAGTTACTATTTGTAAGGGGTTTTTACTTTTTGAAACTTATCAGGTGCAATCTGAAAGGATGTAAAACAGACTTAAGCCAACATACATGGGTCCACGCACAAACCTATCAGTTAAAGTAAATTCAATACCATCCTCACTATGGAACTACTGCACCTATAGTTAAAAACCTGCAATTTCTCTCCCTTAAGACATGTTTTCCTATATACTAAGCCACAAAAAAATTTGGAGTAAAATAACAAGGGTGGAAGGTTTCAATAGTTTTCAGAGAACTGGTAACTGACTGCTCTTCTGCTCTAACTGCTTGATAATAAGAGGTGCACAGGCCCCCAAAGCTCACTGGTAATGAAGCCTCAGACATTTCTGATACACTACTACAATAACAACATGTCGCCCTTGCACAGGATCTTTCCCGTAAGACAGATACAAAGAGAGGAAATAGTAAACGTCATAGGCCCTCTAGAGGTAAGGTCAGTGTTAGAATTGACAAGTTTTGTGTGACATAAAAATTACTGAAATAAAGTCCTCACTGAGGACTTTTTCAAGCATCTCAAAACACTTCAGAGATGAAGTCTCTTATTTCTGTAGACAGCGGGTTAGAAGCAGTTTTCCGAAACTACAAGTTGAGAATCTAGTTATGACCATACTCCACTCTTGTTCAATTTTCTAGCCTCTATCCTTGATAAATCTTTCTGTAAGTAAATTTATTCACTATGTCATAATAAAGCCTTAATTTTTCCAAATATCTGTTTTTAATTCCTTAAGACATTTATCATGCAATACTGATTACCTGGGGAAGTAAACTGCTCATATGCAAGAAACTACGTGTACAAGAATTAGCACTAAAACATACACAGCTGCTGAAGAAAGCTCCTTCACTTGTTTGTTTCCAAGTCAGACTGTTAACCAGGAATCAGGCTGTCTTTTTCCAAATCCTCACCGTTTCAATAGGAGTTCAGATGGCTGTTCATGGATCCCTGGTGGAGTCACTGTAGCCACAGGAGGCTCAGCTGACAGAGCTCTTTTGCCAGACAGGCTTCGAGAATAAGCATCGAAGCACTGGAGAGCAACATTGGCTGGATGACCTCCAAAGGAAGAAAAAGACTTGGACCATTTGGGGAGGAGGCTGTTGGGGGAGTTTATGGTAAAGCGTAAAGAATGTGTTGCAAAGGAGAATATTAATAGGAATTCAACCTTTCCTTACTTGAAGTCATTTGGTCATTTCAAATGAGGTTAGTTGCATAAGCTGAAGAAATGGATCTAGGTGAACAAATCTGCTCTGCCCTAATCTGTGGTGATTTCAACTCTTTTGAAATACATATAATTTCATCATCTTGAAAAAAATCCTCAATGAGGTCAGTCAGCCTCCACTACAGGATCCTGAAGCTATGATAAAGCATGAGATAATACATCAGAAGTAAGTCCCAGCTTTCAGCCTTAGACTTAGCTAGACCTCTTTAAGCCCCACAGTGCAGCTAAGGTTTTTTTTTTCCTTATCTTCTTTTAGTTATTTTGTCTGGGTGATTTTTTTATATAGTTGACCATGGGGCCACACACATGTTGTTTCTAGCACGAATGAGGGATTATGTAGCCAGGTGCACAAGAACAGATAGAGGCAAAGAATTATTAGTTTTCAGAAAAGTAAAATCTATTTAGATATTCTAAACATATGTTTTGACTCAAGATGTGTGTGGGAAATTTTTAGATATTTATTTTCCATAGAGTTCCTGGCAATTCATCCAAACAGAAAGCAAAAGACTATCATTGCAGAGATCACAGCTACCCTGAACTACTGATAGACAAGTGTATGACATTGGTCCCCCGGCAAGACCAATAAGGACTCCTCACAGTTTAGACAACAAGGTAGAAGACAGAAATTATGTTTATTTTCCTATTCCCCATATTTATTCAGATCACATTATCCAAAGGAAGAGATTCCTACATCCCCCACTAGAAATGCTATTCATTTATCTTCAACTAAAACTACCATTTTTAACAACAGAGCAATTTTATAACATTTTGCAGTTGCTGGAGGGCCAAGGAATGGAACAAGCATAAATCCTACGTAAATGGCATGGAAATTGAGCATATGCAATAATTCATATAGTGCATGGGTAAGGACCAGAGAAAATCATCCATCACTGTTATAATTTGAAAAATGTTAGGTGTTTGTCATTCATTTAAAATACTATGAGCGGTAAAATAGCTCATGCCTCATATAATCTGCCTTAAACTTTCTTGCCACAATAGTTCCCTCAATGACTTAATTCCACCTGCTGTGAATTGATGTATGATGAAGGCAAATAAGAGTCTCCTTTTAAGTTGTGATGTTTTTCATTCTTTGTTGCTGCTAAATTTAAGGCTGACCAAGTTTTCATTAGACAAGCCTATTTATTCACAGATGAAAAGTAGACAGAAATCCATATAGTTTTTTGTGGTTTATTATTCAGACATCTTTGCAGACAAACCCGACAAGCTGGCTCCCCGGAAAATAAAAGGATATTTGGATGTGATTAGTAGCTATTTTCCTTAAGAAAATAGCTCTTTTTACAATTTGGCTCTCCCTATTTTGACAGAATAACTAGGAGTCTTTTTGAGAGGGGAAGGGCAGATATCAGTTCTATATCAAATATTTGATTATTACAGTGGGATTTCTATTTGATATGTAGTGCACACAACTTCACTTCTGATCACATTTTCCATTATTGCTTTTCCAGACTGAAATAATATACAATTTTAAATTTCATTTAGAAAAAGACTGAAACTACTCTAGATGGAATTTGAGAAGTTTAATCACTTAATATATCATTAGAAAGTAGGAATTCATTGGCTGTAATATTTTCAATAATTTGGTAATCTGTTCTGCAAAGAGATTCACTGAGTACTTCAGTGGAAAAGCACACATCTTTATTACAAGTTTTCTGTAATGTGCTAGTGCACTGGGACTTGGCATGCCTGCCTTTCTCATCTAATTAAAAAAGAGATGATTCATTGATAAGGGAAATGATTCCTAAAGTAAATGGCAGTCTCCTCTGTGCTTTGGTATGTGTAAGCAGTAACTGGAAACTATCTCGATTTTGCCTTGAAAGAAGAAAATGTTTTATCTCAAATTTGGGCACAGCACATCACTGTTAGTGAGGGGCTTCATGATACATGCACAAGCAAACACTTCACTCAGAGATAATTACTGTTCTTCTGAAGCTGGCCACAGCACTGCACTGAAAAGGCTACCAAATACAATGTCCTGCAAGAAGATACCACTGGTAAAGGGAGAAAGTTTGAATGGTCAGAAAGGTTGTCTTCACCTTTGTCTCCATTTTTGTTTCCAGATCAACCCTTGGGCAAATTCTAGGGTTTGTCTATTGCTTACAGTACTAGTGTTAAAGACTTCAAGAGAGGAATTAGAAAACCAGCTCACTGTATTAAATGGAAGACATTAATTTGACTAAGTGTAAGTCAAATGGCACTTGCCAGCAGGAGGAAGAGAATTCCTGCATTGTTAAATGCCGCAAGAGAATCCCCTGCCAAAACCTTCCAAAAAGATATTATTTTAAAAATGCTACATCGTCAGAAGCTCACACTGGCAAATCAGCGCTCCCCCTTGAACCGTCTCTGTCCCAAGGACACCTTCTGCCCATGAAAGCTGTAGCTCTGTTGTGTTAGCCCCTTCACAGATGTCACACATTAGGCAGGAAACAGAAATACTTCATAAAGGCATGCTCTTTTAACTTCTAGATTGTGCTTTTGTTGAATGAGCTTCATTTGAAAACATACAAACCTATAGTTTTACAATCAGTGCAACCCCGAAATGTACATAGCTTACCCATTTATTTGTGCTGAAGTTGGAACAGCATCAATATGCCAGACTTGTTGAGATAAAATCTGATCCAACATCCATGGTTTATTAGTGATAATTTTTATGTTTCTTAAATAGAAGAATGAATCATAGTTCTTGACCACTCTGCATCTGGATTTGAATTTCATGCATCTTTTACAGTTTCAAAACAAAGCTAATGGATGCTGCTGTGACTCATATTAGCCATCACACCACATTAAAAAAATTCCCTTCAAGATTGAGTGCTTGAGCTAGAGGGCAGACTGCATCCCCTGTAAACTCAATTCCTTCTTCTCTTGATCAATGTTATCACTTCCTTCATTTCAGTTTTATATCACTATATCGGCCTGATCCACTGAAGCCCATTTCAAAGATCAAAACTGTGATCCATTTTTCTTACGAAAATGTGAGAATAAACATTATTAATTAAATTAAGGCTACATAACACTTTAAAAATTACCTAAACAGTCACATCCTATTGCTCTCATTACCTATATCTCCATTCCATTCCAAGCAGAACACTCATGAAATATGATTTATCGCAAACTAGAAGCTTGGTATACCTAAAGTTGCCCAAAATGAGCAACACAGTAAATCTTATCCTGAATATAATGTATTTTTGCATTACCAGGCATGCACACCAGCTGCTGAACAGTGTGACACACAAGGCTTATCTAAAACAAAAGGCTAATCATCCTGATTAACCTGAGTACTTGGGATTCTTTTGTCTTGTCTTTAGCATTAGTTCGGTGAAAATAACCTCCCAATTTAAATACCTGTTATATAAATATGTAAAGAAACACTGATGTCATGGAAGTCACCCATTTGAAATGCAGATGCAGAGAACAATTTAGTTTGGAGAAGGCTCCTGTCTGGTGGTGTTCTGAGTGTCTCTGTGGATGGAGGCTCTACCACATCTGTGGACAGTGTGTTATTGCCTGGCTACCTTTTTTCCCTTGATATCTCATAGGATTTTCCCTCATTGCCACCTGTGTCTGTTGCCTCTCGTCTGAGTCCATCTTCCCTGCACCCTCCTTTTGCTGGGTAGATCCAGCCCTGTCGATGATCCAGAACAACACCACACAAACAGGCTGTCCACACCACCTGCATCCTACAGCAATGCAGCAGTGGCTATGAAACATCAGATCCTCTTCCACCCCTTTATGCTTTCTTTTATACAGTCCTCACTGTCAGCCCCCAGCCTGGTAATAGATATTTGAATATATTAACCTTGCAGGAGTAAGAATTTATCTGGCACAGGCCCAGAAGTTCAAGCATATATCAGCTCTGACTCTGAACTACTTGTCTGTATTGACAACTTTAACAAGATTTAAACTATGAAATTGGACTCCCTCCTAAGTGTCCCATAAGCAGTTTTTTTCTAAAATCAACCCTAGAATAAAGATGCTGTGATATAAATTAGCAGAAGTATGCTAAAAATTAGACCATGTATTTCCAAACCTTCAAGAAAACATTTTATTAAAAACTCCATTTTAAAAACTATTTAATAAAATTGTTATTTATCATTCTTTTCAGGTTAGAGGGTCACCTCTGACATTTTCTCTGAACTACCTTTCCTATTTCTACCTCAAATTTCATTATATCACAAAAGGTCAGATTCAGACCAGATGTTACCAGGCAGAAATCAGCGGGCCTCCTTCAGTGAAGAAGTTATGCCTGTTTCCTATAGGACTGAATTTAGCTCCATAAGCTTTCACTGGCAAAAAAATGATGGTGCCGTCTGCCCATCACAGCCAGACAGAACCATCCTACTGGGGAGACACTGCGGAACATCGTATTTCCCACAGTGGGAGCAATCTCCCCTGAATCTCCACAATGTGCCATTAAAGCCACTTAGGCAAACAAGCCCTCTATAAACAGATTATCTAACAGAAAAATTTTGTCAGTATTGCTTCACCTTCTATAATGTACCATTCTAATGCTGTCTTACTACTGCAGAAAGAGAATTAAAATCTAAAAGCAGCAAATGTAAAATTTTTGAATAATTTTCATTTATTATGAAAACCAATATTCCAGTACTAAAGCCAGCTTTTTTATCTGTGGCAGTATTTCATAGGTCTGGTGTTTGGCAGTAAAAGAAAGCACTAAGTATGTGAAAACATCGGTATAACCTGAGGATTTTGTACAACAGGAATTCCTATAAATTTTTCCAGGAGAAAGATGGAAGCTCTCCATATGCTCCACTTGAACTGAACTAACCATTACTATGTGCATTGCTGAAAACAAACTCAATTGCTAAACACCTGTAGTGCAGCTTTCATTAATACAATCACCTAAGTCAGTTGTACTGTATTATTTATCAGCATCTGCTCAATACCTCACTGGAAAACACAGGGCTTTCCGTGTTTCCAAAAATGCACCAAACTTAGTCCACTTTCTGTGAGGCAGTGAGGGAGATGGTTTCTCCTCTCTCCTGGCAGACTGCAGGGCTCCACAGCAGCCCCAGTGCCCTCAGTGGGGCTAACATAGCATCGCTTCCCTGTCAGCCAAAACTCACCTGTCCCTCTGCACCACTGCAGTATTTGTGGGGTTGCGAAGGGCTGCAGAAGCCAACAAAATAAGCCTCTTTGAAAATAAACAATTGAAGAAGGCACTGAACTGCTGACTATGAGCATGAAAAGCGGCTGAGAAGCAGGAGAGTGGGATTTTTCCTTTTGTGGCTGAAAATGTGTAGGCAAATCCATGCCTTCATGCTCTCTAAGTCAATCAAGCCCAGTCCAACAAAAATGTTATCAGCACCCCAGAGATCTAACTGCAGCTCCACTGAAACGCACATAAATTGAGTGTACCCTGTGTTGAAAGAGCAACATATCTGACTTAAACCTTAAAATCCTGAGAGACAAAAAATAAATAAATTTTAAAAAGTTAAAAACATAATCCCAGACTTAAAATTTGGAGTTAGTTATCAGTATAGCTCAAATTATGGCCTTCTTAAATAGAGCACTTCAAATACTAGCACCTTAAATATACATTGTAATGTTGATTGCAGGCTGTAAAGTTGTATCATTAAGAATTTTTTAGAAAAAATTCAGGTACTCAAACATGCAGATGGATTTTTAAGTTGGGGAAAAAAATCAATTTTTATCAGCATTCTTCAAATTTGCATCTACTTTGGCAAATTATTTTGATTCAAAAAGGGAACAAAAAAGGGGGAGACGTCAATATTCTGCTACAGTATTTTCAAAATAAAAACCGATGCATCGTTTCAAGGTCAAATTTACTTCTTTAAACATTTGAAAATGAAAATATAAAGTACTCAGGTTTTGATTAAATATTTGAAATAAATACCCTATGTTGTGGTTTTGCCTTGGGTTAATTTGCTTTTACACTTTTTACACAATTACTATTAGTTGAGAGAAGATTTATGCAGACAAAAGAGACTGGATTTAGGAAAATAACATGAACATTTATTACTAGCAAAATAAAAACTACTTAAGA
>JAYRBT010000178.1:10953885-10981112 GCA_036023395.1 Myiotriccus ornatus
CCTTCTCTTCCGTTTTTCTTAAATATGTAATTAGCAAAGGCGTCACTACGAGTTGTGATTGGGTTTTGTCCAGAAATTTACTTGGACAAAACCATTCACAACCCCAGGGACAGGCTGGTGGGCAAAACCACGACACCCTATTAGTTTTTATTGTATTTTAAATCCTTTCCTGTCAATGTAAAAAATGTTTCACTGGTAAGGAGGGAAGTTACCAAATCATAGTTTTCTATGTCTTAAGGAGGGTTTATTTGCAGTGTACTTGGCCAAGAATTATTCTTTATCCTCTCCACCACCATTCAACCAACATTTTCAACTTCCTGTGTACTGTTATGAGATAATATCTCATAAACACATCATCAAAAATATAGAAAATGCCTTAATTTTAGGTGTTGATCCAAATACGATCTGGGTAGCAAAGTATAACAACACTGATTAACAGAAACAGAGGAAGCATGAGGGACTCTCAGATGTATTCTGTACTTTTACAGCTCTACAGAACGAGAGCAGGGCTCAGGTCTATCATCTTTCATCCAGATGATGTTCTCAAATCAGGGGCAATTTTTTTTCTTTAATTTCAACAGGAACAAGCCTAGAGCTGAACAAAATTAAAAATTATGGGCTTGATGTAGATAACATTATCTAGCAACTGTTATGTGGAAAATTATAACCGATTATCGCAGTGGTACCTACTGGCCTTAAAACACTCGCATTTATTAAAACATTATGAGGAGATAAGAACTGCAGTCAAAGTCTTGGAAATTCAATTTAGACAAAGCAAACAAATACTTCTTGGATGCCCTAAATGGCCAAAGCTTCACAGAAACCAAAGAAACCACACTGACATACTCAGCCAGCACATACAGTTTTCATATGGTAA
Source organism: Myiotriccus ornatus (assembly GCA_036023395.1). Classification (NCBI taxonomy): domain Eukaryota; kingdom Metazoa; phylum Chordata; class Aves; order Passeriformes; family Tyrannidae; genus Myiotriccus; species Myiotriccus ornatus. Next base: position 10,954,763 of record JAYRBT010000178.1, read on the forward strand.
TGTTATATGAAATATATCATTATTTAATACATATATATACACATATGTATTTTACATATATGAAGCTAGAATGCTTTCTAAATATTTTCCATTTTAATGTAAATCTACAGTACAAGGTATTGTGTTCTGTAAGATCTCAAATGAACTGAGCTTAACCCAGTTTTGTTATGTCAGTATGAAGATGAAATGTGGCATAAAAATTAATTGAATTTTTTTAAAAAATAGAGCAGAGTTCATATATGTCCTACAAACAAAAACATTGGACAAGAGCCCTTTAACTGCTCCCATTTTTACACATAGCTATTAATAAGTCCTTAGACAAATTATTTGTGTGTTCCACCTCTCAAAGTAAAAAATCCTGTTTTGCCATCCAGACCATGGTGATATTCACCCATGTGGCAAACACCTGGGGAGGATAACATCTTAAACCGGTGCTGCTGAACTCACTAAACCTGACAGTCCTGTGTTCACAGTATGGAAAACGTGGAAGATAATGATTTCTTTCCTTTGACTGTCTGCATGGATTATAAATCTTTCATGGCAGCTTTTCCCTCAGAGTCCCTCTCTATGGAAAAATCTGCTCTAGTAGGATAAGACCTGCAGGACTGTCCAGGGCTTCTGGGCATCAGACTGTGGCTACTAAGATAAGGTGTGGCTACATTAAACTTCCTCATTTCAAATAATGAATGCAGGTTTCTGTTAGGAGTGACTGGACATGCAACACCAAACATGAGTGCTAACAAGTCCCCATGAGCTGAATGCAGTTCTTTGACAAAAAACTTTAGGGAGCAAAACCAAGCATGTGCAAAGTAAACATAACAGACAGGTAACACCTAATGAAAAATTTACCACTGAAATCCCACAGAGAAAAATATTCAGAGCCTATTTAATCTGAACAGCAATCTTTCTAGAGTTAGTCTGGGCCCTTATTATCTTATATAATTTCACTGTTTCTGTTCCTTTCTGTCACCATCAACAGCAGAAGCCATGTGGCACCATTGTCATTGCCATGTCATTACCTGTTTCAGTAGAAATACAGTAATAAACATCCCTGCCTTTTTTTTTTTTTACAAAACCTCTACAGAGGGAAGCAAAAAAACCACAGTAGTGCCCCGAAACGATTTAGCAGTTACCACACTGGAAATGTTGTGGGAGGTTTCCTGGCCTGTTTGTAGTTCCGTGTGCTTGTTTTTACAAGGTTCTCCACCAAGAACAAAACACCAGCAAGCCTTGTGTCTCCTGTAAAGTTGATTATATTAGGTCATCTTATCTTAGTGACAGAGGGGAGAGACAGGCTGGGCGTGATGAATGGCTATTGTTATACCCTACCTGACCACCCTGGCGCCCACCCAGGCACGCAGCCTGATGGCAATCAGGTAGCCTGACTCATGTGATATTTGACAAAGGATAGGTCAAGATCCTCCCCATCTGTTATCAGGAAAAGCCTTCTGTTTACTTGCAGCAATACTGCAGTGTTAAATTTACCAGTGAAAAATGTGTAGAAATAAGAAGTGCAGTTTGTAGGTTTCCCTGCTATTGTATTCACATGATTAAAAAGGAAAATTAAGCACTTCAACTGGAAAAAATGGCAGCTCTCTTCTGTCAGCACAGCCTAGCAAACACATATGCTTAAAAAACAGTGTTCTTTATCATCACTGACACAGTCTAATGTGAACATCTACAGTTAGCCACCCATATCTGTGCTCAGCTGCCTAAATTATGAGTCTGCTGTGAAACTTATGTAGAACTGACTCACAAGGAAAATTTTAGAAGGTACCACAAGCCTTCAGACAAATCCCAGTATTTGGCTCCATCTGATGTATGTAGCTGCAGCTTGAAAACTCAGAAATGAGAGCATTTCCTTTGGGAGAAAAGAAATTCCAGGAACTGCAATATGGAACTGCACACAGGGAATTACTAATATATTAAAGTAAAAACCTTCTCCTAGATCTAATGATATGAAATAAAATGCAGAATGTTGAGCATTAAGTGCATCTGTAAGATCAAGCAACATTTTAGTTTTGGATTGTCTAATCTGAATATCCACAGGCATCTGAATTTTTCAACTGCAACTATAACCCTGCACCCTTGTGGAAGAAGTACTGCAGTACCAGACTAGATGATATGTTCCTTTAGTCACATAACCTGTGAGGTAAGCTGATTATAAAAAGAGCACCTTATGCATTCAGGAGTAGAGTCATATGTACCTTCTGTGTATTATGACAGTATATTAATCCTACTCAGTATGGGACTGCTTCCAGGCAACTTTCCTTGCCTTTGCTAGAAAATAAGGTAAACTTTTTGCTACTCTTCCTGTATAGGCTTCATCGTTCATAAATTTGCCAATATTAACAGAAAGCAATTTATTGCAATAATTAATATCCATTAATAATTTATTACTGAAGATAGTAATTATTTCATTATTCTGTAGATAATTATTCTTGATAAATTAGGCAGGCACGTACTTTCCTACTCTTAAAGCTGGCCTTGTTGCTAGGCAGCAAACAACAACAGCACACACTTTGGAAGATCTCACCAAATAAACTATCATCATCTCGTTGTTTTGTTTTGACCTGAGCCAAATACTGCTATTTTTCTATTTGATAGTTTTTTGCGTGCTTTGGACTTTGTTCATTTATAACTTGAGGGTTTAATTTTGTTTTTATGCAAGAAAGTCATATGCAACTATTTCCTGTTTCTGCAGGCTGAGGGGGCAAAGATGATCAGCTGCAGTTTTACTGTTAGTGAGCTCAGCCAAAAAGCAATGTCTGTTCATCAACTGCATCACGCACAACCACACATGTCACTGGACAACTTTTAGCAAAACTAAAATCCCCCATGGAAGCACAAGGTACACAACAGGATGAAGGGCACAGTACCTGAGCACAAAGTTTTTTTCTTAAACCATCACTGCATAGCCAAGATCCCAACTCGCAACCATTGCAGTGTCAACAGTTGAATTTAATAAAAGCTGGGAATGAAGACTGGACCTTACTTCAGTCTATAATTGCACAGATGCTTCCAGAAGTTACGTACTATAATTATACCTCCCTATGTGATGTAGGGGCTTATGTATGTGGTAGCAGCAGCTCAGGTACTATATCATAGCAGTACTCCAGAGTGACAAGTGGAGTAAATCTTCTCTAGTTCTGTGGAACTATAACACATCACAGCCACAGAGTTCTCCAACACAGTTTTATTGCCCTTTATAAATTATTAGTTAGGAGACAAATACTTCTGGCAAAGTCCTTAGACTGTGTGGCAATGAATTTCCTTGTCATTTGCTACTGACTGTCACACAGTTTGCCTCTATGAGAGTAGCAGATTTAAATGAGGACCTTGAGCACACACAGTTCCTGAAATGGGGCTTTTCTTCCTTTCCTTTCTGTACTTAAAGCTGGAGCAAATCCCTGTACTGTGCCAACAGAAACAGTGACACACAACGGAAAGAACTTCGCCTTTTCCATGCAATCCAATCTAAGGCTTGGTATCCCCACTGAATACTGGACACCAGTAGGTTTTGAGCACTGGTGCAACTGTTTGCATTTGTGCTGAGTGGCCCATAGGTCCTTCAGATCTAAGTAGGAGTGTTCTACACCTACTTTGCACTTTGTAGGTGAATGCAACAGCATAGTGCCTAAGGCAATGAAGAAGTGCAAACTCATACAGCTGGTAAACAGGTAAGACCTAAAAAACTTGAGTAGATAGGATGAAGAACTCTATGAAAATGGGTAAAACAGCTCTTGTCAATTCAAAATACTCAATATCAGAAAGTGGTTTTGTTATACAATTAAAATTCATGCACAATCCATAAATCCACCCTTAATTGTCATAATCTTATGGAAGGACAATAAAGATTCATCACACAAACTTTTCTCTTAATATTTTCTACTATAAAAAAACCCCTATGGCCCATTTTATATATTTTATAAATCATAGATGTCACTTTACAAACATCCTCACAATGCAGTGAAGCACAAAGCTGCATTCAGTATGGCAATTTCTGTATGTAGGGACACAAAAAAAAAATCACCATTTTGCAATGGACAGTAATGCAGTTTTCATATCATTCATGCTCAGTTTGGATAGGAACAATTCCATGACTTGAGATAAGGAAGCATTGGTACACGTGCCAGACTTCAGCTACCCCAAGAAGACACACTGTGAAAATCAGTAGATTTTCAGGTGGCAACAACTGCATGGGTAGCTCTGATAAAACATGGAAACAAAAGTGTATGTGTGCCTCTGATACAGAGAGACAGACAAAGGTTGTGTTAGTGCAGCTGAGGCAGGAATAGTATCTATATGGCAAAAGTGAAAACCACTTATTATGGACAACAGCACAGCATATGGGGCAGGCACATATTGTACACAGCTTACTAAACTATAGGTCTCTAAATATAAGCCCCCAAAGAAAGCTTTGGACTGAAATAGCAAGTCCTGCATAACACTGCATAACATCAGGGGAGTTAGGGTTTGGGGTTTTTTTGTTTGTTTGTTTTTGGTGGTTTTTTTTTTGGTTTTTTTTGGGGGGGGGTGTTTTGTTTTCTTTTGAAAATAACTGTTGATGTCTTATTCCTAGAATTAAGCTGCATTCACATAAAAGTAAAGTGGAAAAATTAAGTGTTCACATCTATTTTTGTTAAAAATCATGTTTCTTACAATGTGAGTCTTGATCCAGAATTCAGAAAATGCTCAAGTCAAATACAAAGCTGTGCAATCACGTTCATATTTAAAGTTTACTATTATTTCTTGGGGCACTTCCCACTAGATAAAAAGGTTTCTAATTATACTCTCAACTGAGACTCATGCATTCTCTGCTTCTGGAGTGCTTTTGGCTTTGCACTGATAGTCTGGGTCCCCAAGGGAGAATCACAGATTCCATTGCACACAACCAAATGCTTTGCAAACAACAAATTTTGATGCAACCCAACCAAAGTAACGAGTGTCAGGCAGCTTCTGTCACACACAGATAGACTCAGCCATAGCCAATGACAACACAGGCAAACTTATAACCCCTTTTTCTTACCTAATAAATGTTATGTTCAAATATATCACTCATTGCAGGTATGTATTTATACCGACTTACCAAGGTGGCATACAATTATCTTGCTAATCAAAGGACTAATTTTTACATATTCTATCCATATAGAGTAGATCAAACTTGTGTGTCACTACAAATGTATATTTACCATGAGCTTTGAAAATATTAATATGTAAATTACCACGCCTCCAAAATCCCTTATTAAAAAAAAATTCCTTCAAAATCTCCCCACAGGTTCCTTGTAGTCTGTGTTACTAACTGCAAATGAAAAATGTGATCGTTCATTTATGGCCCTGTCTCACACCATAAGGGTTCAAGTCTGTGACATTCACAGGTCCAAGATCCTCTGTTTCAGCAAATTGATGTATTGTGTAAATACCTAGGAGGACACCTGAGTGCTAATGAAAACAATGCAACAATAAATTAGTAATGAATAAGTAAATCCAGCACTGTCAGGAAAAAATGCACGTGCAATTGTTTAGATTTCTTAAAAATTAGTCTGTTTGCCAGTTCCTGTTCCACAGCTAATAATTAAGGGGTTTATCCTTTTGGTTGATGTGATTCTTACTCATGTTTTAACACATGCTTCCTACTTCATCTATAAAATTTAATTTGCAAGGTATTTGATAACACAAGACACAGGAAAATGAAAATACACTATTCATATCTTCTTTTCTGGATATATTACACTTAGGGAAAAAGTTATTACTAGCCTAAAATCTAGAGAGGGTTGGTTGTAACCAAGTGTTTCCTTTGAGGAATTTACAGGAAGAGGTATGCTTTTGAAACAATTGTACGTATAAATAGTTATCAGAAACGTGACAGTACACTATTCTGCCTCATCATCTTCCAAGTATTAGTTTAAGAACCCAAATTTCTATAGGGAAAAGATGAAACTGCAAAAAACCCTATACTTTTAACTACACATTTTGATTCAATCCAACTTAAAGGCAAAGATAAAAAACAGGGAAAAACACAGTGGTAGAAAGGCTACTCCTGTATGATAAGATAGTTTGATTCAGCCTGTCCACACTACGTAGCGTCTGATGACAGGCTCTTTACCAGAGCTATAAAACATGCTAACAGTGCTATTAAGCATCATCTTCCAGCACAGGCATAAATGCTCTTGGCACAGTTGCATTTTGTACCTGCCTAGTGCCAAATTTCAAAGAAGCTGCAGATAAGACATGAGAAGTAGAGAAACAGACACTCGTTTGCAGCCTGGGAAGATCCAGGAAGATCCTCTATTAGGGGAAGGCACCACCAAGTAAGGCCATAAGGTAGAAAGACATGTCGGCCCATGAAGGAAACAGTGCTCCACCAAGAATGTTGGGGCATACCAGAAATAATGGGTAGAGTTAGAGGAGAATTCATCCAAAAGCATTCTAAAGGTAACTGAGCAGCTACAGGATAACTGGTAGCCTACAGTTACTAGTGGCAGAAAACCAAGGAGGAAATAAATGGTTAAATCCCAGGCAAGCAACAGTGGTGGTATTTGACTGTGAACCACAGAAGAAAGCAGAGGACACAAAGTTTAAATCAGAAAAGCCTCAAGAGGCTCCTAAGAAAATAACAGGCAAAATGTACTGTTGATGCATGCCCAGCTGCCAGAACTAAGAGGGCACCAGCTCTTTTCCAATTCCAGGTACCTTAGTGGTTTCTACTTTAACATTCAAAAGTGATACAACAGCAGACTGACAGCTGAGCAAAAACTTTTTTTTGTATCCAGAGATGATCAAGAAGCAAAGTAAGCAATATTACAAATAAGAAAATAAGACTAGAATATCAAGTTCTGGAGAACAGAAAATTATTATTATTATGGTCTCCTTATACTAAGTCCTCGTGCTGCTTCAAGAGATTTCTGGCATGCCTTAGTCAGAGTACCTGCAAATATTAGTCTATGTATTTCATGGCATTTGTTCAGGAACAAAGAGACATTCAATAAACTGAAAATATAACAAGAAATATTTCTCTGAAAACTTCAAATAAATCCAGACACCTCACTGATGAAAAAAACATCAGCTGACAAAAAAAAAAAAAATTAAAAGAATTGCAACCAAAAGTTGAAGTTCAAGATATTTTAGAATTATTGTGTTTATTTGATGAGTGTCTGTTTACCAGTGTGCTTCACACCAACGCCTTAACAAATAGAAATTTTCAGTGTACTTCGTGCCTCAGAGATAGGAAAAAAGTAGTTGTAGACTATTATTCTTATTTCTTACTGGAAATCAGTTTTTCCAATCACTTAAAATTAGCTCCAATTAACAATATAAGCTTACCAGGTTTCAACAAACCTAGATGTCTGGAATTTCTACAGGTTGAAAAAAAAAAACCAAAAACAAACACCAAAACAAAACAAACAAAATCCCACACAACTAAGGATCATTAAGTTCCCAGTATTTATCTGATTTTCTCCTTTACTTTTACATAGGATCTGTATAGAACTTAAATGGATTAAAATGCATCCAAAATCTTCTCCTTTGGATTATTTCTATGGCCAAAATGTTGCATATTCCATTCCTATATATTCCCCAATCCCTTATGATTCTGCTTTGTCCTGGGAGAGTGCAGATGTTCTGCTGAGATCTACTGCGAACAGATCTCACAAAATACGACTAAATACCATGAAATAGTAACTCAATATAACAAGAAAATTTAGATTACACATTATAAGACCTATTGCAGATAAGATCCAAGCACAGCTTTCACCTTTCATATGAAGAAAATACAGCTACTGTATACTTGAATGGGAAGTACATTTTAACCTTGAAATAAGTATCCTAAAACTGCTGTCTTTGACTCACTCTCTGCAAACAGCAGTTCCTGATAAAAATGAAGACATGATTTTGCTACATGACTTCCAGGAGAGTCTCTAGGTCAATTAGCATTTGTATTATCATTTCAGGAAGTGATATATAACCCTGGCCACTTTTTGAGCTATCTCTTGGAGAGCCTCTTATCCTTCTGTCAACTCACATTTGTCTGCTAGTGAAGTTACTGGAAAGAATGACTCAACATTAATTTCAATTACGGCAGAGTGAAAGTCCATTCATAAATACTGCCTTTGACAGACTTCACTTCTTGAAGCTGACCTTGATTAACCAGTATATGCACTATATGCCAAAGAAAAAGTATCAAGACCTTGCAATGTTGCTTTAACTCAATACACAGAAGTTCAGAGGAAAAAGAAAAAAAAATTTCACATTAAAAAAATCAAAACAAGATTTCATTTTATTAAGGCAATTGCCAGCAAGCATGCCATCTTAGTAATATCCTGTACTGTAATCCCCTAAAGAGTACTGGAGATGCACCTAAAGACAAGATTTCATTCATTTTGAGGTGCATCCAACAGAATCTTAAAATACCAGTATCAGGTCTTTTCCTTTGTGAATGCCTCTATTGAATCAGGTTTCAAGTATTCGTAAGTCATTCATAATATAAACATAGTTTGATGGAAGTCAAGTTATTCTAAGAACCAGTTTAAAGGTATAGAGTACTCTGCTCCCCGAAATACAAAAGAACTCTGAGAAGCACATAATACATATTATACAACATGTGCTACATAGACAGAAGATTCCCTGAATATGAAAAAACAGCCTTTCCACGTGAGATACGGGACAGCAGATGGTGAGGTTCATTTTCCTTTAGCATTAGCAACTTTTCCCTGATTGTCACAGTGCCTCAGGGTCCTTTGAGCATTTAACAACCCGGTAAGATAATGTGAGGAACAAACACAAGGAGAGACTAATGTCCAAACCTGAAGTATCTAGGGGCATAAGGATTATTGATTACTAAAGTCATGGGGGCTCAGGCTTTTTGTTCTTTTGAAAATCAGGCCTAAATGATTTCCCAAAGTGGAGAAAAAAGTTTGAGGGAACAAACTTCCACGTCTATCCTCTGTGCCAGCCTGCACAATCACCCTTTAGTTTCTTGGTTTATTTTGTCTTCATGTTTTGAAGTGCTGAAGCTGACAGAAGATGATGAGACCATGTGCATCTCTTCCTTACACAAAAAAAATGTAAGGACAGTTTTGGTGGGACTGTCAACTACAAAATTCACTCTATTCTGTCCTGTATTACTACAGGGCAGGGTAAATACTCTTCAGATGATCTGTAAAAGGCCATTAAAAAAAAAAATAGAACTACCAGCTTTGAAGAGACATCCACTTTTTAAACACAAATATGATCTCAGACACCATGCTGTCTTCATAGTTTGACTTTTCAAGTTCAAGCACATCACAATTAGTTATCTGAACTGGATTATTAATTGTAAACCCATCTGGTGTAGCCAGATTATTAGAAAGGACTTTTAATGCCAACCATGAGTCAATCCCCTCTGCAGTCATAGTTTTACTGTACCATGCTTAGTTCCTGCCCAAAATATTCTCAGATACCTTGCAGCTGTTGAGTCAGTTTCAAAATAATATATTGGTTAATTTAATTTAAAAAATCAGTGCAAAATGTTCTCAGGACTCTATATGAAATAAAAAACACCATAGTACAGGAACAACATGTTGCTGAACTAAGTGCAAATAGATCTAAAAAGCCCTTTATCCTAATTTAGTGCTAAAATCTATTTCCCAAGCCCCTTTCAGTCAGGTGATACTTTCTGCTGAGATACTTCCTCTGCGTAAAGCCACTATTCACCAAAAGCACTCACTGGTGGGGCTGGAACAGGTATTGAGGAGCAGTGGAAGAGCCCCCTGTGGTTCAGGCCCTCTCACTGACCCAGCACTGGGTGTTTGCTCTGGAGGGGGTTAAGCTCCACTGCTGCGAGTGAGCTGGACCACAGTGCACATTTTGTCTCCAGAATCGGAGAGCAGCTGTTTAACAAGAACATTTAAGAAACCTGCTAATCCAAATACTTACAAAGCCTTAAGATTGGACACAATCCTCCACAAAACAATGGATTTGGCAGCATGAGCCCTGCATTCCCGCCCCCCCCAACCTGACCCCCTCATTAGTTCATATGTGGCGCTACCACTGCAGATAAACTGGTTTCCTTACAGTCTAGAATTTAGCCAGCTGAGAAGTGACTTCCATTTCTAAAAAGCATCTTAATGGCCTTGTAGAAAACACCTTTCACTCAAAGCATCTTGTGATCCAGCTGTCACAAGATGCCACTGGTTTTCCAGCATTCCTCATGATCCTAAGATGCCTATTTTATCAAGGCAGTTCTCACCCCCTTAAGACATTTAAGTTCATCTGACCTTATAATATTCATAGGCAATAAGATACAACTAATTTCTTTGTAAATACTGATTTTATTTTTTATAACTCCTAAAGAAATTCCTTGCTGATTTCTCAGACACTTTAACCATGACCTTTTCCTGCATCTATTTTAGATCCATTGTGTGTTCTCCTTTTTGTAGGAAGCAAAGCTACCAACATCCTTAACAGATCTTTCTTTCCAATTACACTCTTTGACTCTAACTGGCTTTCTACCAGCCAGCAGCTATACCAGAAGAACAGACGTTTTACCATGAAGTATACCAGTTGACTTTAGGTAATCCAACTGGATATAAATGCCTCTGAACAATTCAGCACCTACCACGTAAATATCTTAATTAGTGAATCAATAGAAGATTTTCCTTTACTTTGTCTAAGGGAGTGTGTTGGAAGGTGAATCTCTTCTGCCATGTATTTTAAAAACCTTGGTTACTGATCACATTGTTATATTCCCAAGTAATACGCAGTAACAAAAATGATACAATTACTTGGCCGTACCCTTGATGAAAAAAAACATGAAGCAAATGAGTATTATAATTTTCCTCTCCTCTTTACCTAGATTGGTGCGTGCCACTCTTAGAAAAATCAGATCCCATCCCACAAAACACTGACCTCAAGAAAACAACACCAATTCAGATGACACTTGTTGAACTCTAATTTCCAAACAGTAAGAAACAGAAACAGTATTAGCACTTCTCAGAGCGTTACTGAGGCTTACCAGCCTTCAGTCTTATTCAGGAATTTATCCAATAGAAGAACTCCCAGCACCTAACACAAGACATTTCACAGATGTTAGTCAATTGATTAATTATGCAGTTGCAATGTAATAACCCCATACATGTGATTGGGGAATTGTAACTTGCAGCTCTTCAGCTGTTTGACACTGTTTATTGATTAGAAAAACAGATTGGTATTCTCAGAACTGTAACATAATATTTTAATTACTGCCATATACAACATCTGACTTTCAGCCCATTAGGATAAAATTATCCACATAGCCACAAAGTCCTCCTCTTACCCAGAGTTCCCAAAAGCTGATTTATCAGTGATGCCTAATCAACCCTGATTCTGCAGCCTTTCCTTCCTCCCAAATAAGTTTCATCTGCTTTTATCTCATTTTGCTATGAGAAGGATCAGTTGAAGATGTTTATATGAAGGAAAGTAGTTGAATCCTTTTTATTTCACAGTCCTTGTAGAAGGTTTTAGAAAATGGAATAAAAGACTCGTAACACAAACACTTTAAAGTCAGTAACCCCTACATCTCTAGATTGTCCCTTTTTTGTGTGTTTTTTACAAGCACATGCGTAGAATCTGGCGATGCTGTTGGTCCCACAGTGTCTGATCGCCTTTTGCTATAGAAGGTAGAAATGCTTAATCTTCCAGTAGGTTTCACCAGTTACTATCAATTCCACACACAAAAGACTCTGCAAGAGGCAGGGTTTGGAGTTTACTTGTTCTAATGTTTTATTGACTTTTTTCCTCCTCCTCCCCCAGGATTGTTTAACAATCTGTGTGGGAAGAACTGATAAGCAAAATTTTAACATGGAAAACAATGGACATAATACCTCTCTAAGGAAGCTCTCCATGCCTTAAAGTGATATTTGTGCAGAATCCAATAACCCAGAACAATCCCTGCAATAGGATTAATCATTAGATTGTGTTATAAAGGCCACATTTTAGACACCCTTATACTATATCCATAACCTTCTAAGGGAAATACACACAGAAAGTGAATAGATATTATTCAGACATTAAACACATTTCTTGCTTTTAAGTTTCTTTAATGTGACTAATCCTTCTGTTTAAATATAAAGATCAAGTCTAGATATATAAAGGAAAGCTCATTTTGTCTTCTACACTGGGAAGGCACATAGCAAGTTGAACTATGAGAAAACAGGTTTTTCTAGCAAAAAATACCTAAAGAAATTAACTAATTCCTATCACTTGGCAGGCGCAAAGGCTAAGGGAGAAGAGGAAGAAGGCAACAGCGTGAGACAGTGGTTTCCCGTAATATAACTACTTTCAGCACGTGCATAACACCATTTGAAAAACAAAAGCATATATCGTAACTGTGCAGTTCACATCACAGAGGACTTTTATAATAGCAGGTCTTAGAGAACATTGTTCATTGCTGTATTGTACCAGTAGTCAAGCAGGAACATCTCTAATCTCTAAAGAAAAGGGAGGACTATCACCATTTAATTCCTCGGAAGAGATGCTGGCATATGGACAATCCATGTGAGAGGAGGATTCACAGGCAGTTCACAGGTATACATATATGAATTATGAAAGTCCATTCTCCTATTGAAAAGTATTGTTTAGACTGATACTGCTCTGAAAATCTCACATGGCACATTTCTCTGAATCTGCTGTCACCCATCCTCCCGTTTATCCTTTAGATAATCAGTGCAATGCACTGATTGCCCCAGGCTCTGGTGGATATTCTTTGGTTTGTTAACTGAGCAGCCAGTCAGTCTTGCCTTAAGGTAGCACAAAGGAGACCACAGCCTGTGTTGCTGACCAGCAGTGTTGTTTTGTACACTTGTATTCCCACAACAACCATAATAGAAGAGATGAGAATCTGGTAACTTAAATCAAGGAAACCAAGACATACTCAGTTCCCATTAGTTTGCATTCCTCAGGGCAAGAGAGACGAGCACAGAGCTTTTACATCCATGCAACAGAATTTGCAAAGCCTCCTGTCTATCTCCCTTCATAGTGAAAACACCCCTAAACTTAACAAAAGCATATTACAACATTTTTACTGTCACATTTCTACATCAAAAAGTTGAAAGTTTCCAGAGGTGTTTTTTTGGGGGGTTTTGGGGTTTTTTTCCTTATAATTTATAAAACCCAAAGTTGCCTCCCTGGGCACTCCTACTGTGCAGAAAGATTGCCTTCAAAACCAAAATTATCTTTAGTGGCACTCCCCATGAAATAAAGGATGGGGGGTATTATTCAGTTTTCTTTTGCTTCATTAAGAGTCTTCATGAGTCTTACCAGTAAAGGATTCTCTGTTACAAGCTCTTGGATTGAAATGTATGTCCCAAGGGTGTATAGAAATCAGAAAGTGGGCAATGCTCAATGACCATGGATGAGAACAGAGTTTAAGAAGCATACAAAGGCTGTTACATAACCTATTAATTCAACGGCTTTACAGCATTTTCTGCTCTGCTGGGTACAAATGAAAGGAAAAATTACCTATTCCAAGCCTATAAAACTTGCAATCCCTAAAAAGGGCTGGCAGAATCTATTCTGGGAGACAGTGTTCATGTAACTAAGAGGGACAGTTTCTTCTCTGCTGAAAACTCCAGCTGGAATTGAAACGGAGAAATAATTCTGTTCTTTCTGGAACCAAACTGTGCTCTACAATGACGAATTTTCAGCCACTGTCTCTGTAATTTTTGCTCACTAGAAAATGAAACTCACCAACAGAAACTCTGCGTTTGTCACTTAGATTGATTTCAGGCTGGACTCTGCTGTAGCAAAGGTGGCAACACTGCAAGTCTTTGGAGTTATGGTCTGTCTTGATAGAAGGCAGATGAGAAATAATGTCAGAGGCAGTTTTATTTCAAGTAAAGGGAAGGAGCTTAGAAATAACTAAATAAATACAGAGAGGAACCAGTCTAAGTATTCTGACCTACAATACTGTGCTTGGTTGATCACTAAATCTTTTCTCATTAGCCTAAGGAAAACCATAATTACCACACTCAAAAATCTGCCCTGGTTTTGGCTGGGGTAGGTTTAATTTCCTTCCTAGTAGCTGGTACAGTGCTGTGTGTTGGATTCACTATGAAAACAGTATTGATAACACACTGACATTGTGGTTGTTGCTAAGTGGTGCTGACCCTCAGTCAAGGACTTTGCAGTTTCCCCTGCTCTGCCAGCAAGAAGGTGCACAAAAAGCTGGGAAGGAGCTGGACAGCTGACCTCAACTGGCCAAAGCAATAGTCCATACTACAGAGCACCATGCCCAGTATATAAACTGGGGGGAGTTACCCAGAAGGGGGAGCCGGTCACGCCTCTGGGATGGGTTTGGCATCGGTCAGCAGGTGGTGTAACTAGAGGGATTGCAATGAGTCAGTGAGCTCGGGATAAAAAAGGTTATACGTGCATAAAAATGAATCTCCTTGTGAAAACACATCTATCAGGTGACATATTTTGCTCTTGCTCAGAACAGAACTTTTTTTTTTTCAGAATATCCAGTCTCATACACTACAGTAAGTGCATTAAACACAGGTACTTCAATGAAAATATTCTATAATTCTTCATGTGAGATATACATTTAAATCATGATTAGGAGATCCATCCTATAAAATTATATTAAACAACAGATAAACTGTATCACTACCTTTAATTTCACTTAAACAAAAGGTATCTTTTAAAAGGCACACTAACATTAGTGATATTAAAACATGGAGCTTTTCAAGTAGTTACAAACAATAACAAATTGTTACATTTCAGACTATTCTAGAAAACCAAAATGACATTAGCTTGCTTATCTGCATTGAGGGCACAATTTGCCAACTTATTAACTAGCAATTCCTAGCAATGAATACATTTTGCAATCAAAAGAAAATTACTACGCCCTTTTAACACAGACAACAATCTATACCCTAGGAAATGTGAGCTCACTGCCAAAAGCCCCTTTTTTTTAAAAATAAGACAACAGCAAAAAGGCCCTGTTTGTTGACATGTTGATCCCTGTAACACATTATATAATACAGGCAAGGAGGGCAAAGTGATATCTGCGTTATACAAGAAGAGTTTCAACATGGCTTCAGTGTGATTTAAATGAAACTTTTGAAGTTCACAGTAGCACAGACGCAACAGTCTGCCACATTTCACAGGTGTATATATTTTTTCACCTGCTATCCAAGGTAATAGAACTCTTCCTACTTCCCATCCAGGAGTTCACAAATGCATCATGTGAATGAACAGAGAGCTCCCCTGGGTGACTGAGCACACCAGGTATGACAGGAACCATTTCTGCAACAAGCTCTGCAGCAGCTCCCATTGTTAGGAACCATTGCTTTGGGAACCACTGCCCAAAGTTCTCAACACTCTGAAAAAATGTATATACACATGCATATATTTAGTTCAAACATTCTCAGGATAAAGAAAGAAAATGACAAACCACAAGAAATAGAAGCAAAACCTAAGCAAAATCCATGAGTCAGGACACAAAATGCTCATGTTTTATATATGTGTTACTCTGTACCTGACAGCTTGATTTTTACAATTAGTATATGAAAAGAGACAGAACAGCATCCAGAAATTGAGAGGAATGTGCCTTACAAATGCTTTTACATGTAACATGTGTTAACACTTTGAGAGCTTAATAGCGTGGCTGAATTAACACAGGATAGTTTTAGTTGCGTTTACTTCAACTTTCACAATTAGTCTGATCAGGTAGCACATGGACATACTTGTTACAGAAGCATACTTCTTCATTTCAAGAAGTAATTGCCAACATGTTCCCCTACTCCATCAAGAAAGCTTTTCTTTTTTCCAGGCTCAATCCCTGCAGTGAAATGGCACACCGATGACAGCACTCAATTAAGTTCAGAATTAATGTAGCATGAAAGCACAGTCTTAGCGAGAAGGCCAAGTGAAATTGAACAGGAGGACTGCAGGTATTTTCACCATATTTTACTGCAAATGATCACTCATTTTTCCTGCCACGGAATAGGTCAGTAGGGCAATAGTCAATAAAGAGTATCTTTGAAAAGCAAGTGGTTGCCTTGAACTCTTTAAAATATTAATTCAACTCTAATTCTTAATATTCACCAATAACAAAGTTGATCTATGTAGCTGTATTGTTGTCATCAAGTAAGCTACTTCTGAGAGGACGTTTCCTTTTTCAACCAACTCTGTGGGTTATTGGAGTTAAATTCTGAGAAACTGGGAAAAAATGTAAGAAATAAATTAAAACTGTTCTGTATAGTTTAGATTCAATCTATTTAAACATATCTATCTTGTGGTTTTTTAAATAATTCAATATGGACTGCTGAATATATGACTATATTTTATGAATACGAAACTTGACACATTTAAAAGTAAATGAATCCAGGGAAAACATTTTAGCTATGTGAAGTGTTTTGAAAAATGTGCTGTTCAAAGCCATTCTTTTCTTGTGGGAAGTTTCAGGTCCTAGTATTCCCATTCCTCCCCCCTCCCAAAGGCTTCATTCTTTTATTTTCAGTCAGAAAATGAACCATCTCTAACCATCATCTGGCAAATCTGCAATCAGACTAGACTTGGTAGTCATTATTCCTATATATACAGGTAAGTAGTAAATAGAATAGCTAGAATTTCAATACTAATCACACCCACTCTTTTTCTTCAGCTACGGGGCTGTTTGGCATCTGATATCAGCTCTGTCATCTTCCCAAAGGCATTTATAGGACCTTTGAATTTCAAGTGGTACCGGGAACCTCTCATGTTGAAATCATGGGACCATCACTTGTTTTTGTCCCCAGGGGTAAAAATCATTGGTACCAAAAGGGAGTATAATGTTTAAGTATAACGTTTAAGAGCTCTATTGAAATTTTTCAAACAGAAGCTTGTTTATCTTCACTAAAATTTCAGAGAGGTGAGATAATTTGAAGTGCAATGTGGTGAATCAGAGACTGACAGGTTAAAATAATTGAAAAGGAGCTAGAGTTTTCCTGTTAATTGCCTGCTGCAGGAGAAATCCCATGCTGCAGCCTTGCATCGAATCAGCAATCACAGACCCAATATTTACTATCAATCAACATTACAAGCATTTAATAAAAAGTTTCGTAATGGAAAGGTTGAGTGAGCTGAGACGGATCATTTCCATTAACCAACTCCTCTCCACAAACTACTCCATTATGAAGCAGCAGTCTTTCTTCTTTTAAAGTTCAGTTTCCTCATAGACAAAACAGTTCCTGCAGCACACAAAACCAGAAAAAAACACAACACTTTCTTGCATCTTCAGTAAGGTACAAGAAGTGAATTGGGACAAAAGGGGTTTCTTTGCTTTTTTTGTTTATTTGTTTGTGTGTTTTAACAGGGGAGACCTGGACAGATGAAAAATATATTTACCCTTTAGTAGAAGCCCTTTGAACTCAATTGAGGATGTGCAGGAAAAAGAGGAGCCTTCAAAGCAGTCTAATGTACAATACAGTTTGCAAATATTAAGTACCTACTAATTTCAACATTCAAAGCAAACTGCTAACGTCAGGTTCTGAGTCTGCACCATTCCACACTCAAATAGATGTATCTGGAAGCCTACCCCCATGGTATGTGTGTATACACTCATGGTACAGATCTCTTCTCCAGAAACTCACATTATCTTACATTCTCCATTTATTCATAGATACATTAAATAAGAAAAGGATCCATGAGTATAAAGCAAGTGAAGGCTGCTGGGAGGTGAGAACCTAACCCAGAGCAGAGCAAGAACATGAACACCTACAGAAAGCCAAAACTCAAGCAACAGCTCATGTCCACAAACAAGATTAACTGTGCATCAGCTATCCTGTCTGCATTACAAATTAAATGTTTGCCTAAGCTATCTAGACCACAGAAGGTTTTGAATTATTGTCATCATATATTTTCCTCAGTTTTTTGGCAAGAGAAAAGAAACCTTTGAAGGACTCTCAGAGACATTAGTCAAAAGGCTGATACTGTCTGTTCTTGGCTAGAGTTTAAGCAATGACATTAGAAAGGATTTTTAGAAACTTGTCTGGCATTAAGATGAATAATCAAGTGGTTAAATATTTATTTTAAATGCTAGTCTATATTTAATAATAGAATTTTATTCATACATATATTTGAGACAAAACTAATACAGGTCTAAAGAGAATATATTAGAAAAATCCATGACCTAACCATCGTGTAAATCTCTGGGGACATCACTGTCATCCCTGAAATAATGTCATTGAAGTGAGTATGAAGAGGTGAATTTGAAGAGATGAATTTGGGTCAGTCTTTGCCAGATATTTATTTTTCTTAATTTATTACAGAAGGAAACTCAAATAGTTCAATCACGTTTATGATTGTTTTAGAAGAAAATAAACAGGAAGAATGATTTTACAGAATGTACATGCTTAGGTTATATTTTCATTTTCATTAAGTTTGTCATTAGCAGAATGAAAAGCAAGATACATAAGCATTGTACTAGCCCAGGAGAATCAAAATAAAATAGACTAGCAAAGTGAATATAAGTGATAATTCTAATCACTAGTCCAGCAAGTCTAGAGGTAGAGCAAATTAGTTAATTAACATTTCTCTTTTTTTTTTTTAAATGTTATTAGTAATGCAGAAGGACAGCTAAAAACAATTTTATACAGTTAACTGGTATATTTATCTTCACAAATACTGGATATTTGTATAAAATACCCACAAACCTATAATGAATAATTGGAAATTATTGTTTTTTGTAGTTGCATCAAATACCTAATAAAAATTAAAGTGCTGATAGAAGGGAGGGGGCAGGGGGAAGACAAGCAAAGCATGCTAGACAACCACCGGGGTTGTGAATGAGCACCTGGGTGCTCACAACTCTTCAGCAATGAATTTTGTTCATATTGCAGCCATTCTGTGGAGATTCTGGGCATGATGATGGGGCACATCAACCAAACATCAGCCCTTCATTTTATTTGCCAGGAAAATGATTCTGATTAAAATACCACTATTTCACAGACACTATGAGACTAACTTAAGCAACCATCTAAAGCTTGCCCTGACATAGCAACATCCTTACAACCAGAAAAATTATTTCCCTATCTCATAGATACTGAGTGATACAAAAACCATATGCTGGTTTTCACTTGTATTGCTCCTTTCTGTCCTTTGAGATCACGACAACAAAGCAGAAGATCTGACATAAGCCCCTCTAATAGCCTGTACAGTGCATTTGCTACTACAGTTTAATGAGCGCAGTAAATGAACTCAGTCTCAGGACAGTTACCCACATTTTAACAAGGGTACTCTCAAAGCTAACAGCCAGCAGGCAGCTGCAGGGACAAAATCAGTCTGTCTGAAGTTGCTTCCAGCTCTCTAGTGGCAAATGTGAAATACTGTAATTCCTCTCTGTGTATTTCTGGCTATTATTTTTTATTGCATTATTTATAGCTGTGTCTCAAGAAAAAAATAGGGGTCATCCTAGACCAGGTAACAAGTAATCATTTCTAGGAAACCCTTGCATTAATCTTTACATTAATCAAGGTTTCACTGCATTGCTACTTGTGCTTTAAGAGAAGCAAAGCATTGTGAACATGGATATACTCACACAGACCCTGTGACTTTTCAGAGCAGATAACTCAGATCGAAAGATGAAGGGGAGTGGTAGGTGCAAAATAACTGAAAATCAGAATTCCAAAGTGGTGGTTCCTTTAAAATATTTTTCTTTTAAGTAGTTACATGTGCATGGGTAGCATGCGGGGGAGCTTTATCATGATTCGACCTAAACTGGTTCCAAGTTCTGTGTTGTTAAGTGCAGACAGTTACAGCAACTCTTAGAAATGAAACAAAAACAAAGCTTTCTACGATTTCCTCAACTTTGCTTTGTAACAGGGAACATCTATGCCAGGTCAGGTATCACCCACTCTGTTCCAGAGTACTGCAGGTCCTCAGCTTTGAAATGTGGCACTTTCTTAGCTTTCTAATCAAAAAAGGTCTTTGGCAGCTATGAATCCTTAAGGATTGTTTAGAAAAAAAAAAAAGTAACCCAGTGTATTTTTCTATACTAGGCAAGAAGGTTTCACAATTTATCCATCTTTGTCACCATATGGTCAACTTCTTCAATGCATTCTAATTACGACTACATCCTAATTAGATCTGTATCTTCAGCGATGACTATTGTGCGAGTAAGTCTGCTCACCAAGACAGCTCTCCCTAGTTTATTTTCAGAGAAAGCTCAAAGTGCTGAGGCTTAGAGATGTATTTCATCATGTGAGGATTTTTAGCATTTTTTCTAGTCAGTAGCCTGAAGAGAAACCAGATGCAAATCAGGGTAAGACAATACTTGGCTTTCTGAGGGCTTAACACATTGCAGGGTGTGATTAGAGGTAGTGCAGTAGAATGCAAGTTGTGTTTAGAGGTTTCCTCTTCTGAAGGCTCTGGCCCCTCCCTTACTGCATGCATGGAGATTTGAGTTTTCGCAGAAAACTCTTAAAGTCCAGACCTGTCTCTAAGGAACCATACCTTTCCTGCTGGGTCATTGCTCCAAGTTTTGAATTCATCCATTTGGCTGGTCATTGGAAAAAAACGAAAATGAGGTGCAAAGAGCAAGGAAGAACAGACTTGTGGGAGAATTACAAAACTTAAGTCTACTCTTCACTCCTGCCTAGCTGCATCTATAACACTTGTATGATTGGAGACTTAAGATTCCAGAAAGATGAGCTACATCATTGCTAAAGCAAAGAAATTCAGACAATAGTTGCTGGGCAAAGGACTCAGCTATTCAGACCAGATTTCTAGGATGAACACAGTGCTCCTGCAACAACCCACAGTTTTAGTCTAGTTCTGGAGCACCACCAATACACAGCAGAGCATGTCAGCAAATCCACAGCGCAGGCATGTCCCTAGCTTCCCACAGGGGGCTTCCAATTCTGCTCTAAGGCCACAGTTGTCTTGTCATGTACAATTCACTACTGAACATCAGCACAGGGAAGTCATCAGTAATGGAAATAAAGCAATTAGGTGAGGGGAGAAGTTACAGAGAGAGGCTTGTGATGCCTTTAGAGAGCACCCTGAACTGCAGCCCAAGAGACTTGATGAGTGACATTAGCCTGCCACTTCCCTTGCCTGTGCCTGGTTTTCTTTCAAGAGAGCTGTAGAAAATAAGTAAAAATATGCATGCATTTTTTGGTAGTATAGTATTTGTAATCCTACTAAACTTATTAGCATTACTGTTGGATTTTATCAGCAAAACAAAATTATTTAAAACTGTGTTATAAATTATAGAGGGATTGAGGTTGTGGTTGGATTGTTTTATTGGTTTGTCATGGCTGAATTTGGCTGGTTTTTTTCTTTAAATTTATGATGTTTTCTTTATTTCCCACCCCCAGATCTTTGTCTAAACTTCTTAAGTGCTAAAGAGTATTTTATTTACATGCCTTGAAATGAACTACACATTTCACTGCAATATTTAATCTTCCATGATATTGAGAAGATGCGCTCTGTTCTTTGAAGGTAGCAGTACATCTTACACAATATTACTAGAAAAGGTCATGAAAAGATCAATACATGCCTTGTGCTTACATATCTTACTAGAGAAAATTGTCCTTTAGAACCAATATTTAAAAAGCCCCCCTAGAAGGAAGCAGAATCATAAGGAATAAAACTGGTAATTAACAGAAGGCAGATGGAATGCCTTGAACTTTGAAGGTTTGATCCTGTGCAGCCTAAGAGAAGATAACAGCCATAATAGACACTTAACACCAAGCACAGATGCAAGCAGAGCTAACTAGGAACAGCGAGGGGGGCAGTGAGCTGCATGTTTACTTGCTGACAAGTGGATGAGAATATAATCAGCAGATTAAACAAAATTGCTTCCTTCTGATGCCCCACCCATGCATTTTTTTTCTAGTAATGGCATAATTCCCTGCTTCTTCTAAACACTAACTGCATCTCAGAGCCAGAAAAGATTTTACTCAATCACAAAGGAGCCAGGTAACAAATATAAAGTTGTGGTGCAAGTCACCAGTTGGCCCAAAGTTTATTTTAATGATGTGTTGCTACTGCTGTCATTCTATGACTTCACTTTAGGTTTGGAGTAGATGAACATAACAGAATTAACCTTTCCCTGTTGTATTCAAGACCTTACAAAGATTTGCCATTATAGATATCATTTAAAATCCATTCCATCTATCATTTAAAATTCTTCAGCCAACATGTTCATACTTATCACACCTTATTTCTCACATGGCTTTGACCACCAAGAAATCTGCATCTTTTGTGCACAGAAAAGTGAAGTACAAAACAAACCAAGTCTGAGTGATTTTTTGTTTTGAAAGCTAGTGTTACTACAATGAAGGAACCTAAGCCAAAATTATAATCATAGAATCACGCTCACTTACTGCCTAAATTCGTCCTATAGGTTAGTTTTCAACATTTCAAATTCCTCATCTGCCTAGAGCTTGGCTTCTGCACATGCAAGTCAGGCAGGTGAGAAAGACTGAAGAATACACAACTTTGCATCTGTATCTTGTTAACACACATAAAGGAAATTACTTCCACATATTTTAACTGAGGGGTGGTCTAGCAGGCATTCACACAGTACACTGAACAAGCTTAACTCCTTAATATAAGAAAGGTTTACTATCACCTTCAACCCCAATGACATGCCTCATTCATTCTTTTACAAACCTATCCTAGTGATGAGAGCACTCACTCAGGAAAGAAAAAAGCTCTTGTTCTTAATATTTTATATTCAGAAGTGACTTTATGAGACTCATTACCTCAACGACAGATTTTTCTCCTACAGTACAGGAAAGTCTTTCCATTTCTTTTCAATCTACTCTTATTTGAATCCTGAGAGACCCTTTGGAAGTCCCTAGGAAACAGATCAACAGGAGAGATAGATAATACCTCCACACAAAACAGCCTCTAGTCACACAGGGCACAGCTACAGGGAGGGTGGGGGCAGAGTTCTTGTCAGACAGAGGGAAGGAGAACAACACTACTAACCTGCATATTGTGGACATCACTAGTCAATCCTGTTTCACAAAAGAAAACTGTTAACTAACATATTTCATTATGTTGGTAGGTTTTTCGTTTGTCGTTATTTTGTTTGTTTGTTTTTTTAAATCACTGCAGCATTCCCAGTTAAAAAAAAAAATCCATGTGGATTCGGCATCTTATGAGAGAGAAACAAGTTTTAGTGTTTGTGTAGCTCATTCAGCTTATTAACTCCCTTCATAGAGTTGCTTAGTAAGTACCTATCTCCATCTGTTGAGTTTTGTGTGTCTTGCGAGAAACCAAGGTCGCTTCTCTAAGTTTGCACGGAAAGGTTTGGACTCTAAATTTTCTTTGTAGGAAAAGAAAGGCCAAAGCAACATGCAGTTGAATCCTCGTCTCTCAGTTTGTCCTCAGTAATTGTGTATCTCCTCTCACAAAGGCACTGGGGCTGTGACCTGTATGCCCACATCCAAGACAGGGACAGCTTTCAAAACTGGATATTCAAGCTTGATACTTGAACAAACAGATGGTGTTAAAATAACTGCCTCCACCTGGAAACAGTTTCAGTATTTGTTTGCAGATCTGCAATACTGCAGAAGGTAGAACCCAAAGCCAGGCTTGTGAAGGTGGCAAACATCCCTGATCCCAGCACCGCACCTTTCAGGAGTAAAGACGATTTTGATTTTTATCTTTAATTTTTCCAAAGGAATGTCACTTCCCATGCATTGTCTGCAACATTTAGCTAACTAAATAACAGGGCATTTTCCACAGGGTGTCATTCATATCCTGTTACTACCGAGTGACCAATTATCAGCATGTAGCCATGTTTACTTGAGCTGTTGCCTGGAAACTGTGTTTTTCTATTTGAAGCTCAACTGTGTTGCAACACAGACAAACAAGGAGATACAAGCATGTGGGCAAATAAGCAGCAGCCTGCCTTTGGTAGTTTACACTTATTGTTTCACTTCCCATAATCAGTGATTTTTCTTAGTGAAATAATTTTGGTCCAAGACATCCTGTGGTGTGAATTGAAAAAAAAAAAAAAAAAAAAAAAATCCATCAATGCTTTTCAGGACTCTCTTAGGAAACATTAACTTTTGTCTTTCTCTTGGAAGCCATAGTCCTGGACTGTTTTATTATTACAGGTTGAAGGTTTGGTTGTTCAAGTTTAAACCTAGAGACACTTGTACCAAAACTGTTTTTAAGATTAGGTACATCTGTCTCTAGCAAGAACAGAAAGAGAGTCTGCTCTGTGTTGTTCCTTTACTCTGGAAGGAGTTCAAGTGCCTCAGAACACAGGTTACATTTTAGCCTTTTTCTGATAATTATTTACACACATCAAATCGTAAATTAATGCCTATGGCATTACTAAATATGTGTATTGTAACCACTGACTTCACCTCATGATTAGCTAAACCAAGCACCCAGCAAAGACTGATGGGAAAAGTATGGGAAAGTTCAAGTGAGCAACCACCCCTGGCAGGAGAGAAGTCCCTTCCTTCACTTTGGTGATTCAGAGGAAGCTGGGGGAATTTAAATTAAGCAAAGTATTGATTTTTTAACTTCCATTATTTCTTAGTCTTGATAGCAACACAACACACCTTTGACATAGATTTTCTTAGGCACTGAACAGGAACACTTTCCCTTTTCGTGTTCCTCATGGCAGCAAATCAGACACTGAAAGCAATAGAGAAATCAATAAGAACTGCATATAACTTTTCTGATGAACATAGGCGACCCTCACACACGTGCCTGGGATGGAGGTTTCCTTCCAATTCAAGTGTCAGGCTGAGACCTTCACCTACATAAGGACCTGTAACTCCCCAGCACTTCGAAAAGCAATCTTCCTACCAGAGACTAAGCATTGAGAGGTCCCAATGACTGTACCCCAAGCCTGGTTTCCTAAGACTAGCCTAGGTAGTCTCCATTTCATTATGAATAGATATAGACAGATAGAACTGGGCAAAATACTTTGCTCCTAAACCTGATTAAATTGATTTTATTAAGCTTCCTTCATCTTTTCTATCTTACAAACCTCAGAGTCTGGTTTTTTATACAATTTCAGGCTGCTAGAAGATTCTGCAGCTTCAGTGGAGGTGAACTTTCCCTGCATCTGCATTAGACCTCTCCAGTCACTCAGCAATTTTTCCATTTGCTTCAGTTACATCACCACTCTTGAAATAACATATGGATTTACTATAGAAATTCAGTTGCTCAAACTGACTGTGTTTGAAAGTGAGCACAATCACTGACCTTGAAATAGCTCACCAATAATTCTAGATAATTCTCAAAGAGATGAAAATAAATATTGTATCATATATTCTAGGGTCACTAGAAGAACTCCCTCATACCTACATCTATGCCTTAGTTTAGAATTACGTTGCCTGACAAACCTGTTCAGGGTGTACGTGGAATATTTGTGCCAAAAATAAGTCCATATATGTTATTACACTCTATGCAGGTGCCTTAAACTACATGAGAGTGAGTTTTAGTGTGCAAATGAGATTGTCTTGTTCTCAGAGCAAGCTTATGTGCTTAAACCAGCACATCCAGTCAATATTTAATTTAAAGCAGATCACAGTGCAGAGCAGACTGATTATTTGTTCAGTGCTTGAAGGCAAATTATGTACAAAAGAGCATGGCATGAAGACAGTAGGAAAAAAATACAAATATCATCTCTTTAAAAACAGATAGTTTCATTTATTGCTTGTCTGGCTGAACAACTCACAAAAAAAATTAATTTAAAAAAAAAATCAATACATGCAAAGAAAAATGACCAAACTGTGAATGAGCACTATCTCCAGTGCTTGCTAGTTATACATCTCCAGCCACGTTAAGCTTGTATTACACGAAATTTCAAGTGTGTGGATCATAAAGAAAACGTTATCTGTGAAGATATCATCTAACTTTGGTTAAAGTGCAAAAAAATTGTAGAATTTTTTTTCAGCTTGTGTGGGTGGGATTGTTGTTTTCAAAAATAAGCTCCAGTTCTGTATGCACCTTAAAAAGAATGAGAAATTCACGTTGAATGTTCCTAGTATTCCATAAGGATTAGTAAGCAATGCTGAGAATAAGCCCAAGAGTAACATGAATGAGGCACTTTGCAGTAAAGTGCAACAAATACATTAGCAAATATTTTAGTGGTTATTTCACTAATGGTCAGGAAAGCATGGTAAAATGGCTTTTAAAATATTCTACTGATATTTCTTGAAAACACAGTTCTAACAAAAAATATTTTGGTTTTTAAAGGTTTGTGCACGAACATTGCTTTCCCCCCTCCTATTTATCCCCCTTTTTGTATACCCGTTCACTTTTTCCCCAGAACAGTCTCGTTAATCTCTATTCATGTGTGGGGGAGCCCAGCTGGCCCTGGGCTCTCTGTAAGCTAGGATACTGAAGATGGAACTTTGCACCTGGCAGAGGG
>JAYRBT010000178.1:10981212-10991790 GCA_036023395.1 Myiotriccus ornatus
GTGTATAAGTAGAAGCTCTGTTGTAATAAAGGGGGCTGGTATCCCTGATCACCGTGTCGTCCTCCCGCTCCGACCGAACGACAACATTCATGTACTTTCTTTCCCAGACAATCCCTCTCTCTTTATTCGTTCTCAGACAAAAAAGTAGCCTGCATATTGCCCAAACTTATCAGCTTATTGCTAATAAGTTTTGACTGGTATAAAAGACTCAAAGTTCTGTAAAGTGGCAGAAAGCATGCAGACTAACACATGGTTAGAATATTAAAAATTGGCCCACCAAAGAGATACGGAATAACAAAAATCAAGGTATTTCAAGTTCTAAGGAATCTTCATTCTTCCATTGTCTTCTATTACACATTCTGCAACCAAAATTTGTTAGCTTTAACATGTTTCCCCCACCCCCAACACAAAACAGCTTTACTTAAGAATCTGATTTGTCTGCCATTCATCAATGCCCTCCATGTGAACCTCATGGCATCACACAGACATTTCTATCCTTTGCATTCACAGTGCTGGAGTCTCTTGAGCCAACAAACTGTCAAATTAGTGCCAACTCATGACAGCTTTATGATATGTAATCTTGTTCACCAGCAAATGGTCTGAGACCCCCTGCTTGCTGCTGCTGTCAAACAAGAAATGCTTTTTCGTGTGTCTCTGATATATTTATATTTTGAAAGCAGATCCCAGCTGGAAAAGTAGTGGCTTTGCCTCACAAAAATCTTGCATAAGCACACTCAACTGCCCTCTACATGTGTTACTTAAAAAGAAGCTTTTAGGCTTTACTTGAAAAATTTTAAGTTAGGGAACAGAAAATTAAAGATGTATTTTGTCCTGCTGATTCAAAATACTTATTTGCCTAACAAGTAACAGATCCCTAGTTCTTCAAGGCTCAATCACAATCAATGCAGTGATAAAAATATCTAGTCAGGTATACATGGGCTGTCAAGTCCATATATCAAAAGCTGAGGTGCAGATAAACCAAGTTTATTCAAATATATTCACAAGGAGAAAAATTCACAGGGAAACACTTCTTAGGATTTCAAGACAATAAACACCAAACAACAGAAAAATATGGAGAAGTTAGGAAAGTAAGGCACATCCCTCTTCTATAGAGTTCTTTGAAACAGGAAATTAGTCTTTCTTTACATATCTTTATAATAACTTTGTTCTAGTCATTACAATATAAAACATGAGTACACTAGCTGAATTGCTACATGTATCATGAAATAATCAGCTTTAACATCCCTCTTTGTATAAGTGATCTGACAGTAGCTGCCTGCATTTATTTCTTAATTGATGGCAAAATTAACCACAAGAAGTAGCCAAAGGGAAAAATTAGTGTGTGAAAAATGCTTAAAAGCAAGAATGCTATTTTCAATTTGCTTCATTTATAATTCAACAGATATAAAGGGTGCAATTCTACAAAGTTCCCATGCAGAGCACCCTAGTGAAGTCAGTGGAAACATTAAGATTTACAGGAACAAGCTCCGTAAACAGAGTCAAAAAAATCCCAAACTGAAGGGGACACACACACTTAAAGGGGATATTAGGGAAACATCAGTAGTGACTTCTGCTTTGAAAAATTTGTTATACTTCAAAAAGCTCTAAGTGTAACACAGTTGTGCTAGAAAAAGGACTAATTTTCTACTAATGCCTACTCTGTGATCTACAGAACACCAGAAAACATTAGTGCTTTTGCTTAAGAAAATCTGGTCATAGGTGCAATATGCATATCAAGGCTTGGGCCAGCCTAGATTTTAACTAATAGAGCGCTCATAGATACGTCCACATGAAGTCTATCAAGTCATACACCCAAATTACTCACATAAGAAACAAATAGTAAGTGGATAATTAATGGACAAACGTTCCTCACCATCCTATTAATCCCGCCACGTTAGGACTCACAAAGACTACAGTGCCATGTAAAAGGTTCTTGACCTTCTGGGCGAGGTTCAGCAAAAGCCTAACTCAGGACCTCAGGCACCAGGATAACCCAAGCACTGCCCTTGTCACAAGACAGCTGGATCCCAGAAACATTCTCACCACTCAGCTCTTCACCCTCCATTCCCTGATAAGTCGAGTCCCCCAGGACTGCGCTCCTCCAAAGAACACTCAGGAAACCCAAGGAAGCAAGTGCTTTTCCCACCACTAAGTAACCCCCCACCACCACTTGGTCCTGCTTGCAGAGGAGGCAATATCATTACAGATATTCATCTCTTATTTTGTAATTGAAGCTGGGACACTTCTTTTGGGAGAACAGTACTTTCTAACATGGCTGCTATTAAAGCCCAGTCATTGACAGAAGAGAATCTGCAGCTCATCATATTTCAGCTTTAGTTTATTAGAAAACACTCCTTGTTTCTGTGCTCTGGCCAACTAGTGCTATGTTACATATGTCTGATAGTAGTTAGGTGTCAATAGAAAATGACAGCACAAATAAGCCGGTTTCCATACAATATCTAGCCATGCAAACCAACCAATTCAAAAGTGCAAAAAGTCCCCCTAAAAGTTCTTCTATCCTTGCTCTTTCTTGTAATGAAAGTATCAATATGAATGATAGAATTTTGCAAAATATTTTGTCCACGGGTTTTTCAGTTGGCAGGACTGTTGTCAAGTACCACTTGGAATAACATACTGGAAAGAGAGAACCTCAGGAGGTATTTATGATACTTTAAATTCACTCCTTTAGGGATTTTCTGTCTTCAGAGTTTTTAGATCATGAAGAACATTATATTTCCTATGCAGTTGCTCATACTAATATGATTTAAAACTATTTGAATTAATTTTGTTAAGTAAAATATCAAATGCATCTAGGTTCACATAGCCAGGGACTTCAATGCAACTAGGAATTCACCATATTGCAAGAACCAGAAGCAATATGCCTAAACCCAGGCAATATAGTCACTAACTCTGCATATATATCTGCCTGCCTGTGAGCAGCTAAGACATGCTACTTCGTCTTTCCTGTCACACACCAACAATCCATCTTTCCCATTTACCTGCCATCTAATCAGAAACAGACAAGTGACCTTTCCACTTGCAAGTTAACAAGTTAGAATTGCTGCGCACTTCACAGAAGGACAGCCAGAGACTTGACCAAGTATGAGATCTACAAGTGCATTTTCAATAATGCAAGGCATAAAGTCAAGCAGAAAGATTTTTTATTATTATTATTCTTTTTAGCAGAAAAGTCTTATGTTGTAAATTACATAAATCCTTGTCGCTCCTTAGTCAGTATTAGCACACAGAAAGGTACCTTCCCTCCTTAGTGCCAGTTTTCAGTCTAAACAGAACTGAGGAAGAAAGAAACGGAGGCAACCAAGGTTCTTGACACAATAAAAAATGAAAGCCAATCTCAGGTGTTCCTGCTGAGATGTATCCTTTCACCCTCGCTACGTGTCCAAAAACAGGTAAAAAGCCTAGAGGTATTGCAGTGTATTCAATATATAGCACAGCTTGTATTTATAAATAATAAATATACTCAAGTATACTTATAAAATATGCTTATTCATTGGGGTCTATGAAAAAGCTGCTGCTACAAAGTTGAATAAAGAGTCATCTGAGTACAGGCTGTAGCAACAGACATCTCTATTGTGTACAGCTAAGCTTGAACCTTTCTGTGCATGGTGTCAAGCTGATGAAGTTACATGATTCCAAGTTGGTAAACTTGTGTTTGTAGTCAAGGGAAAACTGCAGAGACCTCAGTATGAAATGTAGTGAACCTTCAGTGTTCACTACAGTTATAAACAGTGGTATTCACAACTATCGCTGTCACCTGTCAAATGAATTCTAACTAAGAAGTCGGTTTTGCAGATTTTAAAGAAAAGTACTCTAGAAATCCTTCAAATCCCAGTCTGCTACAGAAAAGCAGTAATCATAACATGGTACATTTGTCCTTTGGTGCCACCTGAGAATGACTCCTGAAAACAATCTGTATTTATCATGATTGCCAGACTCATTTATTATTCAAGTGTATATGCCTTGGGTCCCGAGAGCAGGTAGATTGCTTTCATAGAGAAATCAGTTTTGCAGGGAAACCGGATCAATAAATCCCTCAAACCACGCACAGTTTCTTGCTGATTTTCCATTGCTTATCACTCAATAAATGAACATTAGCCAGCCTGCCTTTGCTTGATCAAGCATGTAGTTAACTCCCCCTAAAAGAAGGGATCTGCTGTGCTGTACCAGAAGTGCTGTGCTCGAGACGATCAGAAAGAGCCAGGATGCCAGGCATCACTTCACCCCTTAGAATTAAATTTGCATTCAGACTTCGGATAAAGCAAGAAATGAAAACATTATTTCTAAATACGGAAGAGCATGACTATAATTCATACTTAGTTCATGGAAAAGCATTAAAATTAATTCTCACCACCGTGCTAATGCTTCACATTTGTTTTCAAAAAGTACCATTCAGTATTAATAACAGATGCTCTATCCAACTAATCCTTCATATATCCTGTCATTTGTTTTGGATTTCAAGCTTGTTGTTCTTAATGGATTCTTTTTCCAAGTAATGCACTATCCATCTAGGATATTTGATATCAAGGAGTAAGGAAAAGCACCCACATAAGATGATCCAAAGTCAAGCTAAATACATCTAACACCAGTTTCCACTGTAAGCGTTGTTATATGTAATTGAGAACACTAAGTCTGAGTCTTCTCTATATTTGCATAACTAATATGTTACACTGGAAAAAGATCTATTTTTAAATTTTTAAAATACTGTTTTAAAAACATACATAGGGCTTCATCCAGAAACATATAGGATTCATCTTTTCTGAATAACAGTGTTTGATGAAACAGCTTCCCAATAACCCCAACTCTCCCCAAAATTATTTTTGAAGCTTTGCAAGCTTGGAAGTAAATTAATATAATGTAACTCTAATTAAAGTCATTCTGAACTGCTTCATTACCTGAAGTGAGATATAAGTATAATCTAGTTCGCTAGAGAATGGCGTGCTAGAATGGCTGAGCATCCTGCTTGTAGTGAAGTTTGTTTGCTCTCTTCTGAAGGTACATGCACCTTCATTTCTTAGCCATTAGAATTAAAACTATGGAAGAGTTGGAACAACTTGGCATGTGAAAAGGTAAGTTAGTCCTCATATGGGACTAATTTAAATAGATCAAGAATGGATATCCATCTAAAAAATATGCTCATGCACATG
The DNA here is from genome assembly GCA_036023395.1 of Myiotriccus ornatus. Classification (NCBI taxonomy): domain Eukaryota; kingdom Metazoa; phylum Chordata; class Aves; order Passeriformes; family Tyrannidae; genus Myiotriccus; species Myiotriccus ornatus. The sequence continues at coordinate 10,986,378 of JAYRBT010000178.1, forward strand.
TTATAGGCTCAATGAAGAAAGCACAGAATGAAGGTCTGTATCACTGACTTCTGCAGCAGATTAGACCATAATGATCCCTGCTGTCCTCAAAATTAAAAATAAATACCACAACAAAACCTCCACACCATAGAAACAAGATACAAACAAATAAATAAAAATATCACCAAAACCAGATACACACCTGATTCATTTTCCCATTCTGTAGTTCTATTTAAGAGTTTAATTGGCTGAGGAAGGGGAACGAATATCATCTTTGTTATAATAAATCGAGTTTTCATCTCAGAGAATTTTAAAGCATTATCTACAGCGCTCAGACATGAAAGGAAAAGTGTCTAGCACACATGCCCTGACTGTATTAGATGTGCTTTCCAAGCTTAGATATAAGAGTTTAGTTCCCCTCTCGTTTCTCAGGTCAGAAAGGGCTGCCAGTACTTCAAAACGTAGTGCATACTCTCAGCTGGATAAGTTTTTCACTGTGGGGGGAATTACAGTCCCAAAGGAAGCTCCTTTCTTCTATTAAAAGGAGAATTTCTGGCTGCTGAGGGAGGCAGAGCTGTGGGAGAAGGTTTTTAATGAACCCAAGCAGAAATTGTGTGAATTAGCAGCTGCATCACTGGATCAGGAGTCAGGAGAGATGTGCTCTATTCCTGGCTTTTTGACCCCAGGCAGATCAGTTTTACTTAACTACACACTACAAGTAATTGGTAGCCGAAAAATCTTGTAATGCAATACTCACACAGTACTGTTAGTCATTTTAGGTTGCTTTCAGTTTAGTAGCAAATGAGACAGAAAATGTCTCAGCCCTTCTGAAAAGATAAAACGGAAAGAGGAGAGAAAACCCAGTCCCTGGTTTGCAGGGTGCCACACGTGCACAGTGCGGAGCAAAATATGAACAGGCAGACAGCAAGTGAGAAAGAAGTTCAAGAAGCAAGATTGCTCTAGACATACCGGTCAAGAAAGGAATAGCATTCAGATCATCCTGTTTTCAGGCATTTCCACTTTCACTGGGCTAGGAAGCCCTCCTTACCTGGTGCTGTTTCTGAAGCATCATAAGTGATGCCCAACTTTCATTTTAATCCTTTACAAGGACAAATGACAAGCAGCAACTACCATTGCCTCCTACTTGGTCTTTTTGAAAGAGGTGCCACTTTCTTTTTAAGACCAGTTCAAACCAACACAAAATAGCCAATCATCAGTACAGCAGAAGAAAGTGGAAGAGTGACACTTTTTTAAAATAAAAAATAAAAATAACATAGAAATCATCAAGTATTTTAACACACAAGCCCAATAAGTAAAGTCACAAAATGTTCTAGGACTTTGCTGATCATAATATCAAACCAGTGAAATATAAAAAATTGTACACGGAACAGGTAATATGTTGGCTTCTGAAAGCAATGTAGATGGCTTAAAGTTTGGAAGGGGAAGAGGATTATTAATCCTCTAAATACTCCCTTATTACAAGACTATAAATCACTTTGCTATACATTACAAAACAGAGACTAGATCCTAAAGCTTATACAATTTAGAAAGGCATTCTACATCCTCTTCCCTTCTGGTTTTGCAGAGTCTTTCCCCAGGCCATATTAACCCTGGAAACCTGTCTCTTCACATCAGCTTCAAGCTACCTCTACACTGTCAATGCACCGTGGGTAAGAGATTTCTGTTCTCAACCTGCACCTTAACCAGTAAAATTTCTAGTTATACTGTCAATATTTTCCCTGAGTCAGGTCAATATTTGATCTCTTGGCTTTCTTCATAAGTGAAATTAATACTGCAGCAAGAAAAAACCCTCTGAGTTTTATCAGCTGTGAAACATAAGCTCAAAAAGGAAACCTCAGGTGTCTTCTGAAAGTGGAAGGAAAATATCCCAGCTATGAACTTTAGACAATGACTGTAATTTTTAGTAATACCTGTACTTACAAATAAAAAAATATTATATTTAATATTTTTCAGAAAGCTACCCCTTACTTTTAGGATACACGCATTAATCTAATTTGCTGCAAATGAAAAAATGACACTTGTTTGCGCTTTCTTTCCACTTTCTACATAAAGTTGCATAGCTAAAGAATTCAATAATCAAAATGTTTGTTACAGCATAAATTCTTCGTCAAAGAATTACCCAATGCCAGCATCCCCTTTTGTACCTGACATCCAGCTGCATTAACAGGTGTTTACCACAGTTCTTGTGTGCAGTTTGTGTCAAGTTCGCCACAGTGAAAATGAAAATGTAAAAGCAAAAAGCATTTCTCAACTACAATTTTACGATGCAGAAAAAGGTGAAATGTCCTGGTGCTGTGTAACAGAGCCACACAGCACACCCTCAGTGGACAGGAATGGCCTCAGACAGCCATGAGCTGTGACTTGGCAAGCACAGCTCAAAGCTGGGCATCTCAGCACTGTGACAGCACACACACTCAGGACAGGTTAGCTCTGTGCACCTTAAGATCAAAGGCAAAAACCTTGTGGTTTGAAGCCCCCTTCTCCAGAAACACATCATCAGCTTCAACACCTATAAAACATTAGCTTAAATGCAGCAGCATGAGGAGAATACTCTTGTAAAAATACTCTTGGAGCTTTTCAGCTCCAGCCCAGTAATATCTGATTGCTCAGCTAAATGAAAAATGTCATTTTTTTATACCATTCAGGAACAATTACACCTATAATGTACTTAAACTATGAATTTCTAGAAATCTCATATTTGGTTGGCAGTATAAGCACAAATCTTTTTTCCATTGCTTTTGTAATATTCATCACCAACACACAACCATACTCCATACAAAATTATTGAAAAACTGGGAGAACAAAGAATATGTTTAGAATAAAGATACATTTTATTTCTGCAATCTAGTAGCATTATAATGGAGTTTCTAAAGACTGAAACATTGCAATTATTTTTTGCGTGAATGAACGTAAAGTGTTTTATACTTTTCCTATCTTTCCACAAACTTTGCTGAAAGAAATCAGTCTTGGCTTTTCCAGTAAGCCCAGAAAGGTTAAACCCCCTGTCTCAATAAGACAAGAAGCACATTAAGAAGATGCTAGAACCGATGGCTCACGTGTGCTTTTTACTATCTTCAGTGTAACCACCAGCATGTTTAAGACAACGGAAATTCTCCAGTCCTATATCACTTCATCAGTGTTTGCAAGAATTATGTAAATCTCTACCACTTCTCCAGTAACATGATAAAAATAAACCATAATCAGTAAAACACACAGCATCCTAGTACAGTGACTGAAGCCAGTGAGAGCAAGCATCACAGGGTGGAAACCAGTAGAGCCCCACAACCAAGGGCTTGCCTGTGGCATAAGCCAAGCTCAGCTGCCCTTCCTGCCTTTGGCCATTCTTCACATCTACCATGTTATTTCATACCATGAGATTCCTTCCCAGAGCACAAAACAAGAAGTTGTCCCCTTTAATCCAGCTGACCAAGGGACACACTTTGACAGGCAGATACTCTGGTTTTGTGCTTAGCAAAACAAAGAACAGCAATAAGATTAATATGTAAAGTTACACATCAGGGAATGAAAACTGGCTCATCCATCCCACAGTAAGAAACCAGCCTGTCTTCTCTTGTTGCCTTGAAGGCTGGATCACAGGATCAGGAAACAGGAGCCACGAAAAGAGCCGTAACAGTCTGTCTGTTACAGGCAAGAGCTCCAACCCTGCTGAGGGTTGTGCAGCACAAGCTGACCTCTCTTGGTGGTTCAATAACACCCTATATGAGCCTCTGGGAATCCTGGGATGCAGGTATCCCTTGCTGCAGGATGGGCAGCAACTGACCAATGCCTCCTCAGACACCAAAGAAGGAAGATTCACATAACAGAACTACCTGGGGAAAGAAGTAGCCTGCTTAAGTGTGTACAAACCTGATTTCCTTCCTGATGTCCTGTCCTTTCCTCCCTCCAATAAGGCACCGCTTTATTATGTTACTTGGCAAAGAGCAGTTTGTTCAATACAAGAGTAATTAGCTTAAATTCTTCTGTGTAGGAGCTTAGACCAGCACTTGTAAGTGACCTCCAATGGGTCCTTGTTGCTGTCAACAGCATCCTGACAGGAGGTTAGAGGTTCAGAGCAGCAACAAGCAAACTAATGCTGCTTACTTACTGTGTATATACCCAATGACCAGACAGCCTACTGCTCCTGGTTGCAGGGTGGGTAGCAGGGAAACAGACCTTTGGGACTTCAGCTACCAATTCAAGACCAAAAAAAAAACAAAAGTAAAGCAACAAAGTCTCCCCCCTTTCTTAAAACAGAAGGGAGAAAGACAACACACTTGCCTTGTCATAGCACTCCTCTCTGTCCTTAGATCAAGAAAACAGTCTGAGGTCTCAGGAAGACTGTAGCAATTACTGAACAACTGCACTGAAAAACACAGGCCCTTTGCCTCTTGGGGCCCTTTTCTTGTGCTTCCAAGAGAAGACTTCATAACAGAAGAGGAGATTCAACATCTTAATTTCTTTTCATTAATGAAATACTGCTAAGAGTAAACACCTTTTAGCAGAAATTATGTCTTATCACCAGCATGACTGAATATCATAGACAATGCTTAATACCGTGTCCTACAGCAAACCACGGATTTTAGCTGTATCACATCTATATGTGCTAACATTTGTAATGGAGATAATTTAGGAAGAGGATTTAAAACAGCTCACACAAAAATCTAGCAAAGTCACAATCACTAATAAACCAGCTGCAATCCATCTCTCAAGCATTTTTTAGGGAACATGTTAAACCAGTTGAGGCTTTCAGTCTGTTACATAGAAAGAGTCCCCAGGCAAGCCCAGATGCTTAACCAGAGCTTTGCTTAAAAGCCAGAGAGCAGAACAGGAGTCCACTGAAAACTCGAACACATGGAAGCAAACTGCTTCAATGTCCAAATTAAAAAGCTGCAACAGAAATTTCACAGGGTGTTGGGGTTAAAAAATGATTTATAGTAGACATCAGTTTTAAAAAAAATTTTAGCAAACCTTTATTGTTCAGCTAAATACAAACAGTTCCTTACACAGGGACAGCACATAGCATGACTGGGCTCAGCAATGTCAACCTACTCGGTCAAAATCCCTCACTGAAGTCAGAGCCATTTCTCAAAGTATTTGACAAAAAATACTTCCACTGCTAGGCAGGTGGCTCACTCCAGAGTCCCTGACTTAGCTCTGTTCTCACACAGGAGCTGAGTCTCCAGGCCAGCCATTGCTCTGCAAATGCCATTTCCCAGAGGCAACAGATGAACGTACACTGGCCTGTTTCCACCTCAAATTTATCACACACTTGGGAGAATAAATCTTACTATCTAAGAAAAAAAAATAAACCAATGTAAACATATTACAAATGCACAGTTGTCGTGGTTTTGCCTTGGGTCAATTTGCTTTTACACCCCCCACACAATTACTATTAGTTGAGAGAAGGTTTATG
>JAYRBT010000178.1:10991890-11031559 GCA_036023395.1 Myiotriccus ornatus
TGGGTTTTGTCCGGAAATCTACTTGGGCAAAACCATTCACAGCCCCAGGGACGGGCTGGTGGGCAAAACCACGACAACAGTTTAATAACTTATTTTTACAAGTTAGTCAGAGTATCAAGGGGTTTTTTCTTGGTTAAGTCTTTTTTCCTGTTTTCACTCCAGTGATTCAACCAATAGGAAGTCAGAGAAGACAGTAAAAGTTAGTTTAAAAATACCTCCTTCTTCCTGACATAAAAGCTTTTATAAGGCAAAGTATTTCCTGGATATAAAAATTCAAATTTTTAAAAAATTAACAGTATTATTATTATGTACTAAGACAAAAGAGTTACATTTGCCTGTTATTTACTAGTAACAAAATTTATTCCAAATTTTCATGGGCTTGGACACACAGCAACATGGGTACTTAGGGAAAAACAAGTATAAGCCACAACATTTCCTTTACACACCACATCAGGCATCATTCCTGCCCCAACACTCAGACAAGAAACACCAGCCACCCGGTGCTCCTGCTCAGGAATCACCAGTTTTGGTGTGACATCAAACAGATAAAGAAGAGAGCAGAAAAAAACAAATATAGGAGGTCTGTCTGCCTGTTCTGACAGCTCCAGGTCTGCCAAGTCACCTCCTCACACTTCCCATCTCTGAGAACAGTTACTGCTCCGCAGTCATATTTCTAGATTTTCCTCCTAGCAAGCATCCCTTTGCCATTCATTCACATAAGGCAAGTGCAGCGACTCCTGCACCAGAAATTGCTTCAGAGCTGCATCACATTTTTAAAACAGACAAAAAAAATAACTACTCATCCTTGACTCTTACAATATATCTTATAACAAACCAAGAGGCTAGGGGGGGGAGGGCGGGGTGAGAGAGTGTATCCTTCTGTTTGTACAATTTATTTTATCCAGTGCATAGTGTTTTCTACGATTGAAATGTTTTACCATGTTCTGCACGAGGAAATACAGTACAAGTATTCTTAACATCCAAGGAAGCTGAGGTTAAAGAGCCCTCTACTGAAAGTTGTTTCTCTCAAGTTTGCCACACTTCAAAACTTCCATTTCTCCTCCATGTGTCTCAGAATAGTTGCACTGATTACTTAAGCAATAATAGCATAACCTCCCTCCATATCCAACACTGTCAAACAGTCAAATCCCGGAGATGTTCACTGTGTTTATTTAAAATGCTTTCTTGTTCTGCTGATAACAACAGTGTTTGCTAAGCCTGAACTCTTAACTGACCAGTATAATCAGAGAACAGTCTTCAAGGCCTACATTTAGCTAACTAATCTTACAAACTTGCATGTACCTAGGTGTTCTGCAGGCAAAGAAGGAGAATATGCAGTTCTTTCTCCAAAATTTTAACATAATTTTTAATCACTTTACTTGGGAGTAAAAACATTATGGAGTAGACAGAAGAGTGGTGGTGGTTCCCAAATTTACAGAATACCAATTAAGTAAAAAACTCAACATAAAAACAGAGAAATATGAGAAATTATAAAGTAAATTGCAGCAAATTTTTCACTGATGGCAACTGAAGCATAAAACACACAGTTATCTGACACAGAGAAGGTTAAGATGACAAGAGAATGAATTGGGTGGACATGAAAAATTGAGGAGTGACAAATTCGGAACTGATGTCAGGCCACATTTTAATTGCGGAACTGCATGCCAGACATTAACACAGAGCCGGGGTCATCCAGAGAACCATCAAAGGGCACTTGGGGGACAGTGGGCACTGGGGTGCAGCAACTCTACGTAAAATCTTACTAGTCTTTCCTTACTTACACTACAGCTGTGTTATATGGAATAGCTAGCGTGAACTGTCGTGCTCCTTCAAAACAAGGAAAAAAAGAAAGAAAGTATACCATACCACTGAGGTTGTCAATCATAAACCAAAAAAAACTACAGGCATTCAAACTAAACTGCCCCTTTGGAGCTGAGGTCACCTTGTCAATATCAATCTTCTCATTTTGATGCACATTAAGAGTTATTGGAGTGTCCCCTTTCATCCTATGACTGTGAATTGACCTTAGTGGCACTACTGAACACAATATGGTCATTTAAGGATGTGGTAATTATTGGTAACTACACTAACAAAGTTAGTAGCACACAGGGCATCATTGCTCTAGCTTGTATTGCCACCTGGCCTTTATTTTAAGAGATTTATTCTAATTTCATATGCCTTGGCACAAACTGTATTCACATCAATCCCTCATTTACAGTTATTTTCACATGGGATTCCAATGACAGCTTATACTAAAAATAAGTGTTTTCACATGGAAAAAAAAACAAAACAAACTGTTGCTTAAAAAATTTGAATTAAGCCTATAAAAACTCATACTACATAAACACAAATACCTTTAATCTTCCAACCTTATTGTAGCACCATTTTACATTCTCAATCTTCTGTCAAAACACAACAGAGGAACAACCACAGCTGGGTCAAGAGTGAGACCTCCTGCCACGTGTGTCACAGCCTGTCACTACAGAGGTGGCACAGCACCCCCCCACAACACCACAGCACCAGCTCATCAGAAGCAAAATGCACCAAACTGCAGCTCCCTTTCTCTGGGATTGTACTCCACTTCCAAAGTGAATCAAAAGGTAAAACTGCCTCCAAGACTTGAGATGGAGAAGGGCAGGTGCCTAAGATACGCACACGCTGCTTTTTGCACGACTCCTGAGAAGCTGCAGCCCCGTGAGCCCGAGATGTGTCCTGGCTGGGCGTGCACAGCCAGCCCAGTCACACGCACCAAAGACAAGCCATGGTGCCTCCTCATGCAGCAGCTTCCTTCGGCCTGAAATTGCCTTCACTGATTTACTGACGAAGATATATAATGTGATCACTGTGGAGATGACTTTTTGTTAAAAGGAAAGAGAAATAATCAATAGTAGCTTGGGCTGGAAAGGGACCTTGGAATTGATTTGGAGATGACATGCCGGGCTTAGGCCCAAAGCAGAGATCCTGGCCAAGCAGTCTAATGCTTTTAGAGTTCATTTAAAGATGACCCCAAATTAAATTTTCAATTGTAGGGGCCTAATTCACTCCAGATTGTTTAGAAACACTGCTAAGAAAAAAAAAAAAAAAAATCACAACATAAATACCCTTCTGAGGTTTTGGAGTTCAACTTAATAAATTTTTAATCAGACCTTGTATTTTATTCCATGCTTGTTCACTTTTGTTGCTATTGGTTGTCACATTCTGCTAACCCAGAGGATCAATCAGGAGGGAAGTTTCTCTGACAGCTTGCAAACACTACTCTTTTCTTCACACTGTTTCTATTCAGCGCTACTTCTGTCATATATAGACCCACATTTTTAAAGTTATTTATTTTCCCATGAAATAGATACAAAATGTTGTAGCAAGAAGACAATACTGGACTTACTGGAAGTAAGCACCCAAAAACATCTCACCTTATTTTGCCATATCACAAGCCAGACTTGAGAAGTTACCTGGCCTTAGAGATTGCTGTACATTCAGACTGCAGCAGTCTCATCACATCAGATTCATCTGCAGTGCAGTCTTACCTGCAAACTGTGCCAGCAGTGTTTGCTTCACAACTGTGAGAAAAGCGAGAATAAACCCCATGCTGATGACCCATCAAAAGGTCGCTGAATCTCACTGCACTGTGAAATGCCACTATAGACATCCAGTAAAAGACAGAGCACCAGAAATGCAGCACTGACAGAAAACCTGTCATCTGCTACTCAGGGTATTTCAGTAGCTCCAGCAGCCTGAGCAGTACCTTTGCATAGTTCTCAAGGGTGATGGGGTAAACATGAAGGGAGGAAGAGGGGAAATAAAGGTGAAAAACATTTCTTTCAAGTGAGTCATACTAATTTTGACTGTTACTTCAGCTGTATCTTGACAAACAATTAATGCTAGATTTTCACACTACCACTCATTTGGCAGAAGATATTTAAGCCAATACAAAACACAGACTGGATTTCAAATTAGCAAGATCACCACTGAATTATACGACAAGAACGATAGCAAGCCTGCGCTGGCACCAGGCTTCAGCATGCCACCTGGTATTCCAGATTGCACTGATCGCAGCCTGTGCTGGTCCCCACCACCTGGTGCATCACAAAATGCCTCTTCTGCAATACTGCAAGGCTTTCTGAGCAGCCCTCGTGGAGGGAGGGCCCTTCTGTTTCCAAGGTCACCCACATTTCCTAGAAACAGTCTTGCAGAAAAGGCTGCTTGGCTGGATCAGATCTTTATTTGCAACTCAGCATTGTAAGAACTTACACACCATTTTAGCCTGCTGACTGACCAGTGCTCCTGTCACTGCACTGCAGCCCATGACCATAACTACTTTCTCCTGCCATTTTGCTCACTGAAGGCAGCTGTATTCCTCCTTGACATGATCCACAGTGAGCACCCCTACTCCAAAACAATGTGCAGGCTTCTGCCCAGATCAGCTTCTCCTTGCTGCAGTAACTGCATACAGCAGTCGTAAGTCACTGCATACAGCAACTGATGCATTGAGTATCCATTCCCCACAAGAAAAGAAGAGAGGATGGTCATTGTACCCTCATAGCTGAACACAAAAATAACCTTTATGGACCACCTCTTTTTTTCCCCTGTCGAGCCAGTTTGCATAACAGCTCGTCTCCATTTCCTGGTCACAGCTGGGGCTAGACCATGAAGCAAAGCAAGCCCAGACATGCCCAGAGCACACTTTAGAAAGCCCTGCTGTTGCTGGGTTGAGAGCATCTTGTGCTGTATCATCTGACCAAGAAGCAGAACTTCTTAAATGTAAACAGACAAATTTCCTACTCCAGAAACCACACAGGGAAGAATCTGTTGCTATATTTAGTGACAGATAATTTTGTAAGTCCAAACAATAATGAAATAATCAACTGTAGAGCTGGAGAGGTCACATGCCTGATCTACGCTGATGAGCAGAGGGAAATCATACCAGGGTTGAGACCAGATTCCCCACAGAAACCTCACTTTTAGCAGGAACAAATCACCACTATTGTTGCACACAGGCATTGCTATCTATCTTATTTAAAACTGACAGCAAAAAACTCCAGGGGCAAGGGCTGAAGAAAAATGGACAGAGGCTGCAAGCCTGAGCCTAGGCTTCTTGAGGAGTGCTTACAGAGACACAGCACACAGTACCTGGTGCTCCAGCCCTCACCACCCCCAGGGACACAACAACCAGCTGACCCCACACTAGAGCACAAAGCTAAGCAAGCAGCACCATCTAAAAAAAGGCGCGTCCATCCCCTTGCACTGCACATAGCAAGTAACAGGACTGATAGAAAATTTATTAAAACAGCATGCTTGGCTTAGAAAGTCTTTTCCATATATTAGCCATCTTTTAAGATTTCCAGCAACATTAAGGAATCAGTAGTGCAAAAAACCATTCCTAGTTACCCAGTTCCATCACCATCTTTCAAGTACAGCAGCCTGCACGACTGTGTTCAACCTTTATACGGACCAACTTCAGCCACCTGACACTGAGTAGCTTTGATGCTGAACCACCTGCAAAACAAGGTGTAGCAAATCAGTTATCACTCTCCTTAATCAGAAAAGCCTGTGTCTCATCTGTTAGACGAGACAGAACCCTAGAAAATTCCATAGCGTACTGGGGGGGGGGAATAAAAAGATACATGAACTGGAATAAAACTTGCCAAAATGAAGTTAAATCATTATATTTTTAAAAAATACCCCACACTATGACTTAAAGGATAAAGACCATGTATGGGATTACTGCTTTGTGACTCAGCTACAATGTTCTAAATCCAGCACCAGGAACACTCACTAAAGGACATTCTCATGCCATTGCTCTGTTTCCTCCTTGGCAAAAGGAGATAATTTATGATCTCTCTGCTATCAAAGTAGCTTAGAGGCTTCCTACACTTAAATGAGTAAAACCCATTGAGACTCTTAGAGTGGAGGTAGAAAAAATGCAAAATGTATCAACTCTCCATATTAGCTATGGCTGGAAGGAAAATAGGAGGTTCAGCAGACTAATTGCTTTACTAAGTATGGCAAATTATCCATTCCAAAAGGCAACTAGTAGCATGAAAATATCAAGTGTATGTTAGAGGACATTAGCAGAGTTGCAAACAATTCCCAACCATTATAGTGCTAGTTTAAGCTTTTAAGTTTACAGCAAATTATCCATACCTTTCTGTAGCTTATCAACACCTTTATCACTAGAAATTAAAGCTTGAACTCCCAAATATTGAGATATCTGTCTTTTCATAATAACAAACCTTAAATGAGATAAACTAATACTCCTCTGTAGTGGTTAGGGAAAAACACTGATTCAGATCATGCAAGAGTAGCTTCAAAGGCAGAAGTCCACTTGTCCTTGCCTCTCCTAATATATGTTTGTTTGTTCCAATGAGAACATTAACACTCCAGGGCAGGCAGGTCTGCTTCACCTGCACCAGTTTAGCAGAGAGTTTGCTTTGGAGTCCCAGCTGAAAGCCCATTGCACAGGCTGCACTCGGCATGACAGGGGGTGTGCTCCTGTCCAATGTACACCACACACCACCCCACAGCACCGATGCATGTTCAGGGCCCACACATGTCAGCAAGGTGAAGGAGCAAGGAGGGATCTCAGAGAATGTCTTACAGGTTTGAATGGATTAAGTTACCTAATCCTGTGAAAGCCAAAGAGAAATCACCTCTGGGCTGGGAGAGCAAGAGGCTGGGGTGCGTTCTGCTTTACACGATTAGCCACAGTTAAATAAAGACACATTTCCCTAATGAGCCCTTTTACCCTTCCCCAACAGGATGAATTGCATCCAATATATATTCCAGTTCACTTGTTGAGAAGATTAAAGTGGCATATTTTAGTTTTCCAGAAGTGAAAGGCTGGACCACTATCTTTCCCACTTGCAAAGCCTCAGGGACTAACAGGCATCACTCCATCTGGGAGACAAAAATCTGCCCTTCCAGCTGAGACCATAACCCAAGAGTATTGATCAAACATCCACCTCCCTTCCACATAATAGAATTTCCCGGTGAGCTAATTGTTTTTCCTTCTTTCATCTCCATAAATGAGGTCAATGGCAAAGGCAAAGAAGAGAGAATTAGCTCTAAGTGTTCTTGGCTTCAAAGCAAGAGGAGACAGAGTTTCAGGTTTTGGAGAGTGCTCTACAGGGTTTATAAAGTACCATGGGACCTTCCAAGTATCTGAACTTAAAATTGCTTCAGCTTAGGACAAGGCTTGCCTGCACTGCCCAAGGATTTGTGCTTTTCTGCATCTGCCGTTACAGTTTGGCAATGCCACTGGTAGGTCATTGATGGCCTTCATGCTGCCCCTCCAACAGTGACTAGCTCTCATCCACAGCTCCTAAAGCACTTTGCAAAAGTGCAGAAAGCTTCACAACAGATGTGGAGGTAGGCAAGCCCCACAGTGCATGTCAGTGCCTCATCCTCATTACCATCTGTCTGCAGTGACAGAGCTGAGCAGCACCTCCTGCCCTGTGTTAGGAGAGCAAGTGAGGCAAAGCAGAGTCATGACAATGCAGATTTGTGCATGCAGGTACACTCCAACATCAGACTTACAGAAAGGAAAACTCAACTAACAGCGAAAAAAAAAAAGTGAATGACAGAATTAAAACCTGACTCTTGGGAGAAAAGTAGGTCCTTTGGATTTAGCTTCCAAAGCAGCAATGATTCTCTGAGGTCTGGCCATTAGCCCTCCTCACTTTTTCACCCCAGAACATGAGCATTTCCTTTTGCAGTATAAAAACCCTACAGGACTCATTAATATCTCAGCAAAATAATATTTTATAGCATAGTTATATTGAGGCAGAATTAATAACAAAGATCAGGAATGATGGTCTGAGACAAGCAGCTGCAAACTTCTGCTTCTGTAGGTGGGGAAGCAATTAATTTGCTGCTGACCTCTTCACAGAATTACTTGCCATGTTTTGGGAACAGCTAGAATTGAAAAGAAGTCCTGCTGCTGGTATAAACAGCAAGAGCAAGTTCTTCAACAGAAAGATTTAAAAAAACCCACCTCAAACAGCATATCCTGTATGTTTTCCATCTCTGAGCCCCAGCCCTATCAGACCAGCAGCCTGGATGTGCGGTAAAGCCTCTGGCACACTCAGGGATATTGCAGCATCTGCTTTACAGCCCTTAGGTTATAATTGTTTCATAACTGCCCAAGTACAAGACAAGGTGGCAAAGTCAAAGCAGGGCTGAGGCTTTGGGGAGTATCAGCACCGTTATGGCCTCACCAGACCTTGTTCCTGCCTGTCTGCAAAGAAGACACTGGTGCCAATCACCCCCTCTGAAGGGTCAATGGGAGGAAGACTCTCATCTATGGGGGCAAGCAAATTGCCACAGGTGCAAACAGTTTTATGTTCTCCCAATCAGGGCAAGGCAAAACTCAGTGGCCAGCTGTTTGCTATTACTAAATTCTAAATTTAGGAATAATTCTAAATTCCTAAATACTGATGATGAAACTGTAGAAAACAGTTTTGCATCCTGGAAAGGTGCCTTTTAAGCCAAACTCTGATTTTTGTGGGGTTTGCAGAGACCACCTCTCAAGAGACAGAAGAGACATAGCAGATGTTACTTGTCTCAAAACACTGTCCTGAGGGACCAGCCCCCATTAACCAAAGGCTCCAACACAAGTAGGGTCAAGAGTAGCACAATGTCCAATATTTGTAAATAGAGTTCTGCAATACAATTTTTTTTTTAATCTTCCTGACACATCTACATAAGTTTTCACCACATTTTTGTCAGAAAGGACACCTTATAGAATATAAAACTACCCAAAAACATATGCAGTTCAACTCTGGGAGTAATTTTTGGAAGTCTGTTCTTCCTGGATGTGAGCAAAGGTTATTATGTGTCTAGAATAGATACAGTCTAGACAGATGGAGCATCATGGGGAGAGGAGGGCTAAACTCATGATCTGTTTGTTTCCTGAAGAGCCTTCTGTAATGAACTTTGTAAAAAGCCTTTTTGTAAATCCAAGTGAATTAAATTGCTTTATATAGTTCTGGCATAAACAACTTATTTACAATTAGATTTTTTAAAATTACTTCAACAATGAATGGTGGAAACAGATGAACAAGCAAGAAAATTTAGATGAAATAATTTTAAAATGCACACATTCCAGTAGGCTGGAAATTAATCCTCTTCCAAAAAAGTGATTTTCATTTAAATCATATAAGCAATCCTCTCAAAGTCAGGGTTTTATTATTTTCAGGAATCTCAATCTTTCTTTTCAAGCTATGACCAGTGTCAGAACACAGAGTCATCTATCAAGATCCTCAATAATCCGTCTTGTTCTCTGTGTTGATTACTGTCGGTAATGAACAATGCGCCCTAGAAACTATCACGATGCAAAGACCTCTGAATCTTTAGCAGTCTGCAGTCTTGTAAAATTTGCAGCCTCTCTTGATAGTTTTTGAAAGACCATACAACACTAAAAACATAAGCTGAAAACTTGAGCATAAAAGAGAATTCCTGTAACATAGTTTTGTTTTTCTTTGGCATTGTTCTCCTGGGGAAACAAGACAAATATTTGTTCAGACAATTCAAAGTGAAAAACTACTGCAAATATAAAATTTGTGCTTGAGTTAACTTTTGAGTTAGCAAGTCTTTACCTAGTTTTGCTTACATTCAGGCTATGATCTCCTATTTAAAAAAAAAAAACCTCAGGAACTCCTTCACAGATATTATCCACAGATAATTTAAAATGAAGCATAAATGACAACCTGTTTATACCACAAGAGGTGAAATTAGTAAACAAATAATACTGTAAATAATTCAACTAGCTTTTAATGTTTAATTTCTATGTAACACAGTTTTGTTTCATAGTTGCTATGAAACCTGTCCTTAATAGTAAGTAAAAAATGGTAGCAATAGAATTCTTCAAACATGTTTCAGTGGTAACTGTACTGAGCAAGAGGGGCTACAGCCAGTTTAATGAGGTAGTAAAACCAAAAGCTAGCTCAAGAATTCTTCCCCTTTCGTGCCTCCATGAGTTTTTGCCAAAGCAGCTGACACACCAAGCTGTGCTACATGGCAAACTGGAGCAGAGAATTGATCCGAGTCAAAAGTACCTCCCCTGTGTTTTTTCCTTTAGACGCCAACTAAAGTAAACTGGCAGCATTCACTTGGGATCACTATCCAAATGCCCACATCCTTAGGCCATACTCTGAAACCCTGATTTTGCACTCTGGAAACCTGGCATTTAGCAACAGAAATTCAAAGCCAAAGAGCCAGTTGCTCCAGACCACATCGTCACACATGACCCACCTCAGGTTCACTGCTAAATTATCTTGCTGCCCAGTAAGTTTTCAACACAACAGTCTTCCAGTGTAGGAATTTAGGAACGTGCAAAAGAGGAAAACATAACCCAGAGAAGACAAAAAAAAAAAATTGAAGACAAAACAAATCCAATTATACCCAGTAACACCTTGGGGGAAAAGAAATGAATGAAAGAAAAAGTTGAGGATAGTTCTTTATTTGATTTTATATATAGTTAGCATAGAAATGCTTTATCATCCCCTACAATATAAGCAACCCGACATTTTTAGTACTGTATAGACGCAAATATTTTTTTCTTGTACTAAAGAGAGTTCATTTTCGTCTATTTCCTCTATTTCCTCCATTCAGGCAACTGCTTAATACATTGATCTTCCATGCATTTCCATTTTCTCCACCAATACATTTCTTATAATTGGAATGAGCTGCTCTATTAAGCTTCTTAATAGATTCTATGTTCTCAAAACCCAATAACTTCAGGACAATACATTAAAATAGACAACAAATTAAGCTTGGTGTTTGTGAATTTGAGACCCCATCAAGAGTGACCTTTAAAGTTACAGCAAGGACGCTGTTTAAAATTAGTTGCAGAGAAACCCATATCTAATATGTCTAATTGCATTAGTTTGTGCCAGTGTTACAACACCCAGTTTGTTGCTGGCCAGGAACAAATTACAGTCCTGATGTGAAGTGGCAATGGACATGTGCCGATGTCAATGGACTCACTTAGAGCTGTGGGTCCACAGTGGCTGTGGAAAAAACAGGAGCTTTGTGTTTAGCTGCATCACCTAGCACAGACACAGCCTAGTCTGAGCGATGAAGTCTGGCCTTAGATTTGTATAAGCAAGCAACACTGAGCATTACACCCAGCACAAAAGTATTTTGATAGTCTAACATATTTATTTTAATTATATCAATTGAATCCAATAGCCATGACACAATATCACATTAACTTAGTTTGAAATACAATGTGAATAGAGTTTTTATTTGCAAACCGTTGTAATTCCCTTTAAAAATAGCAAGCAGTATAAAATAATTCTCTCAAAGCTGGTTAGCCCTGGTATGATTTCTGCCTCCTCCCACAGCTATACAGTTACCTTCACACGTATTTTATATTACTTCTTAAGTCAGTCAGAGAGAAGTTTTCTCTCACAGCTGAAGAACAAGGTGACCCAAACACACAATGAGCAACTGGAGCCAGGGGAGGGGGATGCCCAGCAGACACATTGCAAACTGCTGGACTGTGCATTTCAGACACCCACACCACAACCCAGCCTCTAGGACAGGGCAGAGACTGCATCTGCTCCAGTACGTGTATCACCAATGCCAGCTTGACATCATACTGAAGCAGCACTGAGTTAGGAGGAATGAGGTCTAATCATGGTACAGTGAATCTGGGTAGTTAGCCCAAAATGGAAAATACTCTTCATCAGCTTTATGCTTCCTAGTAAAGGTTTTATTTAAAATCCAGCACTCAGTTGCCCTTCACCTGGCGTTAGCCTTTGCTAACCGCTTGCACGGATAGCTTTGAGGTAACATCAGCAACTCAACTGCCCTCTTGGCTGCCCATCAACCCCTCACATCCCTTTCTCTTTTTAATTCTAATGCCTGTTTCTTTGCAATTTCAGTTGCTCTTCCAAGTTACACGTTTCTGCAGCCTTACAGGGTGAACTGTTGCTGTTGAAATCCCCTTGCTCACAGCCAATTAGTCAGCATATTATTCTAGGTGAAATACTTTGGCATACAGTTCATTTTGTATTACCCCACGTGGATGACCTGTATGGTACTTTTTACCAGCAGATTACTTTTTTTTTTTTTTTAACTTTAACATGGAAATCACTGTACAAAAGACTTTGCTTTTGTTACAGGTTTTCATGTTTGCCTCAGGCTTAATCACAAACACGACTGCTAATTATTTGCACCTCCCGCAGCGCTCACTAGGTTTATCCAAGATAAGAACAGTTCAGCCCCATATTTCACCACCTGCCAGTGCAGGACTGTTGCCAGCGATCCCCTCCGATAATCCAGGCTGATTTAGCAGCTGAGGAGGAGCAGTATATATTGTTCCTGTTTTCCCAGCCAGCAGTTTTGCCTGGAGGCTGTGGTGAGGGATATGGGACGTGGGGCAGGAACTGACCTCCCCTCTGCTCAAGGCCCAGTGGCACAAAACATGTTTGTGTGGACAGGGTGCAGGCACTGGGGGTTGGAGTAGCTTTGGGTGTTCCTTAGGCAGTGCAAGGCCCTTGTTCTCCCCAAAACAACCCTCCCAGCTGTGGGTCAGGGTGGGTGTTGAGTGCTCAGCCCAGCATGGCCCCTCAGCAGTAACCACTGCCCTTCCTGGTCCCGGGGAGCACAGCTGAAAGAGTCCATGCTAAAAAGCAGGCTAAAAGCACTGGCACCTTCCCTGCAGTGCTGTACATCCCCAAAACAGGAGCAGATACAGAGGACCTGGCCAGAGCTCCCCATCCCACTGATGGGAAATCACAAAATTTTCTCTCCAACTGAAGAAGGTTACCTAAGCAGTTTTGTACTGCTAAGTATAATAACTAAGTATAATCCAGAACAAGTATCTTGTAGAGTCTTTGCAGGTGAAGCATTTTCAAACTGAGTGGTTTTCTGAGTGGTTCTCTCCACAATGAAAGTGGAAGACTGAAGTCCAACATCACCCCAATTTTGCCTCTGGACAAACTAGATCTACATTATTTTTCATAACGTATATATAGCAAATGTGCAGTGGCAACTTCTCAGGCACTCATAAAAACTTGTCAAGTGTGAATACATGGAAGATGCAAATAGCAACTCAGGTGGAAGTTTGCTCAAAACAGGATAAAAGTGGGATTTATAGCAAACACTTCCCTGATGGTTTAGGTTAGATCTAGCCTAGCACAGTATGACAGAAGAGGAAACAACCCTGCAGAACAAAGTCACGGTGAACCATCCTGTGCTCGCTCCTCTGTGGGGCAAAATGCCAACAGCTTTGTTGTAAATCTCTGAAGACAGCAGTTGTCTATTCAGCAGAGACTCTTCAATTATTCAAACATAAATCATGTTTTCATATTCACATGACCTCATCTGAATCTCACAGGGGAAAAAAAAATTACTGACAAATTAATTTGAGTCAGGCGTCAGCCTAATGTCATATAGACAAAGTTGGATGCATTAGAATTTCAATATCAGTACACAGAACATTATGAGATTAATTAAAAACCCAAAATACTAAACGATCACAAAAAAAGTCTACAAATCCATTCAACTAAAAGCTTACATCTGAGATAGAACATATTACTGCAGTGTAATAATAATGAATTTCAGCTTGATGACAAAGAGTAAACTCATTCAGGGAGGGGACCAAGAAATTACTGATGTTATCTGACCCACTGCCTGTTCGAGGATGAAGTATTAAAAATAGGTATATTACAGTAACTTCTTGTAACTTCCACATATGGCATTAAAAAAATTAATTCCTCTGCTCTTCCAGTGGAACGACTGTTCAAAGCTTTCTGTCATGCAAAGAAATACTACAACTCTCAGTTAATAGGATTGAAACCAACTACTACCTCTTCTCTCCATTCATCTGAAGTCTAATACTGTGTCATCAAACCAAGCTGACTGGACGCAGGAAGATGTTCCCAAAACAAGCAAATTACTCTGGGCTTCTCCCACAGAAAATCACCGACTAGTTAACACACATCTGGGAAAGGTCTGATACTGTTTGTCCAGAAAGCTGCAGTCACTGAGGGATCTACTGACAGTCTCAGTGTGCTAAAACTGGACAAGTAACAGAAGATCTGAATGGAACACTTTTTGAAGATCTGCTAAATACCTAGTAAAAAGTAGAAAAAACTGAGATGCTTTCATGCAGGACCTGATGATCTAAGCACAGGAGCAAGCTACTCTGAGGGCATTTGCCAGCACATCAAAGATAATTTCCAAAACTCCTACCCAGTAACAGTTGATCTTCACACCTTTTAATAAAAAATTTGCAAAGGGCAAAATGGCTTAAAGTACTGCCAAGACAGGAAC
The DNA here is from genome assembly GCA_036023395.1 of Myiotriccus ornatus. Taxonomy (NCBI): domain Eukaryota; kingdom Metazoa; phylum Chordata; class Aves; order Passeriformes; family Tyrannidae; genus Myiotriccus; species Myiotriccus ornatus. The sequence goes on from JAYRBT010000178.1 coordinate 11,006,171, forward strand.
ATATTTGGAGATATTCTCCCACAGAAGTCCACTAGTATTAAGACAAAACACAAACAAGCAATATTCTGTAACTGACATTAAAATACTTTATTGGATAAATAGAATAGGCACTATGAATAGAAATATTCTGAAATACAAAGTCGGCCAGAATATTCACGTATAAAACCCACAATCCATACTTCTACATCTTATTTATATACATTGCCAAATAAAGTATTCAAGAGTGTGAACAAGGTCATATTTGCAGTTCTTTCTTGTTTTGAAAGCACACCTAGTGTAGTCCAAGGCCTTTTTGTTTCTTCAACAGAAAATTGCAGAGCTACCCTATTTCCTCATTTGGCCTGAAATCTGATGAAATTTTACACAGTCTTCTCTCCCTTGCTAGATCCTTTCAAGCTTGACTTCTGCCTCTTTTTCTCCCTTTGTCCCAGTATGCGATAGACTTTTTTCTTAGCCTCCTTTTGCCTCTTGAATTTCTGTTCATCCTCCTTTTGCTTAACTTTGAGATATTCTTTAAGCTGTTCCCGATGTTTTACTTTGGCTTTCCTTATCTTGTAATTATTCACTGTACTCAAAGCACTGAGTAGGGCTGATATCTAAAATAGAAAATAGACAATCAATATACACACAGCTCAATTTGGTGAGTAAGAAACAGTTTAACCTCAGCAGACACATATAATGAACCAGAGATTCAAGGCAAATTCCTAATCATCTCTGCACCTGTTACCCAATTTCCAAAATGGTTTAATTATTTATCTTGTTAGGAAGTTAATCAGAGCTTTAATTTTTGTGAACTCTGATTTTGGTTAGATACCTTTTAAAAGGCTATGCCTAATTGCTACTGTAGAACACTTAAACTGCAGTTTGGATCTTCTTGCCTTTGCAAGCACTCTAATTCTCAATTTTCAAAGCACAGTATTTGCTTCAAATCCTGTCTGTGTTAATAATACATGGCAATGACAAGTCAAATAAAAAACTGCAGCTGCCAATTTGTGTCACCCATAATATGAGAGCACTAAATCCAAGTGAAATACCTTGCATGTGCTGTGACAAGGACAAAAGTCATATTTAGGCTTCAGGTGACCGACTAGTCTAAAAAACAGACACCATCCACTCAGTGACAGTTCCATATACATACTGTGTGCCAAATAGGAACAGAACAAATTGAAGGTGATAATTTTTCACTGGAAGCATATATGTCTTCAGCACTAGCGGTAGACTCAAGTGCCAAACAAAAGTTAGAAATGTTTTAAACAGCACATTTACCCTTCATGAGTCCTTGTTTCAGAATAAGTGATAATTACCTTCTTTTCATGAGGCTCCCTGATAACAGCTGGTCTCCACTGGTCTTTTGGAGTCTTGCCTTTCTTCTCAAGATTCTTAGGCTTGTTCTTAAAAGGCAGTGCCTTTTGCAGTGCTTTAGGAATGTGGAGCTTATTGAAATGCCTCTTCTCCCTCACAATAGGCTAAAAGAATGAATATAGAACATATGTAAGATTCTTGATCTTTAGAAGCTTTTATTTTATATTTCATCTTTCAGGGGGAAAAAAAACCACAAAACACCACAAACCAGAAAGAAACAGCACCCCTCAAAAACAAACCAACCAACCAACCAACCAAACCACCAAAACAAACAAACAAACCAACCACAAACCAAAACCCAAACTCCATTTTCCAACATTCTTGCACTGATCTGTGAATGTTATGTTCACTCCAATTACTATGGCAAAAGACTCAGCAAGCTTCTGGAGAAGACTTATATCCTGCAGATTACTTTATAAACTTTCACTGACCCACAACAGTCTGCTCTCCACTGTTTTATTCCCATCTCATGCCAGGACTGTGCCTTGTGGATAAAAATATGAACTCACACATGCATATGTATGAGCATGTATTTACACTGCTCTCAGTTTGCACAGGTCTGAGACAGAGCAAATATGATCTAGTTTAAAAAAACCAACCAAACAAAACAAAACAGACATATACCTTATAGAGAGAATCCTTGTTTTGTTTCAGTTTGATGCCTCGCTCATACCTCAGCTGGCCTGTTGTCTTCATTCCACTCCAAGTATCTTTCTCACCTGCTGGCTTCAGCAAGGATGTTACAGGGTTATAAAACGTTGGGATAGAAACAGGATACCAAGTCCTCACAAAGACAATATCTGAAAGAAAAGGAAACATTACTTGGCTCTAAAACAGCAGTTCATCACATCCACACAAAGATTGCCTGAATAGACCACATGCTAGTATATGGTTTGGTATATATACCAAATGTTTTCAACTTTTGGTAAAAGCAATGCAACTATTCATACACTTGGATTCTGCAAAACCTCATGAAGGCATGACCAGCACATATTCCTGAAGAGCAGGCAGCTGAATACCACCCTATTCACTATTCATATTCAAGAACTAGTAACTGAGTTCATATATGTATATGTGCCTGTACAATTATTGACAAAAAACAATTTTCTTTTCCTCTGCCCATAAAAGAATTAATTTGCTTTTATTTTCCACTATCCGCAATTTTGATGGGTTTAGAAAAACAGGTCATATAAACCCAAATAAGCATCAGCTTGTATTCTGAACATAACTGTGATCCTCAGCAAACAGAGGAGATAACTATCCCCTGCATAATTTCCCCAAAAGATTACAGAATAAAGTAAACTGCAGCTACAATGCCAGTCTTTGCATTTCTCAGAAAAATGTCCTTCTAGCACTTGTACCACTAACTTCAATTCATCATGTTCAAGGAGAAAGGCACATCATGCTGTGTAAAACACTAAAACACTTGAAGATGTATGTCTTCAACTCAAACCTTTTCATCTGTATGACTTCTGAGTGTAACAGAAGGAAACCCAACATAATATGAATTTCTTTTTAATTTCATTTTGCATCTCAACAGATATTTCACATTCTCTGAATTCACATCTTAATTATCAGATTCCAGAATTGTGAGACACGGCTTTCCAATCAGTGAAGAAGGATGAAAGTTGTGTGATAACTTACATGGAAAGTGCAACTTACCACTCATCAGCAACTTGTCTTCAAATGTTGCTCTGAAAGCACCTGCAGGAGTTCGGAGGGCCTTTTTGATCTGTCCTCGGATACCACTCACAGAACGGACCGCTGCTCCTTCAAATTTAGCCACTTCCAACTGAGAGTTAAACATCCCCTGAAAATGTGAATTACCCAAGTTTTTCTCTGTGACCTATGTAGGACGCAAAAACTGAGTCCTACAAGCATATGTTACAAAGACACAGAACATAACACTGTCTTTAGACTAAGAGTGCTGATCATACCAAAAACACACTGAGCTGACTTTAAGGTAAGCTACTGAAAGTAATCTACTTAGAGTCATATATCACAGGCAAGGTTTCTAAGCATTAAACACATACACCTAAAATTCTAAACCAGAACACATGTAGGAGAAGCTTTACAGTTCTTCTTTACAGAAACTTGCTGGAATGCAGAACACCTTAAAAGCAAGCAAGCTGCCTGAAGTTGCTAGCTGTGAGACTCTAATACAGTACAGCTCTTCAAGGTCTGTGCTTCTTTCACAGATCACAAGGAAATCAAGAAAAAAAAATCTCTATGCCTAGTGTGAATACTTGAGTGCTTCACTGTTGGGGTCACTGCTTAGTTACTTGCTGCCCCAAATGAAGAATAACCTAACTTCTTCCTGAGCCTGAAAGCCCAAGGACAGCTGCAAGGTCAATGAACATTCATTTCTGCAACACTTCCTACCCAAACACTTTTGTAACTGTAACTGAGAAGTCTTAACCACTGGTAGAACTCATCTTTGATTCCAGAGCTGAAATTTAGTGGGATCAAACTGAATGATGCCAGGGACAGGTTCACATCCTCCAGAGGTATATGCCACTGTGGGAAGCTAATTAGTGGGTTTTAGGAATGAAGCAGGGGTAAAGAAGGAAAAAAAAACCAAATTGAATGCGAACCAGGTGACTTGCAGAATTTGTGTTTGGTTCACAATAATTCATATTGCTTGGCTAATGATCATCTTTAGAGACCATACTGAAGGGAGCTCAAAAAAAACACAACCATGCAACAATAATGGAGAACTTCTGACTCAGGAAAGACAATCCCAGTTTCATTCCTTTCTAACATCAGTACATGTGGTTTTGTAGTATACATACCTACATACCTACCTTAATAAAACAAGTGTTCTTATAAATTTTGAACGGAAAACCAGTTAGCTTTAATTTCTTTACAATAGTTATGGATTTATCTAAATCAAGCACAACTCCTGTGGCAGCAATCCGGAAGTCAGGCTGAAACATGCAGAGATGAAAGATACTGCTGAGTGTGTATTTATTACAAAGTGAAGAAACCATTTAGAATCACAAAATCATAAAATAATCTGGATTGGAAGGTCACCTAGATAATCTTTAAAGATCACATAGTCAAACACCTCTGAATGAGCAGGGACATCTTCCACTAAATCAGGTTGCTCAGAGCCTTTCCAATCTGATGCTGAATGTTTCCAGGGATGGGGCATCCACCACCTCTCTGGTGAACCTATTCCAGTGTTTAACCACCCTTGTTATAAAAAACTTCTTCCCTGGATCTCATATAAATCAACCCTCTTAGTTTAAAACCATTCCCCCTAGTTCTGTCACAACAGACCCTGCTAAGAAGTTTACCCCCATCTTTCTTATAAGCCCCCTTTAGGTACTGCATTGAGGTCTCCCCAGAGCCTTCTCTTCTTTGTGATGGAACAACCTCAATTCTCTCAGCCTGTCCACAGAGCAGAGGTACTCCATCCCTCCAGTCATCTTGGTGGCCCCCCTCTAGACCTGCTCCAACAAGTCCCCTGTCTTTCCTGTACTGAGGGCCCCAACGCCAGATGCAGTGCTCCAGGTGGGGTCTCATGAGAGCACAACAGAAGGGGAGAATCACCTCCCTTGGCCTGTTGGTCACACTGCTTTTGATGGGGCCCAGGATGCAGCTGGCCTTCTGGGGCTGCAAGTGCACATTTCCAGCTCATGTCCAGCTTTTTTTCCACCAGCACCCTCAAATCCTTTTCGGCAGGGCAGCTCTCAATTCCTTCATCACCAAGACTGTATGAACACTGCGAATTGCACCAACTCAGGTGCAGGACCTTGCACTTGGCCTTGTTGAACCTTACAAGATTCCCATAGGACCACTTCTCAAGCCCCCTCTGGATGGCATTCCATCCCTTTGGCATGTCAACTGTACCACTCAGCTTGGTGTTAGCTGCAAACTCACTGAGGGTGCACTCAATCCCTCTATGTCACTGATGAAGACATAAAACAGTGCTGGTCTCAGTACAGACCCCCGAGGGACACCATTTGTTACTGACGTACATCAGGAAACTGAGCTGTTGACCACTACCCTCCAGATACAGCCATTCAACCAACTCCTCCTCAGCTAAACAGTCCATCCCTCAAATGAGTATCTCCCCAACTTAGAGAGAAGAAGTGGGGGACCTGCACTCCACATTTAACTGCTTTTAAGAGTTCAGAATTTCTAACCTTTACAGGAGTACAGCAGCATGAACAATGCAAATTGACTAGTACAGACTAATTGAGGTGCTGCTGACATAATATTCCTACCATTCACTAATGAGATTTTCAGAACTCCATTCTAATTACCTTGGAAGCAATCTAAGAGTCCTTGTTATCTATCTCACTGTGTTCTCTTTATGAAACAGAATCTTACTCAGACAGAAAGTCTCAAAGGGGAAGTGCTTTATGCACTAAGTCACTTATTCTCTAAGTCACTAGATTATGCTGTGGACACATGGTGAAAACAGCCTTTTAATACATGTAACATGATGGCTGTGCAATAGGACAAGGCATATTTTAGGAAGAAGATAACAATTAATAGCTCATTACAATGCCATGCAAAGCTTTCGTTTTACATCACCTGGAAACATCTACCTTTAAGTAACATATATGCAACAAAGATTGTACCTGACAAATACTGCTATAACACTATTTAAATTGGAATTATAGAATGGCTTGGGTTTGAAGGGACCTTAAAGATCATCTAGAGTTTCAACATCTCTGCCATGACTAGGGACACCTTCCATGAGATCAGGTTGCTCAGGGCCCCATCTAACCTGGCCTCGAACACTTGCAGGGATGGGGCAGCCACACCTTCTCTGGGCAACCTGGCCAGGGTCTCACCACCCTCAGAGTAAATGATTTCTTCCTAAATCCTAATCCAAACCTGCTCTCTTCCAGTTTGAGGCCATTACCCCTTGATCTATTGAGTACATGGTCTCTTAAGTAGTCCCTCACAAGCTTTATTCAGGTATCTACAAACATTTTCACAGGATGCAGAGAAATCCCATTGAGGACAAACTTTTTCAATAGTATACCTGAAAACCAAGTAGGTATAAATCCTTCCACAGAAAATAATAAAGCAATATTTCTTTCAGTGTAGCAGATGAAAATGGTTTAAAAAACCCCTCTCCATACAGTGTCCCATCTTATCACAATACACCTTTTAAAAGCTTCAGTCCACCTACTTTCTTAGTTCCTACAACTACACTGCTTTACCATATGTAAACCTTCTTCCCCAAATCTATGTATTTTATCCAAATACCCAGTGAAAGCAGTAACCAACATTTTGTGATAACAAACATACCGTTGTGCCACTGACAGACTGAACTGCCAAAAATCCTGTCCCCTGAGGAGTGATGGGCCCTACAAGAAAATAAATTTTAAAAATTCTGAAAGGGTTTATTACACAACATCTAGCCTCTATTTAAAGTCAGAAAGCTTAGAAATACCTGTCAAGTATTCTCAATAAATAAAACCAAAGAAAAGTTTAAAGCATTCAAAGTATTATTTACATACAAAGCCCCATGAAAGTTAAAGGAATGATTGACAAGAAGTTACTTATATAATGGCTGGGCCCAGAATGTGAGCAAGTGTCTCTCTGCACACAGCCAACAATTCAGGATCCTCTTTGATATGATACAACTTAGGAGAAAGCTCAGAATTTGATTAAAAGCCAAATAACTCACAAATCATTCAAATAATTCACAAATATTAGGCAACTGTCTATTTTCCCATACTATTTGGCATCACTTTATGTTCCACGGGGAAATTTAAAGGCTTCCCATTCCAAAAGCTACCGGCTGTATTTCCTGATACATCCTGTAAGCTTGAGACATCTACAGTGATTAAGTGGCACAGGATAGTAACTCCAGAAAGCCCTCACCCCAGAAAGCTGCCCCACAATGCATGTGTTGTGGTGTGTACTTCAGGAGCCGGTGACGCCCGTTGTGATCCTCAATGTAGAACATGGGGATGGTTTGGAAGCGTCTCCACCCTAATGAGAGGATTAAGGGATCACGTGTCTTCAGTATCTTCTTATACCATCGGTGCTTCTTCAGGCGCAACTAATTAGAAGATGAACAATGCTATTACACAATAGCTACATGAATTCTGAGATTCAAGCCTTCATTTTCAGCAATGACTGAAAGCAACTTCTATATACACTAGAATTTTTTATTCAGTAAGCTTTCTATCTTCAAACATTCTCATTAACATTGGGTTGACTGGAAAGATTAATCAGTATTTCACTCACTTTGAAGTCATGTTTGTATGCACATAAGGAATTATTGTATCAAAAGATGTATCTATAAATATCCTAGTAACTTTTCTATAGTCATTCATATACAGACCACGAAGCTCAGAGTACAATTTATGTTTGCAATTTAGCAATCACAGTATCAGTCCTGAGACACCCCTGCAGATGAACATTAATCACAGTATCAGACCTTAGTCCTGAGACACCTCTGCAGATTAAGGTTAAACAACAGTAATCTTTTCCGGCTATCCAATTAAGCCTGTAAAAATCCAGTATCTGCTACTGTAGAGTTACAGTCTGTTTCAAAAGCAAATCCCCTATTTGAGAGACACAGATCAAAGTTTCTCTCAGTGTTTACTCTATTTTTAATAAACAGAAAATAGCAACTCCAGATACTCTGAAGCACACCTGTCTTAATACAAAATGCACTCACATCTTTGGCTACATACCTGTACATATCCGACATTTCCTTCACTGTTGCCTAAACCACCCAGGATAATAGGATAATGAGGGTCAAAATTCATGACAAATTCACATGGCACATTCTCAATCTCTATTCGAACATACATCCCAGGCCGGAAGCCTTCATACTGCACTCTGGTCTCATCATCTTGATCTTCGAACTCTGCTCGATTAAGCTATGTGACAAAGAGAAAGTCACCACGTGTTTCACAAAATTCCAGTATTAACAACTTGTTCGTGAAGTGCCAGTTCTATTTAAAACATGCTAACGTTTATATAAATCTTCTTGGGAAAGATCTGATACGTTTTGTGACTTTTTATTCTGAGCAAGATCTCTGCCACCATGGATTCCTTCCAATTTGAAATCCCAAGTGGGCCTGTTAGTCTACTTGAAAGACAGTACCCAAGAGAAGCAAATGACTGAGTGACTTCTGTTATACCTTTCATAACGATGACTTTGGGTTTTAAAAATACAGCTGCCAAAAGTACATTTTTTATTTAGGAGCCCAAGTACCTTTTAAAGTTAATGTCCTCATCTTTAGGGTATCACTTTATGAGGATGGTGGGTTCCTACCTTACTCAGCAGCTTAAAAATATTTCTGTGCACGCTTACACTGTGCATAGTCAAAAGCTCTTCTGTACCACATGAATGTAGATTTTTATGCAAATTTTTAAAACATCCCTGTGAATAACAAGAAAGCCTCAACCTCCTGTTCTACCTTCTGATGCCCAGATACCAGTAAGACACCATATTTAAGAAAAAAATTATTTCCCTTTGCAAGGTATTGAGATACAGCACAAATCTGGTTCAAGTTTATTTTTCTAGAAGCCTTTGCACATCCCCAGTTTTGAGATCCTTGCCCTTCCATCTCGAAGTATGATACGTATTTCTGTAACAGCCTCAAGTGAACATTTGTGAATTGTCTTTTATTCTTCTACTGGAATGTCCTTATTTATGCTTTCAGTGCTCTTAGTAAATCAGCATACCAGAGCTCATATGATCATTTATGACAGAGGCTAATGCAAGAAGGTAACAATCCATTTAATGACTATTTAGGGCAAAATTTTGCGAGCAGAGAAGACACTGAAGTTATTAGCAATAGAAGGCTATGTTCTTCCAAGTCAGTCAAAGAAAGAAGCTACTTTTAATGTTGCAAGTTCTTTTTTAAAGAAAGAAAAGCCTGGAACAACATCAACACCTCAAATTCTAGATGTAGTTACACTGAAGACTTCTACCACACATACAGAGCAATAGTCATAATTATTTTTTCCTCAAAATAACTTGACAGTTGGAGGAAAAAGACTGTCACACAGAACTTACTTATCCATTAATAACATTAACAAAAAATCACACTATAAATAATACCAAGAAAATACATAGCACAAATTAGTATTGGAAAGATTTTCATCTTCCTACACATAAAAGGATGTCTTTTCTTTTTTAGTTGCAAACTTTTAAAGTAGATGAAGTTTAGATGATAAATCCTGTCTTATTCAGTGATTTAACTACTGCCCTCAGTTTAAATTAAGCTTTCAGTTGTTTGGCTTTTCTTTCCAGCTAACAGAATCAAAAAGTTCAAGCATAAAAAATCACTAGCAAGTATTTCTTTGTGTGTGCTTTCTGAAGTAGTGTCACATGTGTCTCCATGAAAAAACCTTTGGAGGGCAAACTCTCTGGGGTATTTTTGAAGACATATAGTCAGATAAATTGTCAAGTTAACACCTTGTACCTGTGCTTGTTTATGCATTTCTTCTTTAAGATCATCAAAGTACGTGGTGTCCCCTTCATCGTACTCTGCATCAAACATTTCTTTCAGTTTCCGTTTCTTGTCCATGCGTTCCTTTTTCTTTTCCTCCTCCTCAGGTTCTGGTTTGGACGTTTTTTCATCTTCCTCCTCTTCTTCACTTCCAGACTAAACAACAGTAAGTTGTCAAACATGTAAAATGGTTCAGAGAAAACAACCCATTCCAATCAACAGTTAAATCTACATTATTAAGCAATACTTTTTCATAATGCAAATTATTAAACACTTGAAAAATATTTCCATTTGAGACAAAAATTAATAAGCTATTCATACAAGGAGACATAACTTCAGCAGTGACCAAAAGATCTCATGATCTAATTGTATCCCTTTCCACTGAGAAAAATTTTTTGACTTAACATTCATTTTAACATAAAGGAACAGACCCTAGAACTGACCTACCTCTTATTCTACAGCTCATGTAAGTATACATAATGCAAGAGAAAAAAAAATAATTGTTGATAGCATTGAGTAATACTGTGCTGGAAGGCAGCACTCTAGAGGCCAGAGAGGAGGAAGTCTGTTCACAGACCATTTGAAAACTGCCAAAATTATGCCATTACCCTTAATTTTACAATTAAATGCAAAGCCATCAAGTTGCTCAGTCCAAAAAAAAAATTGATTTTTCAGTTTGTATTGTCACAGACAACTACATCTCTGTTCTTGGAAGATATCCAAGCCGCAGTATAAAATTGCTTCCACCAGCCTCCTTTATGCAGATAAGAGGAATGACTAGGAAATTGTGTCAAGTTCCCACAATTTTGTGTTTAAACAGAGTGCTATAACCTTCTGCATCAGATGAAATGACATAGTACAAACAGTTATGATTACATTTGGTTTTAAAATACTTCTCTCATGCCTCTGGATCCTCCAGCTCTTGATTAAGCCTGACACCTACTGTTAAATAAGTGAGGTGACTTCTCCTACATAATTAACTTTAAACAACAATTCAGACTAGAAACTTGCCGCTCTTGCTATTTATAAGTTTCAGAGTTGGTAATACTCATCTTTTCTTCCTTGTTATTATTGATTTCTTTCCTATTGATTCTATGAAAACTGAATTTATTACACAGGATGCCTATCACTCGATCAGAACCTCATACACATGTACATTGCTAAAGAACATAAGAATGCATGTCAGACCTCATCTCCTGCAGCAGCACCCTTTCCTTTGTGCACAACACCGGTTTCAAGATCTTCAAAGTCTCCGTACAGTTCTTCTGCAAGAATAAGCACCCAAGACATCTGACTGTCAGTTAACCAGTCTGTTGTGTTGTTCCATACTATTTCTTACGTCTTCAGTCTTGTGCATTTGTCAGTAATGCTCTGTAAATTAGTTTCAGTACACATATTTTTTCTTCCCTTCAACAGTTTTATAAGTTTATTCTGCCCTCTCTAGAGCCTCAGTTAAAAATTCTCAGCTGAACTCTAGTGCCTCCTCCTTTTTCTTTTCAATACCTTTATGATTTAAAAAATGTCAGTAAAGTTTAGATCATCCTAAAGGACCACAGAGCACATTAGTTAGCACTCTAACAACACGAGACACCAGCAGAGCAACTGACTTGCTGTTTATTTTTTAAAAAAATTAAATGTAGCTGACAATTCTTAGGTTAAAAACAAATGCTTACATAAACTTGTCAAATCACAATTATGTTGCATGTAAGATACAGCCACATTATTAAAACTTCCTAAATATTTCCTAATTTAAGAAACAAAACAGAAAACCCACCTACAAAACATCTGAAGATAGATCTCACTTTTCAGCCAAACATGAATGACAAGTTTGTCTTCCCATTAAAGAAGGTCTACTTCTACCACGACTATCCAGAAGAATAACATATACATGGAGGATGAATAGCTGAACTCAGATACATAATTCAAAGCTGGCATATCCAAGTGTTGACTAAGGACTCCATTTCATAATTGAAATTATATACTCTGTTTTTCAGAAAGTAAATTTTCAGAATGTGGTACTTGCCTACTGTTTATACAGAGATTTACAACGTGTAATTTTACTAGTATCTGTGTAATAATTTATATAATAGTTTGAAAGGAATTTGCAAGTATATCGCTATGCCAAAATACGTATATAAATGAAAAAGTCATACTTTTCTTAAAAATCCTGTATACATGAATCAGTTTTAGAAGTCTTACACATACCATCTTCCTCCAACAGTTTTGCTGCATCTTTATCATCTTCCCACTTTCCAGTAACAAAGCAGTCTCGAATACTGCTCATAACCTGCAAAACAATAGTGTCATTGCCTTGCACAGCTACAGCTTGTCATCAGCTGAGACCTTCTCCAACACATTCCCCACTTCACCATCAGAGATACCAACTCTGAGACAATCTGGTATTCTCACATGCAGCTCCACATCAAGACACCATTACCAAAACTACACAATGCCTCGGTAAAAGCAGGAATATGAAACCAACTTAACTTTTTACATTAACAAGGTCTCTACCCTACACTGAACTTTCACTCAGGATTCCCCTGCTTTTTACATTTTGGTAAATACACAGCAAACTATGATCCACCAAATATTCCAGAGAGCCAAGCATTAAATTCATTTATTGTAACCTTCCACTCGTGCAAGAACAGACCTTGGAATCTGTTACTTCTAATGACAGCAAACAGCAGAATATAAGACACTCTGGCCAGAGCTCCCATAGGTCTGTTTCAATGGCAACTCCGTAGTACTTTATGAGACACAGCCAGGACATAATCACCACAGGATACGCAGAAACAACTATCCAACGGTATTACCTCTTCTAAATCCCAATCTTGCGGCTTTTCTATCAGAAATTTGGAGCAGTCAAGAGCATTAGCCTTCTGTTTGGATTCCTTGTCTGGACGGCTGACTCGAAACAAACCTCCAAGTTCATCGTCTGCATCCTCGCTCTCGTGGTCCTCATCCTCTACAACTAAATCAAACATATAAGTTGTGATGGCTTCCCCCACAGCACAGGCATCACATTCTTTAACCACTTCTCCTCTGTCTTGTGTTTCACAATAACTGCAGTAGTTTGAGGAAATTAAAGATGCAATATAAAATATTTTTAATTATAAAAGCCTGAAGAAAAAGGTACACTGATCCAGCTATTTGCATAATTGGAATCACCTGAAAAAAATACTGCCTAGTACGTCAACACAGGATGTTTGTTCAATATCACAAATAGGAACAATACCAAAATTATCTATGAAGAGGAAGGACATTAAGCTTGTCTCTAAATCAAGAATCTGTCAGAAAATCTTCCCACACCTGTACCAGGGAAGGTTTACAAAAGCCATTGTGATCTACAAAGGTTATGCATGATGAGGTTTGTACACTCATCCAATGAAAGGAAAAGTTGTGCATTAAACTGGGCAAATTACAGAAATAGTAATTTTCTCTTCCTTTTAAGCCAGCTAGCTATTTTTTTCCCTTGCCAAACACCTCATTAGCAAGATGATAATACTAAGTCATGTCTAAGAGAATATTCCACAGTCACTGTGAGACAGAAATTCCCAAAAACAGCCAACAAACAATATCCCTTTACGAAACACAATTACCATAATGAATTTGCACAGTATCTACCAGATGACTACATAAATGACCAAACTTCAAATCTTTTGGGGAAATAACTGTACCAGAAAACATGAGTAACAACCGAGTAGTCTGGAAAATGAGCTCAAAATGGTTTTTATTGGAAAAATAAAAAACTGTTTTTATTTAAAGTATCTACACTTTAAAAGTCAATTAACTCTCCTGAAGCCTCCCACCAAAAGACAGTGCTCAAATATTCAGATCTGAAAACTACGAAAACAAGTTTCCAAACAGATTTGTACCTGTTCCATATACAAGTTTACGAAGATTGGGAGTTGAACGTTGCTGTCTTAGAAAGGCCTCAGCTGCCTTCTGTGTAAGGTCCTCCTTCCACTTAAGTGCACCTGAAAAAAAAAAACAAGAATTAGGAGCTAAAAAATAATTTAAATAAGGACACAATAAAAGGCTTAGGGAGGGTAGACACAACCCACAGTTTCTTTTTCTCATACTCCATATATACACAGAAACATACATTGTGGCTAACAAATTAGATCACTGATTTTTTTTTTGTGACAAGTCCTAACTTTAGGACAAAACTTTAAGAATTCATTAGCTATAGCAACAGATTTCATTATGTTTATGATGATACAAATCTTCCTCACAGAATGGTTGAGATTGGAATAGACTTCTGGAGGTCATCTTCTCCACCCTCACTGCTCAAACAGTGTCACCCTACGGCAGGTTGCTCAGCACTATGTCAAGATGGCTTTTGAGTATCTCCAAAGATGGAGATTCCACAACTTCTCTGGGCAGCCTGTTCCAGTGCTCAATGAGTAGTGAATGCATTTTAATAACATTCCCCTAAGAATATTTTAGTCTTTCTAGATGTAATAGAGCATCTTAATTTGTTTTACACACACAGCTATGAAGAGAAGTACATGCAAAATCAATGAAGTTTATAAAATTAATCATCTCTGTTTTAGAGGAAGGAAACCTCAGACCTGCAAACTACATTACAAGTGAAAGGCTTACTAGCAGATATTCCCAGTTTTCCTAACTCAAAGTTTGCCACATAACAACTATAAATATATATATATGAGAGCCAAGATTATATAGCATTTACTAACAACTAATTTCAACTGATTCAATTGAAAATGGACTGTAAAAATTGAACTCTTATAGTCTACCTATTGTGTCAGCAGAAAGATCTATTTTTTCTTCATACTCCTCCTCCTCTCTCAGTAGGTTCTCCACATCATCATCCTCAGCTTCCACAGCTTTAAGTTTAGTCTGTCTAACACTATGAGCTTTTTTTGCTTGACTGTGGTGAAACCCATCACTATTTGACTCTTCGTCTTCTAATTCATCCTGTGATCCTCCTTCACCATCGCCCTCATCAAGGGAAGAGTTTTCAGCCTCAGATTCTGATGCTTCTTCTGCTGTGCAGTTTCCCGAATCTGTAGTGAGCACTGGTTTTCTTTTCAGACCATGATCTGAGGTTTGTGATTTCGTTTCTCTATGTCCACTATTTATATCATACTGCTTAGATTCAGCTCTTTTTTTTGCTGCCTCAAATTCACTATCTGAGCTTTCATCTTTGCAAGTCCTTTGTTCATCATCCTCCTCTTCCTCCTCCTCCTCATCATCTTCCTCTATCTCACTGTCTCCAGGAGCAGTTTTTTCTTCTTCAGAACTCATCTCAAGATCATCATCGCTATCTGCAAATGCCGGCAGTTCATTCACAGCTTCTTCCTGGGGCACCTCTGTTTTCATACGTTTGGCTCTCCTAACTGTCATCTCTTCCCTTAACAACTCTCTCTCACTTTCTTCCTCAGCATCATTTTCATCATCACCATCACTTCCATCCTCAGACATCCCTTCCTCTTCTTCTTCTTCTTCTTGGTCATCTTCCTCATCACTTACAGCATCGTCATTTTCTTTCTCCTCTTCTTCAAATACGGCTTTTCGACGTACTCTTCCGGTCTTCAAATCAAGCTGTCTCTCTTCTTTTGGCATCACAAACCTGTTTTCCCAAAGATCACATTTGGAGTAAGATGGTAAAGTACAAGAAAATTTTAATGAAACAATATTTTTAAATAACTGTACTTTTTCTTTTTTATTTTTCAAACAAAGCGAGGTGATGGAGAATATTCAGAAAGGCAATGGGTGTTTTTTAAGTAAGAATGCCTCTTAATTCAAGAATTGAGAGCTGTAGCCATAAACAATTCCAGGAAATTTCTTCATTTTCCATGGAATGAAAATAGGTTATACAATTAATTTTACTGAAAATTATGACTGACATTCTCTAAAACTCTGAAGAAAAACAGAAATATGCCACTTGGGCTATATGAGTAAGAAATCCTTGGAAGGCAGGACTGTACTGCTTGCAAAACTTTCTAGTACCAATTATTTCGATCTCAAAATACACACGTAGCATATGACTAATATCAGAAGAGGAAGAATTAGACAATATGCTATTCTACTAACTATGCTCTATTAGAATTTTTCCTAAACTAGAGCCTAAAATTAGAGATTCATTCACGCTCAAACACTGCTCAGCATTCAAAACTTACTCTTGTCCTATATCTTCTGAACCTAAGGGTCTAGAGTCCATGAAGAGAGAGACCTTGCTTGATGCCATCTTAACATCAATGGCTGAATGTGTGGAGATGAGGCTCTGAACGAGTTCGTGATTTGGTCTCACTTCCTCCTGGAAAGCCAAGATTTTTTACTTCTCAATTAAAATGAATGAACTAATATCTAACAAACAGCTATCAGTCCATCTGCCTACACCAGCAGAAATATGTATATGCAAGAAAAGAATGCAGAGTATTTTAAATACACATTTTCTCAGACTAGCAAGGTCTCCCTTCTCTGCTCACATTTCAAGAATACATACAACATCAAACCAAGAGAATTTAAAGAGGGATTCCTTCACAGTATGCAACCACTAGAGCAAATACAGCAAGCACACATTATCACAGACCCAAAGGTATTTAACAGTCAGCAGAATACAGGGAAAAAAAGCTGAATTCAATTTGTTTGTAGGCAAATGTTTTCCATCTCTCCCTTTAACCAGACACATCCTGTAAGTGTTCTCCCACAATCACCATGCCCTGGGTGACAATACCCCAGTACCAGGAGTTTTCATACATCTTATGTCAATGTTTGGAAAGTTACTACCCAAACTTCAGTACTTATTTATTAACTGATCTTCCAAATGTTTTGCACAATAGCAGATAATTGAAATATCCCCTCTCTGAAGTCCTTGGAGGAGAAAAAAGTAATTACCCACTATGGATAGATAAGGATTGATTATTTTAAAGAAGCTTATTTTTAAACACTTACTTTGATTCTAAGGATAAGAACTACATTTTGCACAAGAATTCAAGTCACCACCAGCGTCCTCTTACCTCTTCTTTTTCATGAGCATGGCTTCCACCAAGGTCAATATAAACAGCATCTTTATCATATACAATGCCCCCAACTCCTGAAAGAGGGGCATAGACGAGTTTCTCTTTCTCATTTAAAGAACGTTTCTTCTGCTGCTCAGGGAGAGCACAGGGGTCTGGTAGGAAACTCACATCACTCACAGTAAAGTCTCCTACACCTGAGGTGACAGACAAAGGAAGCAATAAGGTTTGCACAAAGTTTTAATTCTGAAATGTGTGCAATTCACCATGAAGAGATTAAAAAACAAAACAAAGCAAAAACCGACAAACCAAAAGAAAAACATTGTGGCATTCACTAATTTCTCAATAGCAAGCTCTGTATCAAACATCCAATTCTTCTGCCTTACCACTGATCTTACAGAAGCATAAATTCATCCGAATCCTGC
Source organism: Myiotriccus ornatus (assembly GCA_036023395.1). Lineage (NCBI taxonomy): Eukaryota > Metazoa > Chordata > Aves > Passeriformes > Tyrannidae > Myiotriccus > Myiotriccus ornatus. The sequence continues at coordinate 11,023,385 of JAYRBT010000178.1, forward strand.
CAAGCCTTGGGTTTGTTTGTTTCCTTGTTTTTAAATGAGAAAACTAGCAACTCACTTTTCTGAATAGGTCTGTAAATTTACTATTGAAATATTTCTTAATTTAAACTTTTAAATCAGTCACTTAGAACATTAAATTATTCAGTGAGCAAGAGAAATTTTCTTTTCATTATTAGAACTTACATGTTTTGCATTTCAAGGAACCTTTTGAAGTGAAACACCTTTGAAAAACTTTAAACACTGTGAAATATTGTGTTTAACACTGCAACAAAACTGCACAATTAAAAGCAAAGCTAATTACAAGATTTATTTTCACAAAAACTTGTATTATGAAAAACAATTTCCAAAAACATAACATATATTTAGAAATGTGGAAAATCTATTTTACAACATAAGAGTTTAAAGATACAAATCATTTTATGTTGTTATTCATAAATCAGTAAAGAAAGAGTTCTAGGAATCTGATAAATTACCTGGCATATGAATTTGACTTTTGTTTTTCAGGTGTGCTCCTCTCAAGTATCCATAAAGCGATATCTTCCTGTCACATTTGGGATTGATTCGAACATCTTCTGGGTTTGTCAACTCCTCCATTCTATCCAACATTCAAAATGAAAGTTAAAATATCCAGCAGTCTCAACAGTAACTTTTGAAAAAGGTCATTTAAGAAAAGAGAACTGCAGCAACACTGCTGCCACCACATGCTCTGCAGACTCCAGTAATCAAATAGAATGATTTTAAGGAAAAAGAAAACTATGGAAAAAGACCTAAAAACTTTTTAAAATTGTATTTTACAATTTGTTTGATCACGTTCAGCAATGTATTTCCAGAAGATTTATTGACATTTCACTAAACATGCACTGCTTTCTTAGAACATTTTAACTGTTGTTTATATACTTCACACACACAACCCTCCTCAAATTAATTCTGTCATTAGAGGGCAAACAGCCGAACGTCACATTCCCTGCAGCCACACAGTATCTTCTTTTCCCTAATAATTGCAGTGAGCAACACAAAAGCTACCACAGAAAATGACTGCAGGTAGATGAGGGGGAAACTCCTTCTAACACTGCAAAAGGGAAGCAACACAAACCAACAGCCAAGGAAGAGAATGGGACACATGTCCTGGCTGCAGATCAGCTGTAAACTGACTCAACAACTATAATAACTGTAACAGTTACACAGAATAAAACAATGTTACTGGAAAACCACCAAATTTTTTTGTGTGTGTTTTCCCTCTCTTTGCTTTGTGCATTTTGCAGGACTTTTTCGTGACTTTTGCATGATGCTTATTCACATCTCTTATTCACTTCATTTTTCCGAAAGAATTAGACCTTTGAAAGAGGCTAGTTCTAGGCATCTTGGAGTCTTGTGGGAATTTAGTCATAATTGTAAGCATTCTGGTAATAAAACATGAAAGGTGAAGTAATGTCCCAAATAGAGAAAGCCACCATCAAAGATTAGTTTCACGTTCCAAAGAGACTGTGAATCAAATACCACACATTGAGATGGAGCAGAAGCGATATTCCACATGCATTCAATATAACCATCAACAAGTAGGATTATTTTAATTTTTGTTTCTGTGTTTCAGAAGCATTTACAATACACCAGAGGTATACACATGGTCTGACACAAGTGAAAACCGAATGGCTAAAGCCAATGGCACAAATCTGCATAGATGGAGTTCACTTCCCACAGCCAGCCACGTAACGCTAAGCACCCATTCACCCACAGAGCTGAGGTCTAATATTACAGCTTTTTCAAACACCAGGTGCTACCTGCACTGAGGCTGAAGAAGAGAGAGAAAAGCACACACCTGTCTGCGAGAACATACGGGTGAGACGTCTGCCAAGTAAGAGGTCGGAATTTCATAACCGAGATAAAACGCCCCAAGTTGTGAATTTCCTGCTTTTGATATTCTCCATGAACCATCCCAGACAAATAAAACAACTTAGCACCCTAAACACATTAAAAAGGCATAAAAACGTTAAACATCAATTCAATAGCTAATAAACTAACAACAACAAAAAAAAGATAATACAATTCTAATTTGTAAATCACAGTTGGAAATTGCAGACACAATCTGATACAACACCAACATTGTTCACTTATGGTATTATTTAAAAGATGCAAGAACATAATAAACCCTTAAGTATTGCCCTACTTTTAACTTAGCTTCCATAAAGCAAAATATATGAAAAAATTTATTATAAATGTCATACCGGGTACACTTCAGTCCAGAATCTGTGCTTTAACTTCTTTTTAGTCTTCTTTAACTGTTTATTGTTCTTGAATGTATCCAAGTGGGTTAGAACTCCCATAATTTTGGGAAATCCATGTACCTGACAAATGTTCAGGAATTCAAATGTTTCCATCTCAAATCCAAAGCTGGCATCAATCAGCATCAGAACCTGAAAACACAACATCCACATTTCACTATAGCAATTCCTTTGGGCCCACATGAGCAAATTTCAAAGATCACACCTTTAAAGTAATTTTATTTTCATATAACCTGAAAACCCACTTTGGCTTTTTAATTGAAGTATGGACCTTAGCTGCTTTAGAAGTCAGTGGGGCTTAGCAAATCAAATCTCTTCTCCCAGTCAATCAAATCTCCTTTCTACAGACTTGACTTGCTCATTGTCTCTGAAAAAACTATAGAAGAATATGGCCGCTCTAAGAATGCAATAACATACAGTATTATAATAACATCTGAAGAAGTATTTGCTTGGTAAATTTAAAATATGCCAAATTCCAATATTTTCAGGAACATCTTAGAAAATTAACTAAATTCTTATATCTGTGTCCTGGATGCGCCAATGCCTTTAAGACCAAGTCTTTTGGTAAAATGAGACAAGCTTACTTCACACCTTGCAATTACTGTTAACCATCACTAAAATGCACTGACACAGGAAAGCAGCAGCCAACAATCACATGAAAATGGAAGCAAAGTCATATCAGGGTCTCAACAATAAAGAACTTAAAACACAGGGGAACTGATGACAGAGATCTTCAAGCAATTATGTAATCTCAGCCCCCTAACAACAGAGCCAAATAGTGTCAGCATCACCATGTGCACACAGAATCTCAAACATCTGTCACATCTACCAACAGAAAACCTTTGCATTTGCATTAATGCATTTCCCTTACACAGGCAGAAAACACGCAAGTAGAACACTATCTAGATCAGTGCACACATACATGTAGTTAGATATTTAGAGATAATACTTAGACAAGGATCCCAACCCCAAATCAGCCATGAATAATATACTCTAAATCCACACGTAAAGTAAAATTCTAAAGATGGTGCACTTGATCCCCAAGATCAGTTGATGTAATCCCCTGACCCAAAAGTTATAAGTAAATTAGAATGGTGACCACACTGCACTGAAATCAGTTGTTTTGCCACAGAATGATCTTTAAATATGGGGACATCAGATTGCATAAAAAAACCAAAAACAACTAGTAAACACTAACACATATTGCTTTAGACATTAGTTGAAAACTTCTTGACTAAAAACAATTTTCAGATTTAGATGGTTTAACCAAATCCCTTAATGAAAAGTCACTGTATCGTTTTGGCTCGTTATAAGATCTTCCATTAGAAGTTTAACAGTTGCATTAGCAATGCAGTTTAGATGCATTTTCCTTCTTTCACATCCTCCCCATCACCACACACACTTTATTTTCCCCCACCCCCAGTATGAGGAAAGTCCTAGGGGTTGTTCCAGTGTATTAGGTTTGTCAGCAAGCTTAAGTCCTGTTCCTCTGAAACCAAAACCAATTTTGCCTTTGATAGCAACATGTAGAGAAATCAGACATTGGTGCAGTCCAGTTAAAAGAAGGATTTTCAATGTAACTACAGTAGAAATCACATGGCAATACTAACTTACCAAATCAGCAACTTTAGCCAGGTCAATCATTGTGTTGATGTCACATCCACATTCAATAATAGTTAGCCTGCGTTTTTTACCTGAAAACAGAATTACAAATCAAAAACTGAAACAGAGGGAGCAAACCAATTAATACAGTGGTTTTTTTCAGGTCACATTCCTGAAGGGTATCTGGAACTCAAATTCTTGTCCAACATGTAGATCGTCCCACATGCACCACTGTAGAAGTGGTTTTACATGTTTATAATTCTGCTAAATTATAATTTTTTACTTGAAAATACGTACTCAACCTGATGGTTTTAAAGGAGTTGTTCGGGCTTTTCTGAAAACAATGCTAATAGCAAAAAAATGGGTTTTTTACCTTGGGTAAAAAAAAACTCTGCTTCTTTTGTCTTTAGTGCCCCGGAGTTAACACTGTGAATTTTATTTTACCATATATTTTTGCTCTTTTGATATTATTAGGAAAAAAACCACTCTGTTCTAGCCTTTAAAAAAAAGAGAGGATTAACATACCAAAAAAATTATTAACATGTATTCAAATGAGAAAAAAAGTATCCACTGATAACTTGGCTTGACTAACTTAAGTCAATAACTGAACTTAAGACAACATTAGTAACAACTTTAAGCAATTACAGACAACAGGTATCATGGGTTATTTCTTTATCTTTTCAATTGAAAAATTCAACCCTTGAGTCCCAGTAGACCAATTAGGAAATCAAATCAAACACGTGAATTTTCTTTCCATTTTTTCTTTCCTGTATTTGTCAATCATTCCTTGCAAAAACAAGACTTGTTAGTTAAAATCTCTGAAGAGTCTACCTGCATCAAACATACAGTTATCTGTCTTCAAGCAAGGTCTTCCTTACGAATTCGTGCCTTGAGCTGCTGTGGGCTGTGCACAGAACTTCAGTGATCTCCTCGGTAACATTTGGGGAAACATATGAAGGGAACGAACCAAGACAAATGGAAGCTGGGACTGGAAACTTAAAAAGGAGAAGGAACTGACCGGGGGTGAGATGGAGAAATGTAACTGGAACTGGCTAGGCAAAGTAATCTTTGACTTAAGAAAGAAAGGTACACTAAGACAGGACTATAGGACAGCAAAATGGAAACAATATGAAACACATGTAGAGCTTAAACTGAAGCCAGAGAAAAACAGTTCAAAAGGGAAAACAGAACCCAGTAGAAAAGGAAAAGTTGGGAAAGGTTTGAGGGGTGGAAGAAACTGGGGAAAAAAGTCAGAAAGGCAGAAACAAAACCAAAACAAACAAACAAACAAACAAAAAAGCCTAAATCTCATTCCTCCTCTACTGTTAGTAAGTATGCCTGATCACACATCCAAATTATTTTTTCAAAATGACCAAAAATTACAAGAACACGAACAGATCCTAGCTCTAAAAGCAAGACAAATAAGGATCACAAAATAAGCACTTCCATTTCTTTGTTCTCACCTGAAACAATTGTAACAGGACCCCGGATTTCAACCAGCTTTTGCCTTGTGAAGTTCTTAATAAGACATTTTATCACGGTGCTTTTCCCAACCTTGGGAGGGCCCACTACAACCACCACCACTGGAGGTGGCTCCAAAGGAGTGCGATCAACCACAGGAATGTGATGTTTTTTTGTCTTCAAATCCTGAGTTCTGACAAGAAATTTGCAATAAATAAATAAATACAGGAACGTAATACACAGCAACATTTATTCTTTGAAAGCCTTCAGTATTTGCATAATCTTGGACACAAAGGTTCAACCTCAACCCAGATATTAATACGTATGTGGACTCCATGGGAGTCTAAGCAGCACTATCTTTTTTCTTCTGCTGATCAACACAGCTGTACCATGTAACACAGATGCAGAAAGCATCACACCTGACACAAGCATAGACTACAACACAACCGGGTGAATGACGGAAGCTATGCAGACACACCAGTGAAAATCACACTCTAGAATGCCTTCTAGACAAGGCAACCCCAGCCATCACCTGTCCACCTAGCCGACCCTGCATGCTCTCTAACCAATTCCCACTTCCTACCGATGGAAGGTCCTGGCCATCCGCACAGCAGACTGCACCGTAAAGGCTTTGGGGTTTCTCTTCCGTGCATCCTCCTCATCTCCTATTCCCAGGCCGCTGAGATAACGCTTCCTTTTCTTCTCTGCCTTTGGTCCGCTGTGCTTCGCACGATGCTTCTTCTTCTCTTTTTCCTCCATCTCACTCTTCCAACAGTTGTTCACAACCGATAAGACGCAGATTTCCTCCGTGCGGTTCTGGGCTCAGCTGGCACAGGAAGAGAAGGCAGTGAGCACACAGAGCACACACACATAACACACCTGCGGGAGAAGAGATCACCGCGCCAGCACTAGCCGGCCAGTTCGGGACGGGAGCTCGTTCTCGCACTGCGCGGCCTCCAGAGACAGCGCACGGCAGGGCCGGCTCCGCGGGGCTCGGGGCAGGCCGCAGTGCCCCTGCGGGCGACGGGCACGGCCCGTACCCGCAGCACGGGGACGGCGCGCACACCGCGGGCCCTCAGGGCGGGAGAGGGTCCTCCCGCGGGGCCCTGCGGACGAGCCGCCACCGAACACCCGCCCTGTGCAGTGCCGACCCACACCGCCGTGCAGTGCCGCCCCACACCGCCGTGCAGTGCCGACCCACACCCGCCCTGTGCAGTGCCGACCCACACCCGCCGCGCAGTGCCGACCCACACCGCCGCGCAGTGCCGACCCACACCCGCCCTGTGCAGTGCCGCCCCACACCGCCGCGCAGTGCCGACCCACACCCGCCCTGTGCAGTGCCGCCCCACACCGCCGTGCAGTGCCGCCTCACCCGCAGCCCCGCCGGGTCAGCCGGGCCCGCTCCGGTCCCGCCGCCCGCTCCACGTGTGTCACCGCCGACCGGCCTGCTCCAGCGCTCCCCCGGAAACACCGGCTGCGCGCCGAGTTCCGGGCGCGGCGGCGGCTGCGGCGGAGCTCTATTGCCGGCGCACACGGTGTCCCTCCGGCCCTGGGACCCGGGACCAGGGAATCGGCCCCGGGAAGAGGGAATCGGCCTCGAGAACCAGCCCCTATTCGCGTGTTTGTGAATAAATTACTTCCCCGCAAGCCCACGGTAGCCGCCCGGCGGGGAGGTCCCCACAGCACCGAAGCGCGGGGCCCCCTCCACTGTCCCCCCGTGTGAAGCGGCTGGTGTGGCCCCAGCACTGAGTGCGAAAAAGATAAAAAAATGGGTCCTTGCCAAGGGCTGTGGGAGGGCAAACAGGTCGGAGGGTAAAAGCCTGTGAAGGGCTTTAAAGTGCGGTGAACTCGAACGCAGCCACAGACTCACAGAAACCTGCAGGTTGGAAAAGAGCTCTGAGGTCATCGAGTCCAGCCAGTGACCGAACATCACCTTGACAATGAATGACCAGGGCACTCAGTGCCACGTCCAGTCTGTCCTTAAACAGGTATGAACGTGGATGGCATCCACCACCTCCCTGGGCAGTTCTCTCATCCTGTCACTAATGCACTTAGATGGGGGCTTTTCGCAGGCATTAAGCCTCCCACCCACAGGGACACGACCAGACATGCAGCGCCCTAGGTGAGAAGTGGGTCATTGTTTTATCTCAGGTCTGTTTCCATGCCTGAAGGTGAGTCCCCCTGAAGAGAGTTATACCTACAGACCCTGCTTAATGAAAAGCCTTCTCTCCTCTGGGGTGATTTGCCATATGGCATGAACCGCAAGGCACAGGGCTGCTAAAAAGGTATCCAGGTCATGAACTGCTCCTTCACTCATGCTGGCCTGATCCTGCCTCCCAGGCAGGTGGCTTCCAGTGAGGACCTGATGCAGTCACACTGGTCCTGCTGCTGGAGGAGGTGGCTCAGAAGAAAGGAATGTGATCTGCGGGATCCCACACCATGAGGAACTCTGCACACCCAGCAGCAGGGTAGGCCCAGGCTGACTGTAAACCACACTGGTGAATTTGGGTCCTCACTATCTTTTTGATAAGTTATATGGAAGAAAATAGAGTTTTCAATATTTAACATGCAAAATCGTCTCTTCTCATATAAACAGAAGTGGTTTGCAGCAGAAGAGTAGTCCAGTACTGAACATACCTGGTTCCTGCCTGTCGTGGTTTTGCCCTGGGTCAATTTGCTTTTACACCCCCCACACAATTACTTCAAGTTGAGAGAAGGTTTATGCAGACAAAAGAGACTGGATTTAGGAAAATAACATCAACATTTATTACTAGCAAAATAAAAACTACTTAAGAACTATACCTATAACAATTCTACTTAAGTAAAAGTGCTATGT
>JAYRBT010000178.1:11031659-11124571 GCA_036023395.1 Myiotriccus ornatus
TTATCCCTTATCACTGACCCTCGGGATTTGATGTTACTAGCCGGGATTCCACCCTTGTTCTCGACCCTTCCATATCCTCCCGTATATAAGCTGTCCTTTTGTTCTAATAAAGGGCCATTTTGGGGTCATCCGTGTGTGACTGTCTCCTATCCAAAGTGTGCCCCGAGGGTCTCTCCGCGGGGGACAAAACCCCCCCACCGCGATACTTATGTGTGTATACATTTCAGAGCTGCATAATTCATCATTTGATTTAATTTTTTATAGAGTGACAAAGTAACTGAACACCTAGTGCATAAAAAGGAATGAGCAAATACTTTTAGTGAAGAGTGCTTTAGAGACATTGAACTAATACCAAGGTAATACAAAGTCTGTGAAAAACTGAAAATTTGCATAACTATAACTAAATTGTAACTCTATATAGGGTACAGGTTTGCTCTCAACACTCTCATTTAATCCTGCTTTTTCAAAAAGTTGAACTCTGGATTTATAAAGTGTGGGTGTGTTCAGCATGATAGACACCAAGCACTGAAAAACAGTAATAATAAATGCGGGAATCTTTATTTCCTGTCAGGCATTTGTAGCTTCTTGCTTTCACTTAGAGGTTTTTCTTTTATCTGCTGGAATGAACAAGGAAAATCTATACTCAGAAAAAATTCTTAGGTAATTTTCATGAAGCAAAGTCCAAATATTGATGCTGTAATGCTGGAAAATAATGTTGTAACTCTTCTTAAAGAAAAAAGTAAATCCCACTTTAACAAGCTACTGGATAAGTATATCTACAGTAACAAAGAGTTCAATGAAAACATCAAAGATAAATTTCATGTATGTATTTAAGAAATATTTTTAAATTCTTCTGAATATTTAACTTTACATTTTTTGATTGGAAGGGATACTATTCAGTATTTTGTTACGGTAAAATCAGTGTAAATAGATTTTAGTAAAATTGGGGGAAAAAATATCAATATGAAAAATTTTAGTAACAGATGGAAAGAACATGAAATAGCATGCCAAGCAAACTTCCTGTGCTTTTGAGCCAAAATAAAATCTTTGAAACAGTCAAAGATGATACATGCCTAAAACCAAAATTTTTCTAAAATTTGGTTTACTGTTTTGAGAAATCAAATCCTCCTTTTCTTTGTCCACTTCTAGTTTCTTCTGTCTATTTGATATAGTGGGACAATATTGTGGTAGAGATTTTGCACTTTCAGGAAACACAATGAAATTTAAAATCTTTAAAGATATGAAAATTCTTTGGAGATTATTAAAAATCTTCGTATATAAACCTGTTTTAATTTAAATGAGCTCCCTTTATAGTAGTGTATTATTCTTAAGAAAAGGGATGACACTGGTAGCTGTACAAGGATTTTTTTTTTTTTCAAATAAATATAGGACACATCAATAAACCCTACATAGAAAAAGGGGCAAATGACTTTTCTTGAGAACTAGTAGATGGTAACCTTTTTTATTTTGGTACACCTTTGCATCTTACCATGCAATTGTCATACTTTTTTTTTTTGTCATACAATTGTCATGCAATTTTTATATTCTATGCTACCTCTCAAATACACCTGTATGTCTAGGGCTTTTATAAACCAAAAGAAATGAAAGCTTTGTTAACATTTCTGTAAAATTATCAGATTTTTTTTTCAGTTTCAGAAGCCCCAGTTTGAAATAGGTCAAGGTTTTGATAAACATTACTTGACATTTTAAACTAAAAGATTTCCTATTTCTCAAACTCTGCTTGCTGAAACTGAGACATGAGAACTATGTCAAGATTACAAGTCCTCTCTGAAGCTGACATGAAATTTCTATTTTATTATGTTTTTGCGCTGCATCACGTGAGGGTTGATAGAATGCAAAACTCCTATCGTGTTACTAAACACCCACTATGCAGCAGTTTTGTTCTATATTTATCTCTTGCTATCATAAGCAAGTTAGTAGTGTGCTTGATGCATTTCTCAAATTAAATACAGATTTTGAAATATATCAATGAAATACAGGATTTCACACAGATACAGTAAGACTTAGTTTGCTTTGGAAAGGCCAAACTCAGAAAGTCAAACAGTAATTTCATCTTTCTTTTCTTTTTCTTTTTCTTTTTAATATGGTTCAATTCCTTCTGGATTCTCCAAGTCCAGAATCATCAATGATATACTAACATAAAAAACTTTTGGGTTTTTAGCAGAGTTTAAAAGTGATCCAGAAATGAAATGCTATTATGTATACAGATCAGTAATGTTAAAAAGAAGAGCATGTTAATTTTACATAATACATTTATTTCTTTCCAGGACAATCTATATGTTGCATATTCAAAGCAAAAAATATTTCCTTTCACATTTCTCCATCATGTGTTCAACTGAAATTTCAATGCTAGTATTAAGAAAAAAAACTTCTTTTACTACACTACCTAATCTATTGAATTATTTCAGGTAGAATTTCAAAGTTATCTCTGAGCCAATGGAACAAAGTGTTTGCTTCCTTTCATCTTCATTGATATGTTTCACAGGATGTCAAGACCTGAATCAATAAATGCTCATTTTTCAGAGTGTAAGAGTAATCTTGTTACTCATTACTTTATGCTTAAACACAAATACCCTAAATAAACTTAAAGATGAGAAAATATTTTAGAATTTGATACTTAGGAGAGAAGCATTTGTAATCCTATCAGGACAAGTAACTACACTAGTCTGTGTTTAGCATTTCGTAGGTTATACAGACTCAGTTTTTAAGATCAGAAGGGATAATCTGAGTCATAAAAATTGATTTCCTGTATAGAATAGGAGAAAAAATCTCACCCTGCAGTTTGTATCAAAATCTGTAATTTTTGTTTGAGGTAGAGTGTGTATGCTGAACATTATGTCCTGACCTGCTGTAAAGATTTCAAGCGATGGAGAATTAAGCAACAGGAATAAATTGCCTCAAGTAACTTGCTCATTCTTTAAGGAACAGAAAAATCAGTTGTAGGAAGATATATGTTTATAGGCGGGTATCCTCTTCAGAAATGTATTGAGTTCAGAAAAGAAGATATTTCCTTGCTCACAGGTACTAGAGTATTAATATTAAACACTGCTGAATGATCCACAGGAGAAAAGATACAGATTTTGTAGTTCTTAAATTTAAAAGCTGATCTCAATAAAGAATGTTCCCTGAAGGGCATTTTATCTCTGAAACTGCTTTATCACATTGGAGAGTAATTGTTCTTTCAGAATTTCACAAGCAACTTTCTGAACCATCTGAAATCTTACTATTTTTCAATGACAGAAAAAGTGTTAGTTAGAAAAGATAAAGACAAAAAATTGTCCAATTGGCTTTGCAGATATCACATTCAGGATTGGGAAATACCTGGCAGTCCATACTCTGCTTGAAGAAAGATGGTCCTATTTTCAAGGGTCATCTACTTTCCATTCTTTGAATATCTGGGTTATTGTGACTTTCTTTAGGAAGTTTTCTCATAGTCATAGCGGATCCCATTATCAGCAACTTTACTGTGTTATTTAACTTACTTATTTTCTCAGACTTATTTCTTCCAGTTTCCATTATCTGTGACAGGATATGTAGGGCTTGCAACAGACAACAATGCATCAAGAGATAAAATGATCTAAAGTATTGTGACTTCACCTTGTCTTCAAAGCTGCTGCTACAGCTTCTTTGTAATTTTTTTTTTCCTCACAACCAATGTTGTTTTATGTTTCTTCAGCATAATGCAGTTTAAATTCTAATGAGGACGCTCGGGATATTAGGGGAATTACTTTCTTCTTTCCCCTGCCATTAAAAGTACAATCAGTAATATAAAACACTTACATACAGACAGACATTAATAAGGAATTAAAGGTACTTTTTTATACCCTCCCTTTTTCTAGATCTCCAGAGGGACCCACAGACAGAGAGGTGGCCTTACAGATTTGCTGTTGGCACTTTTCTCATTTGTTCCTGGCTCCTTGGCACAACATATTTTACTCCAGTGTATGCAAGGTCAGGATCTGCAGGTAAGTCATGGACAGCTTTGCAGCTGACTTGCCAAACAAGACCAATAGCAGTAACACTGCACTGAACATGTAATTAAGAGTATCGAGCCAAATTAGAATATAATTGATGACCTAATGATAAAAGTACCACTTTTATTGACTGTTCCTGAGACAACCAGTCTCTTTATGTGCACTGAATCTTCACCGATGCCTATGTAAAGAACATAACAAAGAACAGCTGTGGCATCATGGGCTGAAACAACTGTATAATAAATCCATACATTTTGGTTACTTTGGATTTATAGAGATGAACAAGAATTCTGAAGTGAAAGTGAGATTAGTTTGCCTACATAGGTAAAGGCTGTAATACGTACATGAATATCTTGATAAGGTAATTATAGAGGGAAAATCTTATCTAGTCTTATGTATATCACTGGAAAGTAATGGGTATTGAATAAATGGCAACCCTTAAACTCAATTATTTTTTAGCTTCTACTCAGTCATAATGTTCATGGAAGTCAAGCAGCTATTTTACATCTTTCTACATTTCTACATTTCATTTTCTCATTTTCTCTGTATTTCTTGGTATGTGGTCAAGTCAAACATATGCCAACATATACATCTTGGTTTTATGTGAGGTTGATAAAGAAAATGTATATGGTGGGTTTTTTCTTGCTGTATTATCATAAAATATCATATTCAAAACCCCCCAAATATTAATTTTTTCCTATTATCCAGCTGTTTCTTATAGAAAGTCCAGTCACATAAAAAGAATGAAGTGAAATTCATGAGAAAAACTCATCCACAAGGCCATCAACATTTGCTTATTTTTTTGACTGAAAAAATGAACAATTATGGCACAGCAGATGGGGATATATATCTTTTCAAAAAGACTTTTTTCCCTTTGAAGTTATATATTGCAAAAATCTGATTAAGTCTGGAAATCTTGTGGTAGGGTAACATCTGGGGAAAGAGGAGCTGAAACACTGGTAAGGTTTCTTTGCAATATACATAGCTTTCCTAACATTTTTGAAAAAAAGATAAGGATACATGAAACCTGTAGGTGAGATATCCGAGTGTCAGAAATAAATAGCAGGTAATAATTTGTGGAAGCAAAAATGCTAAAGTAAGAGGACGTACTATTTTTAAAATATCCAGGATAACAATGAATGATCATTTTCTTTTAAATGAAAGGAAAATGACCTCTTTTTAACATAAGGATAGTGGACTGGTCTGAGTGAATATGTGTATGAGTTCATGAAATATTAAATAAAATGGGAATAGAGAATAGCTACTTCATGATGAGCCCTTGATTCAAGGGTCTGTAGCTCCCAAGACAGCACTCTGCTAACTTTATTTAAACATACATGCTAGTGGCTCAGGGGAAGAGCTGATACTCCTGGTTTACTTGTATTTTTCACCCAGGGAGGGTCATACTATAGTGTTATGATTTTCATGGAAATGGTCTGCTGGGAGAGGTAGAAAACTGAATGTTGCATCAATCTTAGATGCTCTCTGATATACTAACATGGCCCATACACCCAGAAATTTTGCATGACATAAGTGAAGATGTCTTGTATATCTTACTGTAGAAGCAAGATGTAGGTCTTGGAACAAAACCAAATAAAACTTTAGAATGTAGATTCTCAACTAGTGCCCTTGCCCATACATGACCTTGCCTGTCCTGTCTCCACTCATAAGAGTGCTCTTTGTGTCATTCAGTGCTTACTCATGTTCCATACGGAGTCAAAAGTTTTCTTTGGGAAGTTTAGAAATTTTTTCAGCACCCAGCAGAAGTAAATCTGTGGTATAAGTCAGGGGTGCTCACTGTCTGCAAAGAGTGCTGTCATATAATCTTGAACCAGAGGTGTTTGTGCTGTTTCTGTTAAACGCTGTATTCTTGTCGTTAATTCCCTTAGTGACTGTTAAACAGAACATGGTTTTTGTGATTTTGCCAGTCTTATTGCACTTACAACAATGCTACATGCATAATTGCAGTAAATAGCTCATTATTATAATCAAAAGGCTATTAAATTAGCCCTAAAGATAGATCACACACGTAGATCACACGTAAAGATCTGGTATTTGTGCAGATCTTTTGAAGAATCTAAATTTATTCCTCTTTGAAAATGTGAGTAGCATTCAAAGCTGGTAAGAGGAATTAAGTGACATGGGAAGTAGCTTTTAATTGTTTCCCACAGGACAAGTGGGTGAGTCATTGGATTTGGTGAGGTTATTTGATATTATGCTTAATTTAATTAAGCATGACAGAATTTCTAAACAAATTCGTGTTCAGCAAGGCAAAACTGATATTCTAGCTGAGACATCCACTAAATTGTCCAGATTATTGTGATAAATCACAGAAATACTGCACATATATTTAGAAATCTGGAAAGGACACTGGCTGTTTGACCTGGAATATTACAGCAGAGTATTTGGCATCAGTACATACATAAACCTGCTGAATTGCACTTGATTCGCTGTGTATATAGTCCTACATTCAGGACTCCCATATATATATCCCAGAATTTCAGTGATGGTGAGTGGCAATTTGCTTTGGAAAAGAGAATATTTTCATGTAAAGTAACAGAACTTACTAAACTTATTAAAGTAAAAAAGTGTTCATGTAGAGATAAAGGGTATCAGGAGAGTTACTGAATTGAAACAAGATGGAGCACAAGTTTAAAAGCTGCTTGGAATAGGGCAACTTCTCCTTTGCATTGAGGTTTTGTTATAGGCTTGTGCACATGTCTCTTTTACACTGCAGATAAAATTTCTGGGAAATCCAAAAAAAGTCTGAAGTTATTTTGAAAACCCAAGTGGTATGTTTAACAGTGAAGGAAAATCTTTAGCAGAAGTCATTTAAAATTCAAAAACTATTTTGGCTCAAGTGAAATCTGGAAAGAACTCTTAAACTAAAGTCAACCACCTGAAAAGAATCATTCTTATTCCTAAAAGTGTACCTCATATAAGATTTGGAGCAGATATCTAGGGGAAAAAAAAAAAAAAAAGACCTTGGAGGTATAGACTATTTGTCTAATAATCTTCATTAACAAACTAATGAGCCTTACATTGTTTCATTGTAATTTACCTACAAAACTAGCAAGTTGTTCCACCCCTTGGAAGACCTCCATCCATTTATTTCACATATATTATTTGACAGATGACCCCATTTGATCCTAAGCCAGTGCCAGGTGGAGCAGCAGGAAAGCTCCCAGCTGTTCCAGGGTGAGTAACACGGTGGGAACTGGCAAGGAACAGCATGAGGATTGATTTGCACATTAAAATGTGATAGAAAGTGAATAAGTTATCTTCTTGCTATGACAGGGTAATCTCTTTCTTTTATTCTTTATTTCTGCTTGCTTTTGTAAAAGAAGAAAAGTACCTATTTCTCTCACCACAGAGACTTAAATGCATTCTGTGTGAACTTCCAAGTCTTGCTATCCCTGGAATATGGACACTGTTACTGTACTGCACGGTAAAAAGAAAGCTGACATACAATGATGCTGTGTGCTGTTTTGATTTTAGGATTACATTTTAATATAAGCTGGAGATTTGACAGAACAATGCAAATTTTTTGTGCAATCCAGGTTTTTGCAATTCATTTTTATGTTAATCTTTATCATCTAAGTGATATTCATATGCTAATTTGTTACTAGCACACCAGTGTACTCTTTTTAATAGGTAAGTTAGGGAATTTGTGCCATCTCACAGAGAGGCATTTAAAGAGACACAAAGTTGAGTTTATTTCACAAACTAAAAACAAAGCCAAATGCTACTCAGACATATTTGCATTACTTACAGTTAGAGAAATTCCTGCTTTTCTGAAATTTTTGCAGTAGGCAATATGAGGGAGACCGTAGTGAGGAATATTTTCTGTATCCTCACAGCTGTGCAGTCTTGCCAGATTTATCCCTTATGGGACTAAATAGGTGCTACAAGGATTATACTGGAAGGGACAGGCTGGGTGAACAACCCAGACTCTCTTTGTCTCTCTAAAGAAGTAAAGACCAAGAAGGGGAAGAGAAGAATTGAGCAAGTTGAGTAGTATCTCACACCCGACCAGTGCAAAGTACTCCTCACACTTAAGCATCCCAGGGAAGTGGAACTCTAATGCAGCCATGTCTCTCAGAAGTACCCCGTGGTTCCACACTCTCATATTGTTTCCAGAAAGACCTGGACTGAAAGATGAGCAAATGTCTTGATTTTCAGAATGGCAATTTGTTTAGCATGTGAGGGAATATGGGCTACTTTGTGCATAACAAGAACAAGATTCTATTTTTCCTGTTTTTCCCTTCCATGCTCCAGCTGAACTACTTCAACTTGCATTGCTACTGTTTTATTTAAACTTACTTGACTTGTAGGATTCCAAAGCTTGTGCTGGGGAAGGAAATTGTTGCAGATACAGACCTTTCCAGTGCTAGTTTCTTGCAGAGCTTGAGAAACTTCATTTGGTGTGATGGTTTTTCTATTTGTCAATACTCTATCCTGAAAAGTGTTTGTAGACTTGTATGTGCTTTGATCATTTCACTATTGCCATACTTAGACTCTTGCTTTTCCTGTAAGGATTGGAGTGAATGTGTAAGACAGGATAGTGGGAGGTGAGAGTTTCACACACATCCTACCCAATAGTCGGTGATGCCTGGGAACTCTGCCACCACACAAACACCGTGCGTCATTCCTCCTTGGGCATGCGTTGCATGATTCAGAAATATGTACTCATGGCTGCAGCTACTTCTCGCTTTTTTTATCCAAATATTTACTATGTCCAATAACATTACAAAACAAGCTCCATAAAAGTTGTACATATATGGAAGTACAACTGTTGTGGCTCAGCGTATGAGTGATGTCTCCCCTGGGGTGGCCCTGCAGGTAAGGCTTTGTACTACAGTTCGCTTAATCAAAAGCTGTCTTAGTTTCCACATGCATGAGAGAGGCAGTCAGAAAACTGGAATCCTGTGCTCCCTCTGAAAACATGAAAGAAGGTAAAGGATGAGAGATTCTGCTGAATTGGACAAAAAAAAAAAGGCAAGCACATTGAATTGCAGGACTAAGAAAAGCACACTTGTAAATTTAAAATTGCACAATAGTTTAATCTTGTGAGCAGTGATAAGTAGAATAAAATGTCTTTTTCTCTGTGCAGATAGAGAAAAGAAAGTATATTTTAAGAAGTTTATTGTAATTTTTATAATGATCTTTGAAGTCTTTATTTGCCTTTGTCCCATAGGCTTGCAAAGACAGTTATCATTCTCAAGTACGGTACTGAGGCCTGCTTCTAAGAGTACTAGTTGTGAGTGGTGATTTTCTTTCATGTGTCACTCAGTTCCTATTCAGTTAAGTCAGTGAGTTCACTCATTCATTTATTTATTAAGTCAGTTTTTTCTAAAATTAATTTCTCTACTGCTTTTGTAGCCAGAGAATTGAAGTTTCAGTTTGTTTTCATCTGCTAAATCCTTCCTATCAATTCTCAGCAAAACTGACTTGCCTTATCCATTTCTTGGTTATCAAGAGATTCATAGAATCATAGCACGGAACACATATCCAGCTCAAAGGCTGTAGCAATGATATTATTATAATAAGTAATGAGTCCTTAGGACTCAGCAAGCACCAGCGTGGTGCGAAAGGAGTGCATTAATATAATGAGTAAGGGGTCCCAAAGGACCACGAGGACACCAATATGGTGTGTAACGAAAGCATCGTTTATTGAAAGAGGCAAAATTTAAGTAGTGGTTTCAAATACTGACACAACACGTGACATCATCAGCCAATCTTATACAAGCATTTCACCGGGCATGTGTAACAGAGTGCTTAGAACTACAACTCCCAGGATGCTTTGCAGCACCTGAAACCAACCCCACAAGTGCTAGAAACGCGGGTTTGCTAACAAGGGAAGGTGAAGACCAGATGAAGGGGTTATAATGGAATACCCAGTATTATTAAAGCAGCCAGGATTGACAGCTCAACACCAAACACCTATCACAGCTGCCTCAGTGCAGCTTGGACAGAATAGGATGTCTACAGAGTGACAGGGAAACAGCTGGATGCACTGCAGGGACCAGCCTCACCTGAGAACTTTAACAGTGACCTTCCCATTCCTTGACTAAGACCCCATGAGATAAGAGGGTGCTGGTTACCACACATTGAGATCAACAGGGAGGATACCATGGGAAGACCCTGTGCTACCTGCCAGGTGCCCACTGACACCAGGGAGGAACCAAATCCCAGCCTTGTTGGTTAGTGGTGTGTATTATTCTTTCAGATGTCCTTTTTTCTTTTCCTCTTTAGCTCTTTATGAAGTAAGGCTGTTTTGCTACACACTTTTAAGCACCGCTTTCTTGTCTTTTTCATGGGTAAATTTACTTTTTTTCTATCCGTGCCTTCTCATTAAGAAGGTCTTCTGAGGGAAAAGGTATATGTAAATAAATGAGTCTTAATGAATTTTTTTTTCAAAAAGTTTACTAAAGGAGTCATATATACGATCATAAATACAAACATCTCTTTATCCTTTGCTCTCAGAGACAACTTCTTGTGTTCAAAGTGCCTTGCAGCTATTGTCTAAAGCCATGGTTCTTTTGTGATACGTCAGTGTGTCACATTCCTTCAGGTCAATGCAGAAAAGTTACAGGCACAGCTGAAAACTACTGACAGAAGTCAGACCTAATTTTCTGGACTTCTTGTACACACATCTCCATAGACAGCTTCTTCAGGGATATCAACTTTATTAATAAAATAATGGTCTGTGATTAACTTTTATTTTCATTGTTCTGTTCTATAAACAAAGTAATTAAGTTAATAATATATGTATTAAGATCTAGACATACTTAAAATATAAAAGAGCCACATTTTAAACACAAAAAAAGGATTTGCTTCTAGAGTTTTCAGCATTGTAGGTCTGATACTTCTTTACACAAAACCATGGATGCAGTATCCCAAGGCACACGTGAAGAAACACTTCCATGATTACAGTGGTCTTCCAGACAACCATGAATCTTGAGAATTCTAAAAACAGGCTCAATGTGCAAATGCAAAGATGAAATTAATTTTTTTCTCTCCTCTGAGTGCAATTCTACAAGTTCATGAAGGTAGAAACCCTTCATTTGGCAAATAGAAAATTACAATTTGAAAACCAAAAAAAAAGGCAATTTGCAAACAAGTTATACGAAAGGAAATCACAAAAATATTGCCCTTTAAAAGGCTACAAGTATGGTCATTTTTAAATGAAAACATTACACATTAAGTATCCAGGAAAAAACATCTGTGTTCTTTATCAGGAGCACACCTAAAATGCAAACACACCCAGTAAGCTATCCCCTGCCACCACCAATGCTGCTTTTCCCATGCTTGTCCTGCTCTCATGCTAATGCTTTCTCCACTAAAAGATATAAATAAGTCTGTTTTCTACAGATTTCTTAAATTAAAGTAAGTGAATTATGACCAGAATAGAAACAAAACTCAGTGCAGTGAGGCCACAAAAGCAACGCCATAGTCCCAGTCCTCCTGGCAGAATTAACCCAGCACAGTCTGAACACAGAAAAATCCTCAGTACTGGCATACTTGGGAAGGTCAGGATGTGCATGCAAGTTAACATGAGGCTGCCAATAACCAAACATGCAGGAATACTGCAAGCAGCTTGGTGACTGTTCCCCTGGGATGGGACACATTTGGCAGGTTATTCTCCTGTAGCCCTTACTAATGTGGCTTATCTTTCTTTCCCTTCCAGCTAGCGCACAAAACTCAGAGCAAGCACTCCACACTTAGACTTGCAAAACCTCTAGCCACTAGGACAGCACTGCCAACTGAACAAAAAAACCACATTAATTTTTCATCAGGCAAGCATGCCAGTTTCATGTGTGACCCAAATGACAGGTTGAACCCTGGCCACCAAAAGCAAACGGGAAACTTTTTTGCTCACCTTGCTCTGCATTTTGCTCATTCTCAAACAGTGCATCTAACCCTGTTCCCAAAATCTCATTTCTCATGCCCAGCCAAGGAGTGTCATAGTCATTTACTGTCTCCAGCAGCTGCTGCCCATATGATGTGGCTGGAGTGGTAAGTGTCCCTTGATACCCTCCTTCATATTTTGGGAGTACCAAAGGAGGACTAGCATTACTAGCTGCAAGCAGAGGTGAGCTGTGCCTCATCTGCTCCAGCTCAAGCTTAGGTTCCCCTTCACCATAACTGAAAGTGAAGCCCTTTGCAAAGGGAGAAGTGTTTGACTTGATACACGAATAGTTCTCAACACCCAGGCCCTGGTTAGTATTGATGTAGTTTACGATAGGCCTCCTGTACACGTTCTCTTTAGCTGCCGGGTACTGGTGATCTTCTAGGTAAGTCTGGAAAACATCCGCATCTGAGTAGTAGCTTTCAGGGAAAGATTTCTTCAGGTGCGGATAGTCCTGTGCCTGCTGCACAGGGAACGAGAACTGACGGAGGTTCCCCATGCTTCCCGCACCTAGTGGGACCCCTTTTCCCACGCAGTCCAAACCGAAATGAGCTGGGGTCTGACCCAGGGCTCCAAAAGTGTTATCCAAGCTCCTGAAATGCATGTCGAGCCTTGAGTACGGCTGTCCCGAGTAGGACGGCGGCTGCCCGCAGTAGCTCTGGCTGCCTCCCGGCAGGCCTGGCTGCGGACACAGGAGGCTCCGCTCCGCCGCGGGACCCTGCGGTGGCCGCTCCTGGCCGCCGCACCGGGCCGGCTTTGCCTTGCCCGGCCTGGGGTAGGCTGCGGTTTCGCTCTTCTTGTGGTTCAGCTGCCGGGCTCTCCTGTTCTGGAACCACACCTGCGGGACCGGCAGAGACTGAGTGCCCGGACCGCCGGGGAAGCCGCCCCGCTGGCCGCCCGCCCGTCCTCCCGGCCCGCCCCTCTCACCTGGATCCGGGACTCGGGGATGTCCGTGAGGTCGGAGAGCTGCTCCCGCAGGGCGATGCCGGGGTACGGCTCCTTCTCGAAGGCGCGGACCAGCAGCTCCAGCTGTGCCTTGCTGAACGTGGTTCTCTTGCGCCGGCCTCCCTCTCGCCCCGCGCCGGGGCGCGCCCGGGGCTCTCCTGGGGGAGACAGCGGGGAGAGGCGTCAGCGGGGCCGGGCGGCGGGTCTCTGCCCCAGCGGCCCCGACACCGACACAAGCACAGTCACCAACACCGCCACCACCAACACCACCAACACCGCCACCAGGCCCACGCCCGCCCGCCCTGCGCGCCCCGGGACGGCTCACCGGCGGGTCCGAGGCTGGCGGGGGTCAGGCTGGCGAGCTCCATGGGGCCGAGGTGTGCGGCTGGTGGGGCACTCTGGCCGCTCCGCACCTTATGAGCCCTTCACCCGGGCCCTGGGCGACCCCCACCCGCCCAGCCCGGCCCCGCCAATGGGCCGCGGCCGCCGGGGCTCCGAGGGTGACTCAGAGCTGTCTCCCACACCTCCATTGTCATCCCATCACCAAAATACACATAATAAGGACTCGCCCCATACAAGGAGCCAAAGCGTCTCCCAGCAAAGACCCCGCTGCCACCATCAGCCCATCTACTTTTCTTTAATTCAAATGAAGATTGGATAATTCGATGAAGGAATCTTTCACCTTTTCTTCAGCCCTCTAAGCGGGCTCCCCTTCTCTCTGCACCGCAGGCCCGGGGCTCTGCTGGAAACCCAGTACTCCTCCAGATGCAGAGAGGCCTCCACACTGCCCTTCTCCCAAAGGGAAACCATTCCAGCTCTTACTACACCCGGGTGACAAGTCCTTGTCTTCCTCATTTGGTTACCCTGCTCCTATTCCCATCCATGGGACATTTCTCATCGACATAGCTGCAGTAAATAAAATGCTGGTGGCTTTACTAGACATTGCATTAACACCTCCTGTTCACAGTAAAGGACGAAGCCCCCCTCTCCCCCCCCCACTCTGGGGTCACCCAGGGGAGATGGAGCAGGCTCCTTCCCAAGTGCATGCTGAAGAGCTCAGCACAAGGTTTTCCTTTCCTATGGCAGCTTTTATTTTCTCTTGAGACAGCTCTGCTCATCTAAGTCAGGTACAAAACTAGCAAGGTCTGTGCTATCAGCCCAAGGTGAAATCATGACCAACAAATTGATCTAAAAGAGAGTCCAGAAATATTATTTAAGAGAACCAAGAGTGACATAAGGGACTTACAGGGAGCAAAAGTTGCAATGCGGCAAAGGATTAGATGTTAGAACATCAGCAAATCAATTAGTCAGTGTAATAATTTGTCAGTTGAGGCCATTAATGGCTATCATTGAAGGTGTTCAAGAACAGCAGCATCATTACTTCATGTGTTTTTCATCTCACCATGTCCCCATTCATTTTTCAGATTTGGGACCTGGTCCAGCTTGCTATGAAGCTAAAGGGTACAGGGACAAAGTCCATGAGTTGTTACATGCTGTTTGCATTCTTCAGGGACCAGTGTATCCACCATCCATGCAGCCACTTTGGGTTGAGCTGCACAAGGGTTTTAACATTACACACACCACCACAGTGCTTCACAACAAAAAATTAATATCCTTCCAGACAGGGATGACAGTCAGCTCCTGTCAGTCTAGTACTTCAGAGACTGGATTCCTTTAGCAACTCTGTCCATAAGGCAAGGTAAATGCCCTCAGAAATCACTTTACCTAAATAATATTTTCAAGCAGAAGTGCGTGAAGACAGTGAGAATTTCAGAGCAATGATAGCACCACATAGTCCAAAACATCTGGAAACAACAGCCTGAAGCAATTTCTCAGTACTTCTCCCCTTCCTTCTACCATAGCATCCCCATAAGCCTGAACTGTCATAGCACAGATACATTCCCACAAGATTTCTTTCCTCCTCCAGAGCTCCAGCATAGTTTGGAGCTTTTCCTGTCCATGTAGAAGGTAAATTTGGATTTAAGTGCAAGAAAGGAAAAAAGGTGTTAGATGACAAAGTGGTTCAGCAGTTCTAGGTAGAGTCAAGGTGAGCTATTACTCCTTTGGCTTTATTTCACTTTTATTATTGGGATACATTTGTAGATGAGGGCTCAGACACAACAAGCAGACATAATGCTTGGAGGCATAGTTTTTTTGACAGTTTTGCCTACAGCAAATCCAACTTCAGCTATTGCTTCTTTTGCTGAGCATGCAGAGTTCAACTCTACCTGTCTTTAAGCCCCCACATGTCTTTGCACACAGTCCTGCACATACCATCTCCATTGTACACTTGCCTAGAAATGAGCTAAGAACTCACAGAGCTGCTCCTTGGAAAACAAAACAAACATAAACCCACAACACCAAAACAAAACCACAAACAAACAAAAAACCCAACCCACAGCGGTTTTCTTCTTGGCCAGTGTAGTTTTTGGCAACCACCAGCATGGGATGGAGGACCACAGGGTAAGAGAGAATGGGGGAGCTTCCATTTGAATTGGCACAATAAAGTATGGAATTGCATATGACTTTTCCACCTCTCTGCAATTCTAGTACAACTGTCCATGGGGTGCATGATAAACTGGATCAAGGATACCAAGGATGTTTGCAGGGTACAAAGAGACTTCACATATTCAGTTTGGCCACAAGGAAAGCTAGAACAAATGTCTTCTGTTTTCTTTCTGGATTTTCAATTTTCATGGCAGAAAACATCATGTCATAGAAATAACTACAACACAAAGCTGCCCCTGCAGGCAGCGATCTCAAAAGAACGGGGAAACCACCTCGTCCAACACACACATACCCACCTTATAGACACAACCGGTGCAGAAGAGATAAGAAGGAGCCAGCAGAGGCTTGCACCAACTTGTACTGCTTGCTAATAGTGACTGTCCATCACTACTAGCTCGGGTCAAATTGACCAGGCTTTTGTTAAAGTCCTCTAGCTACCGAGAGAGCAGTTCACACTTCCCGGAGTTATTGTTTCAGGCACTCTGCCAGGCAGCCTCTTTGCACCCTTCATTTTCAGAGATTTTCTTTGCAATGCTAATTGAAAGAGATTGCGAGTTTTGTTTTTAAGTGACATTCCAGGAAAGAAGATAGTAATCTCTTCCTCCCCCTCCTCTTCCCCCTCTTCTGCTGAGACATATGGACTTGGCCTAACACAAGAGTTTATTTCTGCCACATACACTAATCCAGGCAACGACACTGACCAGCCCTTGCTACCCATGTTCCCTTGGCATCGTTGTGCTGCTGCATGTCAGTGACAATCGAAACAACTGTTTGTGAGCTCCCGCATCTTCTCTCTAAACTATTGGAAAAATAGTATTCTGCCCCCTATTTTTGATTCATTTCACAAATATGGGAATGGGAAGATTGTGGGGAAAGAAGCAGGAATACCCAAAGCAGGATGCTTAACAGAACCAGAGTCTCTTCGGTTCATAAATTGTCTTCAGAATTAATGGAATTTTGCTATAGATTGAAGTAGAGTCCAAGTGTGGAAACCCACTCTGTCAAAGTTCTTTTATGCTTGTTGTGGTATAAGTACATCTACAGAGGAGTCCAAATCACATGTGGAATACACTCAAAATAGAACAGCAATGGAAGGAAGATATGTGTGTAAAGTGCATTTAGGAGAGACAACATTATTGTTAGACAATGACTAGTTACAGTGCTCTTTAATACGGTACTCAAAAAAAAAGGGTTGCATCTATCTAATCCAGGGCATCGCGAGCACCGAGCACCTCTATTCTCTCCCTCCAGAGCAGCCCTTGAGTTGAGTTGCAAAGGTGACCCCAGAATCCTGCTAGCATGAATGGGATGCCGAATTACTCAGTGCAGCATGGGCTCTGCTACAGGCGTCTGCCTGGGGAGTCTTAGGACAAACACGCTTTAAGAAATTCCTACATCAAACATTTTCTAGGGCAGTACAATGCTATTGATGTTGGAGGAGAACTTTCATCCTGAAGGAGGCAAGATCAATTTCACTAGTTGGTCTTCAGACATTAACACCTCATAAAAAGGATACTCATGTCCTGCTTATCTGGAGTGCATCTTTAATTATCTTCTGGTACACCTTTTGCAGCCCATTACTTACCAGTCAACACTGCTTTAATTATGGGCTTGGCAGCTCTCACATCACTGAAATAAAAATGCTACAAAGCAACCCCGGAGAACTGCTAAGAGATTTCATATTCAAATGGAAAATGGTAGAATTCAGCAAAGGAACATGGATTCTCATCCACAAAGATTTCAACCTATGTTCAGTACTGTCATGGCCAGATGTGTCCAGGAACCCTCCAGAAAACATGAACAGACAAGAGAGGTTGTGTTCTCACCTGCTCTTCGGGGAAAGGGGCATTTACAGCAGCCTCTCTTGTTTTGAAAAAAAATTCAGTGTACAGACAGGCACATTTCCATGATATGTCATCAGGACAAGCAGGATGGAGGCACATTTTGGACCTTGAGCAAAAAAAGGGGATGAAATTTATGATAATCCTTACTTTCCAAGAGAATTCAGTCCCCAGTCCAGAACTGGTTCTTGAGAGACCTATCACCTGCACTGAGCTTTCCCTTACAGTAAACATCTTTATGATGCCAAAGCATTGCTCTAGCCTTTTCTCTTACATGAAATGAATGTTGTTTCTAACACTTGAAGGTGGAGAAAAACAATATTGCTGAAAACACTATTCACTTTTGAGACATACCAGTTGTGTTCTGACTTAGTTCCCACTAAAATCTGTAGATTTCAAGGTGAAAAAGGCATTAGACCGGTTTCACATAACTTTGAATACTCTCACACTTAAGTTTTTCTTGTATTTAACTCTTAAAATAATCCATGGAACTGATTGTAATTATCTGACATCTAGAGAAATGGTAAAAAAGGGTGATGCTTGCTAAGACTTAATGTCTGCTAGCCTCATATTTAACTCTTCAGTGATAACCAAAAATGGATACCCATCTAGGATCTTTAACCAGCTCAGTAAGCGATGTACTGGTACTTTTACTTAGTAATTATGATGATGACTTTGGTCATTTTGACCCTAGAGATTTCCTGACATGGATGAGAGTTTCTATTTTGTGAATTTATTCAGTCTTTTTCTGAATGTATGTAAAATTTTAGCTTCCAAATCATCCTCTAACTAGACTTAACCATGAGTTACATGAAACAATGCTTACCTTTATGTGTTCTGAACATGTAACCTGCTAAAATCATCTGTGCTTACTGCCTCCAACACAAGAATGTGGAATGACCTTCACTGAATCCAGCAGTTCACACCGTCCATTTTTTTATCAAACCCCATCACTTTCTAGGCTCAGCCACCTCTTTTCCAGACTGAAGAATCCCATCTTACTTGTGGTAGCTGGTCCATGATTACTTGCCCTATGGTTACTGCTCCATGCCTTTGATCATTCACATTGCTCTTTTCAGAGTTTTTTCCCGTTGTACAGTGTCCTTCCTGAGACAGAATGACTCTCAGAATTTAAGATGTAAAGGAATCATGCTGTTTTAACTATTATGAAGATAATGTGCAGGGTTTTTCCCATTGCTTTCCTATTAACTCCTAATACTTGCTTTGTTTTTTTGACCCTCACTGAGTTTGCATTCTCATAGAATTATCTATCAAACTCCAAGTTCTCATTTTTTAGTTATAATGGTAATCTATTGTGAAACCTGAGAATGTTTCCTTATTTGTACCATCACTATGCTGCCTATTGGACAGTTTTTTAGTCCTGTGACAATCTCGAAAGAAACTGCCATCCCTTTCAAAGACAAGACTGCCTTAATTTTTAAAGGAAATAAGACCCCAGGAAAAACTGAAGCCTAAGCATTTGCAAACATTGTGTCTTTAAGTGGTAGCCTGGTGGTGCTCAACACTATTCATTTTTTTCTAGGTAGTAGAAAAAAAGTCTTAGGAGATGGAAATAGGATAGCTGGAAAGGTAGTGATTAGTGTACCCAATCTCATGCAATACAATGTCTCCTCCTCCAGTGGAGGGACATCTCTGCTCTGTGGGACAGACGACCTCACATAGCCACACAGAACACTGATCTGGAGTTTGGACAGGCTGAGCCTGAGCCTGTGAAGGGTTAGGATGACCACAGGAAAGGGCAATTTAGCAAAGTCCACACCAGTGCAGGAATGGGCTGGAGTAGGTTTTCCATTTTTAATAAGCCTAATGAATAGATTATGAGTATTCTTGACCTCTTTGAACATAGAGTAGAAAAGCCACACAGGAACTCATCCAGTAGCAAACCTTTGGCCACTAAAATCCTGCCTCAAGAAACATAAAATAGTGTATAAAATATCCTCTGAAAATCCAGCCTGAATCTCCAGAGGATTACTGAGTGCAGTTCAGTCTGGCAAGCCCTTTCTTGCTCCAGCACCACTGAGATAAATATTATTTCATTTAAATGTAGCAGTATTTCATGCCCAGTACAGTCAGGTTCACAGTCTACATTACTTTATGGTAATCCTTTTCCTCATGCTCCCTGCCATCTCCCTCCCTGTCTCCCTTCCTTTGTAAGAAAGTGTCTGTCACCATATACTCAGTGACTGATCAGCTCCAGAAACACTTGTGGACTCTGAGAGGATCAGACTTCTGAACTGCAGACATTTTAAGAAAAGACTATCTTTTTCTTGTGCTGACAGAATACAAGCACCCACATGATACTATAGAAATACAACAAATCACAACATCATGGTTTGCTGAACTTGATTATGATAACTAGTCGTCTAAAGATGAGTGAATTTGGCCTTGAGGCTAGTCTGCTGGGACTGGAGACAAGTTGTCTGGAGTCTTCTCCCCCCTGTTCAAAGAACTATTTCTCTAACCTCCCTTGTCAGTCCTATTGCTTCTCATCTCCCAAATAATATCCCCGCCCATGTGGTTGCAACAAAACATGCTTCCCACCCATCTCACCTATCTGCTATCAGTGACTGACCCCATTTCTTTGCTAGGTGTTGGTTGACTTTTTTGTACTGCAGTTAGCTTGCCCATCACAATGTACCTATTCCAGACATATAGGGAAAAAAATATTCAGGGCTAGAAAACTGTCAGTTGACACGACTTGTTCATTAACTGACAAACACAATAAAGATCCATTAGTTAGTCCCAATGGACCCTCAAGAATGTTGAACTAATTGGAAGCCTTTCCTTCTTCCCAACACTGCACTCCTGTGTTTACTACCATAGCATTTGCAAACATAAGGCAGTGTAGTTCAAAATAGGAAGCAGAAGTAAAGAGTTAGGAATTGCTTCAGAGAGGAAAAAGAAGTGGTATCATACACCAAACACTATGTATTAAAATACACTGTTATCAAGTGGTTAAGGGACAGAACAAGGCATCAAAATGCTGATAGTTTGCTGGACTTTTAATCCTTCAGCCTGTTTTAGCCACTGTACATATGCTGTAGGATGCTGGTATGCAGAATCATGGCCCTGTATCTGTATGTAATACAGTTTTGGATAGTCTAAGCTACTCAAGTTTATCCAGCATGACCAATATGAACAGGGCTGTCTGGTCACAATTTATCCTTGCAAAGTACATTCAGTATTATTAAATAGCCACCCCAAATAACATTTTTTTTTTCTCACATACTTTCAGAAAAATCCTGCCAAATACTTGAGGATCATATCCAATTTTAAAAATTCCACCAAATACTTATAGCATAAATGCAACATGTATAAACTGAGATTTCAAATGGAGGTTACTTGTTAATTTTTTTTTTTTTAAAAGCTACCTCACACAATAAAAGAAAGCTATCAGAGATGTTCACAAAATATTTTTAGTAGGACTCAAGTTACTGACTTCCAGCAGATACTGGTAAAAACAAATACAGAAGTGTAAAGTGCACAACTGCTCAAAACTGAAGCTCTCTGTGCAACCCAGACTTCAAACTGGTGAGCCTTGGCTGTCTATTTACAAAGGCTTATTAATGCAACATTGGCCGAAGCACATCATGACAAAGGCAGCTGTTTCACCTTTCTCTTCCATTTTAATAACAGAAAAAAAAAAAAACCAGTGATATTGTTAGGATGAGCATTTGGAACTCTGACAAAAATTCACCTCTAAAATGTACAGACTGAATCTGTAGTAAAATCAGTGAGAAATTCATACCTTTATAACTTATGTTACCTGTTCTTAGTCCTTACAAAGAATAAAGTATTTGGCTGGGACCTTTACAGCTGACAATTTCCAATACTTGAATTATGCTTACAGTTGTGTTATAAATGTGTTAGAAGAGAACTAGTTTTATCAAACAGCCAAGGAATCCAATTACAAATGAGAAGGATACAGCAGATATGTGCAAAGGTTTATTTACTTCCACATTGCAAAGACTATTCAGTACAAGAAGAAGCAGAATTACTATGCCACATTGTTTCTTATGCACATCTCATTGCACTTAACTTTTTTTAAGTAAGTATGGGAATCTGCTGAAAATCTTGACAATTAACCTCAAAATTGTAATGCCTGTCAAACTGCAACATGAAATACTTTTAAAGACCATACTTTTCCTTAGCTTCTCTAGTCTTAGAACTAAAAGATTAGGGTGATACAACTTTAAGTCCCCATTAAAAATTCAAAATTATAGAGGAACAGTAGTGTTAACTAGTTACATTAGGAATCAGACATTGGTTGCATAAGTTTCATTATAGTGTTGTGTCATTTAATCCTGATAAAAAAAAGTCCTGTTGATAATTCCATTTCCTTAGGTAACTTTCTCTGAATGCATCTCATCTCTTTTATACCAGCTTCAAATCCAGTTTAAAATTGGCTGAAGTTAATTTCCAAGTAACTTCCTAAAAATGCCCTATCCCTTAATTCTTACTTATACAGAAAGTTGATGTTTAAAGAAGTCATATCACCGACTCCAGTACAATGACTCACATCATAAAATTTGATCTGAATTTGACTAATCCTCCCTCCCCCTCTCCCCTCTTTTATTTTAAGGAATTTTAAAAGACAGGGAAGAGCTAACATGTCTCTATCTAGTCTCTGGCATCTACCAAGAACACCAAACAAAAGAGGCAGACTACCTGGCAAATACCCTTTGTACTTCCCAATGAAAGTGAGATAGTCAATATCTCTAAGTTAGAGATAGCAAATGTTTCTAAACTGAAGAAGGAACAAATTTTCTCCACCACTAGGTGCAACAGAAACTTTAGTATTTGAAAACTGAAGAGAGTGATCTATTGATATAAACAGCATAGGAAATGAGCCAGCTGTTTTTCAGGGATTAGGCAGAAAGAATGCACAGGTCCATTTGATTATTTTCAGCAGAACTAACCCATCTCAGTGTACACACCCAGTCAGCACGGAGCCCTCAGAACCCTATGGTCACAGCTTCAGTGAAAAAAACATTTTTAAAAATTAATGTAGCTGTCTTTGAAATCTCAAAGAGGATCACACGTCCCATTCTCATGGTACTATCTTATCTGCTGATCTTGTAGCAAACATATCTTTCAGTCTTAGATTCTTAATAAGTACTTGTGGCTTTAATATCAACCTAATTTGAAATCTAAACCAAGTAATGCAATTAAAGGAAAAAAAGTTTCTACGAAGTTATGAGGGAACAGCCTTTTTTCCTTTCAAACTTGTTTTTAAGATCATGCTTTCCCTCTTTTCTATGGCCTTGACTACTGTAAAAATAGTTTAGCAATCTGTGCAGCCTGAAGCAGGGTAAAGCCAGGATAGCTCGTCTTCTTCAAAAGCATACAGAGCCCTGTCATTGTGACAGCAGCTGTGTCAATTCATAGCTACCAATATCTGCATGTTCTCTAGCACAGGAAAGGCCTGAGAAAGAACATGGAGCTGTGGGTATCCTGTCACAACTGACATGTCTGTTCCAAACTATTAATCTAAATCTGGCTTCTAGTAATCATGGCCAGAGCTTCCCGCTGTCTGCACTCAGCCCTGGTGATATTTTGGTGTGTAGCATGCTGCCAATTCATAACAGGATGCCAGGGCTTCATTCAGTCACTTTCTGGCACTGACTAAGAGAAGAGGAAAGGAAAGCAAAGTAGGAATCTAGAAGTTATGGTGAAATAGTTTTACTTTCTGTAAACTTGGCAAAGTGAATTTGTTCTGCATTTTTAAAAATAATTTGCATAACAGTGTTTGGGATCTGCAGTTTCCAGTTTAGATTATACTTGTCAATAAAAGCAATTCACTGACAAACAACTTTTCCAGTCTTGAAGCCACAAAGATAGCTAATCCGTAAAAAAATACAAGGGCAGAAATGCAAATATTTGCAAAATATGAAACAGCAAGCTTCTCAGCTACTCTGGAAAATTATTCCCTCAAAAGTAGTTGTTAGGTACATCTAACAACACCTAAGAAACACAAGAAAGATTCATCATTGAAAGCAGTGGATTTTCTGTCTTTTGCCAACTTCAAAGTAAGACAAAATGTCCCTTGAAAAGTATGCTTTATGTAAATGCAAGTCACTCACTGAGCTCCATTCAGAGACACAAGATAAAATTGAATGGCCTGTGCTGGCCAGACCAGATGATGCAACAGGACTTCTGCCTTTAAATTATTAAAACTGGAACTCTATCCCGCTTCTTAAATAGTCTAAAGACTCATATATTTGTCAAAAGAAAGAGCGTTTTTAAAAAAGTCAGATCAAAGCCATTGTCCTGGATTTCAAATGGAACCTCCAGAAGTCCACCCCCCACAAAAAGCCTGAGCAGGGAGCTGTCTTCATGAACTATTTCACTTTCAAGTCCATGCCCAGGGCTAGTAGAGCTGCCCTGTGTCACTGGCGGCGAGTGGGGGCTGCTGTCACACATGAAGCTGGTTTGTGACCATGGTCTCTCCAGCCCAGGAAGAATATCACTTAATAAAAGATAAATCAATTATTTTTTGCAACAGAGGAGGAAGAGCAGGCCAGCTCCCCTTCCTCTGCCTACAATACCACAGTCCTCACTGGAGTGTTGCAGAACGGGTGACATGACATCCTCTCTGACCTCACCTGGCCACTTTTGGCCACCAAACCCAGCCTAACACAGCAAATGCCGCCGCAGCGCCGCGTTGCTAACAGCCCGTGTCTTTCCTGTGTATTTACTGCCCTCTCCAGTCACGTCTGCGCAGCAGCACATCTATCCCTTCAGCAACTGAGTTTCTTTTGGATTTCATTCTCGAACACTTGCCTTACTTCCTTAGAATGATGTTCTTGGTGGGTGGCAAGGTGGGTTCTCCTTGTGTGGGGCAGTCCGAGGCACTTCTACCATAAAGTTCGGCCCATCTCCGGATCTCAGCACAACCTTTGGACATGGAATTACAGGCAGGCAGAAGTCTGTGTAGAATGCTCTAAAGAGGAACAAACAAACAAACAAAATAATAGAATTTTAGAAATTTCTTCCAGATATTAAGATGTAAGTGGGGCCACACACTCTGCTCCCCTGCATCAGCAAAGCAAACCAGGGAAATTTATTAAGCAGGTGGAATTCCACATAGCCAAGCTTGTTGGGTTTTGTAGATGGGCTCCCAGCAACAGTTTTACCACTGCGAGAATTTCTTACCAAACCCTACTATAATCTCCAGAGAACACCCCAGAAAAAAACAAACATACAAAACAAAAACCTGCCATACAGTACTCTGGGCAGGAACACCTGGGAATGAAATAGAGACAGGGAAACAGAACAGTCTCAGCACAGATCATAACTAACCCCTCTAGTGACCATTTTCTGAAACACAGGATTCATGCTGGGGAAATGTCAGGACATGCTGCATTAGTTGTTGCAGAGAACAACAGCTTTACAGGCACGTCATTAACACATAGTTAAAAGAGCAGGTGTTTAGCCTTCAGGCGAGAACAGCATAGTCAACATTTCTCACTGTCTACACTGTCAAAGTCACTGTCAAGCAAAAAGGTGGCAAAGTTCAAAGGAAAGCATGAATCCTCATCCCATCCGCCAACATTTTTACCTGTGGGAACCTTTCCCAAGGTCCTGGTGACTTCTTTGGACAAGTTCATCTCCAAGTCCAGTGTCCCAAAAGGGCATAGAGTAGAAAATGCTGGATTTAATACACTTTGAATTGGTAGTTTTTGAAAAGGTATTATGTACTATTCTAAATAATGACTGAACTGCTCACTGGTAGGAAGGGCAACACCTGTTTATTTTCGCCCAGTAGCGAGCGCTGCTGCAGCCTGTGACCCCCGGGTGGGCTGTGAAGGGGACACTGTGGCCTCGTCCCAGGGACAGTCCCGGGCACTCCTGCGGGAAGCATCCCCCGTCCCGCCCGGTGCCACGGGAGGGCGCTCCGGTCCCCGCGGGTGCCGCGGACCAGCGGGTGCATCTCGGGCCGCACCTGCTGAGATTGTCCTTGTCCCATTTCCTGCAGTTTCTGCTTTTCCTGCACCCCTAAGCGGAGCACTGCGGCGAACTGGCAAAACGTCAAGCTGGAAAGCTCTCTCCAGCTTCCGCGCTGTTCCATACTGCATTCGGCACAGAATCACTTAGGTTGGAAAAGACACCTTGAGATCATCACGTCCGACCTAATGACTGAACACCACTACGTCAACTAGGCCATGGCACTCAGTCTTTCCTTAAACTTCCAGGGATGGGACTCCAATATCTCCCTGGCAGCCCATTCCAATGCCTAGTCACCCTAAACCTCCCCTGGTGCAGCTTAAGACCGTGTCCTCTTGTCCTGTCACTTGTTGCCTGGGAGAAGAGGCTGACCGATCCCCACCTGGCTACAGCCTCCTTTCAGATAGTTGTAGGGAGGGATAAGGTCACCCCTGAGTCTCCTCCAAGCTGAACAACCTCAGCTCGCTCAGCCTTGTGTTCCAGACCCTCCACCAGCTTCATCTCCCCTCTCCGGACTCACTCCAGCACCTCAGTGTTTTTCTGGCAGTGAGGGGCCCAGAACTGGACACAGCACTCGAGGCGCGGACTGAGCAGTGCCGAGTACAGGAGGACAGCCACGGCCCCGGTCCTGCCAGTCACGCTATTCCCGATACACGCCAGGATGCCTCCTCGGCCACCCGGGCACACTGCTGGATCATACTCAGCCACTGTCGACCCAAGGGGGCCACTTTCCAGCCACTCTGGCCCCCCTCCCGGCTGTAGCGCTGCAGGGGGTTACTGCGGCCAAAGCGTGGCACTTGTCACACGGCGGTGCCGTCGCGAACCCACGGACCCACGGGCTCAGGGGCGGGGACCGGCCCCCCCACGCCCCCTCCAGGGGTGGACGAGGCCGCCCCCCCCGTCCCGCGGTGGCGCGGCCCGGCCCCGCCCCGCCGTCAGCGGCCTTAGCGCGCGGGCGGCGCGGGGCGCAGAGCGCGGCGAGCGATGGCGGCGGCGGCGGAGCGGGGACGGGAGGGCAGCTGCCACTTCCAGCGCTCCCGCCTCATATGGATGGTCGCCATCATCTTCGGCATGGTCCTCCTCGGCGTAAGGAGCGGCGAGGGTGGGGAGGGCGCGGGGCGGGCGGGAGGTCGCTCGGGAGGCGCGCGGTGCGCGGTGGCACGGGCTCCCCGCGCCGTGCGGGTGTCGGCGGGAAGGGCTCTTCCTGAGGTAAACGGGGAGGAAAAGGAAACTGAGCGCCCTGCTTTGGCCGGGCCAGCCAGGGAGGAGGCTGGAGGGAGCCGTGGAGGGAGTCCAGAGGGAAGAAGCACTGGGATTTGGAGGCGAGGCTGCGGCGGTGTGAGGCCACATCCCGGGCGGTGGCGGGGCCCTGGGAGAGGGGTCCAGCGTTCCCAGAACTGACCGCAGTGAGTGTCGGCACAGCTCGCCCGGGACAGCCCCGGGGCATGTCAGTCCATAAAGTGCATTTGCAGACTGTACGAACTGACGGTGTGGTTGGAAAACTGACGAGTCTCTGAAACCAGACTTCAAATCGGATTGTTGGAGCAGGGATATTAATGCCAATTTTGATATATCTGACAAGTTTATCAAAGTCATCCATTGACTTTCACATGTGTTCTTTCTGTTTGGGTTTTCTAAACATAAGAACCACCGCTGAAAAAATGATGGTCAAGGCAGGCCAGGCAGCTCACAAAACAGCTTTTGGACTGTTTCAGGAAACAGAATGCGCTTTAAGCAGATTCCCCGTTTAAATCCATCATCTTGCCACATCCTTGGCGTAGCTACGTTTAAGTGTAGTTAGGAACTGGAGCATTGATACCAGAGGAAAGATAAGTGAGTGTGAACCTTGGTCTAGCCTAGCGTTCACCTTACATGCCCAGTGGACTCTGCAGGGCACAGCTCACTGACTGCCTGCTTCTCCTCCACGGCTTGGTAGAAGACAGGTGGACACTGGTAAACACTGCACGCAGCTCAGTGACAGGAAAGAAACCTGGAAGCAAACCATGTGCATCTTTGGTCTTGGGACATCAGTCATCTTCTGCACCCTGTTCAAAACAGAAGAAAATCTGACGTTTTCTTTTTTGAGGGACAAAAGAAGAAAGACTGATCCCATAGTTTTAGATAGTTATTCCTCCTAAACAGTTTAATCATTGTTTGAATTCTTCAGGTCAGTTTCCTCAAATTATCTTCTTCAGGACAGAGACAGATTTTTGCAGCTGCCATGTCTAATGGGTAATAAGCTTACAACTGAAATGCCACTTAATGTGCAGATGCACTCTTGATACCCAGACAGCATCCTTAAGCTTATCCCTTGGCATCTTGTATGTCAAGAAAAAGAAATTTCATAGTTTGAATGAAGGCCAGTTGCCTTGTTGAAGAATATTAATCTTGGACAAGGTTGATGAAATGAAAGAGTTTAAATACTATGAGTAAATAAGCTCCAAACCATGTTTGATGGACATGGGGGGTGGGGAGAATGAAAAGAAAGCGCATTAAAGGTTAAATTGATAATTCTGCTTTGAAGTAAGCTAACTAAATTTTTTTTTTTTTTAGTGGGTAACACTTTGGCCTTCGACTATACCTTATAGTTATTTGGGAATATTTGGTACCTTCCTTAATTATTTAGTGGAACACCACCACAAATGGGTATGCTACATGTAAGTTATATTTGACTGTATTATAATTATTTTGCCTGTCTCTGACTCTTGTGCTTAGTCTGTGTTAACAAGCTTTCCTGTAACCCAGTCGTTAATTAGATTTAAAGAGCTCTTCTTTCAAGCTCATTATAATTAAGGATGTGGGATTAAAAAGTATGTAGAAGACGACATAGGCTAAGACCAGTATGGAAGTTTAAAAATTCAGCTTAGAATTTGGCATCAGTGATGTTATAGCAAGAAAGGGAAAAAATGTTAAGATACTTTTGACAACAGTTGTTTGTCCATTTGTAGTTATATCTGTACCACTTCCTAAAAATGGTTCTTTTCTCAAGTTGTTACTTGAGTAGTCCACTTCTTTAGGATTCTTCTTTTTCCAGCTTCAATTAAAGAACATTTTCTACCCTAGTACTCACTTATCCTGATCCCGTCCCCGTGAGAAATAATCTGCTGGACAAACTGCATAGTGCTAAGTTTTGCTGGCTTACAAAACTCTAGGTTTTGTTACTTTAATTAACAAAAGAGCTGGAAAATATTTCCTTGGGAGCAGGTCCGACTTCCTGTAAAGACAAATCAGCAGGGCTTTCTCACTTATTATTTGCATCAGGTAGAAGATAAACCTTCATCTTTGCTTTAGCACCTTTTGCTTTAGCAATGTATTGAATTGAGCCTAACTGAATATCCCGTGTAACTTTTTATTTTTAAAAGCTTCCATATGAAAATTGGTAGACCCAAGTTTGACCCATCGAGTCATATTATATATTCTGAATCTATACACACAGTTGTTTTCATAGAACTAAATCTATAGAAACTGAAGTAGCTCCTTAGGATCACTAAAAATACTCATGTAAGTAAAAGGATAGATTTTGCATGCTTAGCTGAGATTAACTTGTACTGCTTTCACTAAGCATTTGTCTTTTTGGCTTAATCTAAGGGCTGAAAGTTTTGGAAGCCTGCATTGGATACTTGAAATAGCAGGTTGAGACATATTACATGAGCTACAGTTCCTCTCGTTTTCTCAGTGGTCTTCAGTTTCTTTCAAGTGTACACATATGTTTTTCTAAGATGAAAAATACCCCTCCTTTTCTACTTTAAAGTAAGATGTCACTTCTGTGCTTCCAGGTTTATATTCTCTGCGTAATGCATCTTGGATGCAACCATCTTTTCCCTAAATTTTAACAAAATAAAACGTGTTTTCTTTCCATTAGGTTCTGGGTATCCTGGTTGATTCACATAGTAGAAGCCCTCTACGGTATTAAGTTATGCCAGTAAGTTGTTCCCTCCTCTCACTCCAACATAGGTTCTCTGAAAAGGATCTTTGGTACAAGTGACATAAACTATAGACTGATTTTGGTGGTTCTTAGCAGCAATATGAATTCAGAGGATACTGATAGAATTCTGGCTACAGTGATAGTTTGCTGACCTCCACAACTGGTTACTGCAGATTCCTCTAGTGATTACTGTTGTACCGGGCAGCAAAACCAAGGGGTGGCAACTTGCAGAACTGGCAGCAGCAAGGTTTGCCAGAGCTTGTCTGTCTGCCTCTGAGCTCCCTGTTCAAGGGATAACACTGCACCCCAGGGAGCAGAGGGAACAATAGACAGTGTAGAAATTGTCTGATAACTTCAGGTGTTACAACTTTATCAGATCTTACCTCATCAGAATTTCAATACTGCTAATTACATGCTTAAACAATTGCATCTGTATTGTAAGAATACAATTGGACACTTCCATTTGGGACTTTTAAGATCTACTGGTATCTGCAGGTTTGTGGGATAAAATACTTGGACTAATCAGACTATACAAGCAATGCCAACTAATTCTTACATTAGGGTAACAATTTACCTGGAAAGGCGTGCTGTCCAAACACATTGTTCTTCTAGTCATTTGAATTTTCTTTGTAGTAGTTCAGAAGAATGTAGATACTGGTTCTCATGCTCTGAAGAGTAGGTGGCTAGTCTGTTTGCCATCGTAAAAATGGTGGTTTTCCACTTTGTTTGGTTCAGTTCACAGCTGTCTGTCCCAGGCTTCTCCGGTAACGGCTCTTGGAAGCAACGGGATTTTGTTTCATGGAATGCTGTTTAAGGTGGTGCTCAAGATAGCAGAATATGGATTAATAATTTTCACCTTCAGAATGAGAGTTAGTTAGTAATATTTTTTTTTTATCAGGCTCTGGTTTTAAGTTATGAAGCTTTGAAGTTAACACTTAAGCATAGTTCTGCAGATAGATAGGTATATAGGCTTAAAGTGATTCTTTTAAGTATGAGGAAACTTGACTACCAGTGAACATACCAAATGAGTGTACTGTAATCAGTTTAACTAATGAAGTTTTACAGAGTAGTGTTAAAGCCCATAAGAAAGAGGGAGCATAGGTGGCCTGCCCATCATCTCTTCAGACACCCTGCTGTACATTACCAACAGTTGTACTTCTGTGAGCATCAAACACCATTTATTTTTACTGATGTAAAAGTGATGTCTGCTTGGCAACATCACAAAGGAGGCACAAGGGAAAACTAGTGAGGAAGGAGATACAAATTTGTTAATCAACAGTAGTACTGTCGTTGGCTGTTGGCCTGTATTGCTGCACATGGTCTATTCAAGCTTGCTTTGTGTAGAAACAGGTGAATTTCTTAAGCCTTAGTTATGCAGTTTCTGCACTCATTTGGGAACACTGCAGCTGTGATTCTAAACAAAAAGTTTATTACATCTGATAAGACAGTTTAAGAACAAACATTTAGAAATGTTGTGCTAACACTTGCTAGACAATCATTTTGTGTGTGTGATGCTTCTCGTGCTACGGGCAACTGAACTGTTCTAGACAAGGTCAGTAGAGGGAGCCTCCTGGTAAGCTGGTGAGCTGGAGCACATCTATGCTTGATGTAATTGTTCTCTAGAAATTGAAATCCCTTGTTTTTCTTGTCATATTTTTACTTTCCTTTCAAT
Source organism: Myiotriccus ornatus (assembly GCA_036023395.1). NCBI lineage: Eukaryota > Metazoa > Chordata > Aves > Passeriformes > Tyrannidae > Myiotriccus > Myiotriccus ornatus. The sequence continues at coordinate 11,062,426 of JAYRBT010000178.1, forward strand.
AGTAGTATTTTCCAAGAACAATGAAATGCAGAAAAAGTGACATTTTCTATAAAATACAAAAAAATTCACACATGTTAACTAACATAGTCATAAATTAAGTCAGGTGTCTTCAACCCTATTTGCCTGTATTTTTCTAGCCAAAATTCAGATAACAATGCTTCTCCATCCTGCATTGCACAGTAATTGTCAGGTCTCTGCCCTGCTTGCATACAGTAGTATGTATTAACTGACTTAACTTATTTATTATGTAGTAATTGTTTAATTAATAAGTGAATATATATTTAATTACTGTGTATTAATTAACTGACTATAGTCAATAAGAAATTATATTCAGGCTTGTGTATAAAGATTAGTATCCAGCTACTCCAATTTCTTATAGGATTTCTTATAGGATAAGTTATTTCAAATAGCATAGACTGAGATTGCAATTTATATATTGTTGGGGAAATTATATGCATGAAATGTCTGAAAAAATTGTTTTTCTGTAGATAGCTTAAAATCCACTAAAATCACAAGAACTGGTATGTTTAGTTAGCACAGGAAACAAGTCTCAGTAGATGGGAATTAATCATGCTAAGTTGAAATGTTCTAATCAAGTCTGAATATCCAGGGTGGGTAGAGATATCTAACCTCACTTTCTGAGTATCACAGTATAGTCTGCAGGAGCATAAGTTTTTTGACCCATTTTATGCTTTTGTTAATGTTGCAGATCAAAAGGAATCACTGACCCGTCAGTTCAGTTCCAGTGGTTTGTTCAGACCCTTTTATTCGGGTATGCTTCCTTTGGTCTTCTGGTGGCCTACAAACCTTCAGCCAAGAAGCAGTACTAGAAGGCAGTGGAAGACGTCACTTCTCACATTCACCCTCATTTTTCAGAAAAGATCCTCACTTACGTGTCTAGGTGCTGTAATTATCTAATTTACATTCCTGCTGCATGATGCAGTGCCCTTCTACCCAAGCAACTCTCCTCATTGTAAGCAAGACAATTAAAATTCACAGGCCCCTGTGGATAGATAAGTAGAAATTCAGCCCTTCAATCTTGGCACTGCCAAAGTTTAATCCTATTTATTATGCAAGAAGCTGAAAGTTGCTTCTCTGCAGTTTATGATGTAGGCTGTGTACTCTGTCACTGACAGCTGATAGGAGTGGCTGATAAATTACCTTTTCATGAGGAGGATTTTCCTTCTACGACTAATTGACAGCCACAAGGCAACTTGCACCTGTTTTGCAACAGGATTTAAATTTACCTGTATTTTCTCTACAGTATTGGCACTGTTGTTGTTAAAGCCTGGTCTTTGTACTTTGTTTTGTCAACTTATTTTATTCCACAAAGGACAGACCACTATATTGCTGCAAGCACATCAAAAAGACCAAGTCTCAGCTCAGGCTGAAGTGTAGTGAGCTTGGATACATAAAGCACTTTAACTTGGTTTAATACATGTGCCTTAAAATTCGTGCAGCATGACCTCATATTTTGGATGAAGATTTTAATCTATGAGTTATTACAGTATAAAGTAGCTTTGAGGGCAGCTTTTTTGAGAAGGAATTTATTATCTAAGGAAAAAAAAATTATCATTCCAAAATCCATCTGAAAAGTTTAAATTTGTGAATGAAATTAGGTGTAGTGAATAAACATTTATCAGTGTTTCCCAGATGCTGGTGTTATGAAATCTGTGGTTGGGAGACCATCTTAAGCACCCTCAGAGTATTTCCTGTATGTGTAGTGAGTCTTTTATCATACTGTCTTTTACTTTTGGATATTTGAACAAGAATTTAGCCTGTCTAGTTTTAGCACTTTAAAAAGTAATAACTATTTAAAATATTAACTCTAGTGTTGGAGAAGTTTTACCATGCCACTTGTTCTGCTGCTGTTCTGGAAGAAAGGGTAAGAACAGGTTGCTCTTGCTCTAATGAAGAGCTCCACAAGGCAGTAATAAATAACGTTGTGCCTTGTGCAGTAGCTACAGACTAACATTTCTGATGAAGTCTTATTCAAGCACAGGTACATCAGGTTTTTGCTTTCAGTGCGTACTAAAAGCATGGAGAACTGAAGGGTTTGGTGGTTCGTTTGTTTGGTGTTTTTTTTCTTGTTTAATGGTAAACGGGTAACATTAACATTTTGTATAGAAGTAGAAACTCATGTTTAGTGCCTAGAAATCCAACAAGAGTGTCAAAAGCCTGAGCTGCATTTTACTGTGTAACTTCTATCTTAGTCTGTGACCCTGGAATAAAGATTTTAAAAAAGTGAAGAAGTTGTTTTTCTTTTTAATTTATCCTAGCAATAAATGTCTGTACTAAATACATCATTTCTATACCTGCAACTATGACTGTTCACACCTGGAACATACAGGATCAGCTGTATGAGTAAGTCCCACCCCAGTCCAGCATTTTTAACAGGGCAAGGTGTTGATAGGGCTTGTTCCTACAAAAAAAAACCCAAAAACAAACAAAAAACTTTCCATGGCAATTATACCAATACAAGAAATATTGGTATAATATTTTGTGTTTCAAGATGAATTCTAATTGACTCTTAATGAGCCTTAACTTAAGAATACAAATGGATAAAAGGAGTAATTTTGGTTTAGCATTTTCATGATACAGTTCAAGACTTAAGAAAAGTGGCAAAATACTTCTTTCTTCTCAAGAGGTATTTTTCTGTTCTTGTTTCCCACTATTCACTTTCCATCAGTGAGGCTGTACATAAGGTCAGAACTACTACAGTACCCTCCCCTCCCACCACCAGTTGTCCACGTGCTGTTAGACTCAACCTAATTAGAAGGGCTTCCTTTTAGAGAGGCAGTGGCAAAACGTTCCTCAGTGGAGCCCAAGTATATATAAAAATTTTATAAATGCCTTGGTTAAAAAGTATGTCCAAGTTAGAACTAAGTTTTAACCAGACACTGACATCAGCACCATTTTTTGAAGCCTCTCTGGGATTTTTGTTTAGCACAACAGATTTCAGAAGCTCTCTGCATGGAGGTTTTTGGGCATTGCTTATCAAACTTCTTAGAAATAGAACTACTACGTATTTATCTACCTTGAGACACTTTCTCTTCCCAACCCTTGCTTGGCAGCAGTTCAGTTTTAACACTTGTGTAAAAAAATAAACAAAACCAACCAGTGTTTACTCTCAGTCTCTGTCCCAGAGCTGTAAGCAGACCAGAGGCCTGTTTATGAGGTTTCAAGATGAGATTGCCCAGCTGAAGATCTGAGCAGCAGGGGATAGCAATGCTGACTGGCCTTGAGGAAAAGGAAGAAACCCACAGAATGACGAGATTAAAAATAATACTGAGATACCATTTCTGAATAGGTGATTATAGTGTCCTTAGCATCACAGTAAGATAACACACTGTAATACAAAATTTTTTAGTTAAAAAGAGTCAGCAGAAGCATGAATTGGGTCAACACCTCCTACAGCTCACAGAGACAAAATGTGCATGGCTGCGACAGGCTCTTTGGAAAAACGGTGCTGGTTACACCAGGCATAAGTGTTTCTCCAGGCTATTCTAATAGCAACAACAAAGGATTACTCTAATCACATGGAGCAACTCTTTCCACTGCAATCAAAATGCCTTTTCCACAACAGAGGGGCAGAGTAACAGAAGTGTGTTCTTAAAGGCTGGGCTGAGTGTCAAACCATCCACACCAACACTCAGCCTGCCCTGCTTGCCAAAGGAAAACACTTGTAAATACAAGTATTTCACTTAACAAAATATTACTTCCCTCTGAAAGGAAACTCCAATGAAATTTACAGAAGGGCTTCAGAAGTTTTTTCAGAATGGGTACTTCTGCCAGCTAGGCTGTTGACAACAATGAAGGGAAATAAATAATGTCTAGACATCCATTTCAAATTGGCAATAAGAAAAAAACAAACAAAACAACTCTTGCTATGAAAGCCTGTGTGCAAGACCAGGTATGCATTATACTAAGAATGTAAAGTAGATGCCAAGAAAATTTAAAACACCCATGCCTGTTTTTTTCTAGACATGTACAAAAAAAAAAAAAAGTCATTATTTATTGGACTTACGTTGGTAATCAAAAGAAATTTTTTCGTACAAGTCACAAATAACCATGTCACTTAAAACTACTTTTATGCTGTGATTTCTTGGTAGCTTTGTTGAAGAAAACACAAAAAAAACTACCCAGGTCCTTTTTCACCCTTAAGTCATAATATATGGGAATAGATGGAAATGAGTGTAATGTACTCCTTAAAGTAAGGCAGGTAGTCTGGATCAGCATGTTTGACAAATCACTGCTCAAATCAAGCTCTGGTGAGGAGAATCCAGATCAGGATAGGCAGCATCAGGTCAGAAACTGCTGAGTCTTGAACATAGGGAGTAGAAGGTCTCCCACCCATTTTCAAGAACTATTTCCAAAGCCTTCAGGGCTGTAGCTCATTTTTACGAGGAACTGATGAAATCTTTCTGAGAATCACAATATGTTGTCTTGCTTTGCCTCTATTCCATGCTGACCTAGACTTTTCTAAACTCAACAGGAGTCAAGTGAGCCAGCCTTTGGAAATACCCAAGTGTTGGATAGTTAAGGACATTTAATTTGCTCTGAGGCTGGGCACTGGTCTCCTGAAGATTAATAGAGCCCAGTTAAAGCTGAGGGAAGGGCCTCCATGGTCACTGTCATAGAGTCTGCAGTAAATCTGACCACTATAGGCAATGTCTTTGAGGTCCTACAGTCTGTTGTTTGTGGGCACAATCTCAGGATGGTGCGTAGGGAATGGGGGGCAGTGTTGCAAACCTTCCACAGAAATACAGTAGGAAAGTTATGGAAAGCAACTGTTGGCTCACTGATTTTAAGGTTTCCAGACAAATGAACTTTACAAAGAAAAAAAGTAATTAATGCAGCAATGTTTCCATGAATGAGACCATCTGAACTGTAGGTTCCTTCTGTGTTTATAGCTCATGTTTGAATATAGAGAGTGGAACATCAATTTCCATTTTTTAATTACAGTACTGCTGTATATGAGCAGTCAGTCTCACTTCATTATTTACAAGGCTATGCAATTTAAAAATCCTTTGCTTTTTTGCTTGTTCATTACAAGCTGGTACATTTTTATTCCCCAGCCTCCCAGTAGGTGATATTCACATACAAAATAAAGAGATATTTCTTGAGATTTTTTAATGACTCCACTCATTTGAGGACTTAATGAAAACTTTTGCTCTGTGGCCAGCAGCATATACATTCAATTGATCTTGCAAGCAACATGTTTATTCAGACTGGTGCCTGTATGCAAGACCTGCATGAACAGCTCAATAAATTACCATCATTTGTTGAAAGCAAAAGAAACAAATCCCTCAGCCTTTCCTTTACTGTTGATCCTCAGAAGAGAACTAATAATATTGCACAATCCACATACTGTACTAGACATTACAAGGCCCCTGCAACTCCAAACATAACCATAGCACGTGCATGACTGGAAAGGAGGGGAGAGGAGGAAAGAAAGGCATAAGGAACATCATTGTATCATTTATCAGTGTTCTTTGAGACCGTTTCGCAAAGAAAAAACACTTAGGTGCCTCTTGAGGGAATACACAGGGAGCCAATTTACCAAGTTTAGAACCATACAAGGTAAAATGTGCTTCTAAAGGCTCTCCAGACCTCTTATCAAAAGGAACACCATATTCTTCCCCAAAATTTCAAAAGTGTGAAAAACAGGGGTTTTTTCATATTTGCAAAAGCCCCCCACAAACAAGTAAATCAAAATACCTGCATTTAAAAGAGCTTTCAGACATCAACAGCGCAAGGTAAGCCCCTCGTATCCTTTTGGTGGATGCATTCAGGTGTGATTGATCCAGCTCTCCTCCTTAAGGACTTTTCCTTTCTTCAGATTGAAAAGCTGTACAGGCTTAGGGACCCTGTTGATCACTGTTAACATACTTCAAAACATTCATATTTTGTTAGAATGTTTTCCAACCACAGCCACCAGTTTTTGCTGTAGCTTTATTTAAAATAAATAAGTGCTTTTGAACTATGGGAAATTCACCTGCTCAGGAGGGTACAGCATTCAGAAGGATCCCCCCTCCACTGACATGCAGCAAAAAGTTGGAAACACATGAAAGCAAAGGTTTGTAATAGAAGGAAACTCTGCAAACTTCAGTATCCCATACATGGCAGACTGCTGTTAAACAAACAGCAAAGAAGGCGACAGGAGAACCAAGGCCATCAAATAAATGACCAGCAGGAATTACAGTCCAACCCCAAAGTCTTGCAGTTTCTTTTTCCAGTCATTAACCACATGCCTAGGTTTGGGTCTAGCAAAAGTTTAATAGCAACACCTCAAATGCACTTACTGCATTTTAGGATGGGCTGATCTAACACGTTTCTGAATCTTCCAGAAGCAGTAGTCTAGAAGGCAAGTTGCTGCTTGTGAGGGCATACCACCTGCACGGGGAGATGAACTGCTCCTGATGCTGTGCAAACATGTACTGGCAGAGCTTTAGATGTTAATCCACAGCTATCAGGACCTGGCTGAAGAAATTAAGGAATCAATGTGGGAAGAGATTTTGTTTCAATTAAAGGTACACCTTGTTTGCATCAGTTCTTGGAAGAAGTCATGCTGTGCCCCTGGCAAACTCTGTATGCACAAGGCAGCTCCCAAAGCTAAGAAGCTTAGCACTGGTGGAATTACCTGGGTGAAAGCATCTTCTTCCACTGAAGATAAGAACATGCATTTTAGCTGGTGGTCTGCTGTGCCCTGAAATTGAGGGACTGGTTTACCAAAGTCCATGATACTTATAATGAGTATCCCCAAGACCCAATTCACTGGGTCTTGGGGATATCCATATCATGGACTTCACTCACCCACAGAAGCCCAACCCAAGATACCTCTGCTCCCAGACTACACACTGCCCAGGAACACAGCCAGGTACAAGCAAGGCAGTGTTTACAGCTGGGCTAGCACATGAAACAGAACCTCCTTCTAAGGCAGTGAAGAGAGATCCTTACCTAGCCATGCTGGGGAGGACTCCAGAAACCTCCCATCCCACTCCACAGGGCAAGAGCAGCCACACTGCCCAGTTGTGCTCACCTCCTTGGCAGCTCAGAGCTCCCCCCGTGCATGAATGATGGGGATTTTGTGTCAATGTCAAGGACAGACACAGGATAAAAATTAACTCTGTTTTTTTTAATATGAGACTGCTATTAGTACCACATGAGAGAATGACAAATTTTTCCTTGCTGAGGTGGCAGAGCATAATTTTAATTATTTTTCAAATAAATACAATGCTTATATTTATATTTTGCTGATTTAATAATTTAAGAAGTGTTTACATAGCCATTAAAGTTAACTTTTTTCTAAAGTACATAAGAAAACTCTATAAAAATACCTCTTTCAATGAAACATTCAAAACCGCATTATTGGATCTTTGAAATGCCATAGATCTTATTATATTTCATAATGCAAAAAGGTTAGCAGCACAGCTATTGCATTATTCTGCATACATTCCTTTAAATGTTTAATTTTGATATTTTTTCCCCTTGGAAGATCTTAATTTTATCTTTAAAGCCAATGGACTTGAATAAAGGAAATACAGAATGAAAATCAATTCTGTTTCATTATATTCACATATAAAGTGTTTATCACTGGAGAGTGATTTAGACTGTTATGTATGTTTATGCTTAAAACAATAAAAATAAAACCACATATCAAGTTTGACATTTTAAGTAGCTTCTAGACATCACTTTCCTTTCTTTCCAGCCCCCCCATCCTCCCGAAAACACACTTTCAAAATACTGTGGTGATTTCAAGTGCATTGATTTTTAGTTCCTCTATCTGCTACATCTTCTTGCCCCAGTTTTGTGAAGACTTGCTAAATGCAGTTCCCACTGATTAGAAAGGAAGTTAATGCTCTGAGCTTCAAAAAAAGAGTCCAGGATAATACAAGATGATAAACCAAGTACTCGGACAGCAGAAGCCACTACTGAGAACACTGGTTTTGAAAGTCCCATTTTCTTCTCAGGTAGATACCTGAGACATCCCCAAAATTTCCTGAGAGTTTTGCAAAAGACATGAGGGAGCAATTATACCCCTATTTATAGTGATTTTACGTCACCAAATCTGCTCTTTGATGATGTTCTTCATTGCTTGTTTCAATGGAAGTAGCAATTATGTATCATATAGTCTGTCATCTATTTCCATACAGATTTCTTCAACTCTTCTGACCATGAAGAAAAGAGCTGTGCCTGACAGGCTTTGATTTAGAGGACCAAAGCCTATACCCATCATACTGGATGGCAAGAAGGGAACAAATCTAACCTTTGGGGCATCGACACTTCTTAGTTCCATGTGCAAACCAATATGGTTCTTCCAAATCCAGACCAAAAGCAGTGAACTTCTATTTTTTGTCCACCATTGTGAGACTCTCTACTCCTGCTTCTTCATGAGCCACAATAAGAAGGAACCGAGTATTGATCCCCTGCAGCATGTGAAGATTCTCACTCTGACCTTGCTGGATTTTCCCCTGGGCTTTTGCTAGGGCACTGCTAAATACATAATATTTATTTTATATACCTAATTATAAACTTGATATGCTAGAAACAGGATGAAGACCTCTCATTAGAATACCTATACCCAAAATCTTGTTAAATCCCAGTTAAATTCAGCATATTGGCTCTGTTGTAGCTGGGCTTAAATAAAATTTTGCCCAAATGGAAAAGCAACTGTTGTACACACATTCAAAAGTGGGCCTGAATTTCTCTTACATTTCTTGCCATCCCACTCTGTTATATTATCAGCTGGTTTCTGCCCTTAGTGATGAAAATGGTATTTAGGTTAATGTGTTCTTTGTTAATTGCATTAGCCATGTGCCTAAGACTTAGGCTTCCTCTTCTCCTAGCACTGCCTTTGGCTATTAACATCTGGTCTTTAAATATATTTTAACTGCGTACTTAATCTGTCAGGTGAGATAGATAGAGTCTGTTTTAGATAAACTAAGATGATCAGTGGAATGCTAGTTACAAAATTCACATGGGTGGAGAGATCCCTTTTTATACAGAAACACAAGCCATTTTATATGCTACTTTTTATAGTAAGTCTCCAAAAATAGAGGGGAGAATTACATTTGTGTTCTGTGTATCAGGTCTAATCGTATTCAGAACACTTTTTTTTTTTTTTTGTCTGCAACATGTTTTGGAACTTTATTTTGTAAATAGGGTCATTTTCCTTTGGAAAAAAACCCAAACAATATTGGCTTTTATCTTCCAAGGGGTTTTTTGCTTTTGTTTAAATCACATTTTATTATCATAATTTTTCCTCAGATGGTAGCAAAGATAGAAGTGTTTTCAAACACACATGTATATACCTCCTGAAGAAGAATGGAAAATTGCTTCTGGCTTGGAAACAGAAAATTTCTGTACCAGTAATATGGCAAAGTCCAGCAGAAGGAGCTGTATTACTTTAACTAGGAGCATCAAAAGCAGAAGACCTTTGAGAGGTCTATATTCAGATGTAAAGAGAAATGCCTTCTCCCTGTTTATTTACTGAGTATCATTGGATTCTACACACTAGCCAAAATCCAGCCAGCCAGCTGATAATGAATTATTGAATTCCAACACCAGCAGAGACTAGAAGTTTCCCTTAGCTAAGCTAAAGTTTTGAGTTTCACTTTTTTTTCCCAAAGATATTCACTATGTTTTGAGCAGGAAATAAATATCCTGAAACTATTTGCTAGCCGTTCAGCTTTGAAAGATAGCATGTGTTCTGAAAGCCTCAAGATTAGGGCTCTGTAAAATACTTGTCAGAGGACCTCGGTCCCTTCCCTTGGGCTATGCCCATCACCGCTGGGTCCAGGTAGTTGTGGGGTAGCGTTCCAAGAGCGCATTTCTCAGCTGGGCTGTGTGGATCTTGTCTCTGGTCTCCACAGTGCAGATGACCTGGAAAAAGAATTAGGACCATTCCTCATGCATGGCAGCAATCTCAGACAAAGGCATTTCCAACTCAATCCTAAAATACAGTCGTAAAAACAAAACAATCAGTTCAACATAAAACCTCTGGACCTCACATCCCCTGTCTATGCAGGTAAGAAAACTGACATTGCAGACATCTGGGGCTCTTCCAGCCCTTCTGCACGGCCATAAAACCTTCCAAAAATCCTACTTTATTGCCTTCAGAGTTTAAAGATGACAGGCTGATCCTCTGCTGGCTCCTGGGCAAGATGCTTCTCTGCCCTTGGCCTCCCTGAAGACATCTGTTAGTAGCTTCTCTTTTCTGTTCCCTGGAGTATGTATGTGGCACTGCTGCCACCTCACTGCTTCTGACTCTTACCTCACCACATTTCCATATTTCTAGGAAGTATTTGTTCCAGTGCTTCCATCCTTGAAGCTTTTTATATTCTCCTTCTCCTCCTCTTCTCTCTCAAGGAGGTTTCCTCCAGTACTTTTTAATCTCTGCGGTGTTCTTGCTAATTTCATCTCCTCACACACACCTTCTTGCTTTATTCTGATTTTTCTTTGCTTATTGCATCACTTGTAGTTTTCTGTTATGGGTGTTCTGCTGCTAAATCAAACTATTCTCAGGCAAAACTAATCTTGATAGTTTTTTTAATTCTTCACTTGCCTTCACAAATACTGTTGACAACCCTGTCCTGGAGCCACTACAGATAACTTCAATGTAATTTTTTCAGTTCTTCTATAATCTCTCTTTTCTACATACTCACATCTCTGCCACATCACTTGAAAATCTGGGCACTACCAAAGATGTGGCACCAATGTGAAGGTGCAGAAAGAAAATTATACCTCACAATTTTAGACTGCTAACTTCCATCACAGCTGGTCCTGCTGGAATTATCACTGATGTTGAAAGTGCCACGTGGAAAAAAGACCTCACAGAAACATGGAAATCTACCAAGGAAAGGATCCAATATGAGTCATGGTGCAAGTACAGAGAGTTCATAACAGGCAAATCTCCTGAGAACAGAGAAACAACTGGCCACAGTAACCTGATGGTGGGTGCTAGAGACAGATGCCCTGTATAATGTTGCTGTCAGAGCTGCATCCTTTTCAGAAAGTAACAAGGCAAAAAATAAAATTTTGTCTAATCAAATATGTTTACAGGGGCATTTCTAAATAAGAACTTTGTGAATTCATGTTTCCTGGAATGATCTTAAAATAACAATAAACCTTTAGCAAAACTGTTGAATTAAAAGATAGAACAGTAACAATCCAACTTGTTCTAAACAGCCATGAGCTCACTTAATTAGAGAACAGCTTCTTAAATAGCTGTCATGAAATAAGCCACATTTCTGATCTGGTCTTGTAATTCTTCCCCTCTTGTGCTGAACATAGTTCCATTCTTTTGGTTCTTTGGAACGCAAATTAGATGCTAATTTCCTCCTCCTCCAAAAAGTGGGATTTAGTCTCAAGAGAACGACAGTCACAAAGGACAATTAATAGTGAGGGAAGATGAGAGAACACGAAGATCAGGAAAAATATCTAAAGGCACCAGTGTACCAATACTCATTATCCGCTCCCTGGTTCACACAAAATCCCTAAAGTTTTGCAATCGTATCTTCAAGAGCACACACGTATCTCTTATGGAGTCTGTAATTTAAAAAAGCAACATTTTCCCCCTTTCATAGCAATCATGCCTGCTTTGTCCTGACTAAATCAATTGCTGCTCTTGGAACCAGTCTGGACTTGCCAGGTTCAACCTTGAATGTCTGGCAGCAAGCAGTTGCTCTGCACTGGGTGCCAGCATGGGAAGGCGTTTTGATTTATAGAGCTAACTATCCTCTCTGCCCTTTCCTTGCTGCTAGTGAAGCTGGACAGCCTTGGCTGGATTGCAGTCAGAGACCTTGTAAACAGTTTGGATAAATACTGTCTTTTTGTGCCGTGCATGCATTGCATCTAACATGTGATCTGGCACATAATACCTTGTAGTGTATCATAAAGCAGTAACAGCAAGAGCAGTGATAACAAACAACTCCAGAAATCTACCCAATTTTTCATACTTGTCAAATAGAGGAATAGAGAACATTTGCTCACAGCAGGAGGGAAGAAAGGATCACACTATACCTCAGAGCAGCTACAGATCTCAACAGCAAGGAAGGCAAGAATTTATTTTCTTGCTCAGATTAAGCCAATTTACACTGCAGTTTTACTTTCACAGAACTGCTCTCTCTTACTTGCTTCACCTGGGAAGTACAATTTACATGAGTGACCAACAGGGCAACCCTCATATTCATGGGGAGGTACATACATTTATATTTATCTAGGATGAAGAGTCACCCAGGTACTACAACCAGGGAGGTTGCCTGTCTGCTGATGAGCTGAGTAAGTGCTCCAAAGTGCTCTTATTTAAGAACAAATGACAAAACCTATCACCTGATGTTTCTTGTACTCAAGATAACCCATGCCAACTAGAGAAAAATTTACTTTAACATTTAGTTTAAAATTTACTTTTACTTCAAACTCAGAAACCTTCAGAACTATACATGGGATTTCTGATGCTGCAGAGCTCTTATTGGCTGCAGGGCCACCTATAGCCAACAGTAGACCTTTCTTTCCTGTGTATAAAAAAAACCCACAAAACTAATAACACAGTACATTTTATGCGTTTCTCTCCCACATATTATATCCTTGATGGATTACATAAATAAATATCAAACTGTCTGGTCTGGTCTGGTAAGACCACTAAAATTACCAACCAGATGGTTCTTGTACTGTATTTAGAGTTTCGCTCCCTGTGTCAGGTAATCTAAAGATTTATTCCAGCCTAAAGGTTTTGGTAACCTGGTGGGTTTTTTTGTAGCAGGCCTACAAGCAACTGAAGACAGAAGAGACTTCACTGAATATTGATGGCTTGTGGGTATTATTTAATGACTAGGAATAACTGAGAGAGCAGGACAAAGGCCAAAAAAAAGATAAAGCAAAAAATTGATCACAAGTTATTACTGTGCAACAACAAAGTCCAGATGTACAAATTCATATACTCATAGGAATTAAACTGATTTCAAAGAGAGGAAAGTTCATAATTTCACAAGGGGAAGAAATTTGCAAAGTTCTGTGCTGAGTAGAGTGGGCACCTCTATTCCCTTTTAACTGCAAGTCTCATAATCGGGACACCTTGCCATTTAGATCATATTTTCCTAGATTTTAAAAATTAGTTTGGCATGCCTCTCAGCTGCCTGATGCCTCCTATCTGTAGGCTGTGTGTACAAATAAAGATTTTGGGTGGACATGCTGAGCCAATGTTAGAGAATAGAGGGAATGTGAGTAGTATTGCTGAGTCAAGAGATTTCAGTTTTTGTTCTTTTCCAGGCTCCATGTAAAGGTATATCCTAAGAAGCTAGTGCAGTTCTTTATGTCTGTGACTCATCCTTTGAACTTCAATTTCTTTAATCCTAGACACCGTATTCATCATATTTTTCTAAGATGTTGTTGTTGGAGAATTCTCCGAACTTAATATTCATGATGCACCCCATTTAGCAATATTATAGGTTTGTTTCCATGAAAATCAGTGGAGTTAGGAATGAATACTTTATTTTATATATGCTAGTTTCAGTTTTATATTTAAAGCAAGGGGTTTAATTTCTATTTTTAAAAAAATAGCAACTGGTCTATCTAAAAAAATTAGCAACTGGGCAATTTTCTGAATTACTCAGTAAACATCCAGTATAGCTTACTGCACATGACAGATTATTTGGTAACACCACTTCAGTTTATGGTTTAGGGATCAGCTGCCAGGTAGTCCCCAAGGTCAGAGCGATGGAACGCTTGAGAAAGAGTGTAACAGCTGTCACTTGGTTGTGCAACCTGAGCCCTTATCTTTTGGCGTGTTCGTGCAGTCGGGTTGGGGAGCAGGAGCACGAACGCGCTACTGACACATTACGTAAGTCAGATAATAATCCAACAGGCCTGCTCTCACCCTCTCCAGAGCAGGGTTCTAATTTCTACAACTGGGGCAGGATATTCTGTACCTTGTTAGTCTGCTCTGGAATGCCATTAAAGAACATGACCGAATTCTTTTGGAGGCCTTAGAAGAAACGCATTGTTGAACTTCCCACTCCAAGTGTCTCCATTTTGTAGTTGGGGAAGTGAAGCATGGAAACACAGCCGTGCCCCGGGTCATGCAGGAAATGCTTTAGGAATTATAGCATTCTTCTCATAGCTGTTCAGCTGCATGCTCCTCTGTATTTGCTTCGCAGGGCAAAAAACATGGAATATGTTGGCAACTGGGGACTCCAGCCCGAAATACTCCCCTCCAGCCTTTTACAAAATGTAAGCTGGCCCAAAGGAATTTACTCAAATTGACCAGAGCAGACTAAAATAATTTACTGAGTTCTGGCCTGAGGTGAATAAACTATTTGAAAAGAAAAGGTATTACACCACACAAAGCAAACCAGGAATTCCAGCACCACTGGGATAATGTGTAATGTTACCGAAAAGGCAACATTTGATTTATGAATTAGCATTTTCTTGCCCAGTCAGAGGGAGGAGTAATGTGATGGATCTTCTTTTTACAACTGGTCTCTTCTGATTTATTTAAAACCACAGCAGAGTGAAGCTCCTGAGAGGTTTGAAGTGAACAGACCAGACAAGCCCCTAACATCAGACAGGAGGGAGGTCAGAGGGAGCACTGCCACCAAAGCAGCTCTGCAAAGCTCCTGGGGCACTTCAAGACCTTTCAGGCCCTCACGGCTCTGTTCCAGGATGCTCCTGTACCTGCCAGACTGATTACACTGCAGAGAAGACTTTTCTAGAAAACTGATGAACTCAAGGATATTTTATTTCAACTAGGTTGCCTGAATCCAAAAATAAGACACGCCTTAAGCAGGCAAGATGCTGATCTACAGCAGAGCCTTGCATGGCTTCATAGCAAAGACTGTCCTTAAGTTTCTTATTGATTTTGCTCATTGACTTCTGAGTCAATAATAATATGAAATTAAAGGGATTGAAATCGTTATAAAGAAGTTTACAGATGGAAGCAATTTGAGTGATAAATTTTCCCAACTGAATCTGAGGAATATTACTGATAGAGAATAGAGAAAGTTCACAGAGGCAAGCTGTGGCCTCCTCCCATGAACTGGATAATCCTTTAGACCTCTGCATCCAGTTAACTAGTGATACTAGGTGATTTTTTTCATTAGCTCTGATATTTATTTCTGTCTAGATATTCCCAGTCATCTAACCTGCTTCAAATAGCTATAAAATGTGAAGCCTACCAGATTGATTATTTGTATGATTTGCTAAGAGTTATCTATTTCAATATAGGGACTTTGAAAGTTATTTCCTAACTGCTCAGGTAAGAGTGAAGTAGGGTATAGTCCTCTGCAAGAAAGAAAGGCAGTATAAGTCACAAGGGAAGAGAAACTAAACTGGAGGTATGAGCAGGCAGAATCCTAAAGAAACTCCCATATTGTTCCAAAGAACATGACCAGCTGATCTCACTGCACAATGCACTTCATTAAGAATCAGCTTAATCTAATATAGCCATATTCCTTTTTTTTTCTTAAAAATCTCTTTTTTTTGCCAGTAAAATGTGTCAAAAGTTATTTTTCCAGAAGTGTAATTTGAACATAAAGTTTCATTTGGAAAGTCCTTAACTACTTCATGAAGTCAGACTATCAGCAAGAATCTTCCCACAGAGTGTTCCAAGCATGCATTAGATGAATAAACACTAACTGAGAAAGGCATTTCATTACAATGAAAAAAGAAAACCAACAAAACAACCAGCAGCTCTATCTTCCTGATAAGCAGTGACTAGAAGCCAAGTTTCTCTTCTTTGGAAATGAAGGGGTAAATCTAAAAGGATGATTAAGTACTGAGACGACAATCTTGACAGGACTGATTTAGTGGTTCAAATAAGCAACTACACTTACTGCTGTGTTCTCTCAAACACTTTATCTATATCCACAGTCAGAAGTATGCATTAAAGTTAGAATGGAGTGGGTATAGCTGTAATGTCTTTCTTATTACTACCACCAGTTCAACACATGGTAATTTTGGTTCTTGATCCAGATTTTAATGCATGCTTAATTTTATGTGCTGAGATTTACATTGATGAAAATGCTAAAGTTCATTTCAGGTTTGCTTTAGTAGCAAATGCTTAAAATGCTTTGATGACACAGGGCTTTGGCTCTCAGAAACAACAAAGAAAAAAGCAAAACCTCTCATGTGTATTAGCTTTACTATGAAAATAAGTATTTTTTCTGTATCTGGTTAGAACAAATTCATTTTGATGCTGAAAGATAAATCCTGTATTTTAGCTTTTTTTATTACATCTGTTTTAGTTTTCAAAGAAAAGCCTTCCAATTCACCTAGGTGTCACCAGATAAAGCTGCCTCCAAAGGCACGGAGGTCTCTACGTCTGCGTCACTACTTTGTTCTTCACATCTAATTATCCAGTAGCCTCTCCCAGACTGATTAAAAGCTGTCATGCAAATCCAACATCCAATTAAAACATTCAGGAACTCAGATTCTTCCCTTTGACCTTTCTGTAGTACAGCACTGTCAGATTCTTGAAGTGAAAAAACACTGTATTTAAAGTGCATAGAATAGCACATGGCACTGTTTTCATTCAGGGCCTGTATTTATTACATGTTCTAATACAATTGCCTCATTGGGAGAGATTGCAAGAGCAATGGAAAATTGTTTTAACATTCTCAGTTAAAAACTAAGACAGTGGATTTCATTTATTTTACTTATTAGTATTAATAAAAACTACAAGCCTCACTTCAAAAAAATTGCATTGAAAACTTGAAAAGAGTTACAGGGTTTGCTGAAACTCACCGTGAGTGAAAACGATTTTCAGAGCTAAGTCAGTCACTTACTCAGAGAGATTTATCTATCCCTGCAGTGTCATGCTATCCCCAAGTTACTTAAAGCTGTAAGCTGGCCTATCATTATGGCATACTGGGGAAAAATGAAATTTTAGTCCTAGACACTCGAGAGAACTGATGATATCATATTCTGAAAAACGTCCATGAACTTTATTGTCCTCTTGCTAAAGCGAACTTTAATCTACCTCTTCTTTATATCCGCAAGTGAAAATATAGAGCAGGTTTCTGTATCCACATAGGAAGTTAGATATAAGGGCCAAAATCAAAGAAGTAGCTTACTCAACAGCATTACTGCATCCCAGCTATGAGACTGTTTAGCAAAGAGCCTTAATTTGACTTCCACCTGTGGTTTCACAAACTGAGTCCGGTTGGACTTGGACAGGGGTAGCATGAAATCAGTAGGACCACACCTTTGCCAAACCAGTTGAAGTAAGAGATATGCCATGAGACAAATGGTCTTTTTAAGAGATGCCATAACACCTCTTCACTGTTACTGTATCCAGTATTCAACAAAGAAATATTGATTTTGCTCTGTGCTTTTCGTGGATAAGGAATAAAACTATTAGGCCCTAGCTAAAAATGAGGGTTTCTTAAGAGTAAGGATGTTCTCCACACTGCTTTAAGGCAAACATCTCGGGCAATTACAGCAGCCTACACAGCTGGCTCTTCAGGTTCTGGACGGATGCTGCAGGTTGCTCACCACGCCCGGCACGCTGCCACACCAGCAAGGAGGGTTTGCAAGAGAAACAGTGCAATACAGCAGCTGGAGTATTTCACCCAGGGTGTCACAACAGCAGGTAAAACTGGTTCTGTGTTCTTTATATGCCTGCTAAGTGTTTGGCAATGTGCTGTATAACACAGAAGAAATTCTCACACTGCTCGCCAAATCAGTGTGCACACTCTATCGGACTCCTTCAGCATAGGCATAAAGAGACATAGGAAAACAGAGTAAACCAGGAGAGGACAGAACTAATACAGAAACTGATATTGCAACTCATCTTACCTCGACAGTGAAGAGCTCAGACGTCACAAATGTGCGTTCTTGTTTGATATCCAGAACTCTAGATCAAATAAGGGACAAATTAGAGATCACAGCAATCCCCGTCATTGCAAAATAGCTTCTGTAAGTGTTTGGACAGTAACTATCTTTGCTTCTTTCTGAATTAGACACAATTCAGTGCTACAAAGGTGCTTTCAGGTTGGAACAAAAATGAAGGAAGTAAAACCTTTTCTGAAATATAACAAGAAGAAAACCTTTGATTAATTAGTGACTTATAGACTTGCCTTCAGAGACATTTGGAAAGGTTTCCAAATCTTTAATAATCTTTGTGCTATTCTGTGATTATATTTCCCTACTACTAGTCTGATTTACCTTGCTTCTTCCCGAGCCAAAATCTCCAGTAGCTTTGACATGTCTCCTGGGCAGTCAGAAATCACAAGGGAAAATCTGCACACTGTGTTGTCAAGGGTCAGGGCACGAGCTATGCACTTTTGCAGTAAATGTAGTTCCAGGTTTCCACTGCATATAACAACTGCCACTCTGAAAACAGAGAGGAAAAATAGGAGTTTTGATTGGCAGTTGTCTGTAAAGGAACCATAAATGACACACTGTATTCAGTATCAGCTTAAGGTCTCACCACAATAAATATGTATTATATGTCAGAGGGGCTCCTGGTGCTCAGTATCATTTGTGAGCAGGCAGGGAGAGCCTAGAAACTGGCTACATTAGTTGATCTGAAATGTTTTCATTTTGCATTTTCTGGAGATCTGAGATTTGTTAGCCAAAATTAGCTGGAAAATTCTAGGTCTGTTTCAAGTTTTAAAAGTTTGACATAATTTTTCCCTGGAAGTCCTTAGTTTCAGCCTCTTAATGATCAGACAACGTGTATGTCAAGGCTTTCTGTACCCATTAATTAAATCCACTTCAACCTGCAAAATGAGTGCAGAAATGTTTGAAGAGCAAGTGAAGAGCCATATGGTCAGTCCATGATAATCTCTGTCTGCAGAGACAAACCTGACCTCTTTAAAACCAAACCTTTGCATTTTCCCTTTTATTTTAGCTGTACTGAATTGGAATGCATTGCTGCTCTGTATGTACTCTGTCAGCCTCTTCTGAAGAATTGCCTCAGCAGTATCTTAGTGTACAGTGCTGTGCACTGGGAATTTTATTTTGTCTTGAGGCCACGTATGTTTAAATACATTCTGGACTGTGGCCTGAGACAAGGCTCAATCCACTTAAGTGCTGAGTCCTCAAGCTGAGAGGCAAGGCAGCATTTACCCACACGTTCAACACCAAGCACAAGGATAATCCCTCTGACTATGTGGACAGTTCTCAGGACTGGGAGGTAGATGCCACCGGGTGACTGCAGAAGACAGCCTAGCTCCTGTCCCACCACAGACAGGGCTGGTTTCCACAAGTGGAATGGGAGGAGGCAACAGGCTGACAAGAGCAGGTTACTGTCCTGGCAGGAGCAGCCATGCCTCGTGGAGCTGTGTGTAACTGTCTTTCCCCCAGCCATTTGAGAATTGAGGAAAACTACAAGATTTTTCAGGTCTCCAGGCTGACATTTGTCTTGTTCAGCATGGCCTTATCACCTGTGACTGGTCTATTCAGCCTGAAGCATGCACCACTGATAAGCCCATTGCCAGCTCAGGGGCAGGAACTGCCTTGTCACTCATAGAACAAGTAGCTTTTCACTGTTTCCTGGGACCAAGGTGCTCAGCCCCATGCTTCTGCCATGGTTCCTTGTTTGCAATAGCTGCTGTACCTTTTGCCCTTCAACTCAGGCAGTTTTCCTGCCACCAGTGCTGCAAGTCCAATGGCCCCTTCTGCATCAACCGTGGCTCGCTCATACTCCAGCAATCTCAGCATGGAAATGAGGATGTCCTCCTCCCTGAAAGCAGGAGAGTTGTGTCAAAACAAATCAAAAGAGGCAGAAGATAACACATTTATGTGTAACTACGTACTTTCTAGTCTCCCATGTACATAAAACCTCAAGGTGGTGTTACAGAACACTGTGCCACTGGGGGTGAATGTACATCTCAGAATCATTATTTACTGAAAGACAGGATGGGTTTTTTTTACTATAAATATTAACTAAATTCTAGTAGTAAGTATATTCTACAAACTCCGCCTTTCGGTGAAGATTTAGAAGAGTTTTGCCAAGTGCTGCCTTCAAGTGTCGTAGAACACAACAAGGAGAAGTTTTACACCCAGAACATGATCAGGTACTGGCAGCAGGTGAAGTATTGGCCAAAGGGCTAGTCTGAACAATGCTTTTAGTCATATTATTTAGTTTTAGGTAGTCCTGTGAGGAGCAGGGAGTTGGATTTGATGATCTCTCGTAGGTATCTTCCAATATGAGATATTCTATGATTCTGTGACATGTGGGTTTGGATTCAATGTCTTCAGTGCCCCTCTTGAAATGAAAGGTACACCATCCCCATGCTCTCACAGTGTGTGCCTGGTGGCATGTCCTGCCAACCTGCTCTCCACTGCACAAGCAGAACCACCATACCCTGGTGCTACACTGCATTTTTCATATACAACAGTGTTCATCCAGTGCCATTAATTTCACTGTTTTTCTTCACCTACCTCACAGCGACAACTTTATCCACAAGTTTCCCAGTCAGCTGCAAAGAATTGCTGCCAAAGCAAACTCCGCTCACATCTGCAGATTTCAAAAGACAAAACTATGAAGCTGGCTGCTTTAGACATATTCAACATTTTTTGGAGTCCTGGCTGGTTGGTGCCCTTAATGAGTGCAGCACACTGCTGTTACATGACCTTAGGTTGCTTGATGTTTTTCATATGACAAAAATCCATTTGGTAATGAAAGACCAAATCTTACAGGGAGATTTTGCCATTTTGGATCCCTCAAAAAAAATTCTTCACTGGCACTGTTGCACTGTGAGAGCGACCCTGCAGTGACCAATGCTTTTCACTGTTCAACGAGGCTTGAAGGAGAAAAGACCCAAGCATGGCACTGGGCTTGTTAGCTACAGCAGGACAGTTAGCAAAGGGGTGCAGACACATGCAAAGCCTACCAAGAGGGATAAGAAGTTTTTTATAAAACTCCTATTTAACCCAAAACTTCCAGAGTTTTGGTAAAATCAGGTAAAGAGGATGTTCTTAAATTGCTTAACAGTTGAGATTTTTTTTTTTGAGCAAATGATGTGGAAAAAATTGTGTCATTTATAAACACTGTTGTTCTGAGAACACTTTTGTGTGTCTAAATATTTAAGCACTACAGTTTCTTGCTTTTTCACAAATCAGTCTTTTACACAAGAGCTTTCTCATTGATTCCACTGTTTTAGGTGCTGCTTGTGAGCACAATGGTCAGATAAATACTCCCATATTTCTAAGTATTTGTGTGCACTGGAAATAGCATTGTACTCCAGGGAGGTGGTGGGGGAAAGTTGGCAGAAGTTGTTCTCACAGCTTGAACTCAATTCTGAGTCTTCAGAGATTTCTCTTAAAATATGTTTGAACTGAAGGAGAAAATAATATAGTTGTAGAAATCTATTGCAGCCTTTATCTTACCTCCAAAAGAATAACACATTTTCTCACCTCCATAAAAGTGATGATTATTGCAGGCCTGGTCTTCAGCTGGGTGGCCAGCCTTTAGGGACTGTTGCAATACAGGGAAACTTTCAGATTCAACCCCCTGAGGAAGACAAGTGTTGTCACTTTTTTACTGAACCAGTTATAATAGAAGTCACCACCAAAGTAGACACCAAAACCTATGGAAAGTTTCCTCTTAAAATTAACAATTAATTTTCAAGTTGCATAACAACTGTGCTACCACTAAACTTTCTCTGTGGCTTACTTAGCACCAAATTTTCCCAGAAAGAAATTATTTCAAAACACAGAACTGGATTTCATTTGCTTTGGAAATACCTTTCCACATTTTTTTTCTGAAACCAAACCAAGCAGCCAAGGGACAGGAGCTTCCCTGTCTCTCAGAGGCTCTTCTCCTAGGCAAACCCCACAGGATCAGATAGTTCCTGTCCCCAGAATATGCAGTCTCTGCAAGTGTATCACTAGATACCAGTGCCGTGTAATCACTAGACACCAGTGTCTTTTGAAGGCAGCTGTGATGAAAGCTGCCCAAATGCAACACTTAAAAGCTGAAAGGAAACTTACAATGACAGAAATACGTGGGTTGAGGTATTTGAGTGTAGCAGCCGACCCTGCCAGCAAGCCACAGTGGCCTCCTGCGGGGAAAATCACTGCATCCAGCTTTGGCACCTGCTCGTACACCTCCAGCCCCACGGTCCCCAGGCCTGACAGGTACACAGCACTATCCTCCCTGTGGGAAGGAAGGACACAGATCAGCAGGGGTCACAGTTGTCAATGCAATAATAATTCTATCTACCAGTTTCAAGACATCGTTCGGCAGAACACACATGTGAAAGTAAATCACCAGGACATGAGGGGAGGAGGGGATACAACAGAACAGTGCCATCAGATGGCCATCACATGCTGCTACCTACTAGGAGAAAACTGCTGTTGACAAGCCCCTCAAATAGACTTTAGGCTGAAGAGCACTTAATTCTGTTTTTACCAGCATCAGGTGATTGCAGAGCTGATGGGCAGAAGTCATGTTTCCATTGCCATCACTTCCTTCAGCTTCACAAATTTTAAGTGTTGCAGTCCACACTAAAAGCAAAGTCTCAAAAGGAAATCTCCTCTTGATTTATTAGTGCATTTAGTGTTTGTGGTAAGTGGAAATTTTCATGGAATTTAAGCAATGTGTTCAGCCTCACAAATACCAAAGATTGCTACAGAGTTGTCTTTCCACAGTTCAGGGCCAATATCTGATACCTTCACATTACTCTGAAAGACTGTGGAAGGGTAAGAGAAGTATTTAGTCATGCCAAAATACTCACTGGCAAAACAATGTCAGCCAAGGGTAATATAATGACAAGAATTGGGACAAACAGAATCAAAAGATTGAAGAAAACTCCACTATACAGTCACATGACTGACTTGGATCTATTTCTAAAAGCTGTTTTCCATTTTATTTAGAAGTTAGCAGTTATGTAAATGTAGAAGGATACATGGGGGAAAAAAAAGAGCTCTCTGTATGGTCTGCTTTTTGAGGCAAACAGACATGCAAACAGAATTATAGATCCAATGACTTGATTTTATTTGACCCAAGGATGTTTGGGTACTAGGAAGCTGTGTTTTTATTTCTGTTACATGTGTACAGAGGCTCAGCTCAGGAGCACAGAATGCCTGCAAGGCAGAGACCAAGGCCCTTGTGAAGTTACCTCACATATATATCAAAACACAGAAAATTCCTCAAGGCAAGAGACTACATAAGAAAGGATGGGAGTAATGAACTTTCACTCCTGTAGCACAGCTAAAGACAAAGGCAAGAAATAATAGGGGGATGGGTGACTGAACCCTTGAATTCATTGCCTCCATGAAGATACTGAAGGAGCTCTCTCCTCCTTGTATGCAACAGAATATATCACTGGTCTCCTGAACAATTCTGGAGTCTTTTTCCCAAATAAGATTCAGAACCGAGTTTGTGGATCTACCTCTGCCGTGGTTACATGGGCAGCCACAGGGACCTGCAAAAGTGAATGAGGATCTGGGATATTCAATTTACGAGTAAAGCTTCTCTAATAACTGAATACTGTCTGGAGGAGACTGCTCTGAGCATGGAGCACTATTAGCAGTTTGAATCAATGTTTCAGATAACCACGTGTTCCTTGCGAACATCCAGTTCCTTGCGAACATCCAGTGAAAACACCAGTTCACTGATCAGCCTTCAGCTTTTATAATAAAAGGGGTGATTTTCTTTGCATTGTGGATGATTACTTTTGCTTCGTGAAAGCAAACATATCTCTTTGAGTGTCACATGCCATTCAAGCAAAATGAAGGAAAAGGGCAGTTAAATCTAAAGGCTGTAAATTTAAACAAGCATTTTTGATCCAGAGCTAGAAATTTGGATATTTGTCTTCCGAAACATGTGATACATCAGCAATCAATGACAGGCTGTCGGGCTTCAGTTTCCCAATGAAATTTTGGTGTGGCAGCTAGAAGGCAGTGTTTCCATCTGTTCCAAGTAAGGGGCTCCGAAGCCATCGGGTAGAGTAACAAATTAACCAGACCACAAATAATCAGGTCTGATCAGCATTTGAATATGGAGTTCAACAAGAAAAAAAAAGGGCTTTTAAGGAAGGAAGGTGTGTAATTCGGTCTGCAGCACTCTTACCTCTATGAGTCACAAAGAAATCTTTCTCACATCATCCCAGAGGTACTGAGTTACTTACTGGCAATAGTCACATTGCATTTATAATGAGGTCCTGAACGCCTATATTTACTTACAATTTCATGTCACCTAGGCAGCAATTAGGCAGACTAATTGATTGAATTCCCATTTGAAAAATCACATTTCCTTCCTGGAATTTCCCAGGAAGTTGCAGTTGTCTAAAAAGTGCCCTACCTCTAATTGAACCTGCATGTGATTTGCATAACACAGTGTTTTAATTGCATTCAAGAAATTGGAAGAACTGACAATGACACACCCAGCTAGAGGGCATTGCCCATGCACAGCCAAGCACAGTCACGTAATGTCTACTTCAGGAAGGGAAGAATGAATTACTGGGTAAGGAGATCCAGAGATCAAATTGCTAGGGGTTTTATGGAAGCTAGAATTAAACCAAAACAAAATGACATTTCAGAAGTTCCATTCTAAGGCATGCGAGCTCAGCTGCTGTTTTACAAATGGCTTTGGCAAGTGACAAAGAGTGTGTGTGTCGGGCACACACTGAAGAAGACTGGCTATCCATATAGGCATACATTTCTCTGAGACATCTCTCCCAGTCTACACCTAACAAGTTATGTTTCAGACATCTTCTTACGAAAAGGCTCGCAGTTGTGGTGGGGGGTTTTTTCTAATTTTTTTTAATCCAAAGTGTGAAGAATTGCATCTGAGAGATTTTAGTCTTAACAGACTGAATAACTCCATTTCTTGTAACCTGAAACCTGAAATAAATCAGACTACTTTAATATTATTAATGGCAGCATGTACATTTAGAGTTTCTCAGTCCTAGATGCTGAAATACTTCACATGCGTTTTCCTTGGAGCTTTGGGACACTGAAGAATATCTACCTTATGTAACAAATAATTATTTGGGGAGGAGGGGAAGATTAAAGATGAAGTTGCAATACGATAGTTTAGTTCTTATGGGCAAACGTGATAGCTGATGCCAGCCAGCTGGGAGTTAACACATCAATTGAAAAATGGCTGCAAGAAATTTGGAAATCACAAAGTTATGGAAAGCTGTGGTTTTCAAAGGAGCCCAGAAGTGTTTAAAAATTCGTTGGGATCTAGGACACCTCATTCATGCATTTCTTTGAAGGTCCCAGTCTGGGACAAGGCTGTGCCCATGGTGACAGACAGGGCATCCGAACCAGCCCCGTGTTGTCACTGGCAGAGCTAATGGCACCGTTTGAACAGTACAGGTTTTAATATGGCCTTCCCAATACACCAGCTGGGAAAGAAGTGAGGACTTCCTCTCTTCTGCTCATTCTGGGATCCTCTTTCCAAGCAACATTACTCATTATTACTACGTTTAAGACAGCAGTGTCCGGGGGCCGAAGGGGAACAGGCGCTCACTGCAAGAGATGCTGTTCAAGCATGAGGGGGTGGATGAAGCCTGCACAGAGGTGGTGATGATGGTAGGAGGAGAATAACATTCCTGCTCAGTGCATCAGAGAGACTGCTGGCTACCTCATGTTAATGATTCAACCCTCTCTGCTTTTGGAAATCTTACTTGAAGAAAGGTAAAAAAAAGAAAACAAAAAGAGAAAAAAGAAAAAGGAAAGGGAAAAGAAGAAGAGACTGCACAGAAAAAAGGGAAAAATGTATCTGTTCTAAATATTTTTGCCTGTCTTACCTCATTCTAATTATGCTTTCATTAGATCTGACTTATGCACTGGCCTCAAATAATTCAAACTTAGACTTATGCTCATCCTTAATTACTTTAAATATATGTGCAAAGTAGCCTCTTAATCATCTTTTTTTAAAGGCAGGATCACAGTTTTGTCTCTCACACCAGATATGTGAAAATTTTACAGTATTAACTTTCTCTTGCTCTACATTATGCCAATGAACCCTTTGCATTAAAGATGAACTTTTACCCACGTAACTCCAGAGAGACCAAAAATGTACACTATCCTTGATGCTTTCTGACAGGGTTCCTAAAGAATTAACATATAGCCATTATCATACTAGCCCATACAAACTCCTAATAAGGAAGTTTGCCTAATCTGGGGGAAGAGAACAATGTTTCATTTTGGTTTCCATCCCCAACTGTTACAGAAAGACATATGATTTGTGCCTGAGAAGAGTCCATATTCCTGGTAATAGGAACATTTTGATGACCTGTGACCACAATTTAACAAAACTAATTGTTTTTGCAGAGCTGTGCAAACATCTAATCTATTCTTTCTAATCAGCCTGACTTTCCACTTACTCTTCGAGGTAGAGGTAACCATTCTCCTGAGCCAACCTTCTCGCGTGTATCTGGGAGTCCTTAGCTGTGGTTCCGTAGGATATAACCATGGCTCCATACTCACGGCACATTTTCACCCTGACTGGAGACGTGCTGGTTGACATGATGACAAAGACTGGAATACGGAGCTCTGAGGCGTGGTAGGCAACAGCCATGGAAAAGTTACTGTCCGAAGCCACGATCACCCCTTTTCGTTGCTGATCCTAAAAAACAGGGTTGTTTATTGCACATTACATTGTCACATAGTTGTCCCATATGATCCTGAACCATTCTAATTATCTGACTTCCTTTTTTTCCCCTCTACTTGCTGATCAAATCATGATATTATGGTACAGCATATGCATGTCTGGTGTGATTTCAGGATTTACACACAAAGCTAAAACAGCACAAGATCAACCCCCATTCCTGCATTACTATGGGTTTAATTCTTGTTCCACTGGGAACAGCTGATCACAGAACAGCTGATATTTGGTCCCTTTAGAACTGATAACTCTTCTGTGCCTGTATGAAATTATTTCATTTCAGGTTTCCTTTTAAGAGAAGTTTTCATTTATATTATTACAAAAGTGCAGGAATAGCCACTGCTTCTGGGCCACTGTATCATGCCAATTATGACTATTACTGCTGCAGAGACTCAATAACCTCCTATGACGAATGATAAACAAGCTATACCTGTAATGATACTGAAATTCATTACAAAATCAATTGGTGATCTAGATCCTTCACATCACTCATTGTAACTCAATTTCATCATCAGTCATGAGTTTGGTGGTTTCAACATGTCAGAACCACAATACACACGGAAACACTGGCACCTAAATGACACAGGTGAATGCTGGTGTTTGCTTTCTGCAAGATTTTCTTCCAAGTATTCTCAAGCATTTCACCAACAGATTTGCCAGTCATAAATAAAGTAGTATTTTATATTCAGATACTTGTAGACCTATCCATGTTCACATGCTGTGTTCTGTACAACAGTTTCTGGCAAGAAACACTGTGACTTCATGGAGATTACAGGTAAATTTGTCTTCAGCTCTGCTCCATTTTTGTGAAGCAGAACTAATCTATTTCTTTTTGAACACTGGCATTTTGTTATACCTGAGGCAATGATGTCAGAAGGTAAAGTACACCTCGTTCCTTCACAGATCCTGTGTATTGGAGGAACTCCTTCTTCAGGTAGATGTCCACTCCATACTGCTTAGATAGCCTAGAATACTGGAGGATATAAATAATGTTATGGGGATGTATCTAAAATTAAGAAAAATCTTTCACACCTCATCAGCTGCCTGGTGAGGCATGCATTCCACTGCTATACGTGAGGTCTAAGAAGTGAAATTTTTCATCTGTTTCTTTAGAAATACATAACAGTGTGTTGTTACCTACCAGGTTCTTCTGGTTTATGGAAGTCACTTTCAAACTCCCAGAAGTGAAATATGGACCACATGCCACTATGAATTCTGAAAAGAGCATTTGTTTTGGTCTTATTGTTCAAATACAGATATTAAAATAAGTATTTTCAATTATTTAAAAACCACTGCTTCCAGCACTTGCCAGAACTGGATATTGAATACCCAAACACTTAAGTTGTCTTCCAAAAGACAAGAAAAGCCATCAGAAAATTCCTCCTTGAGCCGCATTATTGCTATGTTTTCTGCCACTGATTCACTACTGCCTATTGCCTATTTTGCACTCTAAGGCCAGTACAACATTAGTAAAGACATTTCTTACCCAATGAATGATGGAAATAATAAAAAAAATATTTTCCAGGATTGCAAGTGTAAGCAGCAGCTGTTTGAAAATGCTTACTGTTTGGAACAGAAAGAATCCCTGAGCTGAGAGGAATTAGCAAGCACATTACATGTGATGCAGTGCCCAACTATATGATTTTTTAATATTTTTAAAATGGTAAATATTTATTTTTATAATAAGATACTCCCAGCATGCATCAACATATTAATTTCCTATTACCATATTCACTGAAGCAAGAGTTTTAAACAGGATAACTTACGAAATAGAGCTGCAGTAAGCCTGTGGGTTCCAGCTCCCTAGTCTTACTGCATCTCTGTTTCATAATTGGCTCCATTTCCTCTATTGGCTGCCAAAGCAAATGGAGACTTGGGGATTTAGGGGATCAAGTCCTCATTTATGATAAGTCACAAAGAGAGAGAGATTAAAAGACACCATGACAAAATATTTATCTCAAAGTGTACACTGTCACGCATACAGTGTAATATGTACCAACATATTTTTCAGACTATTTAAATAAACTAAATATATCTGAGACAGATATTTGCTTTAAAATATACAGTTAAGCTAAATATTTCAGGTGAATGTTTCAAGGCTTTTTAGTGGATTTACAAGCATGTGTTAAATTCCTGACCCATAGGTGGGGCCAGATTCTCTATTTTGCTTCTGAAAATCCTGGCAGGAGCTACCACTTGCTGCTCCTTTGCAGATCTGGCTGCAGAACTGAAACAATGGAAAGTGCTTAGTACACTAATAGGATAATAGTTTATATCCTAAACAGCCTAACCTACAGAGAATGCCTATGAAAAATAGAACAAGAACACTATACAAGAAACACTACTAATTCTTCACATACTGTACTTGGTTTTGTACAGAATCTTGAATCCCAGAGTTAATGATAAGAAAAAGGATTTAAGGAGCTGAATCCTGTGAATTTATAAAGTTGCTAAGTCTCCTACAATTCAAAATGTGTCATTAAGACATTCTGTACCACAGAGGTGGTGTACTTCAGATTGTTATTTTTCTTTAATTTTGATACTCAGTATTTTAACTCTTTAGTTTATCCTTTTCTGCTTCATTTAACTGAGCCTTTTTTTTCATATAGCCTAAGTATAGCAATTGCTTCTAGCAAATCAGGTGTCAGTGCTATTTTCAGCTGTACTGACCTGACGTGTGACCTTGTAAAACTCATTGAACCAGCCTGTAAGTTCTCCCTTTTGTCACTGCGATCTTATCTAAAAACTACAGATACCATGTCTAAGGTACAACACACAGCACAGCCTCCATCTGGCATCCACAAAGCTAACACAAAACAACCCTTAAAGTTCCTAAATCAGTAACCAAAACACGTGTCCAAATTCATGTCGATTCCTTGTTTTCCTGTACTCACTACCTCTTTGACATGTTACAATTCACTCATGATGCCATATCTCAACTCCAGGCAAATTCCTGCATGAGGAACCAGGATGCTGCATCCATGGTCTTACCTGTAGATTAGGAATCAGCCTGCAAAGTGTTTCTCCATTCAATTAACTGAATATGGGTTATAGTCATGCTCACTTTTTCAATCTAAACAAATGTCCCTGAAAGGGGCTCTTACTTCTCAATGGTGAGTTAAAATAAATGTTACCTGAGTTTTACTTGACACCTCTCTGAGCTTTTGAATCAATGCATGAAGTGCACTAATGACTTCTGCAGGAACATTACTTTGAATAACAACAGTCATGGGCTATTTTCACACTAAAACAAGGGGGGATATAGGTTTTCCACTGTTCTAATAATTCAAAAAAAAACAATGTTCATAAAAAGAGACTGAAGAAAGTGTGCCTATTTAGCTTGACACAGTAAATGCAGAAAGAGGATACAACTGCATTGCATAAATTTGCCAGGGAAACCCAAGAGGAAAGAACTATTTAAGTTGAGGGGCATCAGCTTAAACTCAGATAGCAACTAAACACCATCCAGCTGCTTGCTCCTTTCCCTCCCTCTATCCTGCTGGGGAGATGAGAATTGGAAGGGTTAAAGTGAGAAATCACTTGGGTTGAGATAAAAACAGTCATAATAGTAATAATAATAATAACAACAACAACTGTATTAACAACTACAACAACAATGTCATTATAAGGAATAAGACCTTATAAATATGACCCAAGTAAGACAATTTATGCAATTGAAAACAATTGCTCACCACCAACCAACCAATGACCAGCCAGGTCCCAAGCAGCAGGCCCCCCAGCCAATTTCCCCAGTAATTCTGTTGCTGAGCACAATGTCACATGGGATGGGATATCCCTTGAGTCAGTTGGAGTCAGCCCTTCCAGCTGTGTCCCCCCCAAATCCTTGTGCATCCTCAGCCTTCTCACTGGTGGGGTAGGGTTAAGAAGCAAAAAAGGCATTGACTCTGTGTAAGAGCTGCTCAGCAGTAACAAAAACATCCTTGAATTATCAACAATATTTTCATCAGAAATCGGAAACACAATCCCATACCAGCTACCGTGAAGAAAATGAACTCTACCCAATCCAAAAACCGGTACAATGGGCAAAGCTGTCTGAGAACAAACGGTGTGAACTGGCCAAAGAGAGCTTAACTACTTGTGAGCAGGAGCACCATCAGCTTATGAAAAGGTTTGTGTTACACAGACACCTGATGGACTGGACTCTATGGTGCAGTCTTGCCTGCATTAGGATGTGTTGGTTGGTTAATTTTCATACCAACCATTTTCATGCCATACCTTGGGAGCAAATAGATGGCTCAGGGACGGGGCCAAGACAAACTTTACTGTTTTTGAGCTATCGATGTGATCCATCTGAGCTGAAGGTGTGAATGAGGCCCTGCAGCAGCTCATATGGCCAAGGCTGCTGCAGTCTCACACTGGCAGATGTACACGAGCAGTATCCTATAACCGCCTGGCAGAAGTGCACAACGCCACGAGGTGCAGGGAACAGATGGCTCTCAAAGGGCAAAGTGTTAGCTAGTTCTGCTTTCCAAATTAAGCCATGACACTCTCCCTGCCCATAGACCTACTTTTGTATAGCATGATTAAACCTATCTAACAAATATGACCAAAGTTGCCAAATACAGAGAAGGGCAGTGCAATAAAAATGCAAATCTTCTCTTCCTGGAAAGTCTCTCCACAAAAAGAGAAGACTGACTCTTCTGTCTTGCTCTCAAGCAGGACGGTGAGAGTTTTGGTGACAAAAGATGCAACGTGAAGAGTTTGGTACACTCCCCCTGTTTACCCAGACACTGACCCCCCAATCACCTCTGCTCACGTTTGCTCACTCGCCTTGCTGCCTTCCCGAGCAAGCCAAGTTTTCCACTCTGAAAGGAAATCCAGGTACAGCTGGCACCCGTTTACTCTCATGTCACTCTAAACAGGCAGCATATGAAGGCAAAATGCATCCATTTTTACTCCCTGCATTCCAGCCAAACCTTTTGTGCCCCCTTACTACCCCAAACGGTCTTGTATCATGACCTTTGTCAAAAGACACATTTCTTCAGTAGTGTGCTACAAAAAGCACAGCTATCCTTACTTTGGGAATTCTGGGCTAAAAAAACCACACTGAAAGTAGTTATGATACCTCTGGATCAGCAGGCACTGTCTGGGAACCAGGGCAACTGCTGCACCTTGAGGACCCAACCACTTCATTCCAGGGACAGCTAACCCCAAGCAGGGACTGAGATTGCAAGGTCCTTTCCCTGTGCAGGCCAGAAAAACAATCCACAGCTGTTGAGGCTGGTGGGGTGTCCTGGTCAGCAATAGAGAAGAATTAATTTGAGAGAGTGATTTAGGGCTGCTGCTAGGAGCTGCCAGTCGGCAAAGACACTCTTTTCACACACCAAAGGGAACAGAGGAGATTAGCCAGAGAGTGCCCAGAGTAGACTTTCTGAAGAGCTCCCAACAGTAGAAATACACTATGAATTATACAGTTTCTCTTGTATATATATGTACTACTCTTACACCTTAGCAAATGCTTTACACTGATGGGAGTGCCTCATTCATTTTCATTCCTAGACTGATCAGCAGGTGCAGACATTTGTGTGTGTCCATCTTCATGTCCTTGTTTTGTTGAAGACACACATGGCAGAACCACCTGGTTACAGAGCATATCCAGCCTTGCCAGGTTGGCCAGGCTGAGAAGGGAAATCTGTACCTTCAAACTCTCCAAATGTAAGGGCTAGTTCCAAAGCAGACCCTCCCACAAGACTGTTTACCCAAACACTGGTAGTCCACCCTCACCAACTCAGGTTCCCTGTAGCAGGAGTTTTTCACTGGCAGCATAATACTACAGTGCATTAAGTCTATGCCTAATGTGATTTATCCTTTGTTTACAGGCTGCTGATATCTTTGAGGATTTAGGTTAGTGTAAACAGGTAAGAAAAAAATTATTATTGACAATTAAATACAACTAGTTTGAACATGAATCTTCTTACACAGATCTATCTGCTGCAGCTCACACATGCTCTTCCTTCATTTCCGATCAACTTCCATAAGCAAAAGAAACACTGAGAGAATGCAAAGCCATAAAGACTCCCTACCATGCAGGGGGTTTTCTGAACACCGCACTGGATTTTGAAGGCTGCTGCACTGATATCTTCAAATCGAATCAGCTTGTTACAGCTTGACATGATGGTTGTACTGCTTGACTGAGGGACGCGGGAATGGGTATCCGTAAGTAACTCCTCATTTTGGCTTACTATCTTCATTTCCCAGGTCTTCACATCCCCATTCAGGTAATCCTCCTCACCGAAATCCTTCAGTCTCTCAGGGTTGATAGAGGGTGGCTTCTGTGCAATAAGGCCATTTCTCATCAGCCCGTCCTTACAGTGGTGAAGATCACAAAGTGCTGGGACATCTTGTTTCTTTATTTTATTGTCATCCCTAAAAAAAAAATTTAAAAAACTTGTTAGGACAGCTTGGGTGATTAAAGGCTTGGCATTTTAGCATTTAAGAAAAATACACATCTCAGTTGCTCTTTGCAAGCCTTAAATAGACTGAATTTATTACTGTCATGTTACCTATCCTGTAGGTGCACTGAAAGCTACTGTAACTTTGCAGATGTTAGAAAAGCCACAAATAACCTGACATGTGGAAAAACTGGGAAACTGTCATACCCAAGAAAATAACAAATATATTTTCTATGTTGTCTGGGCAGCCAGACCTTCCTTAGTACTCAGTACTCAACTGGCAATGATCCTTGTTCAGTGCTTCCAGAATTTTTGGAATTACTGGAATTATTCCAACTGGAATTCCTGTATGCAGCTCTATCTTTTTCAAAAAAGGCAAAATAGCTGTGCAGACCATTCCCATAAACTATTAATAGCAGTAACAAATGTCACTACACTCTACACAAGAGGTTATGCTGCTCTGCCCTTGCATATTTGCAAAGCACGCTCTTGACAGCCGTCAGCCACCTCATGGCGGGAAGGAAATTACTTTGATAAGGGATAACAGTTATATCCTAGTACTGAGCTAAAGAATGAGGTTTCCTCATCTGTGAGTTAACACTTCATAGATAAAAACACATGTAGATAAGGCAGCAATGTGATGCCACACAAACGTCCTTCCCCAAGGAACTTAGGAGAGATGACACTGCTGCAAAAATTTTCCTAACTTCAAACACCTAACTCTGCGGTCCACAATGTACAGTATACTGCAGTGCAGGATTTTGCAGCCTTACTAAGAAATAAGCGCAAAACTTCTAGGAATTCTTGGACTTTGGAGAATAATGTGGAGAAAAAGGAGCATTAAGCAGAAGACCAGTCATCTGAAGAAGAGCTGACACCAGCCCTGGTCTCTGGTTACCATTACACAGATGGTATAAGCTCCTCTGCATGACTCAGTATTAATTCATCTGGTAGAAAGGGTTTTCTAAAAAACAAGCATGTTGAATTATACCAGAGATTTCACCAAGAAAAAATAATTTACCTTCTTCGTAAAATAATTTGAGTTTAAGTTATGCAGTTAAATTTATCAGCAGAGCCAGCTAAAGCAAATGCTGTCCTAGTTTTACAGCAGTGATCAGCACTGTAATTTCCTTTGTTATAATTTCCAAAAAGAATTTTTAAATATTTAGAAGTAGCTGGGTTTTGAGCAATTGGCCCACTTTGGGCAGTATCATTCATTTTCTTAATGGTCTGAATAATCTGTGCCAGTAGCTCTGCTTCCTATTGCACGTCCAATCATTCGACAGTGGAATTCCTATAACAGTATGGGCAGCATAAAATGTTTTGTTATTTGAATCAAGTAATATACCAAGTAGCATCAATTATTCTGTATACCCTCACAAGAGACAATTTTCTTGGCAAGGTCTTCTCCAAAATTAATGAGAACACTGATATTCTTAGATACATAAAGTATATGCACGTTTAGAACTTGTTTATATTGAAACTTGTGATTTAAAATATTTTCCCCCTACCACATCTTAAAGCTGATACACCAAATAGCAGGCATTCTGTCCTCAAATCAAATAACTTATCAAGTAGCTCTATTCTATACTTTTCTGCATTTCTGCTCCATTGGGGTTAGGTGGTTGAAACATTTCATAAGCATGTTAAGCTTCCAGTGTTAGTTCTGGTGCATATTAGTCAGGTTAATGCAAAGCTGAGAATCAGATCAGCTTTACACAGTAAAGATCACAGTGAAGTAACAGATAAGTTACAGCACAGCCCCTGGCATAAACAACAGCATCATCATCTAGGAGGTCACAGCACAGTTAGAGTTCATTCCCTACCTCTCCCTCCAAAAACCCCATTTTCCATATCACAGTAGCCCATAACTTCTCCAGAAAGAGAAGAACATATACATCTTATTTCTGAACATGTTACCTAAAATGTTTAGCAAGCATTAGCAATGAATTATATTTCTTACCCTGGAAATGGGTTCAAAGGGTATATGTAGGGGGAAAAAAAAAGAAAAAAAAAGGCAGATCAAAAAATTGCGATTTTTTTGGGTAAATTCTTAATTTTATTGACTGGCATTGGAAATAGGAGAAAAATTCTCACTTTTTCATTGTATCTGTTGCAACAACTACAAAAAGTCCATTAAAAAAACCATCAGCCAAAGATGACCACAATAAGTCTATTGATGAAGCAGGCTTCTGTGAGAAAGTACAAGCAACAGGGTAATGTCTCACCACCCTAGTGCCATCAAATATTTTTATCTGCAAACAGAAAGACCAAAATGGGCTATTGATTTTTTTTGTCCTACTCTTCAATTTCCTTTTTTTTTTTTTTTTTTTTTTTTTTTGTCAAAAAAAAGAGAGGGAAGTAAATCAGGTTCTCGGTCTTTGATCTGCAACACCACCCCCATGAACAATGAGTATCTGCTCAGGACCCTGATGGAGACAACACCTCGTGACCACTGGAGAAGAAGAACAAAAGTCAAACAGCTTCTCAAGCTTGAGCTAGGTTTAAAGCACATCTGAAATATTACCATTTCAATATTTAATATGGAAACCATCATCCATTTGCATCTGAAAGGTCAGCAGCCTCTTTACCAAGAGAATATAATCATGCTACTGCATATGTATGTATTGTATGTATTTTTTCAGAACAATTTTGATTCTCCTTCTACATCCACATCTTTCATTTACATTAGTAAATGATGTTGTTCCATACTGAGCCCTCCTGGCTGTGCCACAGACTATCCTAGAGCCCTCAAATGCCCAAGGTAACAGTGGCTAAGGTTTGGTAACACATCACAAACGGGCAACTAATGACTCTGTTGGGTCAAAAGAGTTTCTTGCCTGAAAAGCAGTTCATATGCTTGGCAGAGATCATCTCTGTATGGATTTATTTTGCAGGAACAGCCAAAGCAGGCAGCAAACCATGCAAGTACTCAAAAAAAGACAGCATGTGACTTCTCATGCACAGGAACAAAATATAGCCCCTATTCCAGCAATCTTGCCCACCAGATGAAGATCTGAGCCAACATAAATACAAACCACAGCGTTATAAAATATTGCTCCTTGCAAATGGAGCTTTTCCTTTTTTGGAGATTGTCTAGGATAGTTTTCATTAAAAAGTCTGTTTATTTCCAGCCATAAGATAAATACCCCGCTGGCAAGCTTAGTTACATGGTTATAAATTGCAATGTTTTACCTTTAAAGTGATTAGTAAAAGCAAACATGAAAATACAGTCTATAAACCTACTTTTTCAAGAACAGCTGCTCAGCATAACTGCAAAAAAAAAGACAAGATTCAAGTGCTGACATTCCATAAATAATTAAGGCACAGAAAAAAATATCATTTGTTTAAGCAGATAGCTTTACATATTTTAATGTCTCGAAGTCAATGCAAAGACAGTGTGTACTGAAACACGCTCTTAGAATGATAGAGAGCAGCAACTCAGAATAAATAATTTTTCTATTTCCATTTCAAAAAACATGAACATACTGATAATTTTCATCAAGTTAAACAGCACTAGGGAAAACAAATTTTGAATAACAATAATATTAATAAACCAAGAAAATAATAAACCCAGCAAAAATAATTTAGGAAGATAAAAAGCAGTAGTGCATGTTACACCTAAAGACCTCAACTGTTGCCTTTGTTATACAGAGAAAGAAGTGTCCAAGCAGCTATTCTGCACTGAGGGACAGTTACCTGTCCCCATCGAGTGAAGCACATGCAGATTGCCTCCCTCAGGATCCATGAAACAGACTAAACAGGTTGAACTGATGTACTGGATCCCCTCAACTTCTAAAACTGAAGCAGTAAAAAATCAGCAGTCACAGCTGTCCAGGGAATAACAAAATGTGAAGGATTAGTCACTGTTTCTCCCAGTATAAATGTTAGGGGGGAGATCATATGAATGCCTGAAAGTATCAGGCAGAAGACTTAAAAGTTGCCTTCTTAGGGAAAATAATTATCTAACAGGACTCATTGCCAGAGGATTCTATGAAGAACAACAACAATATAAATAACAACAACAATATAAATGGGCTCCTAAAAAAATTGTGCAACTAAACGGAAGTAGTGACCAGTAAACACACCATTCAAGAATCAATCTGAGATTCAAGAAGCCTCCAAACACTCACATGGCAGACTCCACAAAGGCATATGAGAGAAAGCTTCTTAGGTGGCTTTTTTTTCCTCCCAGCTCCTGTTACTGGTCACTACTAGAGAACACACAGAGGTAGACTGCTCTTTGGCCTGTGCAGTGTTGCCATTTTGATTGCAAATGTACCCAACGTCAGCATTTGGCCCATTTGGCAGCTTTTGTACCTCTTTGAAAATGAGCCCAACAACACATTGTGAGGCAGACATGGTGCTGGAATTATGAACATACATTCCCATGTTATTACACTGCTTTGCAGATGGAAATTAAATTGTAACAAAAGGAAAAACAAATTTAGTGCAAGACTGAAAACTTGGCATTTCTTTGTCATTTCTCTAGCAGCTTTTATCATCTACATTCAGAATGATACTCACCATTAAGAGGGACAGTATGGTACAAGTTCTGTAGAGTATTTTAGCATCCATATATCCATTTGCTATGACATGAATTTCCAACTCCAATGCCCTACTTGGGCTGATCAGTGGCAAAATGTTAAGCTTGAATACCCCTTCAAACTGTCTCAATGAACAGGGGTTAGCCTGTAATTAACTCATCAGCACACATATACACGTTCTCTATATGTGGACTTTTTATTTCCTTCTTTTATGTTTTGGGTGTAGGGGTTTTTTAAGCTCATACCTATATGTTGTCATCATCTTCAGGCCCCATGAACACCTTCCTGGAGCACTCTGACCAACAGGCATTGGTAAGATACAGTTTTAGACATATTTGTCATCTGCTTTCTGGATAAATGGGCTCAGGCCTTATGCCTGCAAGTTCAGAACACTCATTACAACAAAAGGTGACCTCTTTAAAGTCACTTCCGTCTCTTTCCTCAAAAGTGTTGAGCAGAGGCATGTCACGTATGGGGGCTGAGGCAGGGGGAGCAGCCTGCTGCAGGGAGCAGCCTGCTTGGCTTATGACTGCAATGTGACTGCGGCTGGGATCTCCTCTCACAGGAGTGAGGAAGAGGTAATCCCAGGATATGACAGAGAAGTCCCTTTCCCTCATCCAAATCCCTTTTACCCAGAACTTCTCCAGCTCCATTAATCCCTATAATTCCATGTCCAAGCACCCCTCTGATACCTTCCTTGTTTGTTGCAATCCCCTTTCTCAATAGTTCCTAAACATTCCTATTCCATCCTAACTTCCCTACTTTCTCCCTGTCTCCAAACACATTCAAATGCTGCAATAGCAGCAATTATTAAAAGTATCTCAGCAACTTGTGCAAGTGGAACTTTATGAAAGAAAAATGGTAGAAAAATTGAAGCTTGCTGAGATAAAAATGGCAAGGAGCATCATATAACAAATGTCATCTTCACTGCCAGGAGTTCTAGGTTACTGCATTGTACAGTGTCTGAGTACCCTGCACAGCACTACAGGGTGACAAGTACACTCCTGCAGGCACAGGGAAGAAATATGCTAGATCTCTCTTTGACAGTCCAATTAAAACAAATCAAAGACAATACTGTACTCAAACATTACTTTCTTGATTTATCAGTATTTCGTGTAAGTCTAGTACTTAGAAATACCTGTTCAAGACTGCATCATTCCAACTAATGGCACGAACTGAATGGAAATTTAAAATGCATGTACGACATTTATATGC
Source organism: Myiotriccus ornatus (assembly GCA_036023395.1). Lineage (NCBI taxonomy): Eukaryota > Metazoa > Chordata > Aves > Passeriformes > Tyrannidae > Myiotriccus > Myiotriccus ornatus. The sequence goes on from JAYRBT010000178.1 coordinate 11,101,167, forward strand.
CCAAACCCTATGCAAGGTGATTGTTCTTAAATCACACAGGAATCACCAACTTCTTCCTCTAAATAGACAGACAAATTCAGCACATATTATCTCAACTTTATGGACAGGAACTGGGGCACAGACAGATCGAGCGACTTGCCTAAGACTTCCGCAGGGTGACTTATTAGAGTGTCTTAAAGACAAAGAGATCAGGGCTTAGTAACTAGCCTGTATGACAAAAGTGTATGCACTGGGACCATCGAGCACAGATAGGTGCATAACAACCAAACCTGGAGATTGAGCAGGCCTTTATAACTCTACTCCCTGTACACAGGTCTGACAAAACCATGTGATGCTACACCAGCAACAAAGCAAGCTCAGGCTCATGCAAGGAATAACCAAGCTGCATTATCACCTCTGATAAAATCTCTCCTTAGTTTGTCAGATTTACCAAAGCCTGAGCCTAGCACTATATTTGCCTTCATCTGTGGTCATAATCCACTGCCAGCCTTCTGTACACACTATATAAATGTCATTGCTTACTGCTGGCAATGGCAACTGGGTGTCAGCTGCTAAATACATAACATTAGAAAAAGTAGTCTGAACGCAAGAACAAATCAGAAGGCCACCCCTCATAAAAGGTGGTGAAACAGAGGTAACCAACTGTCCCTCACACGGACCCATCCCTCTCAAAAGTTCTTAAAATGACATTCACAGCTGTCAATGTCAAATTATCACTACAAACACTGCACAGCATTTGGCAGCTAAGGTTTGGCAGTAATTAAACTTTTTCCCTAAATTGAATGTATTCTGAGTTTAGAGGTTTTCTGGTGACTAACACATCTCCATAATTCACTTGCAATAAAGAACAAATTGCATAAATCAAAGTAGAGGAAAGAGTGGTCCTGTGCTGAAAAGACTGGTTTAACATTCACAGTTTACTGCAGAACAGGTCACATTGTGTGCAACTTTGGGCAAGCCATTTTGGCAGTGCAGAAATGTGATCTTGTCTTCCCATTTGGTGTTCCATGAGGGTTTATTAACAGCATTGAACCCACTGAAACAATTTGTGTTCTAAATATTAGCAACATCTGTGACTATTGGGAGGATGCAGGAAACAAGAATTGTCTCTTGTTTGTACTACATCTGGCAAAAGCAGGTTGTGAACTTGCTAGTGGTGTCCAGATAATAAAACTGGGGGAGAAAACTACAGAAAAGGTTAAGAATGAGATTGCACAACACAACCATGCCACGTGGATGCACACCCTCAGTTCATGCTACACAAGGGCACTAAATGACTCTTAAATTCCATCTGCATCTGCCTGAAAACAGGAATTCAAGACCACCATAAGCACCATAACAAAGACAAGCACAGAACACCTGTAATAACAAGATCTGACACAGGGTAACCCAAGATAAATTTTCAGCAGTCCATTAGCCTTTCTAAGATTATTTCTAATACTGGCTCATGAAGAAATAAAAAACTGAACTCCCTGGGCTAAAAGTATTCAAATCTCCCCTTCTTCTAGTGGATGACTCCAAGAGCAACTTGTACCCACAGAACCCTTGGAGATATTGAAAAATCACAATTTCCTGTTCAGATTTTTTTATACTATTTTTAGAAAGTAAGGAAAGGAAAAAGAAAGCATTACCTATACAGCACAGCGACTAAATAAGCAACGAGGTGAAGCAAAACTCCAACTACGACACCATAAGGAGGCAGGAGGGGTCCAGGGGTTGTCATGTCCATGGGCCTGGCCCTGGGTGGACCCCAAGGGCTGACCATGACCCCTGAGGGGGATAAAGGAGAGCTCTAGCTCTAAGTCAGACAGCAATATTCTCCAACCTTTGCCAGAAAGGGTCGTAGTCTTCCTCTTCCCTGAAGCGCTCCCTTGGACTTCTGTTTTTTAACACCCTGGAGTAGAGAAACTGTGCTGCAAAATTCATTGTAACTCCTGGTGCAAAGCAAAGCTGGGAGACTGCTGGCAGGGGATACACTTGCCTGTGAGAAGTGCCAGCCCTGCAGTGCCTGGGTGGGAAATAGCAGGTGACGTCCTGTAAGCAGCTCTCAGCGCTGGCTGGGGGGGGAAGTGCCTTTGAAAGACATGGCTGCTGCTATTTAAAGAGATTATTTCAGAACCCAACCTGTCCTTGTCAATTTGAGTCAGGGCCTGGATTATGCTTGGGTGATGCTCTGTTAGCAGGGCACTTGAAGCTTTAGTTACTTACTGCTTAGCTGTGGAGCACGATGCCGACCCGCTGCAGGGCCCGCGACCGAGCGGCAGGCACTGGGATGGGCAAAGCGGCAGGAAAGGGATGCCAGGCTTGTGGTGGTTGAGTCACTGCAGGGATCCTTTAAGGCAGCACCAAGGGACATGGGCCTTCATGACTGAGGCACAGAGGAAACCGATTTATTCCTTTTGGTCTTCTCTTGGCACGAGTCCTTGTAACAGAGAAACGTAGATATCAAGATCATACAGATAGAAAAGACCATCTAGGGAAAAGACTGGAGCAACATATATATATATGTGTGTACATGCATGTGTGTATATATATATATGTATGTATGTAAAACCCCATCTAAATCTGTTTTTCATTGTCCTAAGAGTGCACTAGCAAAAGGTACAGTTCCAGATGCAGAATGGTGTCCCTTTCCAGGAATGAGTGTACCCTCAATACCCTCTGCTTTCTGCCAACACAGTACAAAATCTTAATCTCCAAGACAGAGAACAGACACATAATAAAATCTAACCCAAGCTGTGACCTAACCCTCCCCCCAGGGTATTGTGAGAAATACTATAATCTGATTTACACGAGAGAGAGTCAGAATAAATGATCAAGTAGTCTTCTGGGATCTCTAAAAAAAGTCTGAGCTATGCTGGTGAAGCCTTCCTTACATTGGTTTGGCAGGTTTGCCCACGGTCCCCTGCCTTCATCAGTATTGATGAAGCCCCAGATTCACAATTTTTTCTACTTTCTCCCACCCAAAACCCTTTTATTCTTCCCTTTCCAGGTAGTAGATGCACAGCTGTGGTCGTGCCATGTGCTGCAAATGTCCCCAACCCAGCAGCACATTGCTGCCAGCACTTACAACCCTACTCCCCGAGTTAAGTTCAGGCCAAATTCACTGGTGTTTTGAAGCACAGAGAGAAGGGGAGTGGAGCTACTACTTTGCTCATAAATGTCTGAACTGCAATAGTGGGCAGGGAATGGAACCTAAAAGCACTGAAAATGGTAGTGCCTAGATTTTGGGTGCCTGGGAGTCCAGACCGATGTGCTCAAGTCTTGACATGAATTCAGTTCCTCACAAACGAGGTCCTGATCTGTGATTGACACTCACAGACCATGCAGAATGAGGAAAACAACTTTCAGGACCATTTCGTCAAGTAGTTGGAAAAAGATTCACCAAGCTGTTGCAGGACAAAAGTACATTAAGCACTGAACTGCTGTCCTTCTAAAACACTCCCAAACAAGCAGCCCACTAGGGAAAAAGGATATCTGGAAATTTCTGCTGTAGATTTAGGCCCATGTCAAACACTCATTCAAAGCCCTTACTACTTTCAAACATTTCTACAGTGCTTTGAAAACCCTTACTACTTTCAAACATTTCTACAGTGCTTTGAAAAACACCAGAATTACCACAGGAAGGAAAAGCTACCTTTCAGCTTTGACTTCTTCTTTTATGTGGGGGGAAGGAGGGGATAGGTAAGGCATAATTGCATTGCTGGTATGGTCAAGTGATATCCAAGATAATTGCCATGGAACCATCAAGGACAACACTAAGTTACAGGTCACCCCAGATGACATTTCTTTTCAAATCTAGGGTTTCTTACTTCCTCCCAGCTGCTCTTTGGTGGTCCTAAGGGAAGACAGCCAACACCTCAGTGCTGTATTGCTTTCCAAAGGTTTCATTTACAATTTCCATATTGCCACCACTCACAGTTTGTGTGTTTGTGTAAGGAAATCAGCTTTAGACATACCTAACTGAGACCTCAGTAAAACCACCCTTGGTCAGGGGCATTGTATACATCTGAAATGGCAGTTCTTGAGACGTGTTTTTATCCACATCATCACACAACACTATCTTGTACTTAGATAATTCTGAGTCCAAAGAAAGAAATAATCCACATACTTTCATCAGTGCACAAAACTGAAATTCAGCATTCATGTGTTGGTGTGTAAGAACAAGCATGATTAGGACTGGAAAGAAGTGGAAAATCCAAGTTTCAGAATAACAGTTTTACACCCATCAGGTTCTATATGACAGCCTGCCTTCCTTTCTTGGTCCCTGACACAAAAGCCATTAAAAGATAGAATAATGTGGAAAATAACAGCTGCTTCTTTTATTAGAAAACCTTTTAAGCAGTGTTATGTTGCACTTTTCCCAAACTGAAAAATAAAATAGCACCACTTTGCTGTGAAAATGGAAAACAATGCTTCATTCTCTTGTAAGAAGAGAGGACTCAGTTTGGACAGCACCAGGAGAAATAGCTATTGCCATTGTAAATAAGGACTTTATTAAATTACAGGACTTGAAAGATTGTTTTGAAGGGTTAGCCAAGATTTTCCCCACACTAAATTAGATTAATAACATTTCCAACCTCAGTGCGAACAGCATGGGTGGGAAGCGATAGTCTATCCAAAGTAGAGAATTCTTTACAGAATTTGATCAGTTGCAGAAGGAAAGAGGGTGGAGACAGTCTGCAGTTAAGCCAAGAAAAGCAATAACTGTTGCTCAGAGAAGAGCAACTCAGAAACCCAAACTGATCATTTAGGATTATGCAATGTATTGAGGCAAATGCAGTGGTAAACCACTATGATAATCAGTACGGATAAATAAATACAGACAATTCATAAAGAATTGCCAATTAAAAAAAAAAGGAAGAAAAAGAAAAAAAAGGAATAGACACCAAAAAGCTTTACCAGAGTTTCAGTCCCCAGTGTTTGTATTTGTCAGATAGCAACTGACCCATGGCAGCAAAATTTCACATTCCAATTTGTTATCTCTAGGGAGCTGAGAAAAGGCTGACGAGGTAGACTGAAATCATGGAAACAAATTTGGTTTCCTCAAGCTGTATTTTGCAGCAGTTGAAAGAAAGGGCAGGCATCAATTCAAAGAACATGTTTGCTGGAGCAAGAGGCAAGAGGGGAGCCCGGGTGTGCTTTGTCTGAAGTTACTATGTAGGACAGACTGTGTCTGCTTATCAGGTAAACGTTTTGCAGAAAGGATGAGATATTTTTCAGGACAAAAAGCAAAAGTTTACATTAGAGGTCTAAAAATTATGTTCTCAAAACAGTATTTATATCCATAAGAGGTCTAATTCTAAGATGCTGGACCAATAGCATCAGATGAGCAAAAACTGTGAATTCCAGCACAAAGCTTATGTTTTCCTCTTACCAAAAAAACCCTCATTCTCTACTACTGAGACTAAATAACTGATAAGAACCGTGAAAACATTTTGTGTTGCTATTTCGGATATTTAACTCTGTGGTATCTGCTTATCTCAGTTTCAAGTGGTAGGATAACATTTTTAATACATGCAGAGGCAGTGGATTAGCATTGCAGATGCATGAAAGTATCTGATAATCTATTCTAAGACCCCCCACAAAATTATATTAATGAGCAAAAAGTGTATCTATATATCCTTGAATAACATGAGATAACTTCTGTTATCACTGACTCCAGCGATTTTTGTCCATCTGGGTCTAAAGTATTTGTCAAGCAGTTGTGTTCACACAGAGTGAAAGTGCATCAGCCAAAGCCCACCCAAGGAGTCACTGAAAATCCATACTGGACTGTCTGTGCAGAGCACAGCAACTGTGCAGCTTCACTTCTGCTCTTTCAGACACATTAGAACATCACAGTGGGACCACATCATTCCAAAGTACTACTGTAATCATTAAAGTTATTTTCACTAACAGAGATCACCAAGCATTCAAATGGCAAGTGAATGTGAGCTGAAACATAATTAGCTTTTTTTTTTTTTTTAACAGACTTACTCCCAAAGAGATTCTGACTTGCCACAGTCTGTAGATAACTACTTCATGATGCTTTCAGAGGCTTAAAAAGCTTTCAAAGGTGTTTGGCATGTAACTGCTTAGATATCCAACAGCGGTGAAGAACAGATGATGGTTTCTGCTGAACATAAATCACTGATTTGCTGGGGTGCCACTCCCAGCCCCTCTCAGCATCCTCACTGAGTGAACTCTTCTGCCTCCCCACAGACTAAGCACGTCAAGGTCAGGCTTTGTCACTTGTGTCCGAGACACTCATTGATCTAAATCCTCTTCCCTCCCCTCCTGCTGAGTCTAATTAAAACACTGAACTCTCGGTTGCAGTTCACGCTGTGCCAGAGATCAGCTCACCTGGGCTGTGCCCAGCCCAGCCCACAGCTTTGTCCAGTGCTATTCTGGGAAGAGGAAAGCGAAGAAGCCGCCTGAGTCAAAGACGGAGCGGCCCCTGGGGTAACCTGGAGGCCAGAAATAGATCACCTCACTGGCCACCTGTGAGGCAGCTCCCCAGCTGCCAGGGGACATTCACCTGTGTTCTTCAGCCTGCTCCCCATGCCCCTTCTCCTGCCCTCCTGTTGGGCTGCTCCCATCATCCCACCTCCCTCTCTGCCTGCTCCCACGCTCTCCTTCCACCAACTCCATCAAAGCTGTGCAATCAAGTCCCTCCCAGGAGTCATTTCCTGGACTTGGTGTCTAATACCATCAGAACACTTTGTGCACCCTGGACTGCTATAATTTCTTCTAAATTCAAACCACCAGCTTTTGCCGTATCAGCTTGTCTTAATTCACTTTCCTAGGGATAAAGAGATTAATTTGGAATTATTTATAGCATCCTGATGATTCAATTGGCTCCTCTGTCCTCACCTCTGATGCTTGTCATTCCTCGAACACATGTAATGAGCCCTCCATTCCCCTTTCATGTCTTGTATCCTCTAATCTTCTATTTTCTCTTTTCTCAGTGTTAATAAGCAGAGACATTAGTCACCACTGTGAAACAAAAAGTCATCCTTCATTACTATGTAGATGGCAAAAAGTAGTATTCTAGAAGGAAAAAATAGCATTTGCAGAAATAAAAATACAGATACTTAGATTATCATCTGCATTAAGACATAAGATTTCTGTTATTACAATGAATTGCAGTGATGGGTCTAAAAGAACAGTTGGGACAGATAATCAAAAGCACTTTACTACATCTGGACAGAATATTGTAACAGATATTTTAACTTCCTTAGAGCGAACTGGTCTCTTAAAGCAAGGAAGGATATCTTAAAATCTGACATTAGAAACAGCATCTGTGCCATCGTGATTTCCTACAAGCATGCTGCTTCAGGTGATAATTCTTGCTCCTACTTGTTTCATACTAACTAAATCATGCACGCAGATGCAGCAAAGTGATAGCAACATTAATCACTATCAGCCTCCCCCCTAAACACAGGGCCAACTGCACTTTAAAGATCTCACTAGAAAAAAAATAAAAATAATATGTGGAAGACAGTAGTCGAGTTCACATCTGTTTTCTAACAACCAGAATTAATGCCCTGCCTCCAGAGTTTGTGGACTGTGCTAATCAGGCTAATCTGTTCATTTGTTCATACTCTCACAAGATTTTTCATGCCTTGGATCACCTTTTACCAGAACTCTTTTCATGGGCACTTCTCTTCCTTCTTACGGTTACACAATTTCCCTATGGCAACTACCACTAATTCTCCTATTAAGCAGTGGCATTATGAAAGTATTTAAGTTGTCTTTTAACGCAGTTTTGCAGCTGGAATTAAAGAGGTGAAAATCCAGTACCATACAGTAATAACCAGCTGTAGTGTTGGGCAATCTTGTTGGACAGGATCCACCATGTGATTAACTACACAGGCAGCAGGATCAAAAAGATCCATACACATTCTTGCTCACTCTCTGCTTGGAAGCATGTATTGGAAGCATCCTTGAAGAAAAATTGCAGCTAAAGATGTGAGGGATCTGTAATAACACAGGAACTACTACAGGATTGTATATTCTCTGACACACATATTTTAAAAGGAGTCTTAACCAGGGATTTTTACTACATTGGCTGTAAAATTATACATGTATGGTAAATTTTCAGAGGAATGGCAGTGGAGTGATTAGCTTGGCTTCTCTTTCTGGCAAGTCATTCTTCCCCTTGCACCTTTCCATGACTTCGTAGTAATTAAGAGGAAAGGAGAATAGGCTGATGAGCAATCAAAAATGTGATTTATTTCCAGCTGTTTCTCTGTTTCACTAAATATCTCCACTCATATGGCAAATATTACCAATATTCAAAGGCTTCACATACATGGCTGATGCATTCCCTAATAGAGAAAGGTACAGAGCTGTTAAGTAACAAACCTCTGTTATACTGCTGTTCGTCATGACTCGTGTTCAGCAAGGTGCTATTCAGCAGATGAATAGCTTCTCAGATATTAGCTGCTCCTTCACAGAATGAAACTGTTGGTTCAGTTTCAAGTAATTATCTCATTTAATTGGTGTGGTTTGCAGTACTGATCTGCTAAAGACACTAGATGAGTAATTCTAATTTGGGAATAATCAAGTACTTCCCCCATGAGTATTATTTTCCTCGTATATTACCCAGCACGGACTCACAGATCTATGTCACATTTTTATGCGACTCAGATGGGTGGACATAAAGTTACAACAGCAAAGGGACACAGCCCTGTATAACAGAAAATACAGCACGTATTATCAGATCACCATGTGTGCAATCCATGACTGGGAGTCAAAAAGTCTATTCCTGAGTCACTAATTTAGCTGGGAATATATTTAATTCAGCTTTGTAAGGACAAAGGTTTCCTTTCTCTAAAGTGGGTAGGCACACTGCATACCGTATTTCACAGGGGGTCCTGAGGCACGGCCAGCCTGAAATCTGTCAAAATGGAGGGACATAACAACTTGTTAAAAATACAAAACAAATACAATTCACTAATATTCCATGTGACCCACCTTTTCCTTCAGGTTTCTGAGTCAGTTTCCTGGCAGATGAGTGCTCAGGAAGCTGAAGCCACAGCTTCAGAAAACAGCCTGAAGCCATCGGATGCTTACCTAATGCTGGCAAACAGAATCCAGCTCAGTGTGCTGGCACCAAGACGACACCAGAGAGTCAATTCCCACAGTTGACTCACTGCTGGCTTTAGGCATAGTACAAACTGTATTGTTTTGAAGAAGGCTGGACCAGTTGGAGTTGTCTGCTCCATTACACATATGCTTGCTAACTTCTCCAGGGAGGGCACAGAGACAGAGTACACTCTTGACAGTACCTCACACTATGAACCATGTGATATGGGTTTTTTTACAGCATCAAAGATTGTGCCTTTATGACAATAGCAGGAGAACTTCACGCTTTTTGATGTCCCTTGCAAATCAAGGTAATAAACACTAGTACAAGTTGATATATAACAGACTAGAGAGGGGATTGCACTGGCACAGAACCTGAAGGTATTCACACACTGAAGGCTGCAGCCCATGAAACCTGTAACACCAAAAGAATCTGCCCCATGAACAACAGAGGGATGGAGGCTCTGTGGAGGCTGCCAGGGATGTGGTGCTAAGAGTCACTACTGTCAAAAGGTTTAAATGGCAAAGTCTACTTCATTCTCATGAAATCACCACTGCAAGAGGCCCTTCATCTGCCTTAAGAAGCAGCCCAAAAGCTGCATACCCGCTCTGTGGAAATCAACCTCTCCAGGTAACGAAATTCTGCTTCTACATCCGTTCAACTACTGTTCCAATCCAGCAGCCAGAAACTGAGTGAATTAAGGGAATGAAAATAATCGATCTCTTCTAAATTGATAATAAAACAGGCCTCATTTTATATAAAGCGTTCAGTAGCCTCCAAGTAGCAAGAACTGGGCATGAGCAGCTGACAGAAATTAAGCTTGTGATAAGAGCTCAAGGAATCTCCACAGTCTGTAATAGAGAGAAATCTTCTCTCAGGGGCAGGTAGGCAGAACACACAAACCTTGCACTGATTTCATCATCCACCAGTGTTAAATCCAGGGTAGAGATTATTCTCTTTCATTTCCTTCTCTTCAGGGTATGGCACTTTCCTCTCCCTACAAGGATGGGTTTTCTCCAATATTTTTGTTCCCCGAAGTAATCTCCACTTAATTTTCACTGTGTCTCACATAAAGTCCCAAGGGACCACAGTACAGTACACTCTTACTTTTGCCAAGTGTTTGCTCAGCTATACCCTCTGTCAGCCCATGCTGCAGGATTCCATGCCAATAACAATATGATCTTTTTCACATGGCATGTATGTCCACTGTCGACACATATCCTTCATTTATTCCGTTCCTTCTCCCTATGCACTCCGTGGGATCACTGTGCACTTATTCATTGCTTTTGCCAAGCATTTGACTAGTCCAAGGAAGTGATACAGAAAGACTGTACCAAGAAACAAGCAAAAAAAGCACCTCCCAAAATAGACTTAATCCTTATGTTTGCTCTCCCTTTCACCAAACTGCCTGCTGGCAGAAACTCACATCCCTGTTCACTGGTATGCTTTTTTTGGCTGCTGGTATCTTGGGAACATCTCAACAGCTGGATTTTGTGCAAACCTATATTCATATGATCTCATTGTGTTCGCATATATGACCATTTCCAAGATGAATGTGCTGAAGAATGCTTTCTCTGATGATAATCAGTTACTAACTTTTCCAAAACCGAATGCATTTGTATAATATTCTTTCTTCTGTTCTCAAATCTGTCTTACACTGAAAAATCTACTTTGCAATTGAATGGGTGTTGTCACACACTCCGGATTTTTTATACTTAGGTTGCTAGTTGTCTTACCCTGCAGCTTCATTCTGAGTATTTATAAATAACAAAAATAATCTGAGGTAATTAACCAACATTACTAAAAATCTCAGGACAGGTAATCCTCCTGAAAATCAGAATCCCATTTGGCAGAAGTATTCCTTCTGGCTGCATTTCGCTGCAGTGGAAAAAACTTCTCTCTGCTTACAGAAACAACCCCCCAGAGTATAATACTAGAGGAAAACCCACACTATTTTGTTTAGTTCTCCATGGCTATCAGACCAGCACCTCGCTATGGTCAAACATAACACAGTACGCAAAAATATGCAGCAAGTGCCTTAGAGGGACTAAACTGTTCCAGGAGCCTGAGAGCAATTCAGGAGGAACCGCAAGGAAATGTGCTGTAAAGGGGGTGAGCAGCCTCAGGAAAGGTGGTCTGGAATGGAAATTGCCTTATTTCTTTTTATTGTGTGTTGAAAGAAAAACTGATTCAATGAACTTTCATTGCTTTTTAACAGTATGGCATAGGGAATGGCAGAGAGAACACAGGGAAAAGCATCCACAACAGGCTCCCTTTGCAATACAGAGAGTGCATTGATGCACTGGGTGATTCTGCTTAAGGAAGGACAAAGGTGAAGGATAAACACATTCAGAAAACAGCAGCTAGCTATTCATAAATATCCTTTTTCTGCTCCCCAGTCTCCTCTCTTCAAAGCACAGGCAACACATAGAGAATGTCTCTTTAAAATCATAGCCTACCACATCAGCATCTCATATTCAAACACAGGGCAAAGCTGAGGGTGGACTCACCATTACCTTTTGCAGTTCCCTTTTAAAGACCCATTTATAACAAAATTAAGATTTATGTAACTTTTCAGCAGGCATGATCTCTTATTTATTCTCAAAACAAGAATTCTACTAATTGCAGTATTGCTACACAGTGATTTAAGCCAAAAGCCAAAGCACCCAGAAAAACACTGCCACTCCAATTTTCATCGCTAATTTAATTTTCATTTCATAAAAATGTTAACTCATTCACACCAACCCTGAGGGCTCAGTAAACACCGAGGTTGTTTTGTGCCGTTTTGCTCAGTTCCTCATCCAAGTCACCAGCTAAATTCCAATCACAGAATCTCCATTACCAAGGCTATTTTGCCTTGCAACTGAACTCACAATCTAAGTTGTTATGGCAGTCCCTGAGGATGATTATACTTTGAACTCTAAGATACCATATCTACAGGCTCACTTTCAGTTATTCAATTAACTTGATTTTCTGATCGTTGGGGAGGTGATAATGGCAAAAGAAATCTTCTAGGTTGCAGGATTTATTTTCAGTAGTTAAAACACTGTTTATCCTGGACAGTGGCCTTTAGGATTAAGTAGGATGCCTTAATAGCCTTTCATTTTTTCCTTGAAATTGTTTGAAAAAGGTAACTTGAATGTGAGGACCAATACCAGGAAAGAGATGCCTTAAGTCTAGAGGGGTCAAAGGTTGATGCTTATCCGCTCAGCACCCAGGAACCCACAAGACAAAAAAACCCATTCAATTAAGATCCTGTTAAAAATCACACACATTTTCAAACTACCATGAGCTGTGCTACTTTTGCATGTGATGTTACCAAGCCCAACCTATTTCAAAAATCTGCCAAACTGAGAGGAGCTCAAATGGCTCCTCAGGAGCTCCTATGATACTGTCCAAACAGAAGGCAACACAGACAGTTGCCACCTCCCATGTACTGCCCAGGAAAGGTGTTTCCACACTCTTCAGAATGAGCACATTCGTAAGCTCACAAGATCTAAAGATACTGTGCTCCTGCTTTCCCTGCCCTAGAGGAAAACTTACAGGGAAAGAAATAACCAGCACTCCTTCCTCCTCCTTTCTCCCTTCCTTTCCTTGCCCCCCTTGCTGTATTTTACAGGATCCAAAGCTTTTTATTGCATTCCAGTTGTAGTCTGTGTAAACAAATACAAGGGCAAAAAAACAACTTTGGGGAGACTGGACCACTGCCAGCTTGCCTGGATAGTTGGGCTGTGCATGGAGCTGGAAGGGTGTTTTTTAAAAGGAGGGAAGCAGAAGAGAACAGCTTAAGAATCTTGGCTCAGCCTGGGCATATTTCCGCCTAACTCTGGCTAAACCTCAGCACGAACGGCTGGACGAGGAGTGGATACACAGCTGGGGAGGGAGGGAGGCTGCAGGGCTCTCCACCAGAGCAGAGCCCAGAGAGGCTGAAACCATGCTTTTCCTTTGGGCAATGGCAATTATTTTAGTCCTGCAGGAGCAAGATCTTCTAGGTAAGTGATTCTGAACTTGCCAAGCTGAAACTATAGCTTAATTGTAGCACTGTTAAAGCCTTTGCATGGGGTGGGAGAGGAGGGCAAATAATTGTTCATTATATTGGTTTTATATGAAGGTGACACAGGCACATGCCAAAATTCTGTGGGAATATTGTTTTTAACAGGAAAAACTCCATTTTCATGCTATTTAAGTCTACCGTGTAGGTATATGGTTTTGGTAGAGACTTTTTACTTCTTACAGGAGACACTATCACTGTATCTTCAGAAATTCAGAACTGCACTGAGATGTGGCAGCCAGTGCCCTGAATCCCCATCATTACTGTTCTGGCAGCCTTATTAACATACTAACAAACCCACTCAGAAATGAGATTGAACTTCAAGGCAAATAGAAAAAGATTCTTCTTTATTCATAGCCTTCTTTTAAAATTTGCTGGTAACAGCACCACATTTTATTTTCTTCTGCTTTGGATTACTTATTCCTGAGATTTTGAGGCACATAATGCCTTCTCCAAATGCCTTGTGAGTACAAAGTATAAACACAGAATATCTGATAAGCCTGCATCTGAATTCTACTTTCATTAACAAGAGATTAGTGCTGGAATAACCTGTAATCACATTGTAGTGTGACTGAAAACTATTCAGTTTGGCTAGTTCAAGGGTTTATAGTCCCCATGTAACCACAGACCTGGCTTCCCAGCCTGTCTGTACTATATCTTTTCTTCTAGCTGAGGCCCAGATTTATTTTCCCTCTGCTCCTACTTTGTGACAACACAAGGGTTGTATTTCATGGCAGGGTAGTAAGATCCTATTACAGTCAAAACATTTCCTGAAAAACTGTTAGCCCCTTCTGCCCCCAAGTCCTGGTCCTCTTCCTTGCCCTGACTCCCTCCCACCTAACTGGCTTTGTAATATTTATCAGTGATGAACTATCAATGCCCCAGCAAGAGCATTCTAACTTGTTTTCACTCCACAAGAATTCACTATCCTCTTGTGAGTTTTGCAAGCTTCACCAAAATAAATGTGAAACTAAAGAAAAATAAAAAAAACCCGGAAGAATGTTTGGGTTTAGTCCCCAAAAAAGTATGGTTTTAAGCTGAAATTATTACAAACTCAGATAAAACCCAGCTAAATAGAATAGAACTTGAATAATAACTGCAGTGGAGACTCATACCCAATATAATGCCAGACAGTAGTTCCTCAGTCAGGGAATCACGTTTGCTGTCTCAATGGTATACTTCCTGTAAGACAGAAAATTTTATATCTCTCCTGGCCAAAGGAGCACCCTGCCTGGCTTACAGGCTTAAGAAAATCATCCCCACTTTCCCTTTGCTATCTTTGACTTATGGGAAATCTAACTTTTGATTTCCTTGCAGATCCCCCCATCCTAACTTCTACATAGAATCATAGAATGAACTGGGTTGGAAGAGACCTCTGAGATCATGAAGTCCAACCCTTGATCCAACCCCACTGTGGGTTCCTCTTAGAAACTATTTGGATTTGGCCAAACCAGAACTTACATTTTATTTTATCCATTAATATAAACAACCTCATATTCATGAAGCTCAGCCTCCAAATCATTCAGGAGAAGAGGCTGGCATGGGAGCCCCTCTGGAGGCAACCATGTGCTCCTGCCTAATGGTCACAGTTTACAGTGCTTTGCTCTTGGTGCTGGGTTAGTTTGTGGGGTGCTGCCCAAACATCGTGTACAATGTAGCCTGGGGCACAATACCTGCCCCACTTAAACGTGTTTCCATTCTTACAAAAACCTCCAGGCAAATTATTCTGAGGGGTGCAGCACCCCAGCAGCGAAGTCTTTGCTCCATGTTTATGCATGGCAGAGAGGTGACCCAGAGTCCTTGGGTAAACAACTACCTGGCATGCAGGGTGGCCCCACTGACATGTGCCATTCAGCTGAGCAAACCAAACTCTGAGCGTTCCACTGGGCAGGCAGCAACAGGAGAGCCTCAGTGGAGGCACTGCTGCTCAATACTTCCACACTGTGGTGTGATTTGCTTTTAAACAGCAGAAGTTTCATTCGGTTTTAATTACAAGTTAAAGTAAACCAGGTGTATTAATGTTTTTCTTCATTCAGCTACCATAACTTATCAGAATATTTTGAATCCTCTGATATTAACATGCAATTTCAAAGCTGGGAAGATCTAGAAGCTAGACAATTACCTAGAAACTGGAAAGAAAAAAATCCCTTCAGAACAGTCAGCTTTTCCCCAAAACTCACCATTTGCCTTCTCTCAGAAGAGCATTTTGTCTCCACGAGATTAAACCAATGCGTTGTAGAACTAAAGCCACAGTAAAAATTTATGATAGGTGTCCTACCTTAAATCAGACTTGGACTCATATTTTTCTACTAACATAGTAGTAATGATTTATAACCTATACTCCACGTTATAGGTGTTTTTTGTCCTGGTAGAAACCTATCAGCATTATTGTCTCCAATGCAAAACTCATCTCTGAGATGCAACTAAGAAGGAGGCATAAAGCTTGTCACAACAAAGTGTACCAAGAAATAGGTGTGTTTAAGACTATGAAACATCTGAAGACAGGGGTTCTCTACAGAAGTGAGCCCTTTTGCACATTTTACATGTCTGTAAAGCCCTATCTTTTGTTACATTTACTTAAAAGGAATTTATTAAGTTCTGAGGACTTTGTAACCTCCATGTGTAAACAAAAGATAATACCAAACTTCAAAAGAAGTTAGTTTAGCAATATGGGACTCCTGCTATTCACCTGCAGGATGTGGCTCTATTCATAAATGCAGCTGATCTGCTCTGGTTGAAACAGTTGTGAGTCTTGGCCATGAATGCCAGGATTTAGTATGTAAACATGTATGTATATGTGAGTATCTTCCCCTCTCTCACTATTCTGCTTCCTGAACTGTTGCAAAACACATGAACTGTCTGCCAAAACAAAATATCTTCAAAAACGTTTTTAGACTTAAGTATTAGAAAAAAACCTGCAATATTATTTCATGGTACTTATTTCTTTCTACTAGCATGACTTAGACATATGCAAACTACACAATCGCAGAGCTGACTAATAACTCACAGACTCACCCACTCCCCATGATTGTAGCTCCTATTACTAAACACGGACTAAAAGCCACGTCCTCATAAAGTCAAAAAACTATTCCCTGATATGGTGTTCATCCTCAAATTGATGGTGGCATCCAATATTTATGCATCTCACATCCTCCACTCTCGAGCCAGCCTTAAGCTCACTAATTCTACACAACTTGGGTTCTTGGGTATACTAAGACACAGCATCTTTTTGTCCTAAAACAGCTCATCCCCTTCTCCACACACAAGTATGTCCTCTACAGCCACTGGCTATAATCCTCCTAACACTTAACTTTAGTTTCCATGACAAATATATATTCACACAGAAATAAACACATAACAAAGGCAAACTTTTTTGCAGCCCAAAGCATCATTGTAAGTTACAGCACGAATTAGAGTAACGTACCTGCAAATTATGCAGCTCATGTCCCTTATCAGTCCGATTCCCTGTAGTCCTTTTCCATTGCAGCAGCAAGAGGGTATTCCTGGATGCTTGTTCAAAAGACCATCAGGATGGAATTATACTCCAAGCCAACAGCTCCCTCACAGGAACATTTAATTGCTATCCTTCTTCCTCTGAGAGAAAATATACAAAACTTAAGTGGTTCTTACAACCATAGATATGGTCACACAGCAGAAAGAGGAAAGTAGCTTTTCAAGAGGCAATTTTGCTTCTGGCAGATAGCCATGGCAGGGGCCCAGCTTCTGATGTGCCTGGAAAAAACAGTGCCCACTGGCAGCACAAATTATCCCTGGCCTTGTGTCTCCACTGCTAGGTAAGCAAGAGATGAACCTCTTTTATGAAATGAGAATTACATGGATCACAATACCAAAAGCTCCCTCCCAATGAGGTAGTTTTACACAGAAATATGTAGGCAACAACTTCTATCAAGTCCCATTCCTGATTGTGCATATTTCACAAGCACAAGTGATGCACAGTAGGACTAGAACACACCATACATATCATGACATCTCACACATAGATGGATGGGACAGACTCATTAGAGATGTGAGAACTGGTAGACTGATACCTGACCCACCTTCACTAACACATTCCACAACGCATGAGATTTCCCCTTTGGTCCTTCTCTTTCAGGGATAAAAAGAATTAAAATAAGTCCAATCTTAACCGATCCAGGATGTGAAATAACATTCATAGTAGCATATTCTACATCTTGATAAACAGAGTATAAACCAGGTCTGAAAGTCTGGAACTTGACTTTCTGATATGGTTTACAGTTTCCAAAATGAATATTAAAAATAATTAATTTCATGGAGGACACTTATTTCAAGATGCTTCCGTTATCAGAAGCTCATGAATCTTGGATACCAGAAAATCCTTTGGACTTGGTTCTATGTCTGAAATCTTTTCAAAACTGGCGTTTAGGCAGTTGAAGTATTCAGTGAATATATAGATTACAGATTAATCCCCAATCAGGCATTGAACATTTTCAATGTACCTTCTTGAAATAATAAAAAAAAACCCCTAAACAAACCAATCTTCCCACATAAATTTCAGATCTTTCTATTGTCAGTTTTCAGTCTAATATACAATGCTTACCTTCCATCTCCCACTGATAGACCATATTTACCCTATATGAAATTTGCAATGTAGTTCTGCCAAAAAAGCTAAAATTTAACAATGGTGTGTGTAAATTTAAATATTTACATGTATATGTACATATATATTTGCATGTAGATATAAGCAAACCCATGCAGTTACCTCCAGTTTGAAGCATAGTAACCTATGGCAGTGTATAAGATGCTAAGACATTTTTACATATTTGTTACAGTTCCTGTAGTCTTCAGTGCAATTACTAAAGGCAAGAATTCTCTTATTTTTACCAAATAGAGACTCTAAACTGTAAAAAGAGGTTCACAGATGCCTAAATCACAGCTAAGTATTAATGTTTTATGGATTGTAGCCTGAAACATGCTCTATGTCCACTTAGATATGATCCTGAGTGGCTAAGAACTTGAAGGGAATCTGTGCATTAAAAAGTATTTTCAATAAAACACTTGCTATCCAAATAAATTATTTTTGATGTCCTAACAATAAAATTTTATATGGCTCAAGTTATATATAGCACAGTTTAAAATGAATTTGGGCACACTGGTGATAATGGAACTGGGAGTGCTACAGAAAGTTAATTCAGTACTTCTGTATCTAAGGATGCCAATGTAATTAAGGGCTGACATAAACTTAGTTTGATGCCTTCAAGAACAGCCCCCAAAATTAAATATAACCAGCAGTCTTCGCTTAACATGGTCTTCGGTCTGAAAGCACTAGTACTGAGAGTACTAGTATCAATTCAGGTTCAAAGCAATTGGATCTTTCCTGAACTCAGCTGAAAGTTATCTTCACCAACCACTTTTATAAACTAATTTCTTGAGCTAACATTACAAACTTATGTGCAAAAATTAAAGTGGAATCCAGCACTTACTTAGAGACGTAATAATTTAAACAAGCATGAGGAAATCACTTCAGAGGTCTGTTGCATTCTTCCCAAACTGGTTAGTGGGTTCACCATTTGAGCCTGATACTCAAGTTCATGACCTTTTTCCTGTTGGAAGATAAATCTATTACTACCCCCATTCATTTTCTCATCGAAAGCTGTCTGGCCACCTTATGCTGTATACACTCCAGGAATAAAATGATACTGCTATGATGATAATCTAAGGCAGTGCAAACAAGAACACACAGCATAGTCTGTTTTCTCGAAGAGCTCTTCGTGTTCTTCATTCTCCCCACTCTATCGCATGTTTTCAGGCTTCCTCATTTGCCATCTGGTTCCTGTTTCAATCTCACCTGCCTTTCACTTGGCTTGTAGCCTGCTTTGTTTTATCCCTCTTGCCCCACTGAGCACAACATGAACTCGCACAGTTAACTTTAAAAACCACACTGATCATACAGTGAGGCAAAAGGAATTTTACAGATTTTAAGACCAACGGGGAACATCGTGGTCACTCACCTTGACCTTCTCTGTCACACAGATGAATAAACCCAACGCAGTAATTTCTAGATTGAGCCTGTAACTTCAGTTTGACCAGCAACAGGTCATTAGAAAGGCCTTATAAAGACCTACCAGATCTGTATGACCACATACTTCAGTTCTGTCAGTCCCAGTAACAGCAGAAAATGACTGCAAAAGAAACAGTTGCTCAGGCTCAGGTTTATTCTGATGTTTACCATTAGCAACTACTTGGATGATAAAAATGAACCACTTAACAGCATCTGGACAAACAGAAGCCTGACAGTCCTAGAAGGGGATAGCTTCAGGGAGCACGTACAAGCAATATCTTGTGGGGCTGGGGGAATATATCAAATGTACAGGAGGCAGAGGAGCTCAATTAGAGCTTATCTCTCTAACTAAGAGATATTACTAGTCTAAGGCCTCTGCTCTTAACCTGTTTGCTAAGGTTGTTTTGATTTTTACTTCATTGCTCTGACTATCCCCTACTATAAGATCAGGTTTTGTATGGTCAGGCTGACCACTGTACATAGATCCTTACTCTTCATCGTGCTACTTTCAAACTTTAAGCATGTTCTTATATTAAACATACCCTTATAAGCAACCAATTTGGAGATGCTCCATTTCCCTGCTGGTGTCTGACTGCATCACAGCACAGGGCAGTTAGAACTACCCAGATTGATGGGCACCATTAACGTAGCACAGAGGACTTAATCAGAGGAAAAAAGGCACATGTGGTTTTCTTATCTTGAAAAAGAGAGTTCTGGTTCTTGATGGAAAATACCACCTATATATCAAATATAATGGACTTCAAGAATTTAACTAAACATCTCACTTGCAGGAAACATCAGGTGGAAATTTGCAGATGGGACATTAACTGAAAGGTAATGTTCTCTCTGCCATACTGAAATGTTACAACTGTCTGCGTGAAATAATCTATTAAGTTTCAAATGAGAGATTTAAGACATTTAAATATGCCTCCTACACACTTGCCTAAGCTGTCAGAAGTTGCAAACACCTACACATTTAAAATATGTAATTTACATGGCATACAAAGAACATCTCGCTTTTAAAAGTGGTTAGCATTAAAACTTACTACTGAAGTTTTCGGCATTTATGCATATGATTTGAAACACAAATAAAAATTCCAATTTACATTTAAGAAGTTTCTTCAGCAACTTGAGAAAGCAAGCACATGGAAGTATCCTACAAGGCCATTAGTCTTTTGCTTACATGGTTGCAGCCTTTCATTCTTCACTTCCTTTACACAGTGATTGTTACCATTATGTGAGGTGGAGATGCTGCTGGAGTAAGGTCAGTGCCAAAGGCAGATTGTGTCATTTTCTTTCACCAGCTGCAATACAGAGAAGGGCAGTGCTCATAAGCAACATGTGACCCTCTTTGAACACATGGAAATTATTGCTTGGGTTGAATTGCCTGACCATAGTGACCCAGATGTGTGCTGTTTTTACCGGGGACCGGATGTGTCCTGCAAGCAGCCCATCCCAGAGATAAAGCTGTGGGTTAAAAGCTAAAGCCAGACAATAAAACACCAGTGAGGTTTTTGAGCAGCCAAAGCCTCAAGCTAGAACTCAGAAAACAGAAGAAATCTACACTGCAGACAAAGCACTGGCTGCCCAGCCAGGAAGGCAACCATGTACCTGAAGTACTCTGTTCTGGTTCGGGTCCTGACAGGGTTTCTGCTAGGTCAGCCCTCAGCCAGCTCCATACTGTGAGTTCTGGAACCAGATATGTTTCAGCTTATACTAACTCGTAGGATTGCTCACATCACCTATCAGGTGCTTCCTGAGACACAGGCTTGGGCTATTGGTCAAATTTTTTATGCGCTGCACTAGTTCCGTGGCTCTGAGTGACATCTTACAGCCATGTCAAACTAGGACCAGACACTTTATCCTCTGTGGTAAGCCCATTACAGCTGATGGGGCAGCAGTGTGCTCTGAGTGCCGGAAAGCTGTCTTCCTCTATGTCAGAAGAGAGGAACCAACCACCCCCCAGAACCAACCAGCCCAAGGAACCAAGCACCACTGAGTCCTGCATTTCATAGCAACCCCTTTGCCAAGGTCTCTAGAGACACACAGAGCTGTGCAGTGCTTTGCTAACCTCACAGTGAGATGCAACAACCTTATGTTGGCTATACATACTTATCATGGCACACCTGCTTTGAACATATGGCAGCCACCCATCATTCCTAACCTGCCCACCTACATACACCTGCCTAGAGAATCAGCCGTCACAATGCTCAGGTTTGTGCTGAACACGAGTGCTAAGCTAAAGGAATGACTAAAGTAATTTGGCCAAGATTGTTTAAAATTTCTGCTTCAAAAAGTCACTTTGCAGATTTAAGGTCTTGTATCAGGAACAAGGTGAAAGAAGCCCCACTAGAGTGCCAATCATGCTTTTAGGTGATTTCAAAAAGCCAGAGTCTCTGGGTCCATCTGGCTCAAGCAGGAC
Organism: Myiotriccus ornatus; assembly: GCA_036023395.1. Lineage (NCBI taxonomy): Eukaryota > Metazoa > Chordata > Aves > Passeriformes > Tyrannidae > Myiotriccus > Myiotriccus ornatus. Next base: position 11,122,753 of record JAYRBT010000178.1, read on the forward strand.
ACACTTCCGCTTCTCCTGCAGCAGAGGTCTAAGCTTTCTTTAATGGATGAGCATGGTATAAGGTGCATGGCCAGAGAAGTGGCCAACACTAACTTGAGCTAGCATACATCAACCCTCCTGCATTTCCATTTCTAGGGAAAGGACGAAACTAAGCAAGCCTAGTATGTAGCTTATGGCTGGCCAAAAGCTCCTTTAACATCTGCATACAACTGGTGCTGGCCTTCACCCAAACTTACCTATGCCCTTGTAATCCAGATATCTACATCTAGGGTGACAGAGTGAAAAATCAAATCCTTGAGGATTCTTAAATTCCTCCATTTGCTCTCTGTCTACAGAATGATTTCTGCTGTCTCTTTTCACAGTTCATTTGTAGTTAGATCTGCGAATGCTTCCAGCAGCCAACTGATCCACAGTTACCTTATCACCATGCCTTCTGCTTGCCCTTGGTTCTGTCTCCAACACAACAAGTGGCAGTTCAGTGTACAGCTGAATTGGGCTATCAGGCTTGACACTGAGAGCTAGGGCTGGGAATACTGGCAAGGTGGAAATACTATTAACCTCTGACAGCAAAATAGATCTTACTAATTAGGAAAACTAAGGTTTGTAGACAAACACTGGCCATTGTTTTGTAACCCTTATTTCTAACACAATTTCAGTCTCTCCATACTGTTCCAGTCATGACAGAAAAAAAATGTAAAGAAATAAAAATTTTAAGAACTAGCATGGTTCACTACTACTAAGTTAAATGGTAACAACACTCATAAACCATTACCACGAGCAGCAAAGGAGGAAAAAAGGGCAACTGCAAAGGAGCTGTTGTTGAAGTACCTGCTGTATTTCAGCACCCTTCAGTAGATGAAGTCTTCGGGATTCCATCCTAACAGCACCACCTCCTGGTGAATGCTTTAAAAAAATCCCCAAGCAAACCTTTGCCAAAGAAATTTTTTAATAATGCCCAGTATACCAGGTCACATTTTAATTCTCTCCTCCTCCCTGCCTCCACCCTCCAATTCCAAGGATGCCATTCTAACTCAGAGCACATCTCTCATCCCACTAAACTGCAGTGATTACAATCCTTACTAACACATTTGCTGTCATTTGACACCTGCACTCCAGAAATTTTGGCACAGACTTGCAGTGAAGCACTGCAGCAGTTCCGAACCACTGCTCTGGCAAAAAAGTACTGAAGTTGCTGCTCTTGTGTTTCTTACTGTTTGTTATAACACAAGCTCATAGTTTTCTCCTCCTTACAATCAAATGACAGAACGAGTTACTGCTGCTTTCTCACAATCATAGCAGCTTCAAGCCTCAAACGAGCAAGACCCAACTTTACATGGGGCAAGACACATTATCACCTTAGTGAGGCTTAAAATACTCTGCAACAATTCTATGCACACATATTAATCTAAATGTTACTGAATGTTGCACAGAAGTTATGGAAAGGAAATTGGCACCATTAAAGCATGGATACCAGGAGGTACTGACCTTTCATGAACTCAGCCAGCAGAATGAAAAGTTCAAAGAGCAAGAGCTCTTGAATACTGAGAGGTAAACACAGGTCAATGAGAGATAAGTGACTCTACGTATAGCAGCATATAAGAGTAACTTGATCAGCAAATGACATCAGCTGTACGTACTTTCACTGCTTCTCTTCACATTGCGAAGTCAGACTGTGAGGGACAACTTTCTGGCACAGAGGAATCATCAGCCATCATCAGTATACATTTGGAAAGCTGACAAAATTTGTGGGGGAGCCCAGCTGGCCCTGGGCTCTCTGTAAGCTAGGATACTGAAGACGGAACTTTACACCTGGCAGAGG
>JAYRBT010000178.1:11124671-11151048 GCA_036023395.1 Myiotriccus ornatus
TGCTAAACCAATAGTGCATGTACATGTGTGACACCCAGAAGTGTATATAAGTAGAAGCACTGTTGTAATAAAGGGGGGCTGGTATCCCTGATCACCGTGTCGTCCTTGCCGTCTCCGACCGACGACAACAAAAATTAGCTACTTTTCAAAGCTTTACCGTACCAGCTGCTTCTAAAGAAAGTCCCAGACGAACTGTTGTGTAAGGCAGATCTTCCCAACATTTTATACTTGCAGAGACAGAGTTACAGTCTATAAACTTACCCCACACAGGTAGGAAAAAGCAAACCGTATAAAACACACACACAAATAAAACATGGCAAAAGAACACACCTTGTTCCAATGAACCATGACACATGCAGGCAAGGAGATGCAGAGCTGGGGCACAGTTGTAGTTATTGGAAGAGAGGTTCAGTTCCTCATTTGCCTCATAAACAATGCTGTTCAGCCTGCAAAATCCTGCTTCAGAAGTCAGAAAGGCAAGGACTGCTACTTAAAAGCTCCTGCTATTTAACTGTGTCTATTTTTCCAGCTGCTGCAGATCCTGTCATGTTACCCAGAAGTTTGGGAAGGGGAAGCTGGTGTGATGAACATGATACGATCCACAAACGCCTAGATATTATTGAAGAGGTAAGAGGGGTTGTGCTGGCTCCTGAACCTTAGCAGACCTCTGCCCTATTCTTTTGACCAAAGAAAAAGAATGATATTTCTAGACAGCATCTCTTCATTACCTTTTTCTAGTCAATTTTTTTTTCATATGTCATAGCTTGTAACTATCTATAAAGCCATTATCTCTAGAAATATATAATCTTGAAGATTCCAAAAACTCATCAACCAATCACTATTATGTATCAGACTTTTTTAAAATGTTTATAACTGTGCCTTTAATCCAACAATATCAGGCTAGATGTGGTACTGCAAGTGCCTTCAAGACTGATGGAGGAGTTTCTGCTCACCCCTGCTGACACTCAAGAGTTAAATGAATTCTATGACTGGGATTCTATGAAAGCTGCAAAGTTTGCGGGTTTTTTCCCCTGCCATCTTAAGCACTCCCAAGATACAAGCTAACTATTCTCAGCTGGGCAGTTGCCAAACTCCATGCTGTCACTTCTCAAAATGGCAATGTTACCTCTCTTCTGCTCTCTCAGCCCTCTTCTTTACACCCCATCAGCTCCTCTCATTGTCCACACAGATTCTTTTATTGGAGATGATGGTGGCTCAGAAATAATAAAGAATTAAAAACAAATTAATGTAAAGCTCCCTCCAAAAAGTCAAATGATGGGTTATTCTTCATACAGGAGTGCTGTAATGTAACTCCTGCAAAGCAAAGTGCTAGTATTTGGTGCCACTAGAGGCCAGCAGAACACAACAAATATTTAAACCTGCAATGCACAATATAAATTAAGCTAGCTGTTAGCATTATGGGACATTGGGTTTACACATTCCTTCCACTTGACCCTTTGACTACCTCCTTTTATCCATTTGTCTCCTTTGTTTCCATCAGAAAGTAATAAAAACAGTGGAGCACCTGGAATCAGAAGTCAAATCACTCCTCAACGTCATCAACAAGACAACATCAAACATCCCCATCATGCCAGGAACTCCACTTATAGACATTTTTGATGGTCAGTATCTAGCTGAGTATAACCTAAGCTGAAAGAAGTGTTACATATGTTATTACCAAATATGCCATCTTTTCTTTCCCAAGATGTGAACTCATTCCTTCGTTCAGTTAGGGTAGCTGAGGCCTCAGCTGAAATACTGGGTCCAGTTTGAAACACCAGGCTTCAACAACCACTAAAGAAAGGGCTGGAAGAAAAGGGGACAGGGGGCGCTGGGGACCACCACCACCAAACAAAGAAAAACCCAATCAAAGAGCTAGATACATGAGCTACACAGAAAAGTTGTTAAATTGGTGATGCTGAGTCTAAAGAAAATTGAAGTTGCCAACCAAAATTCACAAGACTGCCACAACAGCGACAGCTGTTTTCTTCCTCACTGCCAGAGAGAATAAAACAGGCAACAATAGGACAGACTAAGCAATCTTCAAGTCTCTTAGACTTTTAAGATGCTGTTATTCTTTAGCTTCATGTGTCACAAGATAAAGGAGGGCAACAAAATAAATTTAAAAAAAGTACTGGAGGTATTACCATTTTGATATCTTAAATTCAACTTTGACATGCAAGCCTTTCACACAAAATGTGCTTCCAGGTAGATGTTTTTGGAATAAATTAAACCACAACAGAAATCAGTTGGATGAGACTACCTATTCTACACAGCTTCTTTTGATGCTCTGTCCTCTTCATTCTCTGCCCAAATATCAACAGTGGATTTAATGTGGCAAGACACACTCCTGTGGAAAATAAACCTTTCCTTGTGGAAAGGTATATATATATTTTTATATATATATACCTTTCCTTGTGGAAAGGTATAAGCATCCACAGAAATGTTTATGAAGTCAGTTTTTCAGTGTTGGGGTTTTTGTTTGTTCATTTGTGATATCTGTGCATGGGCATGCCATAGTGCACTTACAAGACAGGAGGTGGGCTCGAAGTAGACAGTAGAGTTTATGCTGGTTTTTAGTTCTTGCAGTTGGCTATACTGATCTGGTCACCATGATTGATATGTCCTCACCAACTTTGTTACCCATTAAAATTTAGAGTTTTCTCTGAGGGGCAATAAATAAGTAACTAAGTAATTAAGTTACTCCCCTGCAATGGAAGGGATTATTCCAATAAAAGTGAAAAGTATTCCAGTAAAGCGTAACAGTGAATTTAAAATGGAACTCCTGGGTCAACCCCAGCACATCTGCAGCATATCTATAGTAAGTACTACTCAGATGGGGCTTGCCACAACTGCCAAATGGCTCAAGAATTACAGATCGGATCTTCCTTCTATGATTTTATGAATCAAAGTGACAATTCCCCACTTTAGAGTAGCACATTTTAAATGACATTTATCCACAAAGATTGATCCTGATCTCATAACCAAAAATAATTACATCAACTCTTCTTTATACAGATACCAGATGAGCACTGCAAAGACAGAAGACAGCCGAATATAACAGTGTGGTTGTCATCAACAGTTGCACTTTTGCTCATTTAATAAGCTTGTTTTTCCAGAATTTGTGCAGGGATGAACAATCCTCAGCTGTAGTTTGCCTTCTGTGTTCCTGTGCTTTATAATAAAAAGGTATTTGCTTTTAGACAGTGTTTCAAAGCTTTATATTTTAAATATTTCAGCAGCCCTACTTTATCAAAACAGCATTTCAAAAACAACACTGTCAGTAAGAAAACAAGATCAGGTGGTGTCTATGACTAGAGCACAGCTAACAAACTTGCCTGAATTCAAAACCTTCCTCCTTCCCTGGCAAAGAAATGAATTCTTGTTATTGGTGCCAACCAATGAAGATACATTTTCAGCTGCAGTTTCCACTCAGGACACGCTCAGATTGTCTGACAGAAATGAGTGGATGGAGCGGTCTGGCTTTGGACATAAGTCATGCTGCTGCCACTGACTGAAATAGGAGTCCTGTCAGCACATCCTGGTCAGAATCTGTCATGTGGACACACGGCTACCATATTCTGTAATCTCTACACCTTCCCCCTTGCCATAGTGACAATACAATCCAGAATTAAATGCATGATATCACCATTTTCTTTCAAGACAAACAGCAACAAAACTTCTTCCAGGAAAAAGGACCTGCCTGGCCCTTACACAATAGAGAGAGTGCATGCCTATGTGTGTGGAATAAGAGGAGTTTGCATGTTCCTGATTAACAAGCAGGCTATTCTCACTGACCTAGTTAGAAAAAACTCTTCCCCCCTTGTACCTTTTTCCTTTAGATGTTTCTATTTTTGAGAATGACGAGCTAGAGAGATGTCATCCATGCTAGCAGATAAAAAAAATTCAGAGTTCCGGGAATAAGATAAAATACAACATGCAAAAATGCAAATAATGAGCAATAACTACAGATTACATATATCATGTACAGACAATTGCTCATCAACAGCACACAAGTCCCAAACTCTCATTAACACAAGAGTTTCTAAATAATCTTGTAGATTCAAGCAGAGAACTTCTACGGAAAAAGAAAGTTACATAAAGCGAGTCATTACTCACACAATAATTCAACATAAACAAAAAAGCATAATTTGCGAAGATTTAGACAGCTTTAATTTCATAATCTCTTCTTACATACATATATTTAAGGCACAATGCAAAACCTTTAAACATTAACCATAGAATCCTTACTGCTGTAAACACGACTACTGCCTCGTGACAGGTTGCCTTCAGAAGAATGAAATGTGGAACACATCTTCCTTGAAAAGAACCAAGGAAAGAAAACAGAACTTGACAAAACTTCTTCAAAACTTCTTATGTGTCTTAATTAGACACAGAAACTCAAGTTGCTACCTCCGCATATCAGGGAGTCAGACAACCTGAAACCAACTCTGCATACCATATATATAAAACTTGCATTCAAATGGCATGCAATGTTTATACAAAACACCTTAAATCATACAACTGTGATTTTTGTTTTATAAAACAAACATTATTTCAGCATGATATAAGCAGAAAAGAAATAATGACCTGTCATTCATGGATTGCTGAGAGTGCTATACAGAATCCTGAGCAGATGGCACATAAGCTTGGTATTTTGAGCATTTTTGGCATTTATTACCTACTATTTTTGAACTGAAGATATATGCAATATTATCTTTTAAAATGCAATTGCTTTAGAAGAAACAGGTCATTACATATTTACTTCTGGAGAAACAAAGATGCTTTACAGCAAAACCATGAAAATAGTAGCTTTTTTAAGAAAAGCTCAATGCTCCATTTAGTCATTTCCACCACACAACTTGAGTAGGATTTTCCGGTAGTCTCCTGAAGTATCACCCTGGAAAGAAACCCAGAAAAAGAAAAGTTGAAGAACAACTGAAAGAGATGAAGCCAGGGCTGAAAAACTAGGAACTTTCTTTCCAGGGATGATTTGGCTCTACTTTTACATAAATAAGAAGCAGAGTTTACATACACATAACCACGTGCCTGCATGCTCCGTATTTACTGACACCAAGTTTTGACTAAGTTCAATCCATTAAATGGGTATGGCCTGTTCTGTTTCTGAATGCCAGAACAAAGGAGAAGTGTGTGAGGGAAAGATGCACAGCTTTCCCACCAGTGTCTCACTGCTTTTTACTCATACACTGGTGGTTACAGGACATGCAACTATTGCTGCAGAACCACATCTTCCAGAAGCACATCTTCAGAGTTACACACTTGGGAAAAGCTCCTGCTGGGTAATCCTCTGTGGCAAATGGCAGCAACACCATATAGTTGCTGGCAAGCAAAGCAAGACATTTGGCACACACCTATTCCTTCAGAATCTTCGCAGGATTCTTTCTAAATGCCACCAAGTTACAGCCCCTCAGCGTCAAGTGCAGAAGGAATAAACAGGGGCTTAATAGATCTGGCACCCTCATTACAAGGTAAATGAAGGTGGTACCAGTTACTTTCCTCCAGCTCTTACTACTCTCCCATTGTCCAGGCACCCTCTTGACTGTTGCTACAGCTCTTAACAGCAATAGGATGGTGGATCAAGTGCTAAAGAGTCTGAAGTTCAGTCTATTTCCAAAATCTTGTATTTTCAAGAGAAAGAGAAGGCAATCCTCTACAAGACTTTTAGGAGCTTTACATTCTTTCAACACACATACGAAGTAGAGCACCATTGTTACTCAGCTGGAGGACTGAGTGGCTTCTACAAGATCCTATTCAGGACTGGGACAGAGACCGGACTTGAAACCAGGTCTTTGAAACCCCTCTGGACCAATTTCTCTTTCCTTCCTTATCTGTTAGTTTCCTTCCCATCTACCCCCATACAAAAGCAAGTGCTATCTGTTCCCTGGCATGTCAGACTCCACTCTCCTGATGAATGCAGCAAGCCAACACAGCCAGCTACACTCAGAGCAGTTAACAGCTACTCAGTGACAGTATCCATGTTCTACCCCCAGAAAGGATGGCATGGCAGGGAAGATGAAAACTCCAAGCCTTACAGTGATATCTGTGTAGAGGGATCTGCCGTACATCCGCTTATATTCTGCACGTATGTCCAGCAGGTCAACCTCGCTGCGCGACACCATGATTCGGATCAGAGTCCTGTCTTTTGTTCCTGCTCCCTGAAATGAACAAAACAGCACTTTAATGTATTAATGATGTGTGGAAATGCTGTATGATACAGCACCAATAAAAATAAAGCTGGATGGCTTCACTTTAAATTGCGTTTCTCAAAGCATCCCCCCAAAAATGCCTGTTTGCTAGCATAACCCCACTGACCTCAGTAAGCTTGAAAAGAATTTGGCCTATCATGCTCCAACAAATTAGATTTCATGGTAGGGCACTAAGTAATTTCTCTGCACAAGAACAGTTTGAAAAAAAAGAAGGGGACTGACAGCGGTACAGGTGGACAGGAAAATTTAGTGAGTTTAATGGCCTATTTATTTATTTCTGCTAGACCTCCCTACTTAAGAGATACCACTTTCAATTACTTTTAAGCATATTTGTGTTTCACCAAGTGAAGACTTTGTTTTATGTATAATAGTATTCATCTCTCTGTTAAGTGGATCAAATTAGCTAGATTTTTCCAGCCTTTCATAATAATGACTGCATCCTGTTAGTCATCTGCCCACTAAAAAATGTAATCCCTTCAGATGAACAATTTATTCCAGTGAGCTGTACAAGAATTAAAAAAACCCCCACACTATAAGTTTATGTAACTTGTCACAGGCACCTACCTTCATTGCTTTCTGTAATCTCTCTGCAAAAAAAGCTGGTGTGTTCTTGAGACACTTAACTGCAAAAAGAAACAGTATTACAGAAATCAGGCATTCCTCCTCAATCAGAACTCAGTAATTTTTTTCAGTTTATCCTACATAGTTACCTGCTTTACTTTTACATAAACGTACACTTGATACAATGCAGCTTCCACTCCTGCTGCTAGTCACTGAAACGTTTTTTAATCCAAACAGTAGCTGCAGTTAAAACTTAAAGGACTGACACTTCATGGCTCAAAGTAAGCTTTTCTGTCACTAGAAACGATCTAGTGTGAAGCAGTCACAATGAACCTTCAAAGACTAATCACCAGATTCTTGCTCATGAAGGAAAAAGTGGGAATAAGAAGGTGGCAGAAGACTTGAAGGAACACATAGTACTCCTAGCTTCTTCTTAGTTCTGAATTTTCAAGCCATGCATGCGCAAAGTGTGGCAATTCGAGTGCTGCCCTAACGTAACTTGGGTAGCCACCTATGATAGCAGAGAATCTTAGGTGTTTCCTTCCCCATAAGGGTGAGCTGTCACAACCCTTATTTTAAAGTTTTATTTTAGCCACCAACTTCATCAGGACTGAAAAATTCCTAACATGCTCATTTAGTAAAGACTGGATTTTAGATTTAATTAGCACAGTTCATTAGAAATCTGAAAGAGCAAAACCTAAATCAAATCACTGTCTTGTTAATCAGGATAATGAAAGAATCCTCCTTCTCTCATCAGAATTGAAATCTACACACTGATGCAATGGTGGTTACAAGTAAACAATCATGCAATCTGTGGCAAACTAGAGAACACAGACCACACCTGACATTTTATAGCACAGAAGGGTATCAAAATCAATGACACAAAATCAATATAGAACCAAAGGGGTAAACCTAAATATTATTTCACAGCAACACACGTTCTATACAGGAAGAAGTACTTTTCTGAGTAGGAAAATGTAGATGAGAGATAGCAGCTCACCACACAACTGTCAATGATACATATATTATTATTAAAAAATGAATGACAAAATGAAACGCAGATTTCTGTATCACTGACTTTAGCTAAAACAACACACTTGCACTTTAAGATGTTTAAAGATGTTATTGTTAGTTACCAGTTGTATAATCCAGAAAGCTTTAAAGAAAGCAAAATTAAATATTTTCAATTAGAAAACCTTTTTTTCCTGCAAATAAGGTTCACAGAACAAATGATGTTAACATAGACTGATTTAGATATATGTATATACACATATAAATAGAAAAAACTCCACAAAATCTATTCAATAAAGGGAGTTATTCATGAATATTAATGACAAGCCTTGCTCTGAAGGCTACTGACTTGTTTGCAAGATACAGTCTCAGTTTTAAATCTATCTATATGGAGACCTGTCAAGTCACTGCAAAGCTCCATTAAGTCAAATGACTTCCAAACTCTGAGAATAAAGTTTCTTTACCAAGGCAATCTTTTTCTACAAACACTGTGATACACCTCTTTTCCCTAAGCTTGTTTTTTTAACAATACTTTCTGAGGTGACATATTTTGAATCCTGGAAAAGGTCTGCAAATGTATCAACACACAATTAACTAGACCCAGTTTGGGTCATTAAAAGACCAGTACAGTGCCACTGTGGCAAGCAGAGTAAGAACAGTAGTTACATAGTTCACATACGCACAAGTGAGGAGTGAAAAAAACTAGACTTTTAAAATTGATTCCCATTTTGCAAGATTTTGCTGCAAACTTCAATGAAAAAAAATTGTGTGTCCTAAACAACTGGCAGTTGAACCAATTACCCTCTCGTATCTCATTTCCAAGTGATGAAAGGTCATTTTTCCTATTTTGGTAGGAGTTTTAGGGGGTTTTATGTCTGGTTTTTGGTTTGTTTTTTTTTGTTGCTGTTTTTTCACTACATCACTATCATATTCAAAAACAAAAAAAAAGCACCTTTAAAGGAGGAGCTCTAGGTACCACAGTATGTTTACAGTAATAAACAGAAAAAGAAATAGCGATGTAAAGACAAAAGACAAGAAAGTGGCTCCCAATTACATCTAAAATAAAACATTTCAGATAAAACTACTACACAACAACTGGAGGCCTTGTCCCAACCTCATGGAAATCAATGATGAGCTCTGAAGGGACAACAGTAGACGTGAGGTATGATTTTTCACTCCTCAGTACTGGAGGCAACTAAAAACAAAGACTTAACAAATCTGTAAACACAGAAAATGTGAAAAAAATAACCCCTTTGCAATCAAATTTAAGTTTTCTTTCTATTAAAAACAGGCAGAGGTAACTAATCAGAGTCAATGCCTGTATTTTGCCGGATTTCCAAGGCTGTCCCAAATACTCCATTCTCAGCAGCTGACTCAGCAATTGGTATAGGTTCTCTTCATTTCTTAAAACAGTGTCAAGTACAGTTAATAATTCTCTCCTCATTTTAACACGTGAAATTTAAATTCTGTAGTTGCCTGCAGCAAAAGCCTGACCTGTCATTTTGAGGTGAATTAAGTGCCCTGCTTTACCAACCACAAGTGACTTCATAGAAAGCTCAACATGAAAAGTAGGAATTACTACCAACAAGAACATCCTTATCTGAAGCCACAGATGCCATCTGAGCCAATTCAGTTGTAGGAGAATACCAGAAATGAACCTGCTAAGATGGCACATACCTACAGCCAGCATGCCCTTTTCCAGGTCTCCAGACATTTCACGACATATGCTTTTCTCAATGTCCCGGTTGCACATCCTCTGGTACTCATTGAAGACTGTTAATGGAAAAGAGAGTTTTCAGGAGTTAGCTTTGCAAAAATAGGTGGCACTGGTACATGCTGGATGGCTTCACTTTAAATCGCGTTTCTCAACTTGATACTATAATATACACACGTTTTATCATCTCAAAGACTAATCCTGTGGTATCAAGCATATTGTTCCATTTACACCTTATCTTGCTCCTTGTAGCTTGTCTAGTTTTGTCCTTATTGTTAAAGGGTTAAACCAAGAAACCACTGTAAGGGAAATAGTGAAAATTCTTCTAGGAAAGGCTTTGGGTGTCAACAAAATTAAGAAGAAAATATTCAGGTTCTCATACACACCCCCTTTCCTCCATTCAAGCACCTCAATACCCCAACAGAACATGTTAAAAGTTCTATGTAGTTACTAAAACATTCCCACCACTACAGACTAATGTAACACCTAATACTAACAAGTAAGAGGGGAAGGGAAGGTTGCAAGTGTCTTGTGCACACACAAGTATGCAAAGCTGAAAACAACTTTGTTTGTCAATTCCTTTGTCAGAGAAACATTTGAACAAGTATGACCTCTATCTGCTCTGATATTTAAGAAAGATGACTACAATGTGTAGCATTCGTCCACCCTTTTCAAAGCAGAATTCAACCAACAATTCACTTGGCTTTTCATTGATATTGTGCTCATTTTACAGATGGGGGAAATTCAGGGGCAGAGTGGCGTTGTCCATTTTCACCATTACACGCAACAGAATCAAGTTCCTGATTATTCAGGACACCATTACCTGCTCTGAGGTGGGCCCTGCTTCTTGCACACAGAATGGCATTGAACTTGGATTCATCAGTTCCCAGACGGTTCTCTCCAGCTGCATACAACTCCTAAGCACACAGGGAATTCACACTTCATTACTCAGAAAGGTAGTCAGGCTGAACAGCTGATTTACAGATTTGCTTCCTTACAGCCTCTCCACTTTTTATACTTATTTCTTAGCTTATGTACTGCTGGAAAACAGGAGGAAGCAATAAACAGCAACTAATTCTAACTTGCCTATAATACGTTCTCCTTGCATTTCTATCTTGATGCTTAAGTGCTCAAACACAAGAGCTCAAGATTACTAAAGGAAGGGAAATTGTTTTAAAAGTACCTGAAAACTGTTCTTCCTAGTAGTCCTTACATCTAGCTTTTTCTCTACACCTCTAGGTGTGTTCTGGGACATTCTTGTCTTTTGGCTAAGGCATACTATGTAGAAAGTTAATTACATTGCTATTTAAATGACAGTAGTATGCTAAAATGAACCAAGGTTTTCCCTTTGCTATGTGAGGAAATGGAACATACAGAAAAAGTCACTGGGCAAGCATTACTAAGTCATTTGCTGCAAAAATCCAGAGTTCCTTAAATAACATACAAAAGCTAAAGTGGGTGTTAAATAGATTAAAATTTAATCCACGCACATAGCACCTCAAATCTCTTTGGGCAATTTCCTTAATTAACAGCACAGTGGCCTCATAAAATACTTGGAAAAGCCAGAGAGCTGACAGAATGGAAGTAAAATATCCTATGGACTCCATTCCCAAGAGCTTCATCTCTGTAATGCACCTACACAGCCCTAATGCTCTGTCACGGCTTTTCATATCACTTCCATCCACTGAAACTTAAGCACTATAACAGGAGAAGTCACAAGGTGTCCAAAACTAACAGTAAGCAGAAACCACACAGTCAAATTTCAGTGTTTTGAGTTCACTGTACTTAGAAGTGATGAAGCATTTCTACTGACCTGCACATCTCTCTGGACAAGAGCCATGTCAACAGTTGTACTTTCATCTCTGTTTCCCTGGAAGAATTAGAAGATTGAGAAGTGTTACTGATGGGCTTTGATGGGCTCCTTTCAAATTAAAAAAACAACAACCACCACCACCAAACAAAAACCAAAAACCAACCAACCAACCAGAAGTCCCCCCACTTACAAACACACACACAAACCAAATTCTAAAAGCCCGCCAGGCAAGTACCTGAGCAAGTGAAACTAAAAGCCTCTGAAAGTGTCCAGATGTGTCACTTTTTATTGCTTCCTCCAGGGTTTTCTTAAATTCTGGAAAAGAGATGCAATCATGAATCCTCATACATCCCTGCTCATTTCCTAAATTCGTATTATCAATCAGTGATTAAGTAAGAAAAAGAAGAAAATTTGACTGGAACAAATCTAACCTGCTTTATAGACCCTGTTGAGTTCCTGAATATGCTCATTACTGCGAGAAGCTAAGATTTCAATGAGACAATTTTCATCTGTGCCAACACCCTAAAACAAAGCATGAGGAGAAAACAGATTTGAGATTCTCATCTTTTTTCTACAACCCAGTATAAAAGTAATGTAATAAAATTATAGTAAAAAAATCAGAATATAACCTTGTATAGAAAAAGACAAAGCAAGTAATTTAAATATTACTTACGATGTTTCTAAGACACAGATATGTATTAAAGATACAAAATTGAACAGATAATTGAAATTAGGAAAACAAGCTTTCATTTTAAAAATGTCATCCTTCATCCCAGATTTAAGACATTTTAAGAATCCAGGTTTTTTACCATTAAAGAATAATTTGTTAATTCTAGCAGGTAACTATCACTAACTAATAGATGGCAGTTGCAATGCCAATACAGCTAATATTATTTCATCCTCATAGATAGTTTAATATTGTGACCAAAGATCATGTAAATATATGTACTGACCTTCATTCAAACATTGTCTTAAAATACAAACATTTGACCCGGTTTTCTTTAAAAAATCTATATGTTTATAAAATAGTCTTATTGCTATAAAGTACTCAAAACTTTCATAAATATTTTAGAAAAGGCTCAGCATGAGACAGAAAAACACACTTTTGAGATGGAAGATAAAAAAAGGGTACATGCTGACTAAAATGTTTATGAAACTTATGTTCTGAATTATTCTTGAGTACCAAGTGTGAAGTCCCTGGAAACCCTTGAGTGGGTTTATAACCAGTTCTATTACAGCTCTAAGAAAAACCCCAGAAATAAAGGCTCCCCATACAGTGGCTGGCTCAGAAGAGAGCTGCCTCAGTGCCTTACTCAAGACTATGTAACAAGTGAACAGCAGAGACTGTTAGAACTCAGTTTCTGCCTTTTTTGAGCATTTCTTTATCAATATATTTTTTGTTACAACACAAACCTATTAAATAAGTCTCTACCCTTAACCTGTGGGAATAACATTTCTCCATTTTACTATCATATACCTCCAGAAAACAGAGTACAGAACAGTCAAACAGTGGGTTGAACATCTTGACAGAGAGGAGGGAAGGTAAGTCCAAGCTTTTAAATGGCAACTAAATATTTTATCAGCTCAACTATTTCCTTTATCTTATAAATTTGTATCTCCTACACAAACCTTTATAGCTTCCTTGATTTCATAAGCATCAAACATCACAGGTGTCTTCATCATTGCCAAGATTGTCCTCTCAAAGTTACCTGATAGCTCAGACTTGAGATCCTTGATCAAATCCTAATGACAAGGAAAAACAAGGAAAAATGCATAAAGACCAAACTTAACATAAGTAAACATGAAAAATATGCATTTTAATTAGAATTCTTTATGCACAAGCACCAATAATGTATCTTCGAAGTAAAGCTGTTCCACATAACACTAAAACCAGAATAATGTAATATGTACATTGAGGTAATTAAGGTCCAATTAAATAGACTGCACAGATCAAAGAGCCAAAGTAACCATTTAGGAGAGAAATTGCTTTACATGTTTTATCTGAAACACTGCATGAAGAATTCAAGAGCACCCTGAGCAGGCCATGGCTTACAAACCATCTTCCCCTAAAGCTCTTTCCAATCCTTTTTTCCAAACACTAAGCCTTCTGATTTCCACTGAAGGAATGTAGGCTCTTATTCCTTCTTCCTTCTGTTGTCATGATGTATTTACCTTTCCATAAGCTGTTTTGAAGGACAGCATTATCTGCTGCCGTTGCTTGTTCGAACGACTTCCAAGACAGTCGATAATGGCTTGCTCGTCGGTTCCTGTACATGCACACAGACACCACAGAATGAGCACCGTGTCATGTGAGGACTCAGTTTTCTGTTTCCATTTGATCCTAACTCTTCTAAACCCAGCTGAAGGACATGTATGCCTTTAATTCACCTACAGTATCTACTCTCGTGTACGCCACAGAACTTTAAGCTTTACCCCCAATAAAACACAATAAGAACAAAAAAACCACACAAAAACAAACAACAAAAACCTAAAGGAAATTCATTATGTTGTTTATGCCTACATGAACTTCCAATAATTCTTCTGATAACCAAGGACAGTGACATGTGAACTATCCCACTCAATACATGCGTAACAATGGAGAAAGATCAGTGCTGAATCAAGCTGCAATTCTGCTTTTAACTGAAATGTAAATCCATAGACCGCTCACCTAATCCCTTCATGGCCTTCCTTAAGACTTCTGCATCCTTCAAGGGGTCAAAACCCGGTGCATCGGTGATCGTGCCTCGGTTACCATGCTAAAATGAGATCAAGTTGAGCTGCGTATCAGCACTGAACAGTTAAATACTGTGTTTTACTATTTTGGAAAGATGCACGCTGTTACCAATTTTCTTTTTGTTAGAAAAGTAATACAGAAAACTCATATCAACCCTACCTAAAAAAAAATTGCTCATTTCTAAACACAAATTAATGCAAGGTCAAGAAGGTTCACTGATATTAAATCTGCTGTCCAATAATTAAGGTTTAATAATACTATACATACAACTGGCAATATTTTCATAAAGTTAGGAAAGGCAAGATTCATTAAATTTGAATTCACTTTGAATCTTTCTTCTTGAATAATGTAGTAAAACACCATTTATTTCAAGTCATATACACCTATATTGTTCCATTTGAAAAGATTCTCCCTCTCTTCACTCAAACTTGTTTTCATAACTTTATTTTCAATCTGAGGATTGGTTTACACTAATACAATGAAGAAAATGTAGAGAAATATATATTAAAAAAAAAAAGGGTAGTGAATGCTCTTACTGTTACAGGAGAGACTGCAGGCCCTGTAGCTCCTGAGTAAGAGGGCATAGATGGATTCACAGCTGGACCTGGTGGATAATTTGGCATGGGCTGCTGCCCTGGGTAAGCTGCTGGTGGCTGTCCTGGGTAGCTCGCAGGCTGCTGACCAGGGGGTGGCGTAGGCTGGCCTGGGTATCCTGGGTAAGCTGGCATTCCTGATGGGGGATACCCCCCGTAGGAGGGCTGCTGTCCTGGTGGAGGTTGCCCAAAGCCACCTGGAGGGACTGGTGGATAACCCCCAGGTGTTGAAGGATACATGCCTTGTGGTGCGTTTCCTCCAAAGGTCCCTGCCAGGTTGGACGCCTGCAGTGACAGCCAATGCAGCAAGAGACAGGAAGGGGTACAAACAGCTGAGTTTCAGTAACGTGCTCAATACAATACAACCTCCCCCTTCACCAACACAGACACTTCCACATTTGCAAAAGAACTTTGCACTAATCATGTCTTACTGGCAAGCAGCATGGAAAAAACCTGCCTGTGTTCAGTTGACTTTTGCTTTACTGCAACCATCAGCTGCCATGTATCAAGAAGCAGAGCCAGACACATAACTGCGACTGCATCCCACACTACTCCCACCAAAGCACACCCATGGCCACACACCTCTGATTCTAAAAACTTAAGCCAAATAATCCCAGCAACACAAAACTGTGCTTAACCCTTCTCTGTCCATGGCTGCCTTGCATGATCACACCATCCCCTGAGTGCAAGGGTCTTCCTCTGGGCAACCTCTGGCTGTTTTATGAGACACTCGATGTGTTAGTTTACAACTTGAAGGATTTCACAGACTACATTTGGAAAGACTTCTGCAGAAACTGCCACAAAGATACACCACATCAACATCATCTCCCCACGTGACACACTCGACCCCTCTTCTACAGAGGGACCACAACTGACATTTAGTGACTGCAGTATTATCAGAAGCTAGTTGCTGTAGATATTGCCACGTGCATCCTAGATAGTTTATTGCTCATTTTGCCTGCTGGCTGCCAAATCACTTCATTTAATCACTGCCTCAGGAAGGCATCAATAACCCAAATGTCCTCCTACAAACTGCATTCGTTATGCAGTGTAACAGATTTCTGAAGACTGAAGTTGTCAGAAGTGTCACTTCTATTAAAAAAAAAAAATCACATTGGAAAGGCTGCATTTTCTTCAATCAACGTAAAAGGTTTTTACTTCCACCTGTTAAACATCAGTGCTTATAAGAGATGGTCAATCCTACATTCTTTTCAAGGATGAGTCATCGATACTTCCTCACTCTGACTGGGCAAAATCTGGACTGTGTTTGCCAATGTGAATATATTAACAAAGGATACTCTGTGTTAATAGTCTTTTTCCCTACTCCTCTACACAGCAAATGCTAAGTTATACTAGTTTTAAGCTAGACTAAATCAACATTTAACTAGTGCTCTGTTTTCCTAAAACAAGGAATAGCTTGCAGCAACCATCTTCTTCAAGAGATGATACTGAATGTTCGACACCTCAACAGATTAGACATAAAGGCACAGAATTCAAGTGATAAACTTTTCAGTGACAATGCCAGAAACATAACTTTGCACTTAAGGAAGTCACAGTAAAACACATTAAATGAAAGCACACTCACCATTCCAGCCATGTGGTTGGGATTGAACTGGTTGGCATAGCCAGACACATTTTCCAGACCAATTGGAGGTGGATTTGAAGGTGGATAGGCAGCACCACCCCAAGGACTGCTACCTGAAATCAAACACAGCTGTGCTGAAACAAAAAACTATACCTTTTTAAATGTCTTACCACTTAAATTTCTAATGTAATATGTGTTCAACACCACAGGAAGATCAACTGAAGAGGTGCAGGGTAGCAGTGCAATTATTACATAAAGAGAAATCTCACTGGATATTTCTAGTCATGTCCTAATCTGTAAGGTCTCGTTTAAAACAACTATAAACCTATTTCAAGGTTAATACTCAAGATTTAATACTATAAACACCATATTTTCACTAGAGAGTAGTTTCACCTTAACTACAAAGTTGTCTGGGGTATTCCAGTAGGAAGATATTATTATTTCCACTGATGCTGCTAATCTGAGAGATGTCCACAGAACACGGCAGTCCATTCACAAACACCCAAGTCATAAAACTTGGCTGCACACAGCAGTATGCTCTAACTTAAGCCAGAATACTCTGCTGAGAAATAGAATTTATCCTCCCTGGTAGTGTGGCTTCTCAGTGCACATCACTTCCCCTTCCTGAGTTAGCTTGCCTAACTCCACCCTGGCCACTGCATGGCTCCAGTCCTTTCTACCAACAATACTAAAAACTGTAAAGTACACCATGATAACCAAGCAATAGTTGCATATTTCATCAGCTTGGTATTATTATAATTGCTGCTCTTTTTAACAGCACTCTGCCTTCCATATACAACCTTAGAATGCAATCTGCTTAAGAATAGTGAATTAAGGATAACTTCATAATAAAGAGCCAAATGCTTTGTGGGATATAGTTTCGAGTAGTGTGACTGATTCCTCCCCATACTTGTTTTTCTCCCCAGCTACCTTCACGACTCAGTACCAACAGATCCTTGGATACTTTCTGAATTTTTTCAAACTTTGACCATCTCCTAGTGCTGTGTGCTTCATCTGAGATGAATGAAAATGGACTTTATATGAGCACATGGCAGAACACACGTATTAGATAAATCAGAATCCCCAGCCCAGATGAAACAGGACTTAACAAGAGCATACAGAAAGCTTTGGTGAGTCAAGAAAACACCCTGCAGTCTTATTCTTTGTCCATGCCACCTTTTATCTCCAGATGGGACCACCACTACCACTTAAAGTTTATTTCATCTAAGCAACTTACCTGGGGCTGCTGGTGGATATCCACCCGCTGGAGGATAGCCTGGGTAACTCATTGCAAAGATCTGAAAAATACGTGTGATACAGTTATTTTCTGTAAAGCTTCACTCATTACACCACATACAACTAAGAGGCAACATGTATGCAGTAGCCAACTACCAAAATTTAGACAAACTGCCCACTTTCCCCAGGTTTTTCTCTGAGAAACCTCTTTACTGTTCCCTTTTGCTGCACTAATAAACACATTCCGATAGCTATGCAGTTGCAGAGTCACTCCTCAGACTACTCTTCTTATTTGTTCCAGTTGCTACTTATTGCTTACTTGGTCTATTCTATTGTTAAGGATGTATTACTTGAACATGCTTCCTTTATTGAGCTATTAAAATCTCCAGAAGTTTGCAGCCTATACAGAACACTCTGATTAATCAAGAGTAGAAAATCATTTGACAAGCAAGTTACATCTCAAGTGAGTAACTGCGTAAGAAGTGTTAGAAGGCATCTAAATGCAGACATCTGCTAAAGTGCAGGGTCAGAGTAAGAAGCACAAGGGATACACCTTCATGCTTACAGCGTTGTCATAAAATATGAAGGGTTTAGTGATAGGATAAGATCACTAGAACAAACTGGATCTCTCAAAATGGATAGTGCCTCTGTCAGCACAGAAGTGCACAGAGTCATTAGATGTTCAAAATAGAACTGGAGGTCAAAAAGGAAGAACAGCTAAATGAAGGACAAAATTAGAACTGTCTTCCAGAATAAAAAAGGCCTTATTTTCAACAAAACAACTCCCAGGAACAATGGTTGAAAGTAACTCAAGGAGCCTGTTCCAGATGAAGAAAACCTCCACACTGAATCTTAACTTTTTAGAGGTTATTTTTAGTGACAATTCCTATTGGCTGTTTTTAGAACTGCTGTGCAAACTATCCCTTTATTTTCTTTTCCCTCTTTCCCCTAAAGCATTACCTTTTGCATCTGGCTTGTTTTGCCATGTTTTGGATTTCAGCTGTGCAGTTTTTGTTTTGGATTTGGTTTGGGTTGAGGGGGTAGTGCTGCTCTTGTGGAATTGTTTTCATTTTGCATAATCACGTTAACTTACTTCCCTTTCTGGTTTTGCATGGCTCTTTGCACAGCAACAGTGGAATGGAAAAATACTCTTTTTTATTTATTTATTTTTTTTTTTAAGTAAAGAAAATACTATCAGGGAATCTTCACTTTATTTAAAAACTGTTTGAACTTCTTGCTGCATGCACTAATTTAAATTTAAAGAGAGAGAAATTACCTAATAGAAACTGCAACGAACAAAGGAGACCAAAAGTTATAATCCTGCCTTACCTACTCCAGTATGTAAAGTGTCTAACAGACTCAGTAAGCAAATACAGCTTCTCAGGAGGTACAGGTGCACAGGACTGGAGAGAGGTCAGAAGAAAAAAAGGTAAAAAAAAAAAAATCAAGAGAAGGCAGCCTGGCACTTCAGATCCTAACTCAGTAATAGTCTTGACATAATAAAGGATAAAAAATAAAAAAGAACAATTATTACCAAGTTACTCAAAAAACAAACAAGAAACCCACACACAATCTGGATTCTTAGCATGCATAATGTCAATGTGTACATTTTTAGATACAAATTATTATAACACTGAAATGAATTTTATTTCTTCGGGTGCAACCGTAATTATTTTCTTAGTTATTTTTTAGCTTCACATGCAAATACAATAATGACAGGATATTAAAAAAAAAATTTAAGACACCTTTTGAATAAAGCTTTAGGTACAGATTTAAGGCAAAAGGTTTGTTTGTTTGTTTTGTGGTAGAGGGTGGGATAGGTCTTGTTTTTCTTAGAAGGGTTGTTTGCTTGCTTTTAATCCTATGTAGAATGTTCATTTTAAATTGAAAAAAAAAAAAAAGATTAAAAGAGCCTTTTGGCAATTAAAGCTGAGGTTGAGAAGTAACAGCTAATTTCATTAGCAATCTGAAAAAAAAAAAAGTTATTCTCTCTATAAAAATGTTCCACTTGCTTCTTTCAAACACTGTATTTATCCAGGACCTTTCCAAGGGGAAATTCTCCCAGACTGGTTTGATTCCAGGCAAACTAGATCCACAAACACACTGACTTCTCATGTTCAAAAACTTCCCTGACGACCACCTTTTCTGTAGTTCACCGAGTCTCTGTTGGCCAACACTCTAACTTAAGAAATATTAACATAGAAAGGTAAGTTTCTCAACCATTCCCACAACATTGTCTCCATATCATCTTCTAATCCCATCTTCCAAACTTTCTGCTGCTAAATCCACAACACCTTACTAAAACTGTTAGTGACAAGCAGCACTTGGCTGCTGACAACAAAGTGATGACACAGGCCAGGAAACAGAAGACACAGAAATCCACCCTGCTATACAAATACTGCGTGGGAGGATGCAGGAACAGCAAGGTCTGTGTTTGCTCAGTCATAAAAAAAAGTAGTGCACATGAAGAGGAAAAAATCCAAACCACCAAACCACACATGGAAAGAAGGAGTGCCCTGAAGGAAATACCGAACAAATACTGTTAAGGTCCTCTCCCCATTTCCAATGTTCAGTCCTGGAGGTCGACCTCAGGACTCTAAATAAGACCTGAGGTTTTACTCCCAAAGTGAACACTGATGGCTATCACTGGAAGCCATGAAGTGCTCAGGCTCTTGAGCATTTTCCTGCTGCTTGGCAAAGGTAAGAGGAAACAGACCTGTTCGTAAGAGATTAAATCTGTAATATACTTTCAGTGGGAATCTTGAAAATATGCTTCCCTAAGACACAGTACGCTAGAAAAAGGACTACAACTGGAGAAATTTGTAACAGAAATACAAATTACATGTAATGATGGCAGAAGTATAGAATAAAATTGTGAGGCTGCCAGAAAACTTCTGTTTCAAGGTACAACAGAAATAAGCTCAGCAACTACATTCACGCCCATTGCTGGAATTTATTTAGTGGCTGCTGTTCAGGTTCCAGCTATGCCAAGGTTCAAATAATTTGAGGACAAAAAAACGGATGAGAAACCACGACCTTTATTTGTCAAAAATAATTAGTTTAATTATGCCCATTTCACAGGGAACATCGAGTAAAGTGAAACCCTTGGCCTTTACTCCTCCACGAGGTTAATTACCAGGATACAGTAGAAAAGGCAGCCTAAAGCTATAAATTACAGTGCCTGCTCCGAGACTGATCCCTGATTGTGAAACCAGGAGAACAGAGTTTATCACCTTACAATATGCTGTCATTTTTCATCAGATATGAACTGAGGCACACACCACTGTGCTTTTGCAAGACGAGGACAAGCCACAGTCAGCATCATACCAGCTAACTGCTATTTTACGAGCCTGAGCAAGATTTATCTTTGACTCATGCACTGCAGCATACAAGTTGTTCTCTCTTGTACCAGGTGAAATATTTTTCATCCTGACAGATAAAAAGCCCTGCAATTTTAGTTTCTCATTAAGTCTTCTGTGTATGTGACTCCCTGTCTACCCTTCCTTTCACTATCAAAAAAATTTATTTAGTAGAATGGGTTCCTCTTCCAACAGGGCTGAGTTCATGCCACCCAAAACTCAGGAAACTTCTTTTACACAGATCTTATCACTCGTTGTTCACCTTTACTGGACTTCACCCAAGAACACATACTTAAAGAGTACTAATATATCATCCACTTCCTACAGGAAAAGTTTCCTTAAAAAAAATGCAAACCAGCTCTGAATAGATGGCAAAACAAAACCAAAATCAAATAAGGGTTTTTTTTCAAACGGTCCATTTCAATTGCTTGTTAGTTTTGCAACTTGGAAGCACTACCAGTTTCAATGATCCTTCTAATTCACGTCATCATAATCATTACTATTACAGAAATACTTTATTGGAAGATAATCTAGCACTCTTTGACCTGCTGGCATAAGCAGGGAACAGGAAAGAGCACCAGAAAATAACACTTGCAAAAACTTAGTCAAAGTAAAGGAGAGCAGTTGCCAGTCCAACAAAGAAAAGTTGTATGGGAAGACAGACACATAAGCCACAGTCAAGCTACAAAAATGTTGAATAAGAACATTCCTGCAACCTTTTCAGTGACAGAAGTCCTACACATATGCTCAAGGCAACAAAACCCAAAGAACTCAAATGAATTGAGCTGCAAGGACTTTCAAGATCCATGTGCAGCAAAAACATGAGTTAATTCCAAGAGGGTGATTTCACTCTGGCTTCCTACTCTGCCCTGATCCAAGTGTTTCCTTCTGCAGCACACTCTTGCAATATTGTCCTTGGAATATTTAAAATACAAGTCAAAACATATATGACAACACAAATACACTCTCCAAACAACACAAGAAGCAAGAAATAATACCAAATTAAGTTTATGAAATGTTTGAAGAAATAATGGAATGAGATTGTTCTATTTCAAACTCATAACTTGTTATAGAAATAATTTGTTGCAAAAACCAGTCATGCTATAAATACTCTGAATTATGTTTCCAATTGACTAATGCCTCAGGGATTTACGCTCTATTTTAAGTTCCATCATGCAAGAACAAATTTTTACATCATTTGTGTAAGTCAGAATAGGTACATACCAATTACCAAATGAACTAATGCAACAGTGTAACATTCGGTACCCTAAAACAATTACTAGAAAAATACCTGACTGTTCATTTCACACCGAAGATTTTTTAATTAGTTTCTGTGCCCAAGCCTGAAGCACAGAGCCAGGGAGTGGCCCCACTGCAAAAGCAGGAGGGCTTCAGCGTTCCCCAGCCCTGCGAGGCAACAGAACAAAAGGACAACAAAAGTCCTCTGACAATACTTCCCATAGTTGCGCTGTTTGGGCTGCAGAAGAAGCCAAATAACAGCAAGTCGTCTGAGTGACAACTCCCAAAGACAGCACCCTGACAGGACCTTAGCTAAAGGCTGTATGGATGTACCATACACTGCGCACAAAACCTGTGTGCCCCCCACCAGGCTGACAGACTCGAGACGCCACAGATGAAAAAGAGGTAAATATGAGTGTGCAAATACATCAACTTTTTCTTAAAGGCAATGGCTTTCATGCTTTCTAGACAGGGAAGGCTTACACACGCAGCTGTCCAGCAACACCAGGAAGATTACTACTCATCAGTGAGCAAATGGACACGCCCCCTGTTCATTTCACACTGTAAGGAATTACTGATTTACAGCTCATTAATTCTTTCCAGGAACAGACTTATTCAAGAAAAAGCCAGTTTAGGGTAGTAACTAGAAAGACAGGTATTTCACAACAACCATAAGCAAGCAATGTGAAAAGAAAGCAAGACAACAGCCTTCAAACCTAGTCTGTACTCGAGATCAGCATGCTTTGGACCTCAAAGGACACTACTGAAAAATAAGTATTTCTTCCTAAATCCTAACATTTGTAAGATGCATTTATTCTCCTAGCTAGTAGAAAACCCAGTATTTTTAAAACACTGTTAAGTGTAGCCAATAACCAGTTACTCAGACTATAGAGAGGTGCACTGTTTACATAATAAATACAATGTTCCAAGCTTAAAGTTATTTCTAGCAACAATAACAGGGATATTCGTGCTGTCTGCTTCAGATAACTTAAGAACCTCATCTAAAGCAATTGGCAAGCCCATAGTTGGAAACTAATGTGCATTTTTACCCATGTCAAAGGTCTTTGGGATGCAGAAATTAATCACAGCGAGTATCATTTCACATGCATGTTGACTGTATGGCTACAGTAAAGTTTTAGCACAAACAGAGGCCTCACTTAGATTTTTAATATGGGATTGGTTTGTTTGAGAGTTCTTAAGCCTGCCTCCAAAAGCCTGAATTAGATGCTCACCTCTCCTACAGATGAACTGAATTAATGACTGCAAAAAGAAAGGAAATGGTGATGTCCGCTGCTTCATCAAGAGAACAACTGAGCTAAAGAACAGAATGACCTACCAGTGACACTTCCCCAATGCCCTCAAAAATCCCACCACCCACACTTTGTACCAGAAGGAAAAAAAAACCAAAAACACAACCAAAAACCAAAACAATTTTACCCTTCCCTCAAGACAGTATCTCCTCTCTCCATCAGAGAAAGCATAAAGGAAAAAAGGCGCTAGTGTCTGGCAGGGAGTTAGTTCCCTTTGTGTATCTTAGAAAAGAACATGGTTACGTTTCGGACAGCACAGACACTCTGCACTGTACAGAGAACGGCCAGGTAGAGAGGCTGTGAGGGCTTGCGTT
Organism: Myiotriccus ornatus; assembly: GCA_036023395.1. Lineage (NCBI taxonomy): Eukaryota > Metazoa > Chordata > Aves > Passeriformes > Tyrannidae > Myiotriccus > Myiotriccus ornatus. The sequence continues at coordinate 11,148,368 of JAYRBT010000178.1, forward strand.
TGTTTTATTCAGTCGAACTTTACACAATCTAGTCACTAGCACTGGTCCACACTCAGCACCTGTGACAGCTGAACAGTATGGATACAATTTCACACATACAAACAAAAAACCAGCTGCTAAGCACAGGCAGGATTGGCTGCTTGGTCATCACAAGCATGTAATAAAAACCGTGTCCTAGTCGGACATGAGTGAGTCCCTACTCTGACCCATAAGTGACTCCAGGCTTGCCCCAGCCAGGATCTAACCTCTTATCAAGATTCTGCAGTGAGCTCCGATAAAATCTGGAACAAACATGGAGCAACAATAGAAGCTCTATTGTTATTGCTGTCCTTTGATTTGCTTATCTACGACTTTTACCACTGCATTACATTCTTCCCAGCTTGGGCAACTGCCTGAAGGAAATTCAGCATTTACATCAGACACACCTGCTTTCAAATAAACTGGCAAAACCAAAGGGACGACCTTCCCTTCTGTGCCTGACAACAACTCCAGTTTCAAATGGGTGAAAGTGTTGCTGAGGGGTAAACATGCAGCTTTTTCTTTTTTTTTCCTCCAAAAAAGTCTTTTACCACATTCTTCAAGAGAAACTCAAAACAGAAGTCACTACACACAGCTAAGAAGTCTCTGTCCTTAGTTCCAACAGTTTACATAATACATTTTTAAAATATATCCAATAAGAAACATGTTTCAAGGTAGTTGACATAAATGTATGAAATAAAAAAAGAAATTACACTGGTGCCATTATTCAGTTGTATATTTAATGTAACGGAAGCCTTTAAGTGCAATTTGAATCTGACAGGAAAGTTTCTATAGATGATTATACAGAGCCTTGGCTAAATATAAATGAAACTTTCAAATTGTTCAAAAGCCCTGCTATTTCTGTAGCCACAATTAAACCATCTGCTGTTTTCAATTACAACTCTCCTTTAACTTCAGCTTCCTTTTTTTATCCCCAGATCTCTATCACAGAACTAGAACTACATAAGCTCTGATTAATGCAATATTACTGAACAGACCCTCTGGAAGCTCCATCTTTTGAAACCTGCTAGAGGTCTAGGAAATGGCATCTCTGTGAACTTCAAAGCAGACAGACTTCTTGGCTTGACTTCTGTAGTAGATCGAGTTCAGCATTTTAAGTTGTTACCTAACACTACATCTTTACAATGTTTTTTCTTTGACTGCATAAAGGCCCCCCTGAAATATATTCATCCCACTGCTGGTTTCATTATATCTTTTAGTGACTTTTGACATTTCACAGAATTTCCAGTCTAATGAGTCAAAACTTCTGGGGACTATAGAGAATAAGCTAAAGAAGCAACAAAGCGTATGAATGAATGTGATGGCTACTCCAGAAACTTTAAGTACAGATTCATAGAAATATTTTGGCCTCTGACGTCAGACAAGAGAAAGATGCATAAATATTGTTGACATAAAATCATTAGGCCCTTCAAAATCTTGCTGAATCTTTATGGTATTCTATACAACAAATTCTCCCAGTGCTTTGGGAGCAGGAGGGAAAGAAGTCACAAGAAGTAGCTACAGAGGCACTTTCAGGAAGAAAAAAATTCAACAGAAATGCAGTGGGGACAGGACCACAGGTGAAACGGGAAGCAACGCTCAGTGCAAGTTAGCCTGCTGCATCAGTGGGAGGAGAGTGGTCCACATGACTGTCACAGCAGCTTGAAAAACAGAAAATTATAGAAATAGCCAAGCTATAGGGAAGCGTTCATACACTCAAGTTTTACAGCAGCCATACATTCACGCTAGTTTTGCACCGTTTCTGATGTTACCACGAGTACTCCAGTAAAGCACTGACTCACTCAACAGAAAATAACTGTGCTAGGGGTTGTCAGAGAATGAACCTCCCACCTGCTATGGCGGCCAGGCTTTTAGATGCATAAACCCTAATAATCAGCTCCTTCATCAAAACACACTGCACCAGCACTTTTCTTCTCTCTTGCCAGTCTGCTTTCTCTCCACACCTTCAGCTCAGTCTTTCTGCCCCAGCGCATCTGGCTCCGTTTTAGGCTGAGCTGCCTTACATGCTTCTGCCACTCCCTCGAGAACGCTGCCCCTCAGCTGTCCCTCCCTATCAGGAAGCAGCTTCCAGGAACTAACATTAATCTATGAAAAAAAGAAAGACATACCCCACGAAAATACTCCCTTCCTGCCCAGACACAGGATGGGGACAGAGAGGAACTTCATCTTTCTTCAAGATGTTTGGTGGTTGGTTTTAAGAGTCTTAAGTGTCTTGAAAGCACTCTAAGTACATGTCGTAAAAGAAGGAGTAAAGTATAAGAAGTAGTAAAGTTCTGCAGTTTGCAGAATGGGACCTTCAGGGGAGGGGGGTAGAAATTTAAAAAAAAAAAAAAAAAAAAAGCATTGCGTAATGTCCAGCCTACCATCTTAGGCTGCTTTCTAACCGTACACATCAAAATTACAAGCTCGAGATAAGATACGGGCACAGGCAAAGTACCGAACTGCAAATACAACAGCAAAACACCCCTTCTCCTCCGAAACCACTCCATTTCCCCGGGAAACAACCGGGGAGTCCTTTCCCACCAACCGCGGAGCTCCAGCACGCCCCGACGGCCCCTACGCCAGCCCCGGGCCGCTGCCCGTCACCCCGGGCTCCTGCCCGTCACCCCGGGCCGCTGCCCGTCACCCCGGGCTCCTGCCCG
>JAYRBT010000178.1:11151148-11162740 GCA_036023395.1 Myiotriccus ornatus
CCGTCACCCCGGGCTCCTGCCCGTCACCCCGGGCCGCTGCCCGTCACCCCGGGCTCCTGCCCGTCACCCCGGGCCGCCCCCAGGTCCCCGTCCCTGCGGGGACACGGCCCGGCCCCGCACACGGGCTGTCCCTCGCCCCGGCCCCTCCCGGGGTCGCGCCTACCGCGGGTGCTCGGTCCCCGCCGCGGCCGCCGCCCGTCCCGGCTGCTCGCTGGCACTGCGGGGCGGGGCCGGGCAGCGCCAGGAGGAGGAGGAGGAGCCGCTGCGGCCCCGGCTCCTTCGCCCTCCCCGCCGCGGTGCGGGGGCGGGCCGGGCCCGGCGGTGCGGAACCTGCCGGGGAAGCGCCCGGGCCGCGGCTGGAAACTGGAAACACAGCACAGCGGGTCCGACCGAGGGGCGGCTTCCAGCGAGGGAGCCGTTTGATAAGAAACAAAACACACGGGGGGGAGTGGGAAGGAGCTCCACCCTTCACATGGGCGTCCTGGGCATTCCCCGAGGGCACAGCGTAGCCGGAGGGACCAGGTGACAGGGCTAAACCAAGGACGCTACGCTTCAAGTCAAGGTTGTAACATCGGATTTAAACCCAAAACCGGACTCTCTCAGCAAGAATTCATAAGACCTTTCAGAAAACATGCCTTCCAGGCAGGGTGGGACAGAAACCCCCGTTTTGTCATATGTTATATACGCGTTCCTTGAGTAAAATTCTACAAAAAAAATTAGAGGAAGGAGATCGTTCACGTTGACCTTTTCTAGTACAAGCAATGCTAGCTAAAGGCTTCAATAAACATCTTTTTTTTCCTACATGCATTCTTTTAAGATGAGTGAAGTTGCTCACATGGAAGCATTTAGAGGGACAAGACAAAATAATAAAAAGGAAAAATAAAAAGGACTAGCATTTTCCAACTACATTTTGTTTGCCAAGACACTAATCAAAAATAGCAAGCACAGCATTATCTGACTGAATCAGAGCATTATACAACTGGGGTGGGGAATGAACTTGTCCTTGCAGCTGGGATTTTTGCCAACAGGGTCCAGAACGTCCTTTCCACCACTTGCTTCCTTAATACATATGCGTTCTAACAGGTGATGTCATTTAAAAGGAAACTAATTTGGATAGATGTGTCCATGCTTCTTACAGCATACTTGCTGTTCGACCACTTCATATAGTGACTGTGACACCATGTGGTACAGAATACCCCTTGGGTCAGTTGCAGTCAGCTAAACCATGTCCCCTCCCAGCTCCCTGTGCACCCCAAGCCTCCTCGGTGGTGGGGTGGGGTGAGAAGCACAAGAGGCCTTGGCTCTATGTAAAAGCTGCTCAGCAATAACAAAAACATCTCTGTATTATCAGTGTGTTCAGCACAAATCCAAAGCACAGCCCCATACTAGCCACTGTGAAGAATGTAAACTCTACCTCAGCCAAAACCAGCACATTGGCTTTTTGTGGTTTAGCACGAATTATGAATTTATACCCACATTATTTTAAGCCTTACTGATATAAATACATTTCTGATTAACAGGCAGAGCTAAACATCGACACAGGTTTTGATGCAGATGAAAAAATGAAGACGTGCCCACAAAATAGCTCGCATCGAATGAAGGCCAGGGATCTTTCTCCTCTCACTATGCTGGTATTGCTTCTCTTGGGAGTTAACTCCTCTCACTTGTGTCAGCCAAAAGAGGCCACATGAACTCTAACAGAAGAGTTCTGTTAACCAGAGTAATTTTGACTGAAACAGGTTAGGAGCCATTCAGGGGAGCTGCTACTCCCATCGGATGAGGACACAGTGACCCTACACAAAGGGTTCCTTCTTCTTCCATCAGGATAAGAAAAAAAAAAACAAACCTGAATTTCTGCAACTTCAGTACTGCTATTTTTTCATGTAGAAAAGCCCTTTGAGTATCATGCCTAGGGTGGAAGGGATGTATGAAGAAGCTTGTACTGCTGCAGCCAGCCTGGTATTCATTCCAGACCAGGTTGTGCTCACTTTGAAGTCAATTGCAATGTTCCATGGATTTAACCAAGGTCCAGATTTGGCTTACTTCTGTAAATCCCTCTATTTATCCAGCCTCAGTGACTGGAAGTCCCACACCTTTGATGCTGCATTCATAAATGGAAAACTGGATTAGCTATGGCAGCATATGGAATATTCTTCTGACAAGGGAATCAGTGTTTGTAAACCTCACTACTTGTCATTTTCAGACAGTCAGGGAATGAGGCATTTGCTTAATGTATTTTATTTTTGAATATTTTTCCACAGGAATGATAACCTCCTAGCCCACACTTCTTTGGGAACTTTGGCTTGAGCAAATCCCTCTCCCTGCAAAATTTGTTATGGGCAGCATAAAGCCCACTTCTGCTCATCTTCGGCAGCATTACATCGGATACTCCCGCAGAGACATTCACGGAATAGTTGCTGCCAAAAAGGGACAAGGTCACCCTCTCCTTTCCACTGTTTTCTTCCAGCCAGGCTTTCTTTGACCCTATTAGATCAGCTTAACTGTATCATGGTTTCCTACCAGCAGGGTAGATCTAGGAGCCTTAATGTTTCTGACTAGGGCTGTCCTCTATATCTTTGTAACACATTTAATCTCAAAAGTACATTAGAACAGTTTACCAGTGAAGTAAATATCAAATCACAATTGGACAGACTACTTCTCTAGAGCATAATGTAACTGCAGGCACTTTCCTTAAGAGTTTACAAGAGGAAAAGTGCAAAAATGTGCAGTATAACATACAGTGTTACATGTATTTATTGTATGTATATTGTATACATACCTTTTAAGACTGGTTTTCAGTCAGTTCAGTTTAGGAATCCTAAACCCAGCCTGGAAGTAGAACCACTGCAGCACAGAGTTCCTAAGGTAACTGTGGCAGCCATGCTGTGCAGCTAATACAGAGAGGAAAACAAGAATATTTACACCAGTTAAAGTTACAAGAAGCCTACCAGCAAGTTTTAATACCCTTTTAATTTTTTTCAGCCTTCGGGGGTTTAATATTTAAACTGGCATTTAACCACGATAGAACACCCAAACCTCACGTGCCATGCAATTGAACAGAGGCTTATTTTTACTGATATTAAAACCTGTCACTCTGTATTAGGATTTCAAATCAAATGCATGTGGACAGTGATGCCACAGTCAGGATAAGACAGCAGAAATGAGGCCTACAACCCTTGGTGTTGGGATAGGTGAGAGCTGGCATGTCATCTCAAGCACAAGCATAGTCATACCGACACTGTGCTGATATTGACTCAGTACCAATTCAAACAGAGAAGCCTTTGTGGGAGAACCCACAAAAATCACAGCAGCATTTCCTGCAAGCACTGCATTTTCCTAGTGCCCCTTCCAAACTTTAGTTCCAACCTTATACATTTCCAAGTGGATTTGTGCCATAACAGGACACAAACCAGAACAGAGTGATGGAAACTAGTACAATAACTAACATCAACACTCCTGATTTCACAGGCACTCTCTTCCTTTTTTCCATTTTCATTTTACAGCATTTCATTTCCACTGCTAAAATATTCCACTGGTAAAAACTCAAAAAAAACCCCAGAAACCCAACAAAAAACGATCTGGGTGTTTACACACTAAAAGCAAGAAGAAAATACAAAAGAAAAAAATAAAATAAAATTTGCAAGTATTATAACACCGTCTTTCAGGCAACCTAGGAATGCTGAGTACCAGCCAGCCTGTGGTGTATTTTTGGGAGTTCTAGCCTGAAATCTGAATGGTCCAGATTACCCCACAGGCTTCCTGCATGAACTTGATCAGGTTCAGATGCTCTGAAGATACATGTCCATACAGCCTGCATTCATTTTGAGCCCTAAGGAACTGATAGGCATCATTTGTCAACTTCCTCTTATGAGAAAGGGAGTTCTCTCACAGTCATTCTAGACTGTAGTTCACTTCTTTACAGTCTTGTTAGGTGATGGAGATTTTGGAAAGACAGTTGCCCAAATACTTCTACTCTGCTTTAGTGACAAAAGTAATTTATTACCCTTCCTTGGTTTTTTTACTACTCCTGGGCATTCTGTAGGTTTTATTCTTACTGGGTTTTGCACATGGTTTTTAACTCCTGCAGCTTGCAACTCTTCAGTGCACATTTTCCCTTCTCCATAACTGTTAAACCAGATCCCTGCAAGACAATATCATGTTACTTGTGTTCTTCTCCCCTGCTTGTTCCTCCGCAGGTTCTTTGTGCCCACTAGCATATTAGGCTTGCTGATATTTAGGTAGCAGCATTACCCTCAATCAGTGTTACACTCCTGAGAAAATTCTACTGCTTAAAATCCATTGCTTTGAGGCAAGCTTAGCTGAACTGACTTCTGCAGTCCAGCTTCACTTCCCTGGTGCAGTGGTGTTGCAACGGGAGACTGGAATGTTTAATGTCTCTGCATTGCCACTAGTCTGGAATAAAGGTGATAGAACTTGTGGTAGACTGTACAGACTACGTTATCAAAGGGCATCTACCTTAGGTTTGTGTAGGTCTTCAGCCTACAAGGTTTTTGTTGAAATAATTTGCTTGCACATATCTTGCATTTTCCCCAAAACAATCATGCTGTGAGCTTTGATCTCTGAGTCTGTCTATCTAAGCGCCTTCCATTATTACTAAAGGCATTCACATTAAGATAAGAACGAATTCTACTTTCCAGGCTGTGCATGTTATGGAGTGTTGAGCATGCATTTGTATGTAAACAATTTCCCTTCACATGCAGCAGAATATAGCCTTGAAATAAACATTTTCATCAAGGAGTAACAGGTGGAAGTGGTTTAGTTTCCATTTTGTATTAACAGAAACTTGTCATTAAACCCTTACAGTATTACAATTGGACAGCTCTATGTTTTACTGCTTGCTGGGCATAACCCAGCTTACTTTGGTGGGCTGATACTTTGCCACATACACGCAGAGAAGTCATTAGTTCAGCCCTTTAGAAATCAGATGTTCTACCATTTGTTTAGATTTTCTGCTTTGAATTGTATCTTGTGTAAGACTGAATTCTGAACTCCAATTAACATTTAATTCTAAGTAGTAGAGTTAACCAACAGGAAAAGGAACTCACAGAAACAGACTGAGCTGGCCCTGGCACACACACTCCACCTACACCTTCAGAGTTTAAGCTCCCAATATGGGCAAATAGATAAATATTTGCTTGCCTTTTAAAGTACTTCTGAATGCAATTCACTTGGGTGACTGGGAACCCCATCTGAATGGGTTCTAGATGAGCCATTTATTCTTATGTATCAATTGTGGCAGTTTGTAATAACATTCTGAACTGTTTGCTTCATCATTGTAAATGACTTTCCAGCCCCACAGGGTTTCTGGGTGGAGCTTTATATGACATAAACACACACACACCTACCATTTTTTTTTTTTTTTTTTTTTTTAATCTTCCATCTCCAGGAAGTAGAGAGTGAAGCAGCTTGGGCAGTCCAACACTCAGCACTCAGCAGAATCAAAGAGTTTTCAAATCAGGTCAGTAGTTGAGCAGATGATTTCTCTTGGGCAGAAGAAGAGCAAGGTTCTCTGATAAATTCACAGGAAGAAAAAGAGATGTACTCAACCATTTATTGTATTTCAACAACATGTTTCAAAATTTGCATTTTCAGCTGAAGGGTATTTGGCTTGCAGCAGAATTTCTGCAAAAATGTAAGTCAAATTTGAATAAAGACAGTTTTTCTAGCACTTCCTATACTCTATTATAGTCTGCACAAGGCAGCGGGGTTGTTCTGGGCTGGCAGCAGGTAACTCCAGTGATTACAACATCTATGGTTTAGATGTTGTATTAGATTAGATTACTTCTGTTTACTACTGGTCTTCCATTTTTTTTCAATGGCAAAGTATTGCACTGCTTTTCCTATTACTTAAGCATTACCCATGTCTGTGGGATTTTCAATACTTCAAATGCAGATAAAAGTATTAGACTTTCATTATGACTTCTATGTAAACTGAGAAAATGTGAGCTGTTACAAGTACATACACCTACAATATTAGAGACTTCATAATCCTTGTGTTTACAGACACTATGCTCCCTATTTCTAGAGGTTTAGAAGAAGAAGGCTATCCCAAAAACATGAACAAGTTATTAACGAAAGTGCCAGTGTTTTGTGAAGTCATGCAAGTGACATTTTGTCCTCTTACCTGACCCCAATTTCTATGTTGCAGGTGAACTATTAAGAGAGTCATCACTGTAGGGTTAACCAAAAGGTGTTTATTAAACGATGATTTAATGATGACTAAACAATAATGAAAAGGTGGTCAAACACTCTACTAGTTACTACACTTCTAATAATTAAGCTAGCTTTGTATACAGTATGCTTTAGATCTAACATGTCACTTACCTTGTTGTAGATATCAGATGCCTGGTAAGGGATCTCTTGCCCTTGAGAAGCAACTTTGAAAAGCATTCCTGCTCTTGGGGAGATCACCGCTTTGCAGCCCCCTGCCATGCAGGAGAGCTCAACAGGCTCTGGGGGCTCCAGATATTTGTAGTGCAAAGTCATTGGTCTGTAGTCAAACTCCTCTCTGATGTACGTGCAGGTGTGCAGCTGTAGCAGTTTTAGTTTTGTCTGGTCCCAGTTTGGGCTGGTCCTCCTAATTCCCGATAAGACCTGACTTAAATTCTTTAGGTTCCTGAGAAGATACAGCTTAGCATAATTTCTCAAGGTTTGCACACCAGGGCTGGCTTCAGCCAAACCTCTTTGTTGGTGATGCCAACAAATGATGTACCGTTAACTGAGAGCAGGTGTGGCCATCGCACCATACAGTTTGGGAAACAATTTTGGAAAACAAATATCTTAATTCTTATATCCCGTTGCTTCCAAGGTAACTCCTCAGAAGTTCAACACTCCTGTCTTAAAGCAATATTTCTATTATTACCTCCTCCTTATTTCCTCATCATTTTGCATTTCTGATAAAAAAAGAAGGTGGGATTTGGAGTCACTTACAAAGCTCCATTTAGCCTTGACTCTGGTTTTGACGCCTTTTAGCTCCTTCTGTCAGGGGTCATGCCTCCACAGCTGCTCACCCTTCCTATGCTGTTTACTAGAACTGAACCCTCTCCCCTATCTTCTCTTCTTCTTTCCTCACCTTTAAGTGTCAGGATACACCATACTGAACCATCCTTCTTTTCCCTCATCTACTATATGCCCGTCTGTCATATTTGTGTGGTGATTCTGTGGGAGAAGGAGTGCCTGTTACCTATTCATATATTAAGTATGTCAAAACAATCATGGAGTTGAAAATGTGACCACTCGGTGAACATCAAGATCTGGGTGATTTTAGCCTGTCCATTCTTTGGATATCCTTCCCTAAAATTGAAGATAAATACCATTAATCTGTTCTCAGTGTGAGGATAAAAACCATGAGGATCACGTAAACATTCTGCATGTGCAACTCTTCTATGTAAATATTAGTCAAAATTGAAAGGCCTAATAAAAATTCTCAAGATTACCAAAACACAGTAAAAACTGTAGTTAAAAGTGTAACTTGTCAGAGCTTCTGATCATTGAATCTAATACCTATGGGGGTCATCTGTGCACAGCAAGCTCCGAGGGGCTCCTTCACCTAATTAATGATACGGGTCAGCACCTCCTCAAACCCTGCCTCCAACTGCAGCAGCGTCCTGCTGTGGCGAAACAGTTCTTTGGGGCATAACTCTTGGAACATAATAAACTAGGTCTCTTATATAGAAGGAGCATAATCTTCCCATGACTCAGCCCTGACTCACCAGGAGCCTTTCCCACATTTCGGGAAAACCCTGTCATTCAAGCCATCTTTGGCACAGATGACCTTTTAACCAGGGTTGCTTAAAATATTCTGCAACCATTAAGAAAAGCAAGCACCCTAACCACAGTCTGGGGATCAGATCCTGAGAGAGCTGGATGACACAGTATTTAACTGAAACTGAATAAAATCCATTTTACATTCTTGGTATTGACAGCAATGAGGCAGCATTTGTGTAAAAGGAAGAAGACGATAAATTCAGAGTTTTTTCAACAAACACTGCCTGCTTAGTTGTTACCTTAAATCAGCACATACTTCCTCACTTGCCTTCAAACTGCTGGGAGCGAGAGTCTCCTGGTGGCGTGGGAGTGCACAGCTGTGCAGCCTTGGGTGGCCCTGCTGCGCCACACAAGTCCTTCCTGCAGCTGCACTCAGCACCCCAACCGTGTCCTTTCACTGCAGCTCTGTGTGTGGAGCCAGGGAAACGTGAAAAACACAGGCTCAGGTGCAATGGTAATTCACCCTTGCCAAGGTATTCTCTTTCCTTCCCTCTCCAACTCAGCCAGTCCTAGGTGATTACAATTGGCCTCAAACACTTTTTTGTTTGTTTGTTTTGCACCCCTCACCCTTATTTTAAGCCCTGCAAACCTCCTTTGATTGAAGTTTTAAGGGAGGGAGCCTCATTGAATCCTGAACTAGAGACTTGCATTTTCATATTTAGAAGCAACATGAAAAAAAAAAAATAGATGTTTTCTACAAAGCAGCTGCCACGAGCAGAGCCCGTTATCCAAGGTGGCTCAAAGCACAAAGGAATGATGGCTCAGTGCTAACATTTAAGATTCAGAACTTTGGTCTATTTTAATACATTTCATGATGAGTCAGAGCCCTCTCCTAGAAATAAGGAAAAGCATTTTTTCTTTTCTTTAAATAGTTGTGCTATTTCACCTCAGATATACTTAACACTGATGAATATGAGCCACTGACATTCCTGCTTCCTTCAATTTTGATTTGCTTCTACAGCAGGGAATGAAAAAATGTGTCAAGACAAAATATTGAATATGATACTCAGATGTAAATAGACCAGAATTATGCAGTGTCAAAGTTGCAGTTCAGTTGTGGCTAGTTGGTTTTGTTTGTTTGATCACAACAAAATTAATCAAATTGCTGAGATTTCACAAAATTCAAATATCCTAGGAAGATACATGCACAAAATAACACTAATTTTATCTCACAGTTACACATAGATTTCCCAACAGAGGGAGCCCTTTTACTGTCTACCAGAGTTTTGTCAAAGTGAATATTCATAGACGTTTCAAATAATGACAGTGTCCCTGCTGTGCAGCTATCATCTCACGAATAGCAAAAATGAAAAAGGTTTGCAAAATAAAGTCACCTCAGGGTATTTAGCAGATCAGAACGTGGGGTAATATCATATAATAATCACTAGAAATGCACTGGAGGATTCAAGTGGCCATTTGTGTTATTACAGCAATTATATCTATGGGTACAGCTATGAAACATCTATGAGAGTAATTACATTTTAAATACATTGAGAAGAATTATGCCAGATAAACATATAGTTCCCCTATGTCTGCAAATCAATGTTTAACAATAACACTCCTTTGAGTTCTTTCCTGCTGTTGCAGCCCTCGATTGCCAAACAGAAACTATTCAGGCTGTGGTTTGGAGAGAAAAAAATAATTAATTAAAAAAAATTTTTCTTCTACATTGTAATTTCATTAAAGCATCATGTAGTTTTTATCACAATTGAACTAACTTGTATACAGTAAGACCTTCAGAACTTCACTTGCTCTTTCATTACAGCAGAAACCAAACTTTCTTGTGAAGTATGAAAATGTTAATTTAGTATTTTGGAGCCACTGTTTGGATTGTTACTGTTTCTGCTTCTTACCCTCTACATATAGTGGCCAGTTACCTTTTGACTTGATGAGAGGATTTCAACAGCTGATTTGATGATGACATGAATCCTGTTCCAGATTAGCTTGGACTCAGCATCTTAGTATATTTAAGGAAGAAAAAAAAGGCAGAAATAACATTTATACTTACTACACCAAAGTAAACAATTTACAGCTACAATACGTTGTCTAGGCTAGCCGAGTTTTGGGTGAAATATGAAGAAACGAAACCAAGAACTGAGAAGTGATCCTGTTTACTTGCCTAGAGGTATGATGATTTACTAGCAGTGTCATAAGGACAAAAATATGAGGTTACGTTCACATCTGTGGGACACTAGCTCCTCCCTTCTCACAGAAATTGACATTTTTATGGTAGTTAAGATTGAAGTGCTCATGACGCAACTCCTAAACCTCTGGTTTTTTTCAGCTTGATATATCCAGTGAGCCTTTAAAAAAAATAAAAATACAAAACTAGTATTACCTGCATCATCCCATACCCTCCCCTCATTTCACTGGGATCTGGGTTTACACTAAAATTCCAGTGGCAGTCCTAATCCCAAACAATTATCTTCTGAAATGAGTTCAGGATAGGCAAACCAGTGCCAAGGAAACTGCAAGAAAATTGAATGTGATTGTTAATGGGAGTCAAATTGAGATTTTTTTCTTCTTTACCTTCAAAGAAGTAAAACTTTTTGTTTTCTACTCTCTGTTAACACTGCAAACAGATCAGCTTTGCAAGTTTTGGACGTCTGGCCATTTTAGATAAACATTCCAATCTTTCAAGTGTTTACAGACTAAACTGCAGAGTTAAATGTTTATGTTGCAGTGAATAATTTCAGCATTGTATTTAACAGAAAGGCTGCTAAAGTAATATTTTTCAATCAGTAGGTGAAGACACACACTACTGAAATAACCAAAATTTTGAAGGAAGATATTAATACTAGTCTGTCCATAAATATTTAACACATTTCTATGTAGTAGGCTTTATAGTTGGAATATAAAAGCTTCCACAGTTTACAAGGTTTCTGAGTTTAAATCTATTCCCAGGCCCTTTGAAAAGAATTATTATAGCTTTTAGCTGCTATGAAAAGTAGAATGTGTATTTTGGGGTTTCAAATAGTATATTCCTTCCCTAATTCTAGTTTAATACGAAATATATCCTTGGCCTTGTATTTGTAAGGAACAAGGCCTGAGACATTGCTAGGAACAGGGTTTGGATCCTATTGTACCTGTGCAGGACGAGAGTCCACCCTGAAAAGTACAAAACTACATAGAGCAGAGAACTGGTCTGGTCCAGAAGAGAGAATTTCTGGAGCAAAATATCTGTTCTCAGTCAAATCTCTACTCAGTTTTAAATAATGATCTAGCTTTCACCTGCTGAGATTAATTTGAATCACATCTCTCCTTGGTATTTAGATTTTTCTTACTCTTTGGGGATAGCAACAATATCTAATAGTGTGTAAACCTGAAAGTAAGCCATTCATTCCAAAATACCACTTTGCTTGCAAAAGGAAAACAAGCTAGGGTACAATATTGCTTCTAAGAAGAAAAACAACATGAAGAGAGTTGCAGAGGGACATCAGCTCGCAGGCTGTGTTATTCATTGCTCAGCTTGTCATGTAAAAACTTTCCATGTTAAAGCAATACAATGCAGATGAGGATATTTCTTAACTTCTGTGGTTAACTTGTATGTTTCCATTTCACTGAGTTTCGTCTGGATGTGTTTTCTGCAAGGTCAGAAGAGTTTGCCCTGGATTGGCTCCTTTGGGGATCGTACCATTACACATTTCCTGTTTTGCACATGACAACACACTAAGCTTTTTCAAAGACACAAGCTGTATGTATAAGCCTTCTGAGCTGAGTTACTACTGTTAATAATGGCCAGTCTTCGCGAACGAAGAACCGGGGAAGGTCTTTACACCTTCCAGCCTGCGCATTGGATTTTTT
>JAYRBT010000178.1:11162840-11181123 GCA_036023395.1 Myiotriccus ornatus
CTAACGGGCTCCATCTGCCCGGGGAGTGGCCCTGACCAGGAATCAAACCCGGGCCTCGGCGGTGACAGCGCCGCGTCTTAACCACTAGACCACCAGGGGCTCCCTGTTACTACTGTACTGTTGCGAGAATCAGACAGTACAGACCCATAGGAAAGAAGTCCTGACTGAAACCTTTGCCATCTTTCTGTTGAATCCTTCAGAACTTGAACTCAAACAAGTAGAATTCAAAGAGTGACCACCTCAGGATTTAAACTGGGTTTTCAAATCCCTAATTGTAAAGGGATCAAATATAGCATTTAAGTTTCGTCTTTTGGCCATTGCTTAGGCAAGTCAATTTTCACTGTGTCAGAGTAGCTGCATTAGCACTTATCAATTCTGGTAATATGAATTTACCAGAGACTCAGTATGGGCACATCCTTTCCAACAAACCCAGAAGTATTCAGGCAACAGTTCCTGAAACAGCTGCTAAAAACTGGCATCACTATTCCTTTTCCGTGGGAGCCCCTGGTGGTCTAGTGGTTAAGGACGCGGCGACTGGCCATTATTCCTTTTCCACGAACTACTTAATCTATGCTTAAATCAGCAGGCTGCTTCTCACCCCAAACAATTTTCTGAAAGTTCCAAGTTATTTAGAGTTTGAACAATGTCCAGTGCTTTACAATAACTCTGCTGTACTGAAGATAAATATAGTGTTTTCAAAGAAACTAACATCTACAAGAGTCTTCTGTTAAGATATTGTATTGTAAAAGGATCTTTTTAAAGAGATGGCAACAGCAAAAGCATGGAAATTACAAATGGAAGTGTAAAGGAAACAACCATCAAGAAAGACAGTTTTGGGGTTTTCTTAATCAGTTCAATTGGAGATGCAATGTCGACACCCATCTGAAAGTCCTGATGGTGTTCTATGAAACTGAGGATAGGGCTATAATTTTAAGAGGGTTTATATCAGCTAAGTGTCACTGAAATTACACCTGAAGACTTGACATAGATCTCACTTTTTCCAAGACTGTTGGAATCACAGTCCAAAACAGAACAATTCATCCCTCATGCACATTTCTATTGCTGTCTGGCCACAGAGCATATTTGGATAAGATAAGAAAGAAATTGTCTGAAATTGTCAGTTTTGCCCTGACATGATCTTGAAATAATGCTATAAAGGAGGACTTTTGACTAATCGACAGAATCCTATAGTCCTCAAAATTGGGACTGTTATGCATAATTCACAAAACTCTTTCCTGTGAGAAAACTCTTGCAGTATGTAGGACAGAACAGCAGGAGGGGATAAAGGCAGCCTTCGTTTTTGGGAGCTTCAGCCAGCAGGGAGTCCCAGGCATACTGGGACTAGGGTAAAGGCTGCTGTCTCCTCCCTCCCTGCCGGTGCTTTCTGCGTTATTGTCCCAGAGGAAGCTCTGCATTGGAGGAGCCTGGCTTGCCTGTTCCAAAAATCAGGAAAGGAAAGCACTGAGAAAGATGAGCCAGAAACAGTAAGTACATCATCCTGCAGGACATTGGTCTCTAAACTTAACATTTGGGAAACCAATTCAAAGGAAGAATTTAAGAAAATACATAGAAACATCATCATTTCTTTTTGGGATTTCTAAGGATCCCGACAACAGAGTATTTCATCAGTAAGCCAGTAGCCTGTTCCAGCCTCAAAGATGGACTATCTCACTTCACACACAATGCAAAACATCTACAGGGAACAATCTGATGCCTGCTTGAATCCCTCAGTGAGCTCAGTGCAGGCATATCCATGAACACTGTGCACGGACTGTTTGAATGAAATTCAGTAAAGGTCTGAAGCCGAATTCTCTGTTCTGACAGCTGTTTGGTAGTGTGCAAGACCCCAGCTAGTGAGCTCAGATCAAGCCTCAACAGGCACATGCTTACCTCTTAAAATAGTACACTCTGGCAACAGATTGTAAAAATGCTATAAAACCTAATTACCATTGCAGCCCACATGGGCCTGCCATTGCCCGTGATGCACAGTAAGGAAAGGGTTTACTCTCCAGGACTTTGACAGCTCAGCAAGGTGACTTTCCACCCCTGGAGTGCACTGAAGAAATATATCAAAGAAGAGATTTGTATCTATTTTCCTATAATGAGGTATTTTTAAAGGCATGACATAGATGGGGTAGACATACCATTGCTTCATCTAGTTGTATTCCATGCCTAGACTGATCTCAACTGTAATTTATGCATGCTCGAGCCAAACCACTTTTTTTGTGAAAAAATTACTCCACTTTTATCTCTGCTGTCTAATAGAGTTCACCACCAGCAGAGAAGTTTTGCTTTCCTGACTACAACCTGATTGTCTTATACCACTGTTGAATTACTCACTTAACTCACCAATGTTTTTGTACATCAAGTGTTTGCTGGCATTTACTTTGAATTCTCTGCAGGGAGACTGCAGTTCTTTGAGGGTTTGAACAACTACAGTCCCTATTCATGGCTCTACTAATGTTCGACATAAAATGCTAATTGGATTCTTAATCATTGCTCTGCATATATTTTCTAGTCTGTCCATATTATCCAAATATAATAACTGGATACTGAATAACAATTCAATGACGGTAGTTTTGATCACTACCTTCTGCACCTACAAACCCAAGCTTGCATCATATGTATTTCCTGGCCAGAACATTGAATAAACATATGTACGCTGTGACATCATTGCGACCCTCCTGTATTTTTTAGTTCCTAACTATCTTTCTGTAAAAGAATGACAGCATATAAGCTGCATGATCTATGGCAAAGCAATTTTGTTCATTTCTTATTCAAGCATCTTATTTCTACAGTTGTTTCTCAGCCCATTCTAACATTTACAATTTCCTATCAATCTGGTGCTATCTGAATATTTTACTATTCTGCTCCTATTTTCTTTTACGGTAGGCTTATGATATACTTTCAATTCATGTTTTTAAATCAGTAGTTCATCTATGTACACAAGAGTAAAAAAACAGAATAAACATTTGTTCAGTGTTATCTCCTACTATGCCTTGCATTTGCAATCTATTGTTTCTAACCCTGAGTTCAACTCTAAATTTATTATACTCTAGGCTTTTAAAATTTGTTTGAAGCTTATCAACTGAAACTCTAAAGTCCTAGTAGTGGAAGCTTAAGAAACCGTTTATTTAACATCTGTGTCAAATTACACTCTCACTTCTACCTATGTGATCAGAAATAGAAGAACTTAGCAACTTCCAAATCCTTTTTCCAGGATGTGGGGGAAGGGTAGGGGGAGTAGTGCAGCCACTTTACTAGATACAAGTTATTAACAGGAATTATTTACCTTTTTAATGATATATGGGAGTGAGACATGATTTATTTTTAAAGCATTCTAGTATTCATATTAGCTACTAGCATCTAATAGACTGACATGATCAAATCACACTAAACCTAAGCTGAGTTATGTGGGTAAGAGGACTTGCTTCAGAATATTCCATAAAACAATTCCTGATGTTTTTGAAGAAAGTTTACAGCCAGGAAAGGCCCAGTGAAGTAGAAGAGATCTCCCCTCAAGATAACCCTTTAACAGGCTCTCCCTTGGAAACTGAATATGCAGAGGGATAGGAATAGAGTGGCAGAGAATGCATGCTTAGAACAAGAGAAAGTAGCAGCTGCTACTATAATTGTAATGCACTTGTGCTTGCAGGACAGCTTGAAAGTTACAAGGGACTAGCAAGCACTAGTAACTTAAAAAAAAATAAAACCTCTAATTCAGAGCCTAATACTCTGTGTGTAATTTTAAACTCTGCTGAACGACCAGCTGAACACAACGAAAGAAGGATAGGCTAAAGAGAAGTCACAGAAGATTTAGGTGGGATTTTGAGCAAGGTTCTAACTCCACTCCCAAAGTCAAGTGAGCTCTTACTAATCCTGTCCTTAATAAATTATCATTTAAATTGACACAACTACTGATCCTATTACTGGTTAGGTACAAAAGCCACTTTATATGTGTAATAATTCCACAAGCACTGAGGAACAGGATATCTAATGTCTGCAGTTCAAGACTAGGGCACAGCACTTTTGGCAAGAAAAAAAATTAAATAAAAAATATCAGTCCTCAGTGTAATTGCAATAAATTGATAATTAACTGCTTAACATGGTATGTAATGAAAGGTCAAGGGTAAGGTGAAAGAGATGACTTTCACCTCTGCTACAGTTTAATAGCAGGAAGATTCCTTTGGAACCTACGGATTTATGTAGGCTGTTAGTTGAAAAGGAAACATTGTGTGGATTTCTATGAGGCTTCTGTGAGAGGTAACAAAAGTTGTTCTTTCTGAGAAATGTACCCAGAATGAGAATATCTGCTGCTGGACAGCTTGGACAAAGAGCTGGGACTGCCAATAGCTGAGGAAAGCTGCCAAAGGAGAAGGAAGAAAATTAGGCAACAGAAAAGTGCTAACATTTTATCAACAAAATCTTTAGGGCAGGGAACAGCAACTTAAAAATGCCAGCGGTCACCATACACAGAACACCCTGAAACAGGAAAGAGCCAGAAATTCCAGCTGGGAAGCACAGCAAAAGATTTTGAACAGGAAATGAGGAGATCACATTACCATCAACATTCAAAATGCTGATTTTTCAGAGAGGGCCCAGATAGACTATAAAACAAACAGTTACAATCCTGTAACCCTTTTTAATACTATGAATAGTAAAAAAATGTAACTCATGAACTGGAGTTAAGATGCTCCACAGTCTAACCTGCAAGCACCCTTATGGAATACTGTCTGTAAACAGAAGGAAACAGAGTCACAGATTCCATTTGGTAAAGCATGATGCACACATACCAGACTACAGACATTTTCAGGTAATGTTTTGCTGCCATTCACCAACATCTGAGCTTTGTTCAATCATTTCCTGGATTAGAATAAAATTTGTACCAATTGTTGCATAAAAATGACAAGGCTAAGTTATTAAAACTCCTATGATGAACTACAATTATGCAGCCACTCAATTGTTACGACTGTGATTTCAAAAGTAATTTTTTTTCCTCCATGTCCTTCCAAGATACGTAGAAAAACCTCAGAAAATGTACACCAGCACATTCCAGAATGTTTCAAGACAATACAACCAATTACATAGGACTGGTGAAGCAAGAGACTATTTAGGCTCTGTCCTCAAATAAACTGTGATTTTTCTTCATTCGAAGCAAGCATTCTCACATATGCTTTTATATGAGTTTAGGAAGGAATTTCAAAGGAATATCTTTAGGGTTTTTTCTACTCTCATGTAATCAGGCCTGGCTTTAACAAGAAGTTACACCTGACTGGAAACTGAGCTGCTGCATTACTGCCACGGAGAGATTAGGTATTACTAAAATTAAGAACGTGAAGCCACATGTCATGCTTTGCAGCATAGTTACTTCTCTCATTACAGTCTTCACCATATGCTTCTTCAGTAGCATGCAATTCAGTGTAATTAAATGGAGTATGTGTCTATGCATTTGCATATGCATATGCCTTCTGTGTCCCAAACAAATGTGGCTGTTAACATCTATACCTGCTATCGGAGTCATTATTTTAGCCTTAGCTGCACATGAGTAATAGTATCCTGTTCTAGTGGTTGGAATACGCATATAATTGGCACTGATTTATTTGCATGTTTAGTGAGAGCAGTCCTGTGTAAGGATCTCTTGATTACCACTGACTGTACGAATTTTAATAAAAACAGTCAGTAGCTGGCACTGAACTCTGCGTGGCAGTGATGTACCAGCTCAGTCTGTACAGCCAAGGCTTAAAATAGGTAGGGGATTACATGACGCAGGTGTAAATCAGGAAGATATTAGGACTTGACCCTGTGAACTATGAGAGAAAGAAACAACCTGTGAAACAAATTTAAAGAATTCATGATTTACCACAGTTTAAGGAAGGCACCTCCCTCTCTCTCATGCTCAACTAGAAAAAATTCCCCTTCATCTTTCTGAGAATGCATTCATGGTTGCTACAGTCTTAAAAATCTACTTACATTTTTGAGGTCATCCTGTCTGGCTTTGTAGGATCTTTTGGAACAGAGCTCTACAATTTTCCATCCTAGGACATCTGATACCTGCACTAAAAATAGCCCCATGGCAGTTCCTCTGTTGAAGATACACCTACTGGTATGTGTCGTGCTGCTCATAGTTGAGAATCCTCTTGGACACTCAAACTACCGCTGATGCCCTGAGGGCTGTAACAGAATGAGTCTCAGTGTGCTCTTTAAACAATCATTAATAACTTATACCCATAATAAACCTCATGAGAAGTGTATCTATTTTCTGCACATCTTCTCTGACCACATGGAGGGGGGTGGGGATGCAAATCAGTGAGAAGAGGGTATGAAGAACATCTTAGCACTGTTTGCACAGTTGTGGTACCATGTTTTCCCCCTGCATTACATTTTCCAGTATTTCTGTCCCAACCAGTTAAATACTCCACAAAAACCAAACAAATTACCTCTGATACTTTATTAAGAACCAATAGTTAGAAGATCTAGGCAAAGTCCTGCTTCTATGGATATCCACTCAGACAGCTTAGAGAAATGTGAACTAGTCTCTCACTAGGATAACAGAAAGGAAACACCTCAGAAACTGAAATAAAAAAGCTTTTGAAATAATTTTTTACTTAGTAATAAATGGCCTCAAACTATTTAATATAGTAAAATAAAAAGGCAATATGATTAGGGAACAAAAGAGCCTCCATAGAAATAAAGCAATATGTAATTAAAAAATCCCTCTTTGCCTGGATTGTGGCAGGGGAAAAAAAAAGAGAAACACTTTCCCCCCCAAACTGATAACTAACAACTAAGGACAATTTTAATCCAGAGAGTGACTAAACATTGGAGTTGATACCCTGTCTGCTGCAGAGGTGTTTTTCAGGTCAAGAAGATATTTTTAGCCAAAGATATTAGAAAGATTATACAATTCTTGGCAGAATATCTTGCTTACTAGGACTGATCAGAATAAGTATTTCCATAGTCTCTTCCAGCTTTAAATTCTGTGAAGGGTTAGACCTCCTTCACAACATTTTGAGATGGCTTTTATTCACTTTTCTACAGAAAATCCTGTTATCCACTGAGATATGTAGTAATATCAAGTATATTTTTAATAAAGTTGCTACTTCACACCAGTAGAAGGGCAAGAAATATGAACACACAGAACAAAACATTTAAACCCAGTGCTAAAATGCAAGCCCAAGGGAAGTGAGCCATGTGCCAGCCACGTCTGTAGGGCTTAGTAGTCAAGTAATTACTTAAGTCTGTTTGTAGACAACTGACTGATTTAACAGGGATTTTTTTTTTCTTTTGCAGTCCATTTCAACAAAACTTGAGTATATTGAA
This sequence comes from Myiotriccus ornatus, assembly GCA_036023395.1. Taxonomy (NCBI): domain Eukaryota; kingdom Metazoa; phylum Chordata; class Aves; order Passeriformes; family Tyrannidae; genus Myiotriccus; species Myiotriccus ornatus. The sequence goes on from JAYRBT010000178.1 coordinate 11,170,161, forward strand.
TGGGAATAAACCCACACATCAACAAAATACACCAAAAAACACCCATGAGAAAACACACTATCAAATCCTCAATCAACAGGTCTTCTGTGCCTTCAGAAATCTATGTATTACTGCAGACACAGAGCAAAATAAAATTAAAAAAAAATTAAGAATATGAGGTTGGAACTAAGAAAGATTCCATCATGAAACTTCTTCACTAATCTTCTCTAAGAAATTTAAGAGCTGTATGAGTGGCAAGAAAGAGATATATGGGTGATGGCCACCTCCTGAACACCTACATTTGACTACCAAAAGGCAAACATCTGTGTTTTCTGGGTCCAACACATAGCATTCCCTTTTTCTTTTGATTACCATATTTTTCTAGTTTCTATTTCCAACCTTGATTCTTCTATTTGTTGACTGTGAGTTTTTATTTGGGTTTTTTTTTCAAGGAACACTTCTGAGTTTTTGTGTTCTTCACCACAGATTTTTGTTTTCAAACACCATAAAAATACTCAGCAACACTTGTCAAGCCAAGGGATTAATCTGAAAATATTCAAAATATTTTTGCCTCCTATTCCTCTGTACTGTAACCAACATAACAGTGAAGAAAACCTATTTCCCTGCTTTTCATATCATATTTTTTCCAAATCATGATCCCACTAGGAAATGTCTGCTGCACGTGCTGCACATGAGAAAAATCCCCCCAGCTAGGTTGGTTCTTTCTTAAAAAAGAAGTATTTGCAAGCCACATGGCATAGCTGGAGCTCACTGACAAAAACTACAGGGGTACCACAAAGCTGCCCTATTTCACTCCAAGCCTGCCGAATCAGACTGTTAACAGTGTACCTGATAATATACAACAGCATTTTGCATATGACTTTTAGGCACTGTAGATATAAAGTTGATTTAAAACTGGAATGTTCTCAGTGACAGGTTTTATGCTTGGTCTTCCCAAACATCTAATCTTATTTGAACTCTTTGTGTCCAGCCACAAGGTAGGGAGAAAAATTTAAACTATAGAGGCACTAAATAACTTCACTCTTCATCATAAAGCAAAGTGCAAGAGAGAGAAATAGCTACAGGTTCAAGGCTAGAAGGAGAATGGCAAACCTTGTATATCCTATCAGCACCAAACTAACTACATAATATGATCACTTCTGTTCTTAGAAACTGACCTATAGGACTATAGTAATGGACACAGGAGATGGATCTCTAAAGATGTAACCAGACTATCCAGGCAGGCCTTGTGCTGAGCTTGGCAAAACAGAGAACAGAGTATACTCCTTTGATAAAATGTCCACACCATCTAACCAAATATCAAAATGGACAAAGGAAGTCAACAGAAAGAAGGGGAGGGGGGTTTCTAATGCCATAGAGCAGTTCAATGACTGAACAAGTAATAGGAATACAGCTCTTCCCAAGTCCCCTTTATTTCCCTCACCACAAGATATGCTGCTGCATACCAGCAATCATTCTATGAGATCAAGACTTTGCTGTGTATTGATTCACTATTTACAAGCTGAAAACAGACAAACAGTTCAGAAGTGTAGTAAGAAATCAATGGATCACTGTTAATTTCCCTCCCAGTATCCATTGTTTGCTATGAGATGCTTTCACACAGCTTTTATGGGAGCTCTCTAAGCAACAATGCAGCCCTTCTTAATCCAAGCAGCAACATACTTTTCGAAGTTTCATTTCCAAGAAGATATTTCAGTTTCTGAAAGGTTTAACATTTCTCAGTTTGTCAAGCTCTTTGGGGCAGTGGGAGGAAGAAAAGATTGGTAGGTGCAGCAGTGAAAATAAATTCCCTAAAGAGGAGAAGTTTGGGCACTGAATAATAAGTGGGAAAATGGCCAAAACATCAGTTGTAAAAACTCAAACTTCTAAAAGTGTTCCTACAAGATCTCACATTTATTTGCAGACAGTAACACATCTAGAGTTATAACAACCTTCTGAAATAGGTAAAGATAGCCTTTTCCCTGCAGATTAGTTATCCCAGGTGCAAAGAAGATAACACTAACAATTCCCAAAGTCTGACTTGCTGCAAAACTAATCAAGTCAGGTCACATATTTTCTGGGCTTGATATGAAACTCATTCAAAACAGCAGGCTTTACTAACACAAAATGCTTAAAACACTCTGCAGAGGAGCAAAGGGATTTTTTTTTTTTATTGAGGCCATTTAGGAACACTGACAAACATTTGTCAGAAGCCCGTATAAGAGTAGTGACACCAAAATTCAGTTCTTAACATATATAACTACTGATTTATACTCACCCTGGTTTTGCTTATGAATATAAGTAACTTGTATTTCTACAGCAAAGTAAAAAGTAAGAGAAATGTCTTCTTTCTTAGATAAAGAACACATCAGCAAGTCATAAGAGGTTTGCGCTACATCAAGAAATATTTTACAGAGAGTGCTTAATAGGAATAGAATAAAACGTAGCATTTCTGGCCAAAGTATTTAAATGTAGAAATTCATTGACTATTTTCTACTGTACCTAAGGGTAAGAACAGATATTTTAAGAAAAGTAAGTGGTCAGAACTCCAAAACACAAGTGGTCATGCATTCATTTGCTACAGTCATACAGCTATATGGACGCTGTGTGACAAACACTGTTAGAATTACACAGTTTCCTCTTCACACTGGAGAAGTGTGGTCCTATAGAGTAACACTAAGGTTTGTGGTTTGCTGACTGAAGAAAAATCTGCTCTGATTCTGTCTATATAGGCTGCATTGTGGCCAATCCTTGCCCAAAGGATAAATATATATGGCTTGCTATTCTGCCCAGACATAACCTCCATTGACATGTACACTCAAAACGCTTAACTAAACTTACCCCCTTCATCTCAACAGCTATGCAACTTAGCAACGTTTCAAATCTGTAGCTAAAATTTCAGGCTTTTGTAGCACTGAGGAGCTTTAACGAGTGACTATTTTCAAGGCACGCAAAGAAAAAAAATAAATTAGTTCATGCAGACTCATGCAAATAATGAATTCCCTTATGAATCCCAAGAGATCCCCAAGTTAACAGCTAATGCAAGAGGTTTTGAACAAGTTTTGAAGGACAATCTAGCTTAAGCTAAATCTCAAAAATATAAGATGTCAGATAATGGACAAGATAATTAAAAAAAAAAAAAAAAAAAAGAAACTTTTCCCTGGTGAGATATTCTTTTTCTGTCAAAAGTTGGAAACTTTTTTTTCCCCCAGTCATATTTGTACATAATTTTTCCACAGAATCTGATGTAATCAGAAGTTACCAAAAAGAAGAAAAAGAGCCACAGCCCATTACACTTATACCATATTTTGTTTTGGGTGAAAGCTGGGAACAAAAAGCCATTTATCCATTGACAGCTCACCAAAAGCCTTCCAGGAAAGTAACTTATGGTCCATGTAGAGCAAGCAACAGAATCATTGGGTCTAAAGTAACCAGTGGTGAAAATAGACAACTGGGAAGCATCATTCCGATAGCCACCTTTTAAAACCTGAAAACAAATAAATTGGCAATTGCTAATTATAATAGTTGGCAGTGGATAAAGTCTGAGCAATTACCACTTCGTCCTTAAACCAGGTATAGTCTGAAGAAGGAGACAGCAAATTCAGGTATTTCAAAATATACTGTTTCAAAGCAGAAGGTACTTTGTAAGATTTTAAAGAAAGGAAATAACACTTTAAAAAAATCCCAAAGCTCTCCTAAAAATGGCATATTAAAATTTAGTAGCTGCTTTAAATTTTTTAGTTTTAATGGTTTCATGAAGCATCATGAGATAAATGCTGGCATCCTCTATCTTTCATTTTGTTAAATTTAGAATAACCAAGACCAGTTTTTATCCGTTGGTGATTGAAACATTTACCGCCACCCACTTCTCTCTCCCCAGCTCTTCTTTCTCCATGTTCCTTCTACGTCTCTCTGGATTTGTGTTGTTAAAAAAAAAAAAAAAAAAAAGTCAGATAGATGTAGGAAATCTGCTTGGAATAAGTTTGTCAGAGTATATAGCTATAGCTTCAGTCAACTCAAAAGATTTATAGTGTACAATACTTGAAAAGTTCTAGTAAATCATAGTCTATAATAAATAATTCCTTTTTAACAATCATAAAAATTTTAGTGGGAAACTAATGAAAAGTTATTAAAGACAGCATAGTCCAACATTGAGATAAAGAGCAATAGCTGTTCAGTCAAAGCAGTGTGGTTTCTTTAAAGAAAATCTGTTCCCTCCTTCAACAATTTTACTACACTAATAAGTGAACAGAACAGGCAACAATAGTTTTATGTGCTTTTTCACAAGGCATTGTGAAGAGTTGTCTCGCAAATATTAACAAGGAAAATAAATAGCCTTGAGGACACATGCGTGTAACTAGAGACATCCATGCCTATTCCTGCTAGGAAAGAAATAGTATAAATCTATTCTTCAACAGGGGAAATAAAATTAAATACTGGAATAAGCAAATCTCAATTAATTGTATTATTGGTACATTTATTAAAAGTTGGAAATCAGCACAAGAGGGTCATGAAATGAAAGTGTTCTGAATAAATACACAAAGGAACTCTTATCTAAAGAGAAGTAGAGGAATAAGGGTGATCAAGGGGAAAAGTACATTCTGGGTTGTCTTCTTTTGAAATACATTATAAATACTTAAAATGTTATTATGCAAAAACCCAGAGCTTAGTACTATTAAATAAATTATTGTAAAATTTGATTTTTTAAAAGAAAAATGTTAATTGGGATCAAGTGTAAAGTCAAAACCAAATAACTTTGCTTCATATGTCAGTAAGAACTCTTAAGTCTTGAACATTTCTACAGGTATATTTGAGAAAGTAAATCTTTGAGAAAGTATTTATAACATTCAAAACTATGCACTGTGGTTTGCAGAGCAGACGCTGGACTCCTTCCAGGAGGTGGAAGCACTCCATGTAGAGCCAGAATGGTGGGAGTGATTATGGCAGACCCAGAGCCTTCCTCTTGTTAGAAAAGGGTGATTCTGAGAATCTGTCACATCCAGCCAGCAGAAAAACGGGAGCAGAAGATATTTCAGGCAAGATGCAGCAAAAGTGGTTTGCAAACAAAGCACTTGCTGCAAGACAGGGTGTTTTTGTTGGGTTTTGGTTTGTATTCATTCTAAACAATGTCCTCCAGAAACGCCAATATCCCAGTTTAGCCTGTGCCTCTACTGGGGAACGAGCAGAAGCTGAACAGTAACAGTAGTACTTAAAGTAGGAAAAAAATGTTTAAAGTGCAAAGCTTGTAATAAATTCCTAGCTTGAAACTTCAGGGCCTGGGCAGGCACTTAAAAGCCACAAACACACACATGGCCAAACAAACCCAAATTGCTGCAGAGATCCGAAGCCATTGCTGAAGGTTTGGGTTTTCGTTGCCTTCACTTGGTGACCAGTTTAGCTTGAAGAGATATCAGCGTTAGCTGACATTGTGCAGCAAGGTGTCTGTTACAGACATAACTGTCATGGGAGGAACAAGAAAGGCATTATTTTTGTTTCCCACAAGTATTCCACGGGCAGTGACTGAGTTTAAGGTTTAAAGCCAATCCCAGCTCAAATGCCTAGGTGCCAAAAGGCAGACAGGTTCTTAAAAGTCACTGCTTTGCGGTGGGGCTGTTTCTCACTCTTAACAGTGGTGCAACTTTACAACACTGTCTGAGTGGTGTGAAAAGAAAGGAATAAGTTAAATGAAGGCTTTTATAGTTCCCCAGTAGCTTCTGTCACTCAAAACACAGCCGTTCTTAATCCCAGTTCCAATAAACAGTGCAAACCATTCCCCTAAAATTCATGTTGCAAAGCAGGGTAAAGGGAAGGGTTCAGAGGACCGCCTTGCTCTCGGGCCTGGGGGATGCCAGCAGCTTTAGTAGCCAAGTTAGCTCATTAGAAAAGGCAGAAACTAGCTCAAAGGTAAAAAAAACGGTGAAATAAAGGAGAAATATTCTTCATCTGTCCAAATTTTTAGTCAGTGGGGCAAATAAATTTTAGAAGCAGACTAGCTGACTAGGATTTTTTTTTAATTGAAATTTTTTCTCATTTCAGATGAAAAGGCAGGATAGGACTTTGCATCCCAAATGCCAAACATTTTTTTCAAGAAAGGGGATATATTTCAAGAATACCCACTGTTAAAGCACACACACTGAGTCCCTATAATGTGGGTTAGCAGCAGAAATTAGAGGCCAGAGCTTTGGCTGTTTCTGCCTGCCAGGGGCTCACATTTACCCACAGTCAAATAATTTTGTTGGTCCAAGTTTATATACCTACAGAGTTGGTTTTAATAACACCTATCAAATTGATGCACTAACCCTTATTTAATATCAATAAAGTACTTAGTAATTCTAGAGTATCATTTAGTTGAGGGTCACTAAAGAAAAACATTATTTTAGAGTCTGAAAAGAATTATATAGGGGCCTTTTCTTCCTTTGATGGTTGAAACTTGGCCCAGACCACTGATAAAATTTTGACTTAATGGCTGTTTTGTGTCCTATGTCAAATAATACATAGTTTTGACTCCATTCCAAGCAAATAAGTGACTACACTGGGCCGCAAGTCATGGTATCCATCCTTACAAAAGCCTCACAGAAAGGATAAATGGGATATATAATGAAAGAAACATAAAAGTAGTACAAGACAAACTATTCAGGTTATCACAGCATGAAAACATTTTGTGAATATTGAAATGCCAATATGGCAAGCTTTCATGTAATATTCTCTGCTCTTCAAAAGCACAGGAGGGTCATCTTACCGTTTTGAAACTGCTGCAAACAGAAATGCTCTGTTGAGAGCCTTCTTTCAAACCCCCATATAGGAGAAAGCATAAAAAATTGTATAACTGGGTGAGGAAAACAACAACAGCAAACCAAATGAAACCCCAACAAACAAATAAACAACCCCCCACAAACAAATAAAAGCCAAAACAAAACCCCAACAACAACAAAAGCAACAGCAGCAACAAAACACACACAAGAGGGAGAGCTACTATAGTCCATCCTAAATGGATGGAAAGGGGAAAAGCAGGAATTTGCATTCAGTCCCAGGACCAACATAGAGGAAATAGAAATATACTATATCTTCTCTCAAGGGCAAGGAGGAAAGCCAGAGGAACAGTGTAGTTCCTGCTCTGCTCTCAGGCTCACCTAGAGAACACCTAAGTTGATGTTTTAGTCCAGACCAGGAACACACTTCTGTCATAAATACTGGGGCTGTTCTCCCTCACTAGTTTTTATTCACATTTCAGAGCACACATTACATGCTCTAAACACAAATCCCTGCTCTGTCTGCTGATGGGCTTTTGCTCTAGAGGGTAAGACTAGATCTTGCCCTAAGGAGAAAAAACTCAAAACGTGTAGAGTGTGGATGCCAGGTCCACTGATGCTCCTTTAAAAACAAAATAAATCTCTGACTAACACAGATATAACTCTATACACTATCCGCCACTTGGGTTGGATTGTTACTTCCCAAATAGACTTTCAAAACAATAAGCATCCAAACTGTTACATGCAAAAAAAATAAAAGAACAAACCATTTACAATAAGGGATAATTCAGTAAGGAAAACTGGATGATTAGAGAAGCAGGTTGAAAACAATGAGACTTTCCCCCCAGTCTTTGGGAATTACTACAAGCCAAAAATACAAGTTTAAGAAACCTGGCAGGATATATGACTTTCAATTTCTACTGAATTATAACTGAATGATTTTCAAGCTTTCAATGGAATATGCAGGTATCGTGGAGCCATAATAGTCCAATTAAAAATGCATTATAGATTCCAAGGAGACTAAGCTATATCTCTGGGTAACTCAGTGGAATTTATTAGTCCTTGCAGACTGGCTGCTATTATGATCAAAAGCAATTATTCATGTTAGAAGTGTGACTATCAGTTTTAAAAAATGTCCCAATGTAACCCAAGTCTCCTGCTACCATACAGTCTTCAAGCCATCCAGAAAGCAGATCTTTAGGAGGTATAGTATGAATTATTTACTTATTGGCCTCCTAGAGCTATTTTTTGTGAAAGAATTACAATCACATAACTACAATGGCAGAGAGAACAAGAGAATCACTGAAGTACGGCAGAAATAGTACAAGATAAAGGTATTTTGAAACAGAGAATTGAATCAAATCTGAACCCAGTTCAAACTGTCCTACTACAACTGAAAATGAATTACAATTCTGGAAGTACTTCTGCAAATTGCACATCCAGCTGACACCACAGCCACAGTTAACCACAAATCAAAGCCAAACCACAACATTTTACTGGGGATATTAGTTGTCACTGTCAGTTCTTCTCAGAAGATTTTTAAGAAAATCATAATTTTGGCAATAATTGCAGCACTTTCATATTTTCAGTTCATCAAGGGGAAAAGTTTAAAATAAGTTAAACAAAGGATTTTATTTCTAATATATTGTTAAATTCTTTACTAGATTTAGGTAAGCTTAAGCCGAATTTTTTTGGTAACACTCAGTTTGCCAAGGGATGCCTGATATTTTTCTGCTAACACAATAGAAAACACAATACAGATAAGTGTGGTGGGGTTTTTTTTCCTAGCTAAATGAATCCGCTTATCTCACCTCAAGACATCTGGCAAAATAGAAAAACAGATGCAGGATACTGACATCTTCATGCAAGTCTTTTGTGACCTAGAAAGAATCAGACTGAAAAGTATGATCCTTTCTTGTGCTGTGCCTCCTTGTGGATGTCACTATTTGTCACCCCCAGTTTGCTATATTTTGATATAGATACAGTCAAACCACATATGCTAACATGAGAGGCATTACACCATGAATTTTCTTCTGCAGAGCCTACAGAGACCTCTCTGGTTCTCACAACACCCTACACCCCTATTTTCAGGCCAGAAAAACAATTTGCATCTGTTTCTTTGGCAGCAGTATGTACTTGACAGCGTCCTATTCTTAAAATGGTAGATAATAACCCATTTCTAACCTTTTAACTTTTTTAAAAATTAATTCTCCTTTCCTCTCAATCTAAGAAAGCAAAGTTGAACACAGACCAGCAGTTGAACTCCTACTCACTGACATGTGTTTGATTCAAAATACATTAGCAACTAAGTAAAAACAAGCTAAAGATACAGAGGGAAGGTTCAATAATTTCGTATGTACTACTTGAAGGGGTAGTAAACAAAATGCATATTCAGTATATGTAAAATAAATACATAAATATTAACTAAAATTTCAATTTTTTGCTTTTTGGAAAATTTAGTTGTTTTGGGGGACCCACAGACTCAATATGTTTGATTTTGCTTTAGATTTTCCTGTGCAAATACTGCAAATGAACACAGTATTTTTAACAGAAATTTCACCAATTCAAAAATAACGTAACAAAACCAGTTCAGTTGACTCAAGTAGTGTCCTCTTTCTTCACAGAGCTGGATAAGATTTTGCTGAATGTAATTTCAATGTAGCATTCATTTATTAAAATGCTTAGGGATGGGAAAAATATTTTTGGTAAAAGCAGTACATAACTGTGTCATTAGCAAAGCTGAAATTTAGCAACGGTACGAGCACACAGTACCTTTGACATCCATGGTGTGGCATTTGTAACGGTGAGCTGAAGCCACTTTCCTGAAAGATGTTCCACCTGGAGGCATGAAAGGCAACCAGTGTAGAGGTAAGCCATCACAAAAAGTTCTAGACTTTGCTTTTCTGTACTTACCCTTTATATTTTCCAATAGTAAAAATGTGCAAGACCTTTTGCTGTGGTTTGTAAGGTGAGCACTAAGATTACACTGGGACATCCACCCGTTTCTCAATGTCCTTACTTACCAAGCAATTCAGTTTTGACATACTTTCAAGGAGTGTCTCTGACAACATTGATGGGGATGAAAGTGTTTCACTCAGTGACAGGGATACTCTGGCAGAAACAGTGAAGTGGACACAAGCCAGCTGGAGAAAGTGTTTGTGTAATACATACCCTTTGCTGGCTACAGCTTGGGCTGAGACAAGAGAAGGAAAACAAACTGCAATCAATATTAAAAGTGGGGAAATAAGCTCCACCCTTTTTTCACTAGTTAGTCAAAAAACAGATCATCTGTTCATTCGTTCTTCCCATTTTCTAGCAAATATGACATTCCATAAGGTAGAAACATTGGAAAGTTAATTTTGGAGCAATTACACCCTTGCTGATTTCCTCAGCTTTCATTTTTATTTTTCATTCAACAAGTTATTAGTGTTAATGATACCCTTGGCTAATCCCATCCTCACAGGACCAGGTGGTACATGTTAACACCTTCAAATTAACAGCTATGTTTAAGATAGAGACACTGGTAGGCTTGTTCAGCCCTTTATATGAGAAGAAGCTACTTGTCTCACTAAATGGAAAAGGTCAGGTCAGTACTTGCAGACTGGCATCAGTGTTAACTTAAGAACTTCACTGTAAGGGTCTGCAGTAGTGTCTAGGCAAATGTGGAGAGTAAAAATAAAGTTTCAAGGAGTTAACAGGCAAGAAAAATTTCCAGAATGGTATGGCTCAAAATGTTCCAGTTTTGCACCAAGGAATATGGTATATTTTTTCCCTAAGGCATGAGTGCCTATACTCTTCTGGTTCATTTATTTACTGTAGTCTCCACTATAACTTCATCTTTCTTATTTATGATTGTATTGAAGAAACAAAGAAAATGTGTCTTGCTAGAAATTTACATTTTGCCTTTAATTGAATTAAACAGGGCTAACATGAATGTGAATTTGATTAGGGACAAGTAAATTTATTCAGAGAACTGTTTTTGCATAGGCTTTGGAAGAGCACTTTTTCTCCTTGTGAAACTTTTCTTTTTCATGATGAGTGATTAGAATATAGTACTTTATTAAACAAGACATGTAAGTGAGAAAGTGACGTTTGTCAGTCGTATTAACTGAGGTGAAAAAACAGCCTGGATTAAAAAGGGACAGATTCTAAAGTAGAGGTTGTAGTGTTCCACTAGCATTGCTAACTTACGTAACATCACTGTGATTTTTATCTAGGACTGATAGATGTGCATA